>OX383957.1:23509437-24198437 GCA_947532105.1 Athrips mouffetella | reverse complement strand
TCCTGTATAATAATCCTAACCTAACACCCAGTATACTTACCCTAGCACCCTGTATGTATAGTACTTAGTCGTTCTAACCTAAAACCTTTTATACTTACTCTTACATTCTGTATAGGTATCCTAGCCTAACACCCTGTATATTAACAAATAATGACCATTAGAAGCATTTTTGATAATACCGAGACTTACAAAAAAATATTTTCATGGAATCTTATCTCACTAACAAAAAATAAAATCATCGACATCGTGTGTCGATATTATTTTGATCGATCACCTCCCTATCGTCATTCGTCATACAAGAAAATCGGTCACCGATTATCGCTCGTGTGCGTTGGGTCGGTCACAAAATCGGTCGTAAAATCGGAGGAAAAATGTGCCCGATAATCGGACCTACAAAAACTCGGTCGTGTGCGGGAGCCCTAACCTCTTAAGGAAGATGAGCAATGGAAACACAAATTAGAATAATTAAACTGAGGACTTTATTATAAGATTCATACAATCGGTGTCCATGTTGGTGAGAGAAGCAGTGTTGCCGGCAGTCAAACGAGAAAAAGTCCGAAGCCAAATAAAAGATTACCCGAAATTACCCGTTTTCTGTGGCAAAAAAAAACCGGTCAAGTGCGAGTCGGACTCGCACGCCGAGGGTTGCGATATACCCATAGTATTTTTGGAAGTGTGGTGCCGGCAAAGAATTGTTCCAACTTATACATGCTCGTGGGTGTCGTAAGAGGCGACTAAGGGTTATAAACTGGAGGATGGGCAGCAGCATCCTCCTTTGTATCTTACTAACTGCGGTCACCTACAACCGCGGTCTATGGTGCCAGCCGTAACGCTAACAAGCAAGGTGACTATGGTACTTCCCCTCTACATTTTTTCTAGCAAAAACTAGAACTCTGGAGGGAGCTCCCTATCCTGTAGTGAACGTTTCATGGGATGTTATGATGATTTTTGGAAGCAATTATCGACCGCAAAACTAAGTTTGTTAGTAAAGGTTATTTGCAGATTCCTAAAAAATTGTGCAACTTAGAAAGATCGTTTTATTTTTGCTGTAATATTTACTTAAATTTCTATAGACTATATTAAATTCAGATTTTTCCATTCTCAAACTTTGGAGATAAGGGGGCGGGAATGGTATTTTTTTTGTCATTTTTCATCATAACTTGAAAACTAAGAGTCGTGTAAAAAATACAAAAATATATTTTAAAGAAAGCGCGTGAGCGTGGCACGCTGCAGTTGTCAGTTTATCTAGGCCCATAGTACTAGCATGGTCACGTTTCGTTGACATCCGAGCAGTGCGACACATTTTGAAAGACAAGGACGGCTACATGTATTAGTGTATAAAGCTATCTTTGTCTTAAATATCAAAAACGTAATTTGTGGATTTCCTAAACATTTTCGTTCACTGACATTTCTTTGCGCTTGGACGTGATAGATTAGATGACATAATTCCTCAAATAAAGTGACATTTCTCCGAGATATATTTTCTCTCGGGCAGCGTGCTAAGCCGGCAGGTGTGACAGAGAGACGGACAGACAAACTTGCATCATAAGGGTTCTTTTTTTACCATTTTGGCATCGGAACCAAAGAATACAGCTTTATCGGAACCCTCCTTTACCATGTTCTGTTTTGCTTGTTCTTTCGGGAACTTCCTATAGGCATTTCTTTCTCTGTGATTCCATTTTTTGGTTGTTTTTTTTTGTTTGACACACGTCACACGCAACTGCAAAGCCAAACCAAAAAAAAAGGTTGGCGCGATTTTCGTTTAACGGAGAACCACTTTTTTTCTGACGGGTGGGATGTTCTGTTAGGTAGGTTTTATTTGTCTACGATAGATTTTTGCGAAAATACCCGAAATCACCCAGCAGTAAACGTTACCCGAAAGAAACCCGCTGAAGACCTAAATTACCCAAAATCGGGTAAAAATACCCGGGCAACGAAAATCGGGTAAAAATACCCGGGCAACGCTGGAGACCAAATTAAAATCCTAACAATACTCTCCAAAACTATAGTCTGCAACATAAACTTACTAATCTGGGGTCTGCAAAGGGTGACCGAGGTGAGGGATCTTGGGGTGCAACTTTATAGCGAATAATAATTGGTGTTTGATAAACATTGTGATAAAATTAAGAGGATATGTCTGAAAATATTTAACGCTCAATGGGCGGAGTCTTCTCGCTCGAGCCCCCCGCTCCCCGCACAAAATACACGCACTGAGCACCCGCCGCACGCGGCACGCCGCCGGCCGCAACAAGCATAGAAATGCAAGGAGTTGCATTATATAAAATCTTTTTAAATAGAAACATTTAGCTTATTGTCATAAATAGTTTATTTAGATGCCGAATAGTATGAGTAAGGGTTTTATAATCACCTAAAGTCGAAATTATGCAGTAAAATAAATTTTGTATTTTTTTACGACTCATTTTCCAGTTAAACTAAAAAAAGTCTATAAAAACGAAACGAAAAATCTGAATTGATTACAGTCGATAGAAGTTTATGTAAAAAATTAAAGAAAAATAAAAAGACCTCTCGAAGTAACACTGTTTTCTAAAAAAAACAATTTACGCTCTTATATTTATAGCCAAAGATTTTGGAAACTACGCCAGGGGGCGTTTTGGAAACTACGCCAGGGGGCGTTTATAGATATGCCATATACTCGGCAAAAGCGTGCCACGTAAAAGTAAAAGTGAACATGACCATGGCGGTGTTTAGTAGTGCTGTCTAACTTGTAATCGATATTTTATCGATATGCGGGCTGGCAGACGACGTCGGAGACGTACAAGTAGACATAGATAGATAGATTGCTGACAGACCAGCTCACTCGCCGCGCAATCAGTACTTTTATCTCCTAGTACTATAACTCTAGCCCGTACGTCTATTGAAATAAGAACGGTATAAAGTTCAATATGTCAAGCTTGATGATGTGTAGGGGCTTATGAACCGAAGGATGGGCAGCAGCATCTTTCTGTTAATCGTATCATCTTACATACTGCGGTCACCAACAACAGCGGTCGCAAGCTGCAACGCTTATAAGCGTGGTGACTAGGGTAAATCCCCTCCAAATAACCAAGCGTTTTTTTTTAATGGAGCTCCCCCCTGTCCTGCAGTGGATGTTTTATGGGATGTTATGATGATGATAAAAAAAATATTTGTATTATAATAATAATTATGTAACTCGAGTTTCTTAATTAATATTATTACACAATGTAATTTTTGTAAATGTAAGTTAAATGTTAGTTTTGATATAAAAGCGCTAGCATTGCTCGTAGAAAAACATATTATATACAAAATCTCGTTTAATTAATTTGTTTAAACAGGGTGTTCCAGGGAACCTGTACCAGCGAATATACCTCAATACCTATTCAATTAAACCCCATCCAAGGTCCGCCAACTCCAGACCTTCACTAGTACAAGTTTCCTGAGACACCCTGTATAGGTTTCATACCAAAATTCAGGAAATTACAGTAAGGCCTAATATGAAATAAAACAAAAAACTGCTGAACCCATTTCGATAAAACTTTTTATTTGAAAGTTTATATCTAACATTAAACATTATATTTTACAAAAAATAAATAAAATTTTCAACTAAGCATAGTTGAGCGTAACCAACACAGGATTAATCGGCAAGACGAGTTTTGAGGAGGTGCCAGGGGATGGATCTGTTATCATACTCTTATGTGCTGTAATACATGTACCATCAGAAGTAGATGGTGAATTATTGTCCACTGTGCAAGGCCCAGGAACCGAACTTTTTATATGGAAAACACAACGTTTCTTTTAATAGTATCTAGCGGTTTGCCCCGGAATTGCAAGGAAAGAATACAAAACTCACATAACATACAAAAATCACATAGAAAAGAAGCACTTTCAGAATTTCCTTAAAGTTAGGGTTATTCTCCTATTTACGTATTTTTGGGCCATGTTGTAGCTGCCATGTGTGCTCCATCTCGACTTTTCATCATGTATAGTTGAAATGAAATATAACCATTAGCCAAACACATTATTATACCTGTTGATAGTATAGTACTTTACAAATACAAACCGCATGGGGTAGTGAGGGTACAGCCCCATCACGTAATTGTATTTTATCCAGGGTTCTGTTAAAACACGATTCCTCAAAATGCTTTGAACAAATAAATGTGTTTTGTAAATTTGTGTTTATGTTATCTAAACCGAAAATATCGGTCCATTTTTTTCTAGAAGCTTCATTTCGTGGGAATCTACAAGAAAAGGTTAGACATATTATTAAATTCCTGTACATTTAATCCATAATATTGTTCGGACTGCTGCTGCACAAAGCCTCTCAGTTCTGTTAAATCTTTTGCAGTCTCTTTCTGTTTTAATTTCAAAACAAATAAAAAAAAAGAGTTGTCCAACTGGCCTTTATAAAAAATATAATCCGTTAATTATATTTTAATCTGTTTAATTGTTAAGCCTCTTTTTTTTAAATAATATATCAATATCTGATTAACCAAATATGCCCATTCAGAATATTAGTGCCAAATATATTTTTTTTATGAATAGGTGAGGTAAGTGACGATGGGATCGAAGATGTAACATGCTCACCTACCTGTTCCTTCTAGCCTAGAAAAGATCCACATTATATTTTTCGGGGACAGATCGGCAGAGAGCCCGTGGGTTTTTACTGTCGCTTCTTTTTTTCCCACCATGGCGCCACTTTGAATAAGAGGTATGTCAACGACAAAGAGATGGGACCCCAACCCACTTCTATTCCCACGTTGGAGGAAGGGGGATGGTGGTTTCAGGTCGTGCGATTCAGAAGCTCACTTAAACAGGCTACTTTACTCACTTACTTTACTTATATGAGAATTTGAGAATATTGTAATATCGATATCAGCTGCGCTTGATTACATCACTATGTGTTTATATTGTTTGTATGTAAACATTTTTTAATGAAATAAAGCCAATAGCGGCTTCAAAACATAAAATAAATATCAATTAGTTTAGTTTATAGTTGAATACCGCTACACCTAAAAATTTGATCAGACAAATATGTGAAATAGTAGTCAAAAAGGGAAATAAACACCAACTGACTTGTGTATAGATAATTGTGGGATGTTCTTGTTTCTCCTTGCACCACACCACACAATGGAACACTTAGGCATCCTGCCAAAGCCTATATAAAGAAATCAAATTATATAAAATACTCTGAAACTAATTTCTTTGTTTACAATAATATGTATATTTATTTAATGGCATCACATCTCATTACAAAACGTAAAACAATAATAAAATCGTCGAACACGGATCTGACAGCCCACGTACTGTCGTATACCGTTTATCAAAATGGCGAACTGGCGACAAAGCGTTATCGGAAAAAAAAGTTTCGACACTGATAAAATATTGTTGTACTTTTCAACCTTTCTAAACAAAGATTAGTTAGAAAGAAATAGCATTAACTTTATCAGTTAAGTTTTCCATAGACAATAGCTTCAGGTCCTTTAGAAGCGCAGCGTTTTTCTTACCGCGTTTTTCTTACGTCAATGAGGTAAGCAGACACTAGTACATATATGGTATTCTGTGACGCAGATGAACGAAGCTAACAAAAGCCGCGCGTTTTTAGGGTTCCGATACCAAAATGGTAAAAAAAAGGAACCCTTATGGTGCCGCTCTGTCTGTCCGTCTGTCTGTCACACCTCTATATCTCAGCAACCACTTATGCTCATCATATCAGCCGAAAGACGTCCACTGCTGGACATAGGCCTCCCCTAAAGAACTCCATGACGACCGGTCCTGCGCTGCTCGCATCCAGCGGCTTCCCGCGACCTTGACCAAATCGTCGGTCCACCTTGTGGGGGGCCTGCCAACGCTTCGTCTTCCGGTACGTGGTCGCCACTCTAGAACCCTCACGCCCCATCGGCCATCGGTTCTTCTTGCGATGTGCCCTGCCCACTGCCACTTCAGTTTAGCGATTCTCAGGGCTATGTCAGTTACTTTAGTTCTTCTGCGGATCTCCTCATTTCTGATTCGATCGCGCAGAGAGACTCCGAGCATAGCTCTTTCCATAGCCCTTTGGGTGACTTTGAGCTTTCTGATAAGGCCCATCGTGAGCGGCCACGTCTCGGTGCCATATTTCATCACTGGCAACACACACTGGTCAAAGACTTTCGTCTTGAGACACTGCGGTATTTTGGACGTGAAGATATTGCGGAGCTTCCCGAACGCTGCCCATCCGAGTCGGATTCGACGAGTAACCTCTTTATCTAAGTTGGATTTACCCAGCTGGACTGTTTGTCCCAGGTATACGTACTCATCAACAACTTGAGAGCCATTCTAATCTCGTACAAGCTGACGTCCGGGATATCTTCGGTATGGTGTCGGGTAAGTGTAGCTCTTGGATCGTTGGCCAGACTGCTAACGGGTGGGCCGGTTGACGTGTATAAAAGCCCATAGAACTTCTCGACTTCCCTCAGTAGCTCAGGCTTGGACGATACGGTTGTGCCATCCTCGGTCTTTATCCTCGTCAACTGGCTCTGTCCAATAGACAGACCTCTTGCGAACATTTTGGAGCCTTTTTTCCGCTCAATCGCTTCTTTAATATGGTTATTATTAAATAGCCGAAGGTCGCGAGCATCTTCCGAAGACTGCAGAACCATTTCGCGTCTTTCTTCCATTAGCTTGAGGGTATGGTCAGATATCTTTTTGGTTCTTTTAGTACGGTGGGGTCTAAAGTACTTTGACCCAATTGTATAGACAGTTTCCACGAACCCGTTATTGTAGTCGTCCACATCTACGCATTCACCAAGGCATTCAAAGCGGTTATAGCAAACTGGAGATGGTTTTATGAAAGGAAACTATCCAGCTGCTATTTAAACTTGTTGTATTGATAAAATACAGTATTCACGTTAAATTATCAAAGTGCAAAATCTTTCTTGTTGAGAGAAAAAATGGCGAAGCAAGTTGGCGAGAGCCGGCCAATCGCAGCTCTCTGTTTAAATAGCTAAGCGCGAGTCGCGCGCGCGCCTTGCGCGGCATAATTCAAATGGGTGAACTCGTTCGCCACACGGTTTTGGAGTTCGAGCTGAAAGCCGTCGGGGTATACGTTTGGATATTGGTGGGTACTGGTCGGAGCGTAGACTTCATCAGTCGAGTTCTTTCCAGCTTTACGTTGATATTCAATGTTCCTCTTACCAACCGGTGATCGCTTCCGGTTTTAACCGCATTGATCACAGAGACATCATTGAATATTTGCTTCTTTGTCGACATGATAAAGTCAATCTCATTTTTTGTAGCACCATCGGGACTAATCCAGATCCATTTTTGGTTTTCCGACTTTTTGAAGAAGGAATTCATCATAAAGAGTCCTTCTTTCTCCAAAAAGTCGGCTAACATGTGGCCTCTGGAATTCCGATATCCAACACCAAATTGCCCCACCCTCAGCTCACCATCGCCTCGCTTGCCTAATTTCGCGTTGAAGTCCCCCATGACAACGGTATAGTGGGTCTTAGGCGTATGTATGGCTTTCGATATATCCTCATACATAGCCTCGACTTCATCATCAGAGTGTGTCGATGTGGGGGCGTATAGCTGTATGACCTTCAGCGAATACCTTTTGGTGATTCTGAGTATAAGGTACGCTACCCGCGACGACACACTCTCGATCATGACCACGTTGTTCACGAGAGACTTGTGGACCATAAACCCGACACCTCCCTGGGACAGTTGGTCGCCCTCCCGGAAATAGAGCAAGTTACCTGATTTTAGGAATATCGAGTCCTCCCCCTCTCTTTGGACTTCAGATAGACCCAAGATGTCCCAGTGTAACCTGTTCAATTATTCTTCGAGTTCTGCAACCTTCTCGTCGGTCCGCAATGTGCGCGTGTTATAAGTTGCCAGGGCCAGAGGTCGTCGTTGTTGGTAGCTCGACATCTGCCGAGATTCTTCGCACCCCCTGCCCCACCGTTACCATGGCCGCTACCGGAGCCAGGAATAGCGGGGCCGCCGGGGACTAGGGGCCGGAGCTTATTATTGTGATTCATGTTGATTCTTAGGGGGTTTTACCATAGTCGCCACGCTTGGCAGATGGGTTGGCGCCCGCAGTAAGATGAAATAATACACAGAAGGACGCTGCTGCCCATCCTCTGGATTTCATTTCCCTTAGTCGCCTCTTACGACACCCACGGGAAGAGATGCTATCGACCTGAAATTTGGAATAGTTTTAGAATATAGTTGCCCAACTTTATTGCACATGAAATTTTTTTAAAAAAAGTATGATTATTAATGTAAAGGGGGCCAAAATAGGGGGGGCCAAATTTCAAATTGTCGCTACTAGGTTTAGTGGGGTATATATTTTTGTATTTTTTAAAATTACTTAGTTTTCAAGTTATGATGAAAAATGACAAAAAAAATACCACTCCCCCCCCTTATATCCGAAGTTTGAGTAAGGAAAAATCTGAATTAATTACAGTTGACAGAAGTTTATGTAAACTTTACAGCAAAAATAAAACTATCTTTCTAAGCTGCACAGTTTTTCAGAAATCTGCAAAAAACCTTTTCAAACAAATTTAGTTTTGCGGTCCTGAAAATGGACTTTATTGCTTCCAAAAATACTATAGGTATATCGGAATCCTCGGCGCGCGAGTCCGACTCGCACTTGACCGGTTTTTTCGTATGTCCCTACATTCCGTCCGCCAGGTCCAGTAATAGCGACTCCATTACTCTGTTCGATCAATCGATACGTACTTTTGTAGCAGGTAGTCATCATCATAACATCCCATGAAACGTCCACTTCAGGACAGGGAGCTCCCTCCAAAATTCTAGCTTTTGCTGGAAAAATGCTGGAAGTACCATAGTCACCTCGCTTGTTAGCGTTTTACGGCTGGCACCATGGACCGCGGTTGTAGGACCGCAGTAAGTAAGATGTAAGATACAAAAGAGGATGTTGCTGCCCATATTCCAGTTTATAACCCTTAGTCGCCTCTTACGACACCTACGGGTATGTATGGGTTGGTATTATTCTTTGCCGGCACTACACGGGACAAATATTATTATTAGTAGTATCAGCAGGTAGTATGTATGTACAATAAAATATGTAATCAGGTTGGTATTTACTTTGAACACAAATAAAAATTCTTATCTAGGGCTATAAGAAAGAAAGAGAAAGAAGGGTCAGACGATACGAAAGGGGTACAAGTACCCCTTACAAGTTTGTAAAGGGCAGATTTTTCATTTGGCAAACTTGGTTTTCATCATGACTTGAAAACTAAGTCGTAAAAAAATACAAAAATCTATTAAAAAATGTACAAATAAAACTTTTTCATATACGACCCCACTTGACCTAGCCTAGTAACAACAAGAAATTTTCCCCTTCCTTATTTTGGCCCCATTTAGGTACAACAACAAAAAACTAATTCTGTTTGCAATAAAGCGGGGAAAGCGAAAGCATATTTTATTCCAAATTCCATGTAGACTGCAATAATTCAGTAGTGGAACCAGATATTTACCCCTTAACTTATGATATTCTTAAAATGGCTACAGGAACGTGTTTAAAAACATATCTGTAAAATTTAAGAATTTTTTTATTAACTTGCGCTAGGTAGGTTAAGGGCTCCCGCACACGACCGAGAATCGGTGGCCGATTTTTTGTCGGCATCCCGCTCTGACGTGTTATCACCTGGATCTTCCGTCCTTGTCCTGGGCGATAATCGGCCACCGATTCTCGGTCGTGTGCGGGAGCCCTAAGGCGCCGGAGGCGCACCGAGCGGGACGACTTCACCAAGCGGGACACTTCACAGGGCGATAGTCCAAGCCCCCAGTCAAACCTTCGGGGACCGGGGGGAAGTGGGAGTTCCCAGGGCGGGGGGGGGTGGTGGGGCACGACGCGGAAAACGACTTTACCTTCCTCCGATCTCTTTACCGTCTAACAAAATTTGCCGATTTGGCCATATTTGCGTAAGGGGGGGGGGGGGGCGTGCGGTTCGGGGGTGCGTGCGGGTTAACGGGGGGTGAGGGGGTTGAGGGGGGGGAGGGGGGCTCAGGGGGGTCGAGGGGGGGGTGAGGGGGGGTCGAGGTGAGGGGGGGCCGGGGGGGTTGATGGGGGATTGAGGGGGGGGTAGGGGGGCTGAGGAGGGTGGGGAGGGTGGGCGTGCGAGTCGGGGGGGGGTGAGAGGGGGTCGGGGGGGGGAAGAGGGGTTTCATGATATTGTAACTTTTTCATATTATGTGATGTAATGATAAAAAATTACCTAAAAAAAAAAAAAGGAAAAAAGTTTTTTTGGTCCATTCTCTAACTCGGTAACGGGGAGGGGGAGAAAAAAAAGGAAAAATACATTAGTGTAGCACAAGTTACTAGTCTCCATAGGAGACTAAAAGTTCAAAAATGATGTTATTTTTGACGTATCTTTAGTCGTTTCGGAGATATAAGCGTTTTTTTGGGTCATTCTCTAATTCGGTAACGGAGAGGGGGAGAAAAAAAAGGAAAAATACATTAGCGTAGCACAAGTTACTAGTCTCCATAGGAGACTAAAAGTTCAAAAATGATGTTATTTTTGACGTATCTTTAGTCGTTTCGGAGATATAAGCGTTTTTTTGGGTCATTCTCTAACTCGGTAACGGAGAGGGGGAGAAAAAAAAGGAAAAATACTTTAGTGTAGCACAAGTTACTAGTCTCCAAAGGAGACTAAAAGTTCAAAAATGATGTTATTTTTGACGTATCTTTAGTCGTTTCGGAGATATAAGCGTTTTTTTGGGTCATTCTCTAACTCGGTAACGGAGAGGGGGAGAAAAAAAAGGAAAAATACTTTAGTGTAGCACAAGTTACTAATCTCCAAAGGAGATTAAAAGATCAAAAATGATGTTATTTTTGACGTATCTTTAGTCGTTTCGGAGATATAAGCGTTTTTTTGGGTCATTCTCTAACTCGGTAACGGAGAGGGGGAGAAAAAAAAAGAAAAATACCTTAGTGTGGCACAAGTTACTAGTCTCCAAAGGAAACTAAAAGTTCAAAAATGATGTTATTTTTGACGTATCTCTAGTCGTTTCGGAGATATAAGCGTTTTTCTGAAATGTTGTAAAACGTTGATATTTTCATTTTTTTGTATGAAAAGGTGACTTTTTTTTATACAAATCTTCTTATTTTGATCCATCCTATATGTTCCAATTATAGTTTTTTTCATATTTTGGTCCATTCTCTAACTAGGTAACGGGGGGCGAGAGAGAAAAAAAAAAATACATTGGTGTAGCACTAGTTTTTAGTCTCCATAGGAGACTAAATGTTCGAAAATGATGTTATTTTTGACGTATTTCTAGTGGTTTCGAAGATATAAGCGTTTATCTGAAATTTTTGTAAAACATTGAAATTGACGAAAAAATGCCCTTAGAACCTATATTTTATGAGCAGACTTTGGTTGATCAACTGTAACTTTTTCATTTTTCCAGATATCGATGTCAAGATTTTTGGTGAATATATGTATTTTTTCTCAGCTTTCTGATGGTGATGTATTTTTTCAGATTCAAGGTCATTTAAGATTATTTTCAAGGTCAAGGTCATTTTTTTGGTATAAAAAGGTCACTTTTTTTTTACACAAATCTTCATATTTTGACTTATTCTATACGTTCCAAAAAAAAAAAACAAAAAACAAGAAAAAACAAGAAAAACATGAAAAAACAAAAAAAACATAAAAACGAGAAAAAACGAGAAAAAACAAGAAAATACAAGAATAAACAAAAAAAAACAAAAAAAAGTAAAAGTAAAAAAGGTATACATTAGGTATTTCCATTTACTCTCGATAAATAAATAGATGTACGTATTTACGTTCGATATTCTGGTTCCAACTGTCATCAAACATTGCTAGATACATATTAATATTTAAGTTTTAAGAAACTTAAGGTACCTACATGCGAAAGGGTCAACAAAAATTTGATCTTTATTTAGCCATTATGGTTTTAGAGCTATTTTTAGAGGACCTGAAATTCATAAAATGAGCAGGAGCGTAAGAATCCGTGGTAAGAATACATATAAAAGATAAGAAAGCCAGGAGGTAAGCTAAGTCAATCACGTTTTAACCACAGTGAACGTAAAACAGAATTGAAGTCTCTAAAATTACGTCTCCTTCATTAACATAATGCCATAAGCTGTGTCTCAATTTATTAGAAATGGTCGCGACAGTCTGTAAGATATATTTTTGAACCCAATTTTTTTAACTGTGCACTTCGAGCTGTCAAAGTCGTTATGTTGGCAGCACTGAACTCACCCGCCCACCAACTCCCTCACCCCTCCGCGGTCGCCCTTTTTTTCAGTACGGTCAGCACTCTCGTGTCGTTCGCAATTTCGCATTATTTTCGTTAGCTTTCGAGTATTGTTATTTGTGTTTTGTATTTCGTTTGTTTTTTTGTTGAATTTCTTATTGTTACGTTATTTAATTGTTGTGTTTTATTAGTTTTATTTTGTTGACTGTTTTTGACTTAGTGCGTGGGCGAGTTCTTGACGCAATTGTCGCAATTTCAGTCGCGCGGCGTGGCGAAGCCAGCGAACTGGCGAAGCCGAAGCCATGACCGGACGTGCAAAAAAACTGCGCGGCCAAGCCCGTAGCATCATATACAGTGTGATAAAATATTTTGAAGATGAAAAGTTTCACAGGAGATCGAAATTTTTATATCACCAAGTGAATAAAAAAGTAGCAGCGGCTACTGGGATAAGTGAGCGCATGTTAGTTAAAATTCGCAAGGAAGGTCGCCTCTAAATATTTTACATGCATTTGAGGTTATGATTTTGTTTACTAAACACCTGACCTGACCCTTTCATGGACTCTGGTATACGTAAAAGTACCGAAAAGCATGATCCCTGAAATGTGGACTGATTTTTTTCATACAGTCAAGAGCAGAGTGTAGCTTGACACTCACAGCTCACAGCGCAGGCCCCCGTCACCCGCTCAAGGTCACGCGCTATGTGCCTACTATAGCGCGTTCAGAATAAGTTTGGTTATGACGGTTATTTTCTGCGCATGAGTGACAGGCGGAGAGTCAATGAACGATTCGCTCGCCTCCCTCCATATGCCGCGCTCACCCCTGCGACAAATTTTTCGACTTCTGCGTATTAACGGTCATAGTCCGAGTTATTTTGTACGTCATAGCCCTGAGAAACGCTAAAGTGGCAGTGGGCAGGGCACATCGCAAGAAGAACCGATGGCCAATGGGGCGTAAGGGATCTAGTAGTGGCGACCACGTACCGGAAGACGAAGCGTTGGCAGGCCCCCCAAAAGGTGGACCGACGATTTGGTCAAGGTCGCGGGAAGCCGCTGGATGCGAGCAGCGCAGGACCGGTCGTCATGGAGATCTTTAGGGGAGGCCTATGTCCAGCAGTGGACGTCTTTCGGCTGATATGATGATGATGATACTAAGTAGCTCGTAACCGAGCCGATCGGCAGTGGGCGGGCTACCGCACGCGAGACTGAGAGCGCGCACACTGGCGCACAGTGCGTTCCACATTTTATTCCACCTTGCCTGTGTTGTCGAAAGATTTTTTAAATAAAATTATTCACACGATTCACAATATTTTCGACAGTAAAATTTAATAACCGTGAGTTCTGTTCAAAGATGGAAATAATAAAATAGAGCATTTTATCAAATTATAGCACATTTAAGTCAACTGCTTTCCTCGCATTTACTCCATTGCATTCATTATCCTATACTATTAAACAATCTATTAATAAAATTAGGTCAAAAATTGTATAATTCCATTATAAAAATTATGATTTTAGGATTAAATAAAAATCCATTTGAAATTTTTGAAGTAAGAATTTTTTTAAACAAAACAATATAAAACCAAAACCTGTACTTGCAATAAATAAAATTATGGTTCTGCTGACCGTACCAATGCTGCCACCATGCAAATATTTTGACAGCTCGAAGTGCACAGTTAAAAAAATTGGACCTACGCAGAGGGCGGTGCGGCTGGCTAGTGGCTGATCAGTAGCCGCAAGCTGTGCCGGCCAGTAATTATATCCTTACATTTAATAGTAATTTAGTAATTATACCTTTACATTCAGCCCCTGCCACTGCTCTTCGCGCTACCGGCAATAATTCCCTGAATAATGCCGCAGCAGGATCGAGAGAAGTGCGTGTTTACATACTGCCCTACCACTCACAGGTTCACATCGCTTGGGACGTTCCATGATGGCAGACGTCGAAATAATTTCAGCCGCCGCTCTGTGTCTTTTTTACAATACATAATTATGTTCGATGTTTAAAAAAAATAAAGAAAATTCGTCGTCGTAGAAGATGGTGGATGATATCTATTCATCGTAATAGAACTCTTTAAGTACCTACCAACCTTCTTAACAGATTTTTAATGCATATCCGAATTCGTAGGGGTTTTAAAGTTAAGGCTCCATTAAATCTATTAAAACAAAAAATGTTAGGTACAGCCTTTAAAGAGATTATGTGATAGATAAACAAAACACACACGTGTTTCTCCTCCAGGCGCTCGGCGAAAAGTGAGCGACAGAGCTGAATGTGAACACGCACTGCCACTCGCGCTGCCCGTCCTTTGACTTCCGCACTGCCGCCGGGCAGCGCGAGTGGCAGCGGCAATGGCATGAGAAGTATCGTGTTTACATACTCGTCCTGCCCACTTCCCTGCTCACTTCGGCTGAATGTAAACGTAGTATTAGGTGCCGGCCGCGTTGCCCTCAAGCGCTCTCGTACTAATATAATATTGCTTCTACTTCCTTCATTATTACAACGTATAAGGATTAGATTAAAAATTATTGCCTACAGCTGATATAACTTAGCGTTGTTTTAAAAGGCACTTATTAAATAATTTTTTTTAAAGGTACTTTAAGTCCTCCTTTCGGTTTCATCGCCTCTGTTTGGTTTTCGATTTCACGCCCACGTACCTGTCAGAATTAATTTAACCTACTTCAATATTTGAATTAATTTGAAATCATTGAAACAGTTGTTCAGGGATGATGCCTGGGTAAAAAACTTTTCACTTCTCATGCTCTGAAAGTGCTTTTTTGTGCAGGATATAGGCTGCACAAAATCGAATTTTGTGCACTAGGGCATGCAAGTAATCGCGGTGGTGTAGTACGTACGCACTGCGCGCGGACCTGCCGCACCCCCCCCGCGCCGCGCGCGCGTCAACATAGGGGAGCAGGGGGCAGAGTGAATCAGGGGGCACAGTGGTTATTCATTAATATCTCGCTCGCTATTCATTAAAAACACACACTCACTTCGAACGATTGCATGATCTATCCAATACCCCTCCCTCCCACCGGTCACCGTCACGTTCTCACTGCCAGAGGTCAAGCTGCAGCCGCTCCGCGAAACGTAAGCCACCACTTTTTTTTCTTGATGTTATTTTGTGAATCTTTTTGACAAACTTAGCCATTCAAATTGTATATTTGTTTGTTTTTTTACTAATAACCATTTAATGAGCTACGTAAGTCGTGGTTATTCTATTACGTCACGATTAATTTTAATAGTAGTTTCAGTTATTGTTTCTAATTTGACCATAAGGGGTACAATGAACTAATTTCATGTGGGGCACTGTGGACTGTGATCCATAGTGCCCCATAAATGTATTATTTAACTTAACCTTTCTGTTTAATTGATTCAGGTAAAAATGATAGGTACACAATCGTATGCACCAATGTTAGGTATTGGTGCATACGGAAAAAAAATAAAAAAATGCTGTTTTATGTTTATCTTAAAATAAATTTTAATTATGATACCTACTAAATGTAAGTACATAATGACTCAAATGCAACAAAAGAGACTAATTTATGCCAATTAAGCACTAAAAAACTTTAATATGTGATTACCAAGCAAATTGTGTTTTATTTTAATAACACATCAATTAAGTTCAATGTACCCCATATCAATTTTGAAGTAAAATTAAGTTAAATATTCACTGTGCCCCATGGAGATTCACAGTACCCCAAGCCTAAGTCCATAGTGCCCCATAGCTGGGGCACAGTGGACCATTATCCACTTTAAGAAAAATATTCAATTTCTCAGAAACTGTTGCGTTTATTTTTTATTTTTATGTTTTTTTGTATACCTTTAACACCAAGTTACACCTTGTAAGTAAAATATAAGAACCAGCGTTAAAGATAAATGCAGTAGAAAGCACAAATAAAAAAGTGGTTCACTGTGCCCCCCGCTCCCCTATTCTTTACTAAAGCAGAACAACTCATTCTTCAGTTACATTTAGAGAGTACTTTTACGTTTTATTTCCTCGCAATCAAAGTGAAAAGCAGAGTTTATAACTCGTCCACAAAACCATTTTATCCTCGACATTACTATCAGCCCTCGCCGAACTAAAAGTCTCGAAACAATGGTTCGTTTTGTGCACTTGTGCACAGCGGGTAAAATTGGGATTAATTTAGGTCCACCATAGGGATATTTTAGGTCAACCATAGAGGTCGAACCAAAATATTGTATGAAAAATAATACTGGCCGGTTGTACTATTAAAATTATTATAAATATAAAAAAAGAATAAATGTAATAATAGACGATCGGATCGGACTGCTGTGAATTTAGCTCCGTATCACGATTTTGCCCAATAGCAAAATTGTCGTTTGGGATAATCCGCAACGCTATTGGACAAAATCGTGGTCCGGAGCTAAACTCGGAGCAGTCCGATACGATCGTCTGTAAGTACTCTGTGAGCGGTCACCACCACCCATAAGCATAACGCCCACTGTCTTATTAATGGCATATTTTGACGTGTCTTATTAATGGTATGTCTCATGTGCCTGTAATTTAACTGGCTCCCTTGCCCTTCAAAACGAAACACAGCAGTTCAAACTCTGCTGTTTCACGGCAGAAAAA
This sequence comes from Athrips mouffetella, assembly GCA_947532105.1. Taxonomy (NCBI): domain Eukaryota; kingdom Metazoa; phylum Arthropoda; class Insecta; order Lepidoptera; family Gelechiidae; genus Athrips; species Athrips mouffetella. The sequence goes on along the minus strand of OX383957.1, from coordinate 24,181,645 downwards.
AGCAAGGGGGTGGTACTTCCCTAGACGCACTTTCCACAAAAGCCCTACCACCTACAAAAGAGTTTACTTTCTCGCTCGCACTTAATGGTGGTCTTTAATATCCTATGAATATGGGTTTAGGTAACTCTATATCGCTGTCGATTACTTTCTTCTCATGGGTGGCACGTGGAGGATTAAAGAACGATTCGCACTTCTTTCTCCACCTGCCTCGTGCGCGGGTAGGAAATGAATGTACTACCTCAGCTGGTTAAGGCGTAGTAATAAAAAAACTGAAAATAATAGAAATACCGGGTGTAAGGGACAGCCTTCCGAATACTGAAAGGGCATGATCAGTCAACGTAACTGAACAACCTTAAGCGAACAAAACTTTCAGGAAATGAAAAAAAAAATCGGCCTCTCCATACAAAATTGCAAACAAGAAGAAAAGAGAGATTCGATAACGATTGAGTTCGGCGGTAGGGCCTCAGGTTTGCCTTTTATATATTTAGATCAAGGAATTTAGATAGATAAGACGACGTCACATTAAATTGAATGTGGCGCCCTCTAGAGAAGATTAAGTCATAAAAGAAAAAAAAATATCTATTAATGATATCGTGTCGAGTATCAAATGAAAGGGCACATTTCAAATATATTGTTAGCTTTCTTTTGTATTTATAAACCTAAAATAAAATAAAAATTTGATAAAAGACTAGAACCCAACTACTTATAAATCTTCCTCTAAAAAGTATGAAACAATGATGAAACAAGAAAATATTGTCATCTGTTATGTACAAACAATGGTATTTAATAAATATTCATAGCGATGTTCAAATAATAGCCATGGTCAGTCCCCTCAGACTGCAAGAAGCATGCTACCAGAGCGTTTCTGTGCTAGGTAGCTTATTAAAAGGAATATTAGGGGACATTTCACACAAGACCATCTGAACCCAAACTAGGCAAAGCCTGTACTATGGGTATCAGAGATTGATATACATAATTAGATAAATAAATAAATTAGATAAATAACACCCAGACACAGAAAAAACTACTCCGTGGAAAAAACACTTAAGTTCAACCAACTTGTCAAATAAATTTATTTCAAGTATTTAAATAAATTTATTTCAAGCAACTTAGCAGCTCATAGAATGCGTTAGTAGAATAAGTCAATAAATCTTGATCCTATGTGTTAGTGACGGCAGTGAAATCCCTCCGCTATCAGCTTAGCTTTGACCTGGAAATAATAAAAAAAATATATACTTAATAATGGTATTTTAGACAAAACAATTTCAATTGATTTGATTGTTTTTTTCTTTTCATGTTTATTACATTACATACAATAATATGCTATGTATTCTCTTTCCCTGCCAATTTCAGTCCCACCATTGGTTGTAAGAGCTATTTTGTAGGGTAGTCTTATATGAATGTTAAGCTAAATAACAGACTTCATAGACTCTAACCTTTTTTTCTAAAAAAGGTACTGTACAGATCTGAAGTCCCTTCCAATAGGATCCTCAAATCAGATACGTGAAAGTTTTGGCCAAGGTTGATCGTCTAGAATAATACCCTTTAAGAATATTATATTTTTACTGAATCCTACGTCATTCCGTTTTATATATTTATAATATCTTGTAATTTACAGATTCTGCTCGGTGGAGAGTGGCAATAGAAGAATGAAAAAGAAACACACTTGTTATTTTAATACTTATATTAGAATATAAACCTAATCTTTACATGTCTAATTTACGTTATTTATTTTATTTTATATCACTATTTATTTAAATTTAGTTTCATATTGACAGGAGTAGTTCATCTGAATTCATGTAGTTTCATCAATTTAGGAAAGGTTTCATCTCATTTACAATGCAATATTAGAGCCGATAAGTTTCTGAAAAGAAACCTATGTTAATATAAACGAAGTAATAAAAATAATGTGGGGACAATCCCCAGGTTTGGGGCACCGCCATCGCCCCAAGCAGCTCGTCCTAGGCCTCCTCTACCCTAAGTCCTAGGTCCGAGGCATATCATCACCCAACTCACGATGACATGACGCTAAACTACCCTAACAATCCAACTGGATCGTCAGGATTCTGATCATCCTCGCGGAGCTGGAAATCCCACCGAAAACTTAAACTACAGTAAAGACTAGGGTTAATGTATGTGGAGAGCGGAACTAACTAACCACAGTACAACCCAGACGGTGATGATGTCTCCCCCCGGTATGTTCATGCCCCGCGTCAAACCCGACTTCCACGTGGCCCACCTTTAAGGGACGATCACTGACTCATCCAGGGTTCACAGGGTATTGACTATTTCTTTTAGTCACCCATACCAGAGCTGGTCACCGAGCCCGCCAGGCACACGAAGCATACGGTCTTCCTTTAGGAAAACAGGGCACTCTCCATCATGAGCTTTAAGAGCTCTTCCTGTAATCCCTCCGGGCAGACAATGATCGACATCATCGAATCCCTTAGTTTGTTTTGAAATAAATTAAACTGAAAATAATTAGCCAGCTCCACACGTCCAAGTGTGAAGTCTGTACTAGATACGGGTATAGTATTATTGCTTGCATGGCCAGCCTAGATCAATAACGGTTTTATAACGAGAGACATAAAGAGTTTGAAGGGCAACTTCCCTCCCCCCCAGTCACTAAATGACTTTATTGCACCAACAAGGTCTCCGTATATCCTTCATAGCTCTCACTTGTGATGCGTAGCTAAATCTCTTTTCCGTTACCAACCCACGCAGGACAAGAATTATGTAGAGTAACCCCAGTCTAAACACTCATTTAAATAAAATGAATTGCATCTAAACTATAATGGGATTACCCAGCATATTTCGAAGTAGAACATATAAGAAGTAAGTATGACAAAAGATTACTGAAGGTAATCCTTAAGTAAAAGTGAAGTATGATGACCAGAACCGAGAAGATACGGGATAGTAGTATCTAAGCTAGGTTGGGCCAAACATTTATGATTTAAGATCTTAAGGGAAAATCAAAAGTATCGAGTATTCAAAACCAAGAACACTGGGAGAATTTAGCGTAAACAACACTAGCTATAACTCGATGTTCTTTAAAAGAGGACTCAAAAGAAGTATAAAAATGGGGATATTGTATATACTTAAATATTCGGAACTTATCTACAATGAAAAGAAACTAAACATTATAATTTCTGTTCCATTATTGTTTTCAAGAATCTATTTAGTAAAGTTAAGGTGGTTTCACACTGAGTCAAAGTATAATTTTAAGTATGATAATTTATGACAAGTTTTATTAAGGGAAAATAAAACTTAGAATCTTATAAAGTTTAGATTCCTGTATGATTCAATGAAGATTAAATAAATTATTTAACTACTTTAGGATGACACACATAAAGTTCAGAGGTCCCCCAAGGTCAGAGTGTCGTACAGCCGTCGCAGCCTTATGGGCGAACGTCGTCAACACACTTTACAAGAAGCAACCCACGAACGAACGTAATGTCTCCATCAAGAAAATTCTTCCTATTGATTCAGGACAATTCTAATTTATTCCTTATAAACAATTTAATGTCATTAGACTAAACTAGAATGTCCCTTCACATAAGAAGAAAGTTTTATGTTGTCTAACTACTCTACATTTGGTAATCTAACGCTAAGATCAGGAGGTCCTCCCGCGGTATATGCCACTCAAACGACGCATCCAATAATGGGCGAGCGTTGTCAGCACATAACACAAGAAACACTATTTCCAAAATCCAACGTTAAAACACCTTGCTAATATCCTTCCATTTGTATTGGAGTAACTCCAATTCATCCCACACATACAGAAGAGGGAATTCAGGATGAATCAGCGAAACCTCACACAAATAGAAAGAGAAGAACTTTAGTATCAGACCCTTTTAGGCTTGAGGGCTCCGGCCCAAGAATGATTAAAATAAATAAATCCGAAGGTTGATATTATCAGATAGACTTAGACAGATACTCCAGAGACACGCGACATACATTAGCCACAACCAATATAGTGGACATCGGGGACACATGTCACGAGGGCATCCATCCATGCTTGGTTGAACTAAATAAACCTGAGAGCAGGCATTTCTTAATCTCAAAATCTGGGACTCCTATAGTATGAAAGTAAAAGGAAAGATAAGCACCTCCTATGAGCTTGAGTACTGAGATGTAGTAATGCTCTCAGCATGTTCCAATTTTGGGAAATTGAGGCAAAAGATTCAAAATCACTATCAAAGCAATTTATTATTACTTGAAATATTATTATTTATAATATTCACTCTACTTAAACTTACCCTTTATTTCACAATAAAATATCACAATCTATATCCAAGTTTTAGTTTTCAGATATATTATTTTAAGATTTTGAATTGACGTTCTAATTCTTTTGATCTGACGGAATATTTTTCTTAAATTTTATCATATGAAGACATTAGTATATTAAAAACTGGAATTTTGATTTAGGGCCAAAGATTTTATATTATTTTCTAAAAATGGTAATTATTTAATGTATTAATATTTTCTTCCATTTTGATTTTGGGTTTTGATTTATTTTTAGTTAAAGAGATAAAAAATTTATAAAGATTTCAAAATAGCGTCTAGCTTTGAGTAAAACTAAATCAAAAATGATTTATTTGTTGACTATTTGACAATAATGTCAAATAGACAATTCTACCTAAAAAAAAGTATAAAAAATATACATTGACTAAAGTCTCCTTGAATTGATGATAATAATATACATCGTCCAAAGTCTCTTTGATATGTTGACAAAATATACAACATCTAAAGCCACCCCTAATCGATGACAATATATATACATCAGAGTCCAGTTTCCATGATTTCACCAAGGACTATTTTAATCAATTTCTCTGTAAAGGAAAGAATTAAACACAATGAAATTTACATTACCTTTACAATCCAAGCAATACCTTTTTTTAGCCTTCACGATTTATCATTTGTGGTTTGCTTTTCCATGTCTATAATGTTCCTTGTAATTCCTGTACCTGTTTAGAAATAGAACATTATCCTGCCTAGCTATACGCGAACAAAGACACTTGTAGAACTAGTTTATACTTAATTATGGGAAAAGAAAATCTTTATTACTATCTACAAATAACGACTCAGATTAGAAACACAGTATGTTATAATTTCCGCAGAGTTATTAATGTTTACAAACGAAAATCATTAAGCGGGAATATCAATTTACTTAAAGTATCACACAGTACAAGCCTCTTATGACCTCGCAGGTAGATCTGTAGAGCTGCAAATATTCTCCAATCAACTCTTCCTCTTTTGACATTGAAATCTGATTTTCTCAACGTTATTTAGCTCACTTAACCTGGAAGAAACTATAAATTTCATTAAGTCACATTTCACCTTAACTCAAATACACACAACAACTTTGAACCGAAAATAAATAAAAGATGGAAAACCACAAAATTGAATACTTACATAACATTAGTTTCACTCCACTTATTCTTTACACTTTGGAATCAAACCCTGAATGTTAGCATCTTGAAATTATGCGCAAATAAACCTTCCTATACTATATCCTACACGAAGCAATCCCTATCTTTATCTCAATTGAAGGAATCCACAATCCAGGATCAAAGCCTCCTTCAAAAGATTCGTTTCTTCAGCTGTATGAATTCTATTTTTTTCGCGAGCTACAAAACAAAAAAAAAAAAAAATATAACTCACAGAAAACCAGCATACTATCGACCCCTTTTTCACAGACGTCTCAAAGTAACATCAAGGATATTTGGAACGTTTACCGATTCCTTTCTTCCATTTTTCTCCGTTTTTTCCAAATTTTCCTTGCTTGACGGTCCAAAATCTCTCTCACCTGAAACTTTAAAACATGTTAAAATTCTATTTGAGCTCCATTGCCCTCACTATTCAACAAAACCTGATTCATAGTTTTCTTCTGTTGCTTTCGTTTATCAAAATTTTAGCAACTATTCCTTTTATTCGGTTAAAAAGCTTTTTTTCTTTCATTTCCTTTTCTTGACTCTCTCCCGACCCTGTCTCGACCGTCACACTTTGTCATATTTTTCTACTCCCCGTTTATCGTTACACTTCTTGACACTTCCTCTAAATAGTATTTTATGCATTTAAAAATTTTTTAGGGTTCCGCAAGTGCACAGCCTCCCCCAAAATTTTATTATTTCGAAAAATCTAAGAAAACATTTTTTTTTTTTTTCGAGAATTCTAAAATTTTCAATTTTAAATTAATTTTTTTTTTTTTTATTATTATTATTATTTTATTAAAATAAAACCTCCTATATTGGCCCTTAATTTTTTTTTTATTCACAAATACAATAAACAAAACAAATAACTAAACTACTAATATTATAAATCATTAAACTAAATTAATTTTTTATTCAAAATTATTAAAATTATTTAACATGTTTATCTAAATTTAGATTTATTTCAGTTCAACCCTGATTATATAACCAAATTAAATTTGTATTAAATTATAAATTATTATAATTCATTATATTTTTTAAAACGAAGTCGATTTAATAATGCCAGTCAATTCACTAACAAATTGACTCACTATATACTATAATCAAAATAGTCTTCTAATATTAATTATTAAATTAAAACTAATAAAATTAAATTAATTAGGTTGTGACCAGGAATATCTCAATTCCTCTAAAGTTAAAATTTACGATATAGTCCCGTGAAAATCTCAATAGCTAACATCCTAAGTATAATATTTAGCCAAATGGACTGCATTATAAACTCCTTTGACACTTTGAGTTCCAGGATCAACAAGAATATACACATTAGCATATTTTATTCCTCCAATTCGATATGGTCCATCATATAATAAATCAAATTTCTTAGTTTTATTTCGACTAGAATCCGATTTATTAAGCCTCCTTAATTTTACCAAATCACCAACTTGAAAATCTATCAACTTATGAGTTCTATTGAATCTATCCTGCCGCTTCTGACTCGAAAGTCTAAGGTTTTCTCTAACTTCCTCTCTAATTTGGTCTAACGTTTTATTCGTGAGTGCCCGTGGTAGAAAACAGTCTACTTTAAGTTTCTCTGAATTTCCAAATAATATTTCATTAGGAGAAAATTTCGTACTCTCGTGGAACGTATTATTATACAATTCCTCAATCTCCAACAAGTAATGATCCCATCTAGTATGGTCATCATGACAATAAATTCTAAAGAATTTGTTTAATTCTTTATTCACTCGTTCTGTAGTGTTAGGTCGAGGATTACGAATAGTAGTATACAAAGTCTTAATTCTCAAGGCTCTGAGTCCATTTTTCCACTTGTGACTAATAAATTGTTTTCCGTTATCTGTCATAACAGCTTTAGGTTGTATTATTTCAGTGAACACTCTCATACAATAAAGCACTGAGTCTGCTGAAGCTCCACGAAGTCCGAAAAGTTTAATAAATTTACTAAAAGAATCCTGTATTACAAAAATGTAAATATAACCAGCCTCAGTTTTAGGTAGTGGTCCGAAAATATCAGCCATTACTAATTCACCCGGGTTTTCAGTTAAAATCGATTTACATTTCCCTACCCCTTTTATATAGTCAGGTCTAGAAAGCTGACAAACATGACACTTCTGAATACAAGACTTCACTGTCTTACCCATATTTATCCAATAACACCTTAATTGTAAATATTTCAAAGTTTTATATGCGCCAAGATGACCCATCTCTATATGTACCTGTTTACAAATCTCTTCTTGTAGAACCTTGGGCATAAACAAAACGTAATCTCCACGTACAGTTTTAAAATAAAGTAGATCATTATTGACAATACAACGCAAAGTTATACGCGTAAATCTATCTGTTCTTTCGGGAACTCTAGAAACATTTATTCTCTCCTTAATCCCACATATGACGTTATCAAGCCGTTGATATTCCATCATACGTTGTAATTTATTTTTCAAGTCACGGTCAGTAGAAACACCTACATACATAACAGTTGGATACCACACCTTCTCTTCTTGCAAAACTCCCCCTGGCGGATATCTAGATAAAATATCTACCCCAATATTTTCTACACCTTTTACATGTTCGACTTCGAAGTCAAATTGTTCAAGAAATAAAATCCAACGTGTGACTCTACTATTGTATAATTTCATTTGTTTCATGAAAGTTAATGCCTTATGATCTGTACGAACAACAAATTTCGCTCCTCTTAAATAAGTCTCAAACTTTTTCACAGAATAAATAATAGCCCACAACTCTTGTTCAGTTACAGTCCAACGTAATTCAGAACCCCGTAGTGCACGACTACAGAATCCCAAAATTTTAACCTCACCATTATTTCCAATCTGAAACAATGATCCGGCTATTCCGATCCCTGAACTGTCGGTCTGTAAATAATATAATTTATCCTGATCTGGATGGCTCAATAGAATCGTTGTAATAAATTCTTCCTTTATATTATTGAAAGCTCGATCTAATTCTTCATCCCAAAACCATGCTTGGTTTTTCTTTAATAACCTAGTTAATGGAGCAGTCAAAATACTATAGTTTTTAATGAAACGTCTATAATAATTACAAAGTCCCAAAAATCCTCTTAACTGTTTTTGTTTCTTTGGAATAGGGAATTCCTTTATAGCTTTTATTTTATCCGGGTTAGGTTTAATTCCCGAAGTTGTAACTATATGCCCTAACATTTTTACTTCACTGCAGAAAAAGTTGCACTTTGCAAAATTACAAGTCATTCCAGCTGATTCTAAACGATCCAAAACTATATCAATATGATCCAAATGGTCTTGCCAAGTCCCACTCGTTAGGATTGCAAGATCATCCAAATAATTGACACAAAACTCTCTAACACCAGGACCCAATATAATGTCCATTGCGCGACAAAAGGACCCTACTGACGTTTTAAGTCCTTGCGGAAGCACGTTGTATACGTAAGACTTTCCATTAACTGTAAATCCAGTATATTTTTTACTGTCCTCAGTCAACGGTATTTGAAAATAAGCGTTATTTAAATCAATCAATGTTATAAATTTTACACCAAGAAAAGCATTAAGTATGTCAATCTGTAAAGGCGGTGCTTCTACTTCTGGAACCATATATTTATTGATTTCCCTAGCATCAAGTAATATTCTAACAGATCCATCGGGTTTTCCAGTGAAAGTTAGAGGACTACAAAAATTTGTAGTTTTCCTCGATATAATCCCTAATTCTTCCATCTCCCTCAACTTTTCTTCTACTTTTGCCCTATGTGCGTATGGTATAGGATAGGTTCGTTGAATCCTTGGAGTACCCTCAATCATTTTAATGTCATGAGTATAACAGTTTGCCCTTCCAAGTTTCTTTGTAAAAACTTGCATATGGGATCTCAAAACATTAAAAATTTGTTCCTTCTCTACATCAGACAAATCCATTCCCAACCGAATACTTTTAAACAAATCTAATAATTGCTTTTCTTCACCGCCTTCTTTTTCGTTTTGTTCCTCTATTCCAGATATTAGATTTATTCGATTCTCTTCTAAAAACCCACTAGAAAGATTTCGAAACGGAATAGTAATTTCTCCTTGTCCAACGATACCCAATTCTAATGTTTGTGGTTCTTTTAAATGCAAAACAGCGTTGTGCGCAACTAACCAATCTACCCCAAGGATAGCAGAACAAGTTAATTTAGCAATCACTAAAAATCCCGTATCAATATCAAATGAACCACACGTCAAAGGTATAGAGACTAGTTTTTTTTATTTGGAGACTCTTTTGTCCAACGGCTCCCCTCACACATATTGGTCTAACTGGTAACGCAGGGAATTCTAACTTTAATTCTCCTTGTAAACACTCTAAGAATTCTTCCGAAATACAAGTTACTTCACTTCCAGTGTCTACCAAGAGAACTATAGATTGCCCCAAAATTTGTAACTCTATTTCTGATTTAAATTTGGGCCCCTCATTCTCAAAGCAAACCTCTTCATCATATAAAGAGTTACCTTCATATTCTCTAATGAACTGATTATACATTGGTTGATTTTGTTTAATCACGGAAACGTCAAAAACTTTAATTAAATTTACGACTGTTTGTTTATTATTATAATCTTCTGAAGATTATCCTAAACCTTCTCTATCACAATTCGTTCTAGTATTATTCGGGGAAACAGGATATAAGATCCCTTCTTGGTCACAACCCAATCCTACCCCTGGCTTCCAACCTTGTTTTATTAAATATTTTACAGGAAAAAGATAATTTAGTTTTTTGTTAATTGCGGCCACCTCCTGCTTATTGGAAATGGCCCCAACTAGTTTAAATCTTCTTCTTGAATTATTTCATCAGTGATCCTTCCCCTTGAAGTCTCCCCCTCGATGTGAGCCACCACTTTTGGTTTTTTATAAAATGGCTTGTCTTTATTTGAAACGAATGGACTTTGACGCTTTGTTCCCCTATCAGCTCCAGTAGAGGAGTCAAAGGAAGAAGATCCACATTGTTTATTCACGTCATCCAATTCACGAAGAAACTCTGTTGCCTCAATCAAAGTATTTCCTTTCTTCATCCGCCAAGCATATTGTACATCCTTCGGAAAGTGTCTCATCAAATCTTCCACTATTTGCCATTCAGGAATTGGTCTAGACATCATCTTTGCTTGCCCTGCTAAACTAACGAAATGTTCTAGCATTGTTCCATTTTCCTTAGACCAAGTGCCATTTACAATCATTCTTCTCAAGGTGTTTTGTTCGGCTTCTCCCCAATAAGCATCCAAAAAGTCTCTTTTGAAATCCGACTGTGTAAACCATCTCTGTCTATAAATTCTGGCCCATTTTCGAACATCACCTTCTAAACAACTGATTATAGTTTCAATTGTAGCATCTTCATTAGGCATTCTACGTAAATAATTCTGAAGATCCTCCAAAAACGACACTGGATGTACCCCAAATCTTCCAGGAAAACGTGGTTTTTCAACTCTTGTATCAATCACCGGGCAAATATTAATCGGTGCTTCATGCCTTTCAGACGGAGCTGATGCAGCGTTAGTTTCCCGAGCTTGCGACAGCTGATTCTCTAAGTTCGACACCTTCTGTGTCAGAATTCCCATGTTTCTTCGAAGTTGGCGAAACATAGTGGAGTTGCGTAAAGAAGGTCGTGGACGTTCTTCTTGCTGACCTGTCCTTTCTAATTCATCTTGTCCCTGAGATGATCTAAGATTATAACGAGGAGGCATTTTTCTTTTCTTTGGATACTGAAAGTTTATTACAAATTATAGGTTGGAATTTTGTTTAAATTAAAGAATAGAAAGCTTATCTAATATTCTTTCCTTAACTTCCCAAAACTGTTGCTTTATGGAGCTAATATTTTGATCTCCATCGATAATCTCTATCCTGTCAAAATCTTCCTTTATATTAGGGTTCAATAACCATTCCTCATGAATGTTGTGAATCCTCTCTATATAATCTAACGTTATCCCTGTCTCTTCAGGTCGACCACGACTTAGGGCTCTCTGATAAGAAACCATAGGGGAAGTCCTAAGATAAACCACTAAATTAATTCGAGTAACCAATTGTTCTTTGAAATAAGAATAGGTCTCATCTAAAACTGCAAACTCAGCCGGGTGCAACAATTCACTCTCTTGCAATTCCCTAATAAAACAATTTTTGGCTGAATAGATGGAACGTTCCATAACTTTAATCTTAGCGCTAGATTCTTTCGTATGATTCTCTAACATTGTTAGAAGAACATAATTTTGAAAACAGAAACCCCATTTCTTAGGGTTTTCCTTAAATAACTGGAAGAGATTGACGCCAGATAAATTAGTCCATTTATCAATTGGTTCTGGTATTATCTCAAAATCAGAGTTGCCTCCCAAAGCTGCCAACAAAGTAGACTTCCCTGACCCTATGTTTCCTTCTATTGAGACTGTAAAATTTCCCATCTTTATTCTGAAACAAGGAATGCATCATATTTTCTATGGTTTCCAAAACAAATAACCCTAAGCTAAAACCAATTCTAACGTCCCGCTTAACAACTTTAACTTAGATAAACTTTACTCTCAAGTTTCTTCAGTTCAAAACTCGAAATTAGTGTATTTTTCATTTTGTTTCTTTTTTCACTCTTCAATACCTCTCTCGCTTGAAACCAGCATATCCTGGTCACGGCACCAGCTGTACAGATCTGAAGTCCCTTCCAATAGGATCCTCAAATCAGATACGTGAAAGTTTTGGCCAAGGTTGATCGTCTAGAATAATACCCTTTAAGAATATTATATTTTTACTGAATCCTACGTCATTCCGTTTTATATATTTATAATATCTTGTAATTTACAGATTCTGCTCGGTGGAGAGTGGCAATAGAAGAATGAAAAAGAAACACACTTGTTATTTTAATACTTATATTAGAATATAAACCTAATCTTTACATGTCTAATTTACGTTATTTATTTTATTTTATATCACTATTTATTTAAATTTAGTTTCATATTGACAGGAGTAGTTCATCTGAATTCATGTAGTTTCATCAATTTAGGAAAGGTTTCATCTCATTTACAATGCAATATTAGAGCCGATAAGTTTCTGAAAAGAAACCTATGTTAATATAAACGAAGTAATAAAAATAATGTGGGGACAATCCCCAGGTTTGGGGCACCGCCATCGCCCCAAGCAGCTCGTCCTAGGCCTCCTCTACCCTAAGTCCTAGGTCCGAGGCATATCATCACCCAACTCACGATGACATGACGCTAAACTACCCTAACAATCCAACTGGATCGTCAGGATTCTGATCATCCTCGCGGAGCTGGAAATCCCACCGAAAACTTAAACTACAGTAAAGACTAGGGTTAATGTATGTGGAGAGCGGAACTAACTAACCACAGTACAACCCAGACGGTGATGATGTCTCCCCCCGGTATGTTCATGCCCCGCGTCAAACCCGACTTCCACGTGGCCCACCTTTAAGGGACGATCACTGACTCATCCAGGGTTCACAGGGTATTGACTATTTCTTTTAGTCACCCATACCAGAGCTGGTCACCGAGCCCGCCAGGCACACGAAGCATACGGTCTTCCTTTAGGAAAACAGGGCACTCTCCATCATGAGCTTTAAGAGCTCTTCCTGTAATCCCTCCGGGCAGACAATGATCGACATCATCGAATCCCTTAGTTTGTTTTGAAATAAATTAAACTGAAAATAATTAGCCAGCTCCACACGTCCAAGTGTGAAGTCTGTACTAGATACGGGTATAGTATTATTGCTTGCATGGCCAGCCTAGATCAATAACGGTTTTATAACGAGAGACATAAAGAGTTTGAAGGGCAACTTCCCTCCCCCCCAGTCACTAAATGACTTTATTGCACCAACAAGGTCTCCGTATATCCTTCATAGCTCTCACTTGTGATGCGTAGCTAAATCTCTTTTCCGTTACCAACCCACGCAGGACAAGAATTATGTAGAGTAACCCCAGTCTAAACACTCATTTAAATAAAATGAATTGCATCTAAACTATAATGGGATTACCCAGCATATTTCGAAGTAGAACATATAAGAAGTAAGTATGACAAAAGATTACTGAAGGTAATCCTTAAGTAAAAGTGAAGTATGATGACCAGAACCGAGAAGATACGGGATAGTAGTATCTAAGCTAGGTTGGGCCAAACATTTATGATTTAAGATCTTAAGGGAAAATCAAAAGTATCGAGTATTCAAAACCAAGAACACTGGGAGAATTTAGCGTAAACAACACTAGCTATAACTCGATGTTCTTTAAAAGAGGACTCAAAAGAAGTATAAAAATGGGGATATTGTATATACTTAAATATTCGGAACTTATCTACAATGAAAAGAAACTAAACATTATAATTTCTGTTCCATTATTGTTTTCAAGAATCTATTTAGTAAAGTTAAGGTGGTTTCACACTGAGTCAAAGTATAATTTTAAGTATGATAATTTATGACAAGTTTTATTAAGGGAAAATAAAACTTAGAATCTTATAAAGTTTAGATTCCTGTATGATTCAATGAAGATTAAATAAATTATTTAACTACTTTAGGATGACACACATAAAGTTCAGAGGTCCCCCAAGGTCAGAGTGTCGTACAGCCGTCGCAGCCTTATGGGCGAACGTCGTCAACACACTTTACAAGAAGCAACCCACGAACGAACGTAATGTCTCCATCAAGAAAATTCTTCCTATTGATTCAGGACAATTCTAATTTATTCCTTATAAACAATTTAATGTCATTAGACTAAACTAGAATGTCCCTTCACATAAGAAGAAAGTTTTATGTTGTCTAACTACTCTACATTTGGTAATCTAACGCTAAGATCAGGAGGTCCTCCCGCGGTATATGCCACTCAAACGACGCATCCAATAATGGGCGAGCGTTGTCAGCACATAACACAAGAAACACTATTTCCAAAATCCAACGTTAAAACACCTTGCTAATATCCTTCCATTTGTATTGGAGTAACTCCAATTCATCCCACACATACAGAAGAGGGAATTCAGGATGAATCAGCGAAACCTCACACAAATAGAAAGAGAAGAACTTTAGTATCAGACCCTTTTAGGCTTGAGGGCTCCGGCCCAAGAATGATTAAAATAAATAAATCCGAAGGTTGATATTATCAGATAGACTTAGACAGATACTCCAGAGACACGCGACATACATTAGCCACAACCAATATAGTGGACATCGGGGACACATGTCACGAGGGCATCCATCCATGCTTGGTTGAACTAAATAAACCTGAGAGCAGGCATTTCTTAATCTCAAAATCTGGGACTCCTATAGTATGAAAGTAAAAGGAAAGATAAGCACCTCCTATGAGCTTGAGTACTGAGATGTAGTAATGCTCTCAGCATGTTCCAATTTTGGGAAATTGAGGCAAAAGATTCAAAATCACTATCAAAGCAATTTATTATTACTTGAAATATTATTATTTATAATATTCACTCTACTTAAACTTACCCTTTATTTCACAATAAAATATCACAATCTATATCCAAGTTTTAGTTTTCAGATATATTATTTTAAGATTTTGAATTGACGTTCTAATTCTTTTGATCTGACGGAATATTTTTCTTAAATTTTATCATATGAAGACATTAGTATATTAAAAACTGGAATTTTGATTTAGGGCCAAAGATTTTATATTATTTTCTAAAAATGGTAATTATTTAATGTATTAATATTTTCTTCCATTTTGATTTTGGGTTTTGATTTATTTTTAGTTAAAGAGATAAAAAATTTATAAAGATTTCAAAATAGCGTCTAGCTTTGAGTAAAACTAAATCAAAAATGATTTATTTGTTGACTATTTGACAATAATGTCAAATAGACAATTCTACCTAAAAAAAAGTATAAAAAATATACATTGACTAAAGTCTCCTTGAATTGATGATAATAATATACATCGTCCAAAGTCTCTTTGATATGTTGACAAAATATACAACATCTAAAGCCACCCCTAATCGATGACAATATATATACATCAGAGTCCAGTTTCCATGATTTCACCAAGGACTATTTTAATCAATTTCTCTGTAAAGGAAAGAATTAAACACAATGAAATTTACATTACCTTTACAATCCAAGCAATACCTTTTTTTAGCCTTCACGATTTATCATTTGTGGTTTGCTTTTCCATGTCTATAATGTTCCTTGTAATTCCTGTACCTGTTTAGAAATAGAACATTATCCTGCCTAGCTATACGCGAACAAAGACACTTGTAGAACTAGTTTATACTTAATTATGGGAAAAGAAAATCTTTATTACTATCTACAAATAACGACTCAGATTAGAAACACAGTATGTTATAATTTCCGCAGAGTTATTAATGTTTACAAACGAAAATCATTAAGCGGGAATATCAATTTACTTAAAGTATCACACAGTACAAGCCTCTTATGACCTCGCAGGTAGATCTGTAGAGCTGCAAATATTCTCCAATCAACTCTTCCTCTTTTGACATTGAAATCTGATTTTCTCAACGTTATTTAGCTCACTTAACCTGGAAGAAACTATAAATTTCATTAAGTCACATTTCACCTTAACTCAAATACACACAACAACTTTGAACCGAAAATAAATAAAAGATGGAAAACCACAAAATTGAATACTTACATAACATTAGTTTCACTCCACTTATTCTTTACACTTTGGAATCAAACCCTGAATGTTAGCATCTTGAAATTATGCGCAAATAAACCTTCCTATACTATATCCTACACGAAGCAATCCCTATCTTTATCTCAATTGAAGGAATCCACAATCCAGGATCAAAGCCTCCTTCAAAAGATTCGTTTCTTCAGCTGTATGAATTCTATTTTTTTCGCGAGCTACAAAACAAAAAAAAAAAAAAATATAACTCACAGAAAACCAGCATACTATCGACCCCTTTTTCACAGACGTCTCAAAGTAACATCAAGGATATTTGGAACGTTTACCGATTCCTTTCTTCCATTTTTCTCCGTTTTTTCCAAATTTTCCTTGCTTGACGGTCCAAAATCTCTCTCACCTGAAACTTTAAAACATGTTAAAATTCTATTTGAGCTCCATTGCCCTCACTATTCAACAAAACCTGATTCATAGTTTTCTTCTGTTGCTTTCGTTTATCAAAATTTTAGCAACTATTCCTTTTATTCGGTTAAAAAGCTTTTTTTCTTTCATTTCCTTTTCTTGACTCTCTCCCGACCCTGTCTCGACCGTCACACTTTGTCATATTTTTCTACTCCCCGTTTATCGTTACACTTCTTGACACTTCCTCTAAATAGTATTTTATGCATTTAAAAATTTTTTAGGGTTCCGCAAGTGCACAGTACCTAGTAAAATACATGTGTTCATCCAAACTAATATTATAAATGCGAAAGTAACTCTGTCTGTCTGTTTCGCTTTCACGGCTAAACCGCTGAACCGATTTTGATGAAATTTGGTATGAAGATAGTCTATGCCATGAGAAAGGACATAGGCTACTTTTTACTGAGACAAAAATGAGACTGGAAGGGGGTGAAATAGGGGATGAAAGTTTGTATGGGAAATCAATAAAATAATTTATGTTACGCTTTCACTGCTAAACTGCAGAACCTATTTTGACGAAATTTGGTATAAGGATAGTCTTAATCATAAGAAAGGACGTAAGCTACTTTTTATTTAAAAAATGAGACTAGAAAGGGGTGAAATAGGGGGTGAAAGTTTGTATGGGAAAGGAACCAGAGAAGATAAATTTGTTTATAATTTACTTTTCACACACGGATATGGGTGGGGACAGGGATGGGGACAGGGGTGGGGACAGGGATGTGGACAGGAGTGGGGACAGCCGTGGTAACAGCGGTGGGGTCAGCAGTGGGGACAGCGGTGAGCAGAAAGGTGGGGACAGCGGTGGGAACAGCTGTAAGGACAGCGGTGGGGATAGGTGTAGAGAAATGGATACATGAGGATAGATAGGGCTATACAGGAACAGAAAGGTATAGATACAGATAGATAGGGCAGGATAGGGATAGATAGGGATAAAAATTATACATAGGTATAGAAAAGGATAGATATACCGGGCATGTCTAGCTCATGGGTATATACCACTGATGTGGCGGGATGTCAAGGTGATATTTCTGCCAAAGCCAGGTAAAAGTGACTATACACAGGCCAAATCGTTTAGACCAATCAGCTTAACATCATTTCTATTAAAAACTCTAGAGAGACTATGCGACAAATACATAAGAGACACTATACTTTACAAAAAACCGTTACACAAACGACAACACGCCTACATCACGGGCAAATGCACTGACTCTGCACTACACGAGGTGGTAGGGAAAATAGAGTGTGCGATACAACACAAACTATCAACACTAGGCATATTCATAGACATAGAAGGAGCCTTCGACAAGACAACGTTCCATAGCATGAGAACTGCATTAGAAACCCACGGGGTGGAAACAACCCTCAAAGACTGGATATGCAACATGCTAGAACAAAGGGCAATACAGGTAACAATAAACGACAAAACAAGAGCCGTAGTAGCGAGAGGATGTCCACAAGGGGGAGTACTGTCTCCGCTACTATGGAATCTTGTAATAGATAGCCTCCTCACACAACTAAATGATAATGGCTACTTCACAGTAGGATATGCCGATGATATCACTATCCTAATCAACGGCAACCACGAGAACACCTTATGCAACCTCATGGGACAAGCACTAAAGATAGTAGAGAAATGGTGTGATAAACATAATCTCTCCGTAAACCCTACCAAAACTGAAATGGTCCTTTTCACGAAGAAAAGGAAAATCCCAGCAATGGAAATGCCAAAATTTTTCAGAACAGAACTAAATCTCTCAACCGAGGTTAAATACCTTGGAATAACTCTGGACAACAAATTAACTTGGCAAAAACACCTAGACAACACAATTAAAAAAGCCAGTATAGCAATGTTTCAATGTAAGAGACTCCTAGGACAGAATTGGGGTCTCACACCTAAAATTGCGCACTGGCTGTACACAACAGTAGTAAGACCGATAACCACATACGGCGCGCTGGTATGGTGGCCCAGGACAACCCTAAGTACCGCTCGAGCGGAACTAGAAAAACTACAAAGACTTGCTTGCATCTGTATTACGGGTGCAATGCGTACCACACCAACAGCAGCTCTGCAGGTGATGCTAGACCTGCCACCGCTACACCTATACGTACAACAGGAGGCAACTCTAGCATCACTCAGACTGGGACTGTCAGGGACACTAAGCACAGACTCCAGAATTCACCACACAAAAATAAAAGACAAGGCCTTAAGCCACCAGCCACTTTTAGCTGCACCATGTGACAGGATACCTAAACAAAACACCTTCAACAAAACATATAACATAAACCTCCAAGAAGAGATACATGACTACTCAGGTATTAATGAACTGCGCATATATACCGATGGGTCAAAAACAAAACTGGGGACAGGTGCAGGCACATATTCACAAGATCTTAACATAGAAATATCAAGTGCCCTAGGACAATATAACACGGTATACCAAGCTGAATGTGTCGGCATTATACAAGCTGCACAAGCAATAACATCAAGGAACATCACTAATACAAGCATTCGTATAGTCTCGGACAGCGCATCGGTACTCGAAACGCTGAAAGGTAGCTATACAACCTCAGGACTAATATTACAATGCCATGAAGAATTACAAAAGTCATCACATAAGAACAACATAACATTACAATGGATAAAAGGACACAGTGGTTCTCTGGGAAACGACGCAGCAGATCAATTGGCAAGGGGAGGATCCAACGAGATCTATGAAGGACCAGAACCAATGCTGCCGCTACCCTTCAACCAGTTTCGGACATGGATACGAGAAAAAACACGAAATGAAGCAGACAAACAATGGAATGACATTGCAACATGCAAACAATCAAAAAAAATTATTACATCAACTAACACACGCTTAACAAGACGGCTACTACAGATGAATAGGACAAAGCTCCGCAATGTAGTAGGCACAATAACAGGTCACATTGCTCTCAACAAACACTACCACACTATAGGCATAACCGACAGCCCTCTATGTAGGGCCTGCATGGAAACGGACGAAACCATCGAACACGTAATTCTGGAATGCAAAGTAATTAAAAGCATCAGAGAAAACACACTTGGAGCGGACATAACCCTAGATCAAATACCCAACAGACTGGACAAACTGACTGAGTTCTGGCAACAGTTAGGGTGGCTAACCTGACGGCCACATAGGCCCACGCACAATGGTCCTTATTGGACTAAGTGCGGAAACCACAAACTTAACTTAGAACTTAGAAGGATAGATATGGATGGATGGGAATAGATAGGAATGGATAGGGACTTTTTTGAATACCTCCTCGCTACCCATTCACTCCCTTTATTGCCATCTTATCTAAGGATCATCTAAGGTTCGCCTGTAACGATTGACAATGAAAATTCCTCACTACCCACCAGTTTAATGAATTTAAAAGATAGTTAAAGTTTTAGTAAGATAGCATTCAACCCGGATAAGTACAAATGCATCTTTTACGTAGGGATCAAGAAGGAGAAGTTAAGTTAGAGTTCTTTTTTTTTCATAAAATCCAAGCAGACGAAGTCGCGGGTAACAGCTAGTATATTATAACTAATAAATAAATAAAATTCTTATTGTAGTCTTCAAACCATTTCAGTAAAATTGAGACAAATGGCCACTTTAACCTGATCTGATCACATGTAGTGTCTATGATCTTGAGTTTCCCCATAATAACAGGTGTAGCCACAAGCTTCATAACAGATTGGAAGTAGATAACATTGTTGTTACACTGTTGGCCTACTCAACAGCCAGTTGTCCAACCTACCTTGCTGGTTTCTAACACTATTACAGATCATGGTTACCATAACATCTGCTTGTACCAAGAGTTACTGAATTGCCGTCAGAAAATACAAAGAGTGCTCACATTCTGCCTGCTGGATTGCCAAGGCATTATCAAGAACAGGTCAAGTTAGGATCCCCCAGGGGGCCTTTTTAAAACTGCGTTACCTGTTCCAAGTAACTGACTGAATAACATTTTGTGGAAGAACTTCAACATAAATTATTAGGTACCTTTATAATCCAATGAATAGGTTTCAGATTATAATTTCTGTTGATGGAACACATCTCTGCTCATCACGCAGCCACATTTTCCAGTGAGCTATGGATGAGCGTAGCTGTTGACATGTTTTTCATTGTTGAGTAGGTAGCACTTTGCAGAATACTAGCTCCAAAAGTAGCCTCAAGACTGAAATTTAGGTACTCCATAACCGGTGTCAAAACCTGTGATGAGAAGACGAAACCACATTGAATTAGTATATTTAAAAGGTGAAAATCTTTTTCTTACGTCAATGACAATGGCACAAGGACAAAATTGGTATTTTTTACAGACCATAACATAACAAGACATCGACAAACAGAACAAGATTTAGCAAGTTTTACCTGGCGTAGTTTCCAAAATCTTTGGTTTTACTAAATAGAACGGATAAACAACTAAACTAGGCACTTAAAGAAAAAGAAAGACCTTTATATGGTTTATTATCCTCTTACAAATACATCGAATCAGACGACGGTATTTTTCATATGATTTGAAGGAGCTGTAGATAGATAGATAGATAGATATTTATTTAATGGCGTCACATCTCAGATGTATTTTGCACAATGTCAAGTTAACAAATTATTATAAAATTATGGCGAGTTCGCCAATGTCAAGTGGAAGATTTACACAGGAATCCACATCACGAGGACGAGGGCCTGTGTACTATGATGACTCCGATAAGTTGATGGGGAAACTTATTGAAGACTCGATGGGCCGCTACTCTCCATCCAAAAATCTTGATAAATGCATGTATTCCAATCTTCTAAGGAGCTGTACATTATCTTACTAATCTGGGACGGAGCACACGTAAACCAAAGATTTTGGAAACTACGCGTTTTTCTTTTTTTTTTTTTTTTCTCTTATGGCACTAGTCAGACTTTGTGCCAGTGTCACGTTTAAAGGTAGGGAAACTAAACGCGGAAAATAAAAAGAAAGGAATTTATTACGTCAATGACGTAAACACAGATTACTAAAAATCTTTTCGTATCGAATCGAAACGAAATCGATACGTCATATGCATAGGTAGACAGAAACTTTAGAGAGGTGCATCTCTAGTGAAAGTCAATGCTCCTCGGGTCAATGGCATGACGTCGATTATCAGTTGCACATTATTTGTGCGCTCGTTAATTCATGTCATGATTTTTTCTGTGAGACGCCAAATATCTGCTGCTTATTATTTGCTGCATAATATATGATGCATAAAATATGCTGCCAATTATTGAAGCGCATGGATAATACGCAGCAGAGTAGTACGCGACAAATATTGTGCAGCTGATATTTGGCTACACGTGACGTCAAATATCTGCTGCACATTATTCGATGCGTGTTATCTGTTGCACATTGTCGAGACGCACATTATTGCCTACCAGGAACATAGGTCGAATTACGAAAAACCAAATTTGACCTCCCATACAAAACGCGCTATCAGCTGTTGCAGTTGCTAAGGGAGGTCAAAAATTGGTTTTCGTATTTCGACCTATGTTCCTTGGGGAAAGTTCTTCAGTTTCATGGTCTGAGTAACATAGTAAAATTATGTTCACTATTTCATAAGGACCTTATATTTATAACTTTCCATACAAAATGTTTGGTCACTTACGTTAGGTACTTTGTATGGGAATACGTAATTTTTTTTATTATTAGCAATGTCACAGAACAAAAGTTGTAGCTTTAACTACCTACACTAATAATAAGTGAGTAGACGGATGTCAGTTAGGTACTATTTAATAAAATAACCTTATATCCCACCAAAAACATTCTGTAAAAAACTAGCCAAGTCTCGATGGAGCTGCTCGTTTATCTCTAAAAAGTAATGAAATCTAGACAAAGTCGTATCAAGTCTAAAGGGCCGATCACACCTGACTGAATTCACACACTAAGTCAGTTAGTCTCCTACGTAGGAAAGGAAGGCAGAAAGATGGAACTAACAGTACGGATTAAAACCTGCTCATGAGCTTTGTGTGCGGTTTTAGCGCGCTAATAGTCGGTTCAAAACTTGCTCGTATTCACTCGTTTAAGCGACGTGACGTCATCAGTGACGTCACTTTAGCGCGCTATCATTGCATACGAAAATGAGGTAGTGCAGCGTGTGCGAAACGTCAAATTCATAAGACATTTGTCATCAATCTCGTTTTCGAGAGATTTTTTTCAACTTTTTTTGGGGTTTTAGATTTAATTATCTTATCGAATAATCATTATCTCTCAATAATTTCTTAAAACGCAAAACAAAATCAAATTTTTAATTTTTCTCAGTGACATTGACATAAGCGCGCTCTAGTCTGGTTTAAAACTGTATTCGATGATATTCGACGAATGCACGCATATAGAAATAAACCGACTATATTCAGTGAATGTGATGTGTGCGTTGATTTCAAGAAACAATCCGTAGTGTAAGTAAGTCACTAACTGAGATAGTAAGCAACGCAGTAAGGAACTTTAGTGAAGGGCCAATACGAATAGTACACCTCATCGTACGGAAAATATTAATAAGGGCTAATTTATGTTGTATAGAAAAACACTAGAATAACTACAAAAAAAAACCACAGAATTACCGGTATACTAAAAAACAAACAAGGAATTAAAATTAGGTTGCACCAGTCAAGTAAACACAAAGAATTTGAGTGCTTTATTCATTCTTTTAGTTAGAATAAATTTTTCATTCAAAATCGTACGAAAAGCGAATAATGATTCCAATGAAAAATATTAATTGAATGACAAAAGATTATTTGGATAGTACTAAGTAGTACATTCGAATATCTCGATTGTTGCTTCTTGAAATAATTGTACATCACTATTAAGGAAGGAATCATAGGTAGTTTTCTGTGCTGGTACACTTTATAGCGCGACTGATATGTTCAGATACTTTGTATAAAGGCTTCGATGAGTATTTTTAATGACCTTAAAATAAATTGAAAAGCAAGCTAAAAACTCGTTTATACTTTTATATTTAGTAGTAGTAGCAGTTTTAGAATACGATTGTCTTACTTTATTGCAATTGAAATAATTATAATATTATTATTATTGTAAAGGGGGCCCAAATGGGTAGGTCAAAATTTTTAATTGTAATTACAATTAAAAATTTTAGGTACTTAAGTACTAAGTCAAGTTAGGTATCATATGAAAGTGCTTCACTTGTACATTCCAAAATAGTTCTTTATATTTTTAACGACTCTTAGTTTTCAAGTTATGATGAAAAAAGTTTTAAAAAATACCCTTCCTTATCCCTGAAGTTTTCCGAAGAAAAAATCTGAATTAATTAAAGTCCATAGAGGTTTATGTGAATAATTCAGAAAAAAAACAATCTCTCTAAGTAGCACAGTTTTTTGGAAATTTGCAACAAATCTTTACAAACAAATTTAGTTTTGCGGTCCTTACAATGGACCTTATTGCTTCTAAAAATACTATAGGTAGGTATATCGGAACCCTCGATGCGCGAGTCCGACTCGCACTTTAACATTTTTTTTGTTGTGTATAGATGTATGTATGGTGAAAATCGTTAATTTTTCATGGTATGAGTCCATTGATGAAGTTTTCAGGAGATTGTTTGACACCTTGTACTTGTCCGTAATTTTGTTAGACTTCCTTAAAAGAGATACTTTGTAATCCTGACAAAATTTTCAATTCATGTCTAAATCAGTTGTCCCTTTCATAAAAAAATGTATAGGATCAAAACTGTTTAGTTTTCGCGTCGAGTCGGAAGCAACAGTGTGCGTACGAGTATGATCGAACACACACATGCGCGCAGTACACGCGGAGTCGTAGTGCATCATTTCACCCGAGACGCGTTCTCGCCCGCTCGGGGGAAACGCCACCTTTTAAAAAACTGTGTTTTGAATGGAACTTTTTTCTCTCAAGGTATTATTAATGAACTCTACTAATACTCGTATAGCTCAGCGCAACGATTGTATAACGGAGGGTTACTCGAGGGGAAGCGAGGGGCGACAGGGAACAGCTCTTCAAGTTTGTATACTCAACAGCACGTCAGTAGAAACACTTTAGACTTACTCGTAATGACATGGTGGTAGAAACTATCATCCGCACATCACTTATCATCCGAAAATCACTCATCATCCGCTCATCATCATTCATCCACTCATCCACGCATCACTCATCATCCACTTATCATCATTCATTCACTGATCAACTATCATCCGCGCATCACTCATCATCATTGATCCACTCATCAACTATCATCCGCACATCACTCATCATCCGCTCATCATCATTTATCCACTGATCAACTATCATCCGCGCATCACTTATCATCCGAAAATCACTCATCATCCGCTCATCATCATAATTCATCCACTCAACCACGCATCACTCATCATCCACTGATCAACTATCATCCGCGCATCACTCATCATCATTGATCCACTCATCAACTATAATCCGCGCATCACTCATCATCCTTTCATCATCATCATTAATCCAGTCATCACCTATCATCCTGCCTAAGTTTGGCGCCGTTTGCTTCTTTTAAAAAAATAATCCATTTAAATCCGTGCCATCGCTGTACATTTCGTTGTTTTTGTGATCGAAAGATCGAAGGACACACACTAACGACCAAAAAGCAGTCTTATTTCGGAAAGCCATGCCATGGAAATCCGTCTAAAGAGGAAAATCTAACAGACCTGACAAAATAATGTAGCCTGTTTCCTGCCTACGTTTGGCGCCGTTTGCTTCTTTAAAAAAAGTAATCCATTTCAATTTGTGCCATTGTTGTACATTTCGTTGTTTTTGTGATCGAAAGATCAAAGGACACATACTAACGATCAAAAGGCAGTCTTATTTCGGAAAGCCATGCCATGGAAATCCGTCTCAAGAGGAAAATCTAACAGACCTGACGAAATAATGTAGCCTGTTTCCTGCCTAAGTTTGGCACCGTTTGCTTCTTTAAAAAAAGTAATCCATTTCAATTTGTGCCATTGTTGTACATTTCGTTGTTTTTGTGATCGAAAGATCAAAGGACACATACTAACGATCAAAAGGCAGTCTTATTTCGGAAAGCCATGCCATGGAAATCCGTCTCAAGAGGAAAATCTAATAGACCTGACGAAATAATGTAGCCTGTTTCCTGCCTAAGTTTGGCACCGTTTGCTTCTTTTACAAAAGTAATCTATTTAAATCCGTGCCATCGTTGTACATTTCGTTGTTTTTGTGATCGAAAGATCAAAGGACACATACTAACGATGAAAAAGCAGTCTTATTTCGAAAAGCCATGCCATGGAAATCCGTCTCAAGAGGTAAATCTAACAGACCTGACGAAATAATGTAGCAAGCAGCACGTTCAAGTTTCCAATCATCGACCCTAAACAGCTCTACCTATTCCGACCACTGCCGATTCCCCATCATCTACCGGTCACCCATCATCTACCATTGACTCGTCTTCTGCCGGTCACCCATCAATATCATCCACCGGTCACCAATCTTCGTCCGGACATCAATCACGTACCGAAAATCTATTACTCTGATAACCCTTCTGACCGATCACCCATCATCTACCTATCTTCCTCCGCCTACCCTTCATCACCAGTCACCCATCACAAAA
Source organism: Athrips mouffetella (assembly GCA_947532105.1). Taxonomy (NCBI): domain Eukaryota; kingdom Metazoa; phylum Arthropoda; class Insecta; order Lepidoptera; family Gelechiidae; genus Athrips; species Athrips mouffetella. The sequence goes on along the minus strand of OX383957.1, from coordinate 24,155,570 downwards.
CAAAACTACCTAGGTATGGTATATAAGTAGGTACTTACTTGGTTAAAGGAATAGATATTTTTTGAATTTTTGACGGGATACATAATATTTATCTTTGCGCTTCCCCATTTCTCTAAAACAAACACTTTATAAATACAAGGAAAGAAATATCTTACTTTAGAAAATAGTAAAAAACAAATTTACCTTGTTACACTATGAAAGCAGAGAATGTGTATACGTTGAAACGCGATCTATAATTTTGGCGCGTCGCGGTGCAAACTGACGTGGTCTCACTTCGAGCTCTTGTGGGTATCGGCCGCGTGTCAGAGCTATTATTAGACTTCGCGCGGCCATACTAAAAATGTATGGCGTAATCGTAATGGTTTTAAAAAAAATCATATTAAATATGTAAGCAATATTAAACCGTGATTGCCGTTTTGGAAGTTTTTACGTGGTGCAGTCTTAAGTAAAATATTTTCGGCCAACGATATTTTTACAGTAACAAAATGCTGAAGTCAATTCTTTTTATCTAGAATTTGGATTTTTTATTTCTGTATGTAAGTTTATTTATTGTTTGCCATAGTTTCTCATTATCTTTTAAAAGACCTCGACTAACAGTGAATACTTTCGGGCGAAATGCCCAACCGGGCGAACTCGCCTCGGAGGAAATGACCACCAAAAAATGACATCGGAACATAGTAAGCCTAGTTAGGAGGTTTAGTGATGGGCAAATGCGAATGATTGACTCGAATCGAACAACTTGTCGAACAAAAAATAATGGCCTAACTGATGGTATACTTTTTACTTAAAACAAGCGCTCCTACTAGAAAAACAATTAAAGACCGCTATATTCAAAACTAACAGTGTTGCACTAGTCAAGTATTCTACACGGACACATCTGACTCCGTCGCGCTTTAACTGGCGATTGATTGAGTACCTAACCGAACCGTAAATTTTGAAAATTATTGAATCAGTGTTGCTGCGATAACGAGATCGATGTTTGAATTTTAAAAATACAGTAACTCTACCGAATATTCCTATAGAAAATATCGAGAATATCGAATTCTTAAAAGTACCGGTAATAATCGATACTAAATAACCGACCAAGTTCGTACTTCGTGTCAAGCCACGCGCAGTGTAGAGTTAAGGAGTGATCACACCTAGCTGAATTCAAAGACTAATTCGGCATACATTGCTCGTTGAAGTAAGGATATTTCAATTAACATAACCAAGCCTCCCAGCAATGTATGCCGAATTAGTCTTTGAATTCAGCTAGGTTTGATCGTTCCTTTACCTAGTTCTTTTTACGATTTTTTTTTGTCGCAAAGCAGGTTTATTAACTCTACTGAACAGTCGTATAGAAAATATCTGAACCTTTCAAGTATCGATGGTAATCTATAGTGAATTTTTAAATTTTTTTTTAGTACTTGTTATTACACCATGAATAATAATTATTTTTTATCGACAAGTTGTTCATCATCATTCGCAAAATTTACCCATCACTAAACTTCCTAAGTTCTTTACTTGAAGGGAGTAAGGAGGTTTAGTGATGTCCGAGTGCGAATGATTAATTTTAATTTAATTCCGTGTTCGCATCGAAATTAAATTGACCAATACATGGTCTAAGGGACTGGTTTCCGAAAACTAAAAGGGCGTGGTCAGTCAACGTAACTGAATAATTTTCAGTAAATAAAACTTTCAGAAAATATTAAAATAATCCTCTTTTCCACAAAAAAGCCACGATCACACCTAGCTGAATTCAAAGACTAATTCGGGATACATTGCTCGTTGAAGTAAGGATATTGCAATAACACAACCAAGCCTCCCAGCAATGTATGCCGAATTAGTCTTTGTATCCAGCTAGATGTGATCGTGGCTGAACTGTCCATTTGCAATTTCATATGAAGAGTATTGAAGAGGCTGATAGTTTTATTTACTGAAAGTTGTTCAGTTACGGTGAATGACTATGTGCACCTGCAAGACAAGTCAAAAAGAGAAAAAATGTATCCACTTCATTTACCACAGCCATTGTTTTTGTTTGATCATAAATACTCTCATTCATAAGATTTGGCACGGTAATGTTCAGGTCTCATTTGTCCATTTAAGGTAAATAAAAATAAAAACATCACGGAAATGTATTGTCAGCCTATTAAAGCCACGATCACATCTAGCTGGATTCAAAGACTAATTCGGCATACATTGCTGGGAGGCTTGGTTATGTTATTGCATTATCCTTACTTCAACGAGCAATGTATGCCGAATTAGTCTTTGAATCCAGCTAGCTGTGATCACTCCTTGACTCAACCGAACAGTCGTATACAATTTTTTTATAGTGAATTTTTTAAGTTTATTATTAGTACTTATTATTAAACCAAGATAATGCTTTATTTTTATTTTGCATGGACAAGTTGTTCGATTCGAATTAATCATTCGCAAAATTTTCACATCACTAAACCTTCTAACTCCTAGGGACTTAGCATGTTTAGTGATGTCCAAGTGCGAATGATTAATTCAACATATCGAACAAAAATATACTTATATTAAAAAAAACGGTCAAGTGCGAGGCAGACTCTCGCTTCGAGGGATTCGATATTCCTGTAGTATTTTTAAAAGCAATAAAAGCCCATCTTTAAGACCGCAAATAAGTTTGTCTGTAATTTTTTCTTCTTTCAATTATCGGTTGTATTTGTCTTGAGGTTGTATCAGCCATTTTTTAACAATCGATAGCATTTTATTGTACAATAATTATTTTCGATAAGGCTATTCAACAGAGTTACTGTATTTCAAGATCAACTACCGACAGCGAAACTATCGCTATCGGAATATCACTATTCAGCAACTGTATTAGTAGGCACTTTTTCTACTTAGCTTCCTAGCTAGAACTCTGAATTCACAAACGTCTTTTTCAACGTAGCCTCCTAGGTAGATTTCTTATTCAGTCGTCAAATTCAAGCAGGTGTAATCGCGGCTTTGCGATTTTCTACATAGTGAATGTTTTTGGTGGATCTCATTTCTTTTTGTTCGGGACAGTTCCTTTTTCTTTGGTGGCTCATTGTCTTGGATAATAGCTATACATTTTACGGTTAATCCATTCCCTGTTTTTATTCCTCTTTCTATATGTTTTAGCCTTATCGAATTAGCATTAGAATATTACAGACTTAGTCGATTGTATTCCACTATGGCGGATTCTCGGGCTCCAATACTATCGAAATCGAAGTAAATAAGATTCCGGCCTTCTTAGCTTGTTACTCTAGACCTCTGTGCTCTATACGAGTACAATACAGTGCATTATATACTAAATATGTTTGCCCACACGAGATCACCGACTAACCTATGTTTATTAGAGCGTTCGTTATTTACCTACACTATTGCTCTAGCCGTTTTCAAATAACAAATAAGAACAAGATCAAAATCAAATAACACATACTTAACAAATACTACTACTTTTTAGACTTTTCACTTTGTAGACTCCCAATTACCTATCCACCAAATTATAAAATGATTATTTTTAAAATGACTGCGGACTTCTATACAAACTTTCAACCCCTTTAACTTTGCAGACACTTTCTGATCTCTTTATATACAGGGTGTCCACTTGTCCAGGAAGTCATGGATAATCCTGTAACCATCATGGCTAGTCTACATGATGCAATATCAAATATCTAGCTATGACCCGGGTAAAAGTCTTAAGGCTTTCGAGATATTGCACACTTTATGAATATTCGAAAAAAATACCACCTTGGAAAGGTTTTTTCAATGCCATTTCTACAAATTAACACTAACTTACGGTTTCTTTTTAGGGTTCCGATACCAAAATGGTAAAACAAAAGGAACCCTTATGGTGCCGCTCTGTCTGTCTGTCTGTCCGTCTGTCTGTCACACCTCTAGGTATATCTCAGCAACCACTTATGATATCGACCTGAAATTTGGAATAGTTTTAGAATATAGTTGCCCAACTTAATTGCACATGAAAAATTTTTGAAAAAAGTATAATTATTAATGTAAAGGGGGCCAAAATAGGGGGGGGCCAAATTTCAAATTGTCGCTACTATCATATGAAAGGGCTTTACTTGTACATTTTAAAATATATTTTTGTATTCAAGTTATGATGAAAAATGTCAAAAAAATACCATTCCCCCCCCCCCTTATCTCCGAAGTTTGAGTAAGGAAAAATCTAAATTAATTAGAGTTGATAGAGGTTTATGTAAACTTTACAGCAAAAATAAAACGATCTTTCTAAGTTGCACAGTTTTTCAGAAATCTGCAAAAAACCTTTACAAACAAATTTAGTTTTGCGGTCCTGAAAATGGACTTTATTGCTTCCAAATATACTATAGGTATATCGGAACCCTCGGCGCGCGTGTCCGACTCGCACTTGACCGGTTTTTTTTATTTCATCTTGAATATATGTACCTTTATTCTAGAGTAGAATCTTTGATGTAACTTCTTTAGAAAATTTACATAAAAAATTATTTATAAAAAATTTTGACTCATTTTTTTTTAGTCTGACTGACCACTCGTAGTTTTAAAAAAAAAAGAACATGAAGTGCCGTGCCGATTAGCTAGGAAACTACTGAAATGGTATAATTGATTCAACTTATCTCTTTGGTTTGGTTGCTATTGGAGATCAATTAAAAAACTAACCATTTCAGATCCTGTAACCATGGCCAGTCTACATCATGCTCTATCAAAAGGTCACCTCACGCGACAATTTCCATCACAATTAGTTGTGACAATCTATAGAATCGAGATTGTCTGTACTCTACTCACAAAGCAATTTCATCAAGATTTCATGCCGCGAAATTTCAAAATTTTCAAAACTATCGAAATTTTAACATGCGGGACTTGACTTGTGCTTATATTAGCGTCGAAAAGAAGATGATAGTGGCTTTTTTTTAAAGGAGTTTATGGCTTGGTTGCTAGGACCTTTAAGCCAAGTGATAGTGGCTAAAACATTGCTTTTGTCGCTTTATCTTACAACAATAATAAATTACAGCCACAGATTAGATATAATTCTTCCTATAGATAGAGTCGCAAAATTGCGACCATAGAGCTAAATGTATGAAAATTGCATGCAATCACGCTCCACACATTGCAATTTGGACACAATTTGTTTGACAGATTGTAGATTGCTAAGATTGGATTGTACAATTTGACAATTAGTTGGAAGTCAGCCCCAATCTGCCTACTTACGTTGCAATCTGTTGACAATCTGCAGATTGTAAAAACTGATTGAGATTGTTGCGTGAGTAGAGCCCATTAAATATCACACTATGATCGGAGTAAAAGTATTAAGGTTTTAAAAATATCGCAAAATTTATGAACATTCGAAAAAAAAAATTGAGATGGTTTTTTGCGTGCCATTTCTACAAATTAACACTCACTTACGGATGGTTTTTTTTTTCGTTGAAAAGTTGTTCAGATTCATGGTTAGAATATAATCTTCTGTTTAAATTTGTACAGTCGGTCACCAGTTACATCGTATACAGAATGTAAGGGACAGCCTTTCAAATACTCAAACGGCATGATCAGCCATCGTAACGGAACACTTACAATACGAAAATCGGCCTCTCTATACAAACTGTATGGTGTAGTGCTGGCAAAGTATAGTACCAACCCATACATACACTTGGGTGTCTAAGACCCGAGTTCACCAACAGATGTTTAAGTTTTAAACGGTTTAGTGATATTTTGCTGTTCACCACGCATTAATCATTGATTATGTGCTGTAATCGACTGTTTAACTTAAACGAAGTGACCAACCTAGTTTAACCTATGGTTTTGTGCTCCATGATGAGAAACTGTATCACTTTAGTTGTAAAATAAAAATGAAAGACCTTTCAGATTATGATTTCGAGTGTTGGATTATTTTAATGAAATTGAAAGAATTATGCGCACTCCTCGTATGTGCAACTATTTTGCGAAATACAACATTGTAAAAGATTGCGTTTGTATGTACAAACGTAGAGCCATACATATACGTGCTTAATGTAATTGAAAAAAACATTTGGATATGCTAGTTACATGTAAGTTTTATAGTATACTAGCTGGTGCCTGCGACTTCGTCTGCGCAGTTTTATAAGTTGTAGCCTATGTGTTATTATGATGTCTAAGCTATATTATTGTAAAGTTTCATTGAAATCCATTCAGCAGTTTTTACGTGAAAGAGTAATAAACATCCATCCATCCATACATACTTACAAACTTTCGCGTTTATAATATTAGTAGGATAGGATAAGATATGTAGTAAGTACGCTTTATCACTATTCTTGCAGTGGTAGGGTTTTTGTGCAAAGTCCGTCTGGGGAAGTACCACCCCCTTGTCTATTTCTGCCGTGAAGCAGCAGTGTTTGCACTGCTGTGTTTCGGTTCGAAGGGTAAGGGACCCAGTGAAATAACCGGCACTGAGATATATCATCTTAGTTCTCAAAGTGAGCAACGCGCTTTGCTGTCTTATTGGTGTCAAAATATGCCATTGATAAGACAGTGGGTGCTATGAGCGGTGGTGACTACTTACCATTAGGTGGCCCACCTGCTTGTTTGCTCACTTGTAACATAAAAAAAATATATATCACACAGAATAACAGACGTCACTCTATTTAGTGACGAATTCCATAATAATTACACACAGAAATCAACAACAACACAGCTGGCAAGATCCATAACAAAGGGAGAGTGAGCAGAGCAGGTAAAAATGGTCAAGAACCTCACAGAAAAAAAGGATGCTTATTTAAAAATACTTCAACGCGCCGGTCATAGCATTGGCAAAAGAATCATTTCATTTTGTAGTATTATTATATTATCCTACCATTTCTTTACGGCGTTCGGACGAAAGCAAATTGTGACCGACCACATTGCATCTTCATAAAGGCGTGTTATACCATTCGTTCTTTTCTGACTCATTCATTCAAAAACGCTTGATTTTTTAACCGTTGGTTGGAAATCTATGATGAACTCGAAAAATACGCGGTTTGTTTAAACTACTGTTAAATTTTAACAAAGCGATTACGTGATCAATGATTATGTTGTAGTTGGTGAACTCGGGTCTAAGACCCGAGTTCACCAACAGATGTTTAAGTTTTAAACGGCCGTTTATACTGTAAACGGCTGTTTAGTGATATTTTGGTGTTCACCACGCACTAACCATTGATTATGTGCTGTAATCGACTGTTTAACTTAAACGAAGTAACCAATCTAGTTTAACCTTCGGTTTTGTGCTCCATGACGAGAAACTGTATTACTTTAGCTGTAAAATAAAAATGAAAGGCCCTTCAAATTATATTTTTGAATGTTTTTGAGTCCTCGTATGTGCAATTATTTCGCGAAATACAACATAATAAAAGTATTTGGTACAAAAGAATGCGTTTGTACAAACGTAGTCCCATACATATAGGTACTTTGTTTAGTTGAAAAAGAATTTGAATATACAAGATTCATGTAAGTTCTATAATAGGTATGTATGTACAGATGTTTGTACAGAGTACTAAGAAGTAACTGACGTCGCTTTATTTAGTGACGAATTCCATTAAAATTACACACACACATCAACAACATAGCTGGCAAGATCCATAACAAAGGGAGAGTGAGCAGAGCAGGTAAAAATGGTCAAGACCATTACAAAAAAAAGGATGCCCATTTAAAAATACTTTGACGCGACGGTCATAGCATTGGCAAAAGAAGCATTTCATTTTGTAGTATTATTATGTTATCCTACCATTTCTGTACGTCGTTCGGACAAAAGTAAATTGTGAGCGACCACATTGCATCTTTACAAAGTTGTGTTATATACTATTCGTTCTTTTCCGAGTCATTCATTCAAAAACGCTTGGTTTTTTAACCGTTGGTTGGAAATGTATTATGAACTCGAAAAATACGCGGTTCGCTTAAACTAGTGTTAAATATTAACAAAGCGATTACGTGATCAATGATTATGTCGTAGTTGGTGAACTCGGGTCTAAGGCGACTAAAGGCTATAAACTGGAGGATGGGCAGCAGCATCCTCCTATGTATCTTACTGACTGCGGTCACCTATAACCGCGGTCCTTGGTGCCAGCCGTAACGCTAACAAGCGAGGTGACTATGGTACTTCCCCTCTACATTTTTCCAGCAAAAACTAGAATTATGGAGGGAGCTCCCTGTCCTGCAGTGGACGTTTCAAGGGATGTTATGATACAAACTGTTCAATCAAATTTGCAATTTTGTATCGAGAGGCCATTTTCAGGGTTCCGAACCAAAATGGTAAAAACGGAATCCTTATGGTGCGACTTCATCTGTTTGTCTGTCTGTCTGCAACCACTTATGCTATTGTCTTAAAATTTGCAATAGTTTAAGAATGTGATTGCCCAACTTTATTGCAAACGAAAGAATTATAAAAGTATTATTATTAGAAAAGCGGGCCAAAATGGGGGGTCAAAATTTAAAATTGTCGTTACTAGGTCGAGTGGGGTTTCATATGAAAGGGCTTTACTTGTACAAGCTTGACCAACTTATCTGTAGAATTTTACGATGGCGCTACGATCGAAAAAGATTGCCACCTATTACAAAAATAAACAACTTCTGCCTTTTTAGTGTTCCGATATCAAAACGGTAAAAAAAGGAACCCTTTTCTATGGTGCGACTTTGTCTGTTTGTCTGTCCGTCTGTCACACTCACACCTGTATTAAAGCAACCACTCATGCTATCGACTTGAAATTTGGAATAGTTTTAGAATTATGGTTACCCAACTTAAGGCGCTACTAGCGGTCAAATGCCTAACTTTAAGTTGAATAAAAATAGTTTTAACAAAAACTTCACACCTCCTTCAAAGTTTTGCAAGGTTTCTATTAGCAATAAAAAGTATAAAATAACTATAACAGTTAGTAATCAGTAACTAAGTGAAGTAATAGAATATAACCAAGCCTGTTATTTGTTTCAATTATAAATTTATAGGTACATTACAATAGTTCATTTTGAAGTCAGTGCCAGCCAAGAAGTTGCATTGCTGGTAACAGTATTTTGCTTGAGAGAAAAAAAGGACGGCTTGCACTCCGGGAGTGCCGGCAGAAGTGAAAACAAATAATTTAAACAGTTAAATAAATAAATAAATAATTTTTAGTTTGACAGCTGCCATCCGAAATGTAGATCTCATCGAGACCTATCATTTAACTCGGCACATGTGTAGTCTGGGGTCAGTAGTTTTCGAGTTATAGCGATTTTCAGTTTAACAGGTGTCATCCGAAATGTAGATCACATCGAGACCTATCATTTGTCTCAGCACACGAATAGTCTAGGGTCAGTAGTTTTCGAGTTATAGCAATTTTTAGTTTGACAGCTGTCATCCGAAATGTAGATCTCATCGAGACCTATCATTTGTCTCAGCACATGAGTAGTCTAGGGTCAGTAGTTTTCGAGTTATAGCGATTTTTAGTTTGATAGCTGTCATCCGAAATGTAGATCTCATCGAGACCTATCATTTGTCTCCGCACACGAGTATTCTAGAGTTAGTAGTTTTCAAGTTATAGCGATTTTTAGTTTGACTCGCTCTATTTGCATTGTATTCTGCATGACATTCAATAAGTATTCTGTAAAGAATCTACATTGAATAAAATTATCTGAATCTGACAGCTGTATTTAGTTTGACTGCTAAAAAAAGCCGAGACTATGACATAGACAAAAAAGATGTTTAGGTCTTTATCAAACTTAAGAACTTTTGTATGTATAAATTGAGCCTGCTCTAACTTGGTATGATTACTTGCAAATCCATTTCTATACTTCATCCGAGATCTGAAGATCTGACGCGACAAAGACAAAATAGATGTTTTGGTCTGTATCACACTTTAGAACTTTTGTATATATTGAGCCTGCTCTAACTTGGTATGAGATCTGACGCGACAAAGACGCGACATCTGATGCGAATTTATAATTTTTTTCCTTATCTAAAAAAGTGCTAAAGCCGCTAAAAAAGTTTTCACTTCAAAAATCCCCAGCAGCACCTGTTTTTGTGTGAATGAAGAAAAGAAAAGTTAAATCTTATTGGAAATGTCTAAAAAGTGATTATGGCACCGTTCCTATCAAGTACAAGTAAATCTACGGAATTTACGGAATAGGGAACATGCATAAATTTTATTAGTCGCATTTATTAATAAAATATGAAAATACCGTAGTAGAGATGACAAAAAGTGAAATTATAATTTAAATCGGCTAAGAAATACGGCCGATATAAGCATTTAAAACTACAAATTAGACAGAGAGATCCGACATGAATAGTGACGTCACAATTCACTACGGCCATATAAACTCCATATTAAATTTCGTTTTGCTAGAAAGAGACAGAAACAAATCTTTGATGGCTTATATCTTTTTTAATATTATAGTTATTCGAAAAATTGTTTTACAAGTCTGTTTATTACATGAATGAGAATAAATTTCTTAAATAAAAAAATTTCATGCATGTTCCCTATTAAAGCATGTTTTTACAATTGGCAAAATTTGATTTTCAAAATGCTCTAGTGCTTAGAGTTTTAAACCTTGGTTAATGAAACTTTACACAGGTCTTTAACTAGTGCTTCTACTTGTTACTGCAATAATAATATGGGTCAATATTTGATTTGCGTCGACACGAAAAGAAGAATATCTGGGTAACACTGAACTGTAGCGGCATCAATGCGTTTGTATACATGAACAAATGGTGTTATTGAAGATTCTTGCTCCTTTTCTGCATCAAAGAACGATTTCATTATGAGAATCATTTCTCGCACACCATTTTTGATCGCTTTTGGTATGACTTTCTCATAAAATAATTGGAAATATGCAGGAAAACAAGAACAGCACAGGCAACACTGACTGACACAAGGAGGTTTAAGTAGCAGCTCTTTATGCTAAGGAGGGAGCCATAACCGTATCCATTTCTTGCGAGGGACGTCCATACTAAAATGTATGATTTTTTTTATCCTAGAAACGTAAAAGTTTTGTCTTTCTCTTTAAGAAATATATAGCTAAGAACTAATAAATCTTGTTACTACAGTTTTTCTGGTAAGAATACTTACCATTCAAGAAAAAACCGGTCAAATGCGAGTCCGGTTCCGATGTGCCTATAGTATTTTTGGAAGCAATAAAGTCCATTTCTAAAAAATGGCAACTTCGAAAGATCGTTTTGTTTTTGCTGTAATATTCATATAAACTTCTATCGCCTATAATTACTTCTAATTTTTCCTTTCACAAACTTCGGATATAAGGGGAGGGAATGGTATTTTTTTTTTGAAATTTTTCATCATAATTTGAAAACTAAGAGTTGTAAAAAAATATAAAAATTTATTTTAGAATGTACAAGAAAAGCCCTTTCATATAATACCCCACTCGACCTAGTAATGACAATTTTAAATTTTGCCCCCCACCCCTATTTGGGCCCCCTTTACATTAATAATCATAACTTTTTGTTGATTCTCTCATGTGCAGTTAAGTTGGACAACCATATTCTAAAACTGTTCAAAATTTCAAGTCTAAAGCATCAGTGGTTGCTGAGATATACAGGTGTGACGACAGACAGACAGATAAAGTCGCACCATAAGGGTTCCTTTTTTTACCATTTTGGTATCGGGACCCTAAAAAACTCTGTTGAAAATCGCGCATTTTTGGCTATTACGGATCATTTACGCTTCCTTTCTTATTATTAATGATCAATTCACAAGTTAAAAAGATATATTTTTACTTTCGCATATTATAAGGTTTGGATGAAACATTAGATTTTTTTGATTTGTAAAACGTAACCTAGACCCTAGTTTTGGACCGACTTGTCATAGTCGATTAGTAGACGCTTAACACGACTAGGTATGTATGTGACGGAATCTATACATTTTTACTCTGAGGTTGTTAAAATGACGTAAGTAGTTCCGCTTTTGGCCATTCTACAGAAAAGTTGGTCAAGCTTGTTTTTTTTTTTTACGACTTAGTTTACACCATGTAGTATATATACCTAAGTATCTAGAAGCTGAGTTTCTGTAAAACCCGCATATTAATTAATTATGTGGCGTTTATGTACTTAATGCTCTTACATCGATAAAAAAATTGAGTTTTATTCATTACTTCGAGACATATTCATTGTACAGACGTGACTTTACTTCAGTTTTTGTGTATAGATTGTTGTAGAAATAAATATTTATACAGGGTGTTAATTTAATTGCGTGCCATAGCTTAAGGGGTGTTTCAGTAACAATAAAGGAACACAAAAAAATTATAAAATAATTCCTTTTTTTTTCAATTTTTTTAAATTTTTTTCTTATTTTATTTTCTTGATAATATTTTAGAATGTGCATCTGCCCAAGACACTGAACAACTTTTCCCAAGGAACATAGGTCGAAATACGAAAAACATTTTTCGACTTCCCATACAAACTGCATCAGCTGACAGCACATTTTTAGTATGGGGGGGGCGAATTTTTTTGTCTTATTTCGACCTATGTTCCTTCGGAAAAGGTGTTCAGTGTCATGGGCAGATGCACACACTAAAATATTATCAAAAAAGTAAATAAAAATAATAATAAAAAAATACGAAAAAATTATGAAAAAAAATTGATTTTTTAAATATTTTTTTTGTGTTCCTTTATCGTTACTGAAACACCCCCTAAGCTATGGCACGCAATTAAATTAACACCCTGTATATGAGGTCCTGATTAAATATTGAACATAATTTTAGCACTCAGACTAGGCAATTGGACAACTTTTTTCTTAGCAACATAACTACCTAGGTATAAATCCGAAAAAAAAAATTACCTCCCACAGTAACTGCTTAAGCCGATAACGCAATGCGGTCAAATTTGTTTTTTCGTATTTCGACTTATGGTCTAAGTAAAATGCTAAAATTGTGTTCACTATTTTATTAGGATCCTTTTACATACTTTTACTTCATAAACAGGCAAGCAGTTTCAATTATTATCATTTATCTATAAAACGTGTTAATGGAATAAGCGAAACTGATTAATATTAAAATGAATACAGTCCGCGCGCCATCCACGCGCGTTACTGGCTGTGCGTTCCATTTTGCGCTAACAGACTGCTTTAGAGCACTGTGAGCGCGCTTAAGTCTCGGTCCAAATTGACCTAAAGCGTGCTCTAAAGCACTCGGTCGTTCACCGCCTTACGTCATTGATGACGTCATCGTTTCTGCTATCAGTGCTTTAGTCAAATAGGTGGAGCAGTGAAAGCGCTAATGTCAAAATCGGTTTGACACATATAAAATCCCGCACATTTGCAGCCAGCTGACGTTTCTCAAGTTTTAATTTTAATGAGATTGTCTCTAATGGAAATGAGAGTGGATTTGGCGCACTGTTTGAGGGATTAGCTTAGGCTTTGTCAAAGAAAATAAAAACAAAACTGACATTTTAAAAGATGAATACGTGAGCGCGCTTAAATTCATTCCAAATTGACTTGAGCCATTAAAGCAGTGGTAGCTTTGTGAGCGTGCAAAATCAATTTGGACCGTCCGTCATTACTGTATACGCTTTTAGCAGCGTTTGTACAATGTGGAACACAGCGTCGCATAGCCACAGATATATCTAGAAGCGGCAAAACTTTATAATAATAAAAAGAATTACCCCTATCAAAAACCCGTGAAATTGATTCTACTCTCGATCTGAACAAACTATTTTATCAGTTTCACTTATTCCGTTAATTCATTGTTAATCTATTTGTTGCATCTTTTTTAGCGATGCATATGTCCAATCCATTTTCAGACTTCTTTTCTTAACAACCAGTTACAACCTCGTACAGCCAGTTACAATTACAACTTACAGCAAGTTTCAACTAGGTATTGAAAACTTGCAACCAGTACAATAAATAATAAAAAGTTGCGGAAGAGCATGAATGAGCACGCACAGGTGAGGCTTGCCCACTCATTAAGAAAATATAAAAGACCCAATAGAGCATGAATCCACAACAGGAAGACAGTTGGAGGGACAAAACTAAATATCTACAAATGTAACAGGAGAGCAGATATTGAGGAGGTTTGAGAGTCTCACGGAAGCAAGAAATAAAAAGGTACAACAGAATTTTTTTGCCGTGTTTTCGTATGAAGTCATGGGCAGTAACTTTAAGGCACGGAAGAAGACGCAGGCGCAGCCATAGTTATGCAGTGAGTCATCGCTTTCCGCCGTTAGTAGCCAAGCCCTGTAACGATTGAGTTCGGTGCTAGCGCCTCAGGTCGCTTAAATGCACACTGAATAACTGAAGGCAACCCTTCGAAGGAAGCGGTTTTGCTACATGAAAAACCAACATTTTTACTCCATTGTGAATACGTCCTTTACCCTGTATTTGCATTAGTCCTAAATAATAATAGTGTTAATAATGGACGAAATATAAACTTCTGTTATCCATCATACGTATTTCGTAGTAAGATTTCCGTATTATTTATTAATATTCCATGTGAAAATAAATAATAACGTATTTAAAATCTGTTTATTTTGGGTTTAAATAAAAGTTATATGTAGATAATTTATCTGTGAAATCGGTTTTAGAAAGAATATCGATTTCCCTAAACATCACTAAAAGGTCTGTTATGGCAACATTAGAAAATGTCAAGTGAATCATGTATGTCAAAACAAACTGACGTTTCCCACTACCGTCCTCCTTCCTTTTCTCTTTTGAATTGTGAAGTCAAAAGTGCTTGTTCTCTTTGAGCTAAGGCCTTTAGGCGACTTGCACGAATTAAATCTAAAATGGCATCCAAGGCTGAATTAGCTTGTGTTTACTCCGCTCTCATCCTGGCCGATGATGAAGTCGCAATTACTGTGAGTACATATCGTCAAAATTTTTTGTTTATATTGGAGGTTATGTCGCATACCGTTGCAATATCCATTTACATCCTTATAATTTTGAGTAATAATTATAGTTTTTGTACGCAGAATCATTGAACGATGTTTGAACTACACGCTAGCTTATTTATTTTTGTTGAGATAACCAAAGACTTCGTATCTTACAGGGTGAAAAGATCTCTACCATCTTGAAGGCGGCAAACGTGGAAGTAGAGCCTTACTGGCCGGGTCTGTTCGCCAAGGCCCTGGAAGGCGTGAATGTTCGTGAACTGATCACAAACATCGGTTCCGGCGTGGGTGCTGCGCCCGCCGCCGGTGCCGCGCCTGCTGCCGCCGCCGCTGCGCCTGCCGCCGAGGCCAAGGAAGAGAAGAAGAAGGAGGAAGAACCTGAAGAGTCTGATGACGACATGGGCTTCGGTAAGATATCCAGTTACCTTAGTTTACAAATTTTATGGGCTTATCATAGTTTAGTTTTAGCGCTGACCAGGGTTTGTGAGGTTGGCCATGTCAGGTCACAAGTGCGGTGAGGGCACAGCTCTTATGCGAGATAAATAGTGGGTGGACATCACTTCACCAGTTCTTTAAATGATTTATCAAGGGAGGACGAGCAACTACAGGCCTTTCCTTGAGCTGCCTTCAAGTTTAATCAAAGCTTACAGAGGCAGTTATTGTAGGTGTATCAATAATGTTAATAATTCATAAGCAGTCTCAAGTAGATTTTATGTGATAGGCCCATTGTCTAATGCCAGAAATAACTTCTATGATGCTGATCATGTATTAGCTTCAGATAATGAATGATAGACAACATAAAGTACTGAGAAGTTGTTTTAGATATTTATAATAGTTATCAAATAAAATATTTTGTCACTTTCCTCATGTTCATTGTTTTTTGTTTCAGGTCTCTTCGACTAAAAAGCTTTTTTTAAAGCTTTATTCCAGTAAGCTTTATGAAGCTTATTTAGTTATAAGAATAAGAAAAATGACTTTATAATAAAGTTATAGAAAACTCATTTAACATTTTTAATTTATTAACCTTTTCTTCTAAGAATTTTTTTATAAAAACCAATCTGCTGCACATCAAAATCTGGATTAATCCAAGAAAAGATAAAGAACTGGAAAGTAAGAAAGAACTTTTCATAGCTGACCTCAAGTTTTGTAATCTGTCCTAAACTATTTATTGTATAATCCTAAAACTACTTATTACGTAGGAAAATTTGTATCATATTTTATTGAATAATATGGTGAGCTTAAATCTAAAAAATATTGACAAGGTTCGTGACTTTAGTTGCTCATAATTCCACCTTTCCTGTTGTTTGTAACCTTCCCTGTTAATGGAATTATTCTGAATGGCAATAGTAATTTTTCTGAGCTATTGATAATGATCACCAGAACTCCTAGAGGACATTTTAGGTTTGGGCAACAATCAATATTCCTCAAAACATCCTATTTTATTTACAGAGCTTTTGCAACTTCCAGCAGATATAGTTTTATTAACTGTACATAAGACTAGTTTTAACATAACTATAGCAGCTAAATAATTTCTAAGAAAAAAACCGTAAAGACGGAACAGAATATTTATTCTAAGATAGGGAACTACTCATAAATTAAAAACTACATGATAATTATTATCCCCACATTGCTCTTTGTACTCCTGAAAGTTTGTTGTAGTCTGCCAAGTGTCTCCATACTATACGACTCAGACGCCACTCCTTTACAACTCCCCGGGGCCTAAAAAACAGAAAAACCTTATTACATAATCTGATAAAAATAATTAAAACTCAAAATTAAACTAAATTTTCTATACCTTGAAGTGATAGCACATCTATTATTAATTCTCATAGGCATAGCATTCAATTCGAATTTTTGCATTTCTTTGTCAGCCAATTCTCTGATTTCAACTGGTAGGACATCATTTTTTCTCATTGCATTAACCCTAGTCCTTTCAAGAAAATGTTCGGAGGCCATGCGACGTCTCTTCACATCTCGGATCATCCATTTGTTGGCATACTTGGTCCTTACTTGTTGAAACTGAAAGGGAATACAAAGTTGTATAAACGACGATTTTATTTCCATAACACTTGCACCTGGATGTGCCGAAACGACTTACTCCAAATCCAATGGCAGACTGTGACTTCCAAATGAATTTGCTGACACTAGAAATATTCATTTTTGTGAGTTTTGGTGCTAATTTGCTAAATGTAAATAAGTTATTTATTTTAGGTTATTTTCAATTTTTTATGCTCTGTCTTTGGTTTTCAGGTTTGAATGCTAGCGCATAATATGAGCTAATGAGCCTATACACACTTGCGACTTTTTGCATCGATACAGTCGCGTGCAAATAGTATGTGCGTTGTAACCTCTTTTATACATACTATCTATGTTTTGTGTCGGCAGTGACTGTTTGTTTACTATACTATATTGTCAATGTCTTGTCGTAAAAATTCTTCTGTTATGAAATGTTCGTATTGTTGTAATATATCGTCGTATCCTACGAATAACGGCGCTGTTGCAAAATGCTAACTTTTCAGGAGAAAGTTTTTTGTGTTTTATTTTAACACTATAAGACTTTTTTGTTATGTTAATATTTAAAACATAGCCTTACTATTTCGGGGTATCTATTTTAATGCAAATTCGACTTTTGATTCGCTATTTCTTCTAAATTTGTTCCGTTTTTTGTAATTATGTCTTTATTCGCCGGGAAAATATTGGTTAAGGTTGATTGATGATGATGATGAGGTTTAGGATGAGGATAACGAAGATAACGACTTGACTTGACGATGATGCTGTATCGCGACTGCATCGCTACTCACACGGGTTCGCATCGATCGATACAGTCGCGATGCAGCATCAATACAAAAAACGCGCGATTGTATCGATGCTGCATCGCGACTCTATCAATGCAAAAAGTTACAAGTGTGTATAGGCCCTACAATACACAATTCGGCCAAAAGAATTGCATCCAGGCTAGAAAACCCAATAAAAAAATACAATACACAAACGTCATGCACAGTGTTGCCGATGCAGATCTTTTGTTTCAATTTCAGATCTTTCGGGTCTTTGGCGGAACTTTAGTGAAACCTCAGCAGTAGTAAGGAAACTACGATGACCACACGTCAGAAATGATGCACTCACTCACACCGAATCACATAGTGAGAGCAGTTTTTCCCCTAAACTCAATCGCGGCGCGGGTGTGTTGAGTTACACTAAAAATGCATCCATTTATACAATTTTGAATACATAGAAGTAAATTTTTAATTTAATGCTTCACTCACTGGCTCATTTCGGATTTTTTTAGGCAAGACAGCGAAACAAACTGGTACGAGCTTCCGGCAACACTGGCTGGTGATTGTTGTTATTTTTATTTTGTAAAGCTTTGTGAAATATTTTGCTCAAAGAATTGAAAATAGATGCTATTGAGATGAGTTCTAAAAGATCCATATCACGACGAACAAGTGTCGACATCAGAAGCCAAAGCAAGAGGCTAAAAACTGCAGACATAAACAACTACTTGCACAAAACTTTACAAGAAAGTGGATTGACCCTGAAGCATCCTCCAGATAAGTGTGTAGCTAATCAAGAAACTATTCATATCATTCGTAATATTAAAAAAAACTTGCAAAAACATTTCGAATATCCCAGAAATGTATCTGAACTGTATTCTAACTTTGAAAAGGAGTGCCAGAGTTTAGATATATTTAAGCACTATTTGTTTCCAAATATTGTGAGGATAACAGATGATACACCCGATGAGCATCCAATAAATGATAGTGTCATTAAGATATTGCTGAGTATCCCTATTCTTCAGAATAAGTTGATCGATTATATTTTTGAAAAGGCTATTGATCTGGCAGCAGAGTCTAAATGTGGCCCCTGGATACAAATGATATTGAAATGCCTTTCATCCTTAGACAGCATGGCTGATACAGACAAAATATCGACTAATCTCATTAACTTGCTGGATATTACATCAGAAAAAATGGTTCGGCTGGAAATAATTACGGCTATACCTGATATAGTAGGGGACCAGGAACATAACAATATTGCTAATGAAATGAGCAGGATTCTTAGCGAGGATCACGAACTTATTCCAGCCATTTTAGACTGTTTGTCATACTTGTGCCTCTCAGATGAACAATATGAACTTCTTCAAAAGAAAACTCTTAACATCCTTTTGAGTTTGTCAAAATGTAACTACTTTGCAAATTATGTAAAATTTTTACTCATGCCTGGACGCATGAGTGATAATGCATATTATGAGGCAGTACTAGGGTTAAGAAATGCCTTAGGCTGGCCAACTTCTTTGGATAAGCCACAAGATATAGCCACAAGCCAAGTACTAACTGCTGCAGCAGTTAGGAGTTCCATGCTATCTTCAAAAGTAACAGCTAACTCTTGGTTAAAGGTAATAACCAACTGCAAAACAAGTGGTGATCACAAGCCTATTGATTTCATCATTTTATTAATCATGTTTTCCACATCAGAAGATAAGCAAAAGCAAGTAGAAAACATTATTAGGAAGCAAATCAAAATAAGTGTTCTTAAAGAAGAGCTACTAGATGAAGTATTTGACAAATTCAAACCAATACTGAAAGACAATTTAAAGATCTTAATTGATTTGACAAATTCATTACTGAAAGTAAAAACTGATCCAATGGTAGAATCATTTGCTGCCCATATTTACACACTTATGTTATCACAGCTAGATGATTGTTCCCAATCAATTGTAGCAGAGTTGTTGCAACTGGGATTGGATTGCAAGCAATGCCTCATGCACATCCTGATAATACTGAATAATGTTGCTTCCAAGAATATGTCCCTTTTGAAGCCTCAAAGTCTGCAAATGTTGACATTGCTAGATAGAATGGATGCCATGAGTCTTGCTGAGATAAGAGCAGTTATGGACCTAATATGTGGTCTTGCTTATAGTTACGATAATTCTGTGATTCGAGATGATATTCACATGATTATAAGAAAAGAATTAAGCAGCTCCTGCCCGACAATTAAAATTCAGGGAATACTTGCAGGCATTCATGCAGTGAAATATTTAATGGCTACAAATGTTGATGAAGACCATACTGTAGAATTACCCGATGATGTCAGCTATAGTTCTGTTACCCACTTGGCAGAAGGAGATCTTCGCGAAGCAGCGCAAGTCATAGAACTGATCAGTCGTAGTACAAGGCAGTTTCCGGATATGATTGCCTTTTTTTACGATGAGCTTTCGAAGGTAGTCGAAACAGCTTCTCATATCAATAAACATTTTATGTCTTGGTTAACTGATGCAGTAACCAATGACTTACAGCAAAATTTTATTGTAGATTCTATAGAAAGTGATACATTTGGTGATCTTAAATTTACGATGCAATACTGTCTTAATGCAGAGAGTGAAATGGATGAAGTCATAGCTATAAACGTCGGAGGACTAACAATTAAGTCGAAAGAAGAAGTTGTCGTCGGCATCTTGTCACCTCTTTTTCAACTTGTACAAACGCTCCACTCTAGACAAAATGACGGTAATCTATCGAGCATCGATGCATTGCTAGGTTGCCCAGTTGTTATGCCCAAGTTTGATATGGACTTGATTGAAGACTTGGATGACAATGTAGTCAGCACCATCCTAGACTGCCTCGTTCATTGCGTTAATTGGTTTCGAGAATTGCTTAACGCTTTCGCAACTCAAAATGATGAAGCGCTAAAAACAAAGATACTGGGTAGAGTTCTCCAAATAGACGAATTGGAAACTATGATTGGTCAAATATTAATGACATGCAAATTATCCTACAAGCCACCAATATGCACGTTCAATATTAATAAATATACAGGGAAGCAACTCGAGAAAAGAGTGGTTAAAACGCAACCATCGAAACAGAAAACACAGAAGAAAAATCCTCAAGACGATTCAATTCTGCCCGAAACAGCCAGATCTCAACCAACACAAAATGCACCAGTGAAAATAAGGCTTGATGCTTTGCATGATTTGCCTCTCAGACCATTGAACTTAAATTTGTTACAACTTTTACAAACTGAGTTGTCAACAAACTCTGAACCCGACGCAAATTTAACAGTTAAAACCTTTAAATTCCTTTTGAAATGTGTTAACAGTAATCTCGAAAAAACCTTAATATCGAAAATTAAAAGAAAGACCTTTCTCAATAAACAAGAAACTATCGACGCTTATGATCCTAAGAAAGCTGAAGTGTGCGCTAGCAGAGTCTGTGATATACTCCCAAAAATGATGGTACATTTGGAGTTTGTTACATCTTATATCGAAAGTAACTCCCAGGAGAACACACAAAATGAAAGCGGTTTCATGTACTCCACAGAAATGATTGAGTATCTGACATGCCTGGAATACATTTACTCTATGTTGACAACCTATTTTAAATGGATTGGTTTCAAAAACCATCATAACTCTTTACTCAAAAGTTCTATGCGGACAATAGCTAGCTCTCACGATAATGTTATAAGCCTGAAAGATTTACTGTTGAATGTTGCAAAACTTTTGCAAAAGCACGAAAAATATTGCCTACAACTCCCTACAGCTGTGTCGTTAATTGATTTATTGAAAACTATTCAGGAGTTTTCAGACAACATGACTATTCTGAAGATACTAAGAGATATGGCTCACAATTTCTTGTCCCAGCAATGGAAGTGCCCTGATGGATTACCCGAGAAAGGTCTATTTAATAATCAAAGTATAGACAGGTTGGCTAGCATTTATTTCATAAACAATGAAATTGTAGCTCTAAAGAATTTGACTTTGCAGTTAATCAATGATATCAAAGTACTAATAAGTAAAAATGACACCCTCACTTCATTAAAATCTATAAATAAAGGAAACTTTCCTATTTTATACCGAAATTTAGGAACAGCGTTACACGATGCAACTATAGCTCGTTTGGAGAAAGGTTTAACAAATTCAGAACACTTGTCATTATGGAAGGATGTAGCCACTACATTGAAACTTATGTCGGATATAGCCAAAACTTTAGAAACGAGAAATAATTTGAGTGCATTCTTCAAGAAATCCCTTCCAGTCCTAAAGCTGTTTCTATCTCAAGGAGTACCGATTCTGGAATTGCAATTTAAGGATCAAACTCAAGAAGTGTTAGAAATTCTCAAGGTATTACAGCAATCGACGAGATTTCTTCAATCTTTGTGCTGTCACTCAAGACTGAAGAAAGATATTGCTATAATGAGCAAAGTGCCTTATATGAGGCAACTGCTAGAGACTTTAATATACAAAGTGAAAGCAGCATTGGCTGCTAACAATTGCTCTGAAGCTTTTTGGATGGGTAATCTTAAAAATAAGAATATACACGGTGAAGTGATTGCTACACAGCAAAGTGTGGAAGGTGATGATGATGTTGAAGATTGTGAAGAACAATTTCCTGAGGACGACAGTGAACCTTCCGTAGAGGAAATGAATCCTGAGACAGACGGTCTTAGCGATATAGTTAGTTACTTAAAGTAAGAACTTAATAAAGCGAATTATTGAAAATTTTGTTTAATTAATTAGTTAAGTACTAATAGACGCGTTTATCGCGTGCACTCTGTCCAGGTTCTAAATAAGTAGGTAGGTATTATAATAACCTACCCACCACTTGCCACATAGGCATTTTTTTGTTAAATACTTAGGCTTGATCTTGCTAGACTTCAATACTTTGAAGACAGAGAGGAGGGCGACGATAGAACATACTTCTCAGAAAAAAATTTACTAGTGACTAAAATAAGTTGGGGTTTTATGAACAGACCCAGGCATTAAATTCGACAAGCGCTTTGTGTGAATGTGTGGTATATCAACCAAGTGTGGGTGATGTCTGTGGTGTGGGTCTAGACTTGACTCCCGATGGGGATGACGGATAAGCTCACCCCGAAATACAATTTGTAAAAGACCAACAGGTGTACAACTTTGCAACGGTGGGCCAGTCTGTGAAACTGAGTTAGGTACAGTCAACGACAAGTCAAGCTTAACACTCGCATCGCGACTTATAGCCCATGCGCCTATTGAAATAAGAACGGTACAAAGTCCAATGTGTCAACTATCAGCTTTTCATCACCAACGAGCTTCTGACGCTCAATCTATCGAGTCAAGAGCGGCTAGTTGTTATTTGGCTGAGCGATCCCAAAGGTTACAGCAATTACCTACTTATTATTCTCCATGATGAATCGGATTCATTATATCTGGACCTATAAAACTACTTAATAAATAGAACATCAGCACTGCACTTACTCGCGACATGCGAGTCATTATCATCATATCGTGTTGGTTAGATCGATGACCGACCTCACAAAGCCAGGCGTCAGAGTTGTTGAGCCGCCCAAGCCCTTTAATTGACATAGCTCATCTAATCATCTTACGACTAGCCGTAACCAACGGCTTAAAAGTGCCTTCCGAGGCACGCATTCGTCTTACTTCGTGGGGTTGAGCGCGGCATGTGGGGGAAGGCGAGCGAATCGTTCATTGGCTCTCCGCCTGTCACCCATGCGCAGAAAATAACCGTCATAGACAGACTTGTCCTGAACACGCTTTACCTGTAGGTACTATATTTGTAAAAATTAAGAAATATGCAGTCATGTAAATAACCAATTCACTTACTCACCAAATTTTTGTAACCCCGCTCGTAGATAAGACGTTAATTCTCTCTTGAACATATCACCGCTCTTCTCCATGAGCGTAGCGCTGATTCAGCTTGGTTTATCTACTAAGTGCTTGGTGCCTAGTGTACCTGTATAGCTGGAAAAGTGTCGCAGAGAGAACGGACCCCTGAGGTACTCCGGCGTCAAAAGAGGAGCAGGAAGCTTGGTCAACAGACTTTCGTGCCAGCCATAACCTGTCGAAGGCCTTCGAGATGTCCAGTGACACAAAATGGCTTCGCCGTGATACTCGATGGCCTAGCCTACACAAGATTCCCCCCCCCCCCCCCCCCTTACTGGCTATCACTTACACTCAATAATCGAAGATCATCGCTATCTTTTGCAAAGGACTTTGTACCGTTCTTAGGGGCTAGAGTCGCACTGCGAGTATCAAGCTTAACCTGTCGTTTACTGTACGGTCAACCGCTTGTCGGTAGAAACTTTTTCAACTCTATTACCACGCCATAAGGTCCAAAAGTGTTTCTACTGATGTGCGGCCGTGTGTACAAAGTCAAAGTCAAATTTATTTATTGCAGTGTTACAGGTATACAAGATGAAATATGTATGAAATATGTGCACTGTAACATACCGAAATCGGCGTGCAATGTTTACTATGTTATACATAGATAAAACTTATTTCTAACATTAGAAATATTTCTTACTTCTAGAGAACTTAATAATATTTACACAGTAGTATCACATTTTTATCTTTATTTATATCTATTATTATTTATATTTAAGTATATTTACATACATACATACATAACATCACGCCTCTTTCCCGTTGGGGTAGGCAGAGACCACAGTCCTCCACCTGCTACGATCTTGACATACTTCCCTTGCTTCCTGTACTTTCATCAATCCTTTCATACAATATTTACAGCACATTTTTATCTTTATCTAATAAATATTCTTCGATACTATAGTAACATTTGGTATAGAGCAAATAATGTAGTTTCAATTTAAATTTTCTACTGTCTAATTCTTTCATACTATCTGGTAAACTATTGTATAATTTAGGTGCTAGAGCAAAAGCTGTGTTCTTGTAAAATTGCATGTTCGGTTGAATCAAGGGCAAAACATCGATCTTATTTCTTGTTTTTCTAGGATGTCGAGGTTTAACTAATTTAAATTCTTCTAAATTATCGTGGACAAACAAACATGCCTCATATATATACATACAGGGAAGTGTCATTATTTTCAATTTCTTAAAATACGGTACGCAACTATCTTGTTGTTTAGCATTAAACATGGCCCGTACACATTTTTTCTGTGCCCTAAACAACGACATTATATAGGTTGCGGCAGCATTACCCCAGTGTAATATGCCATACCTCAAATTGGAAGCAACATACGCATGATATGCACACACAAGTGCACGGCAGCAAGCAAGTGGAAACAAAATCAGTGTAAGCTGAACCAGCGCTACGCTACAAACGCCTGCCGCTCAAGGTCAGTGTTCTCACCGACGCGCGACGCGACGTGTGGCCGTGTATACGCTGCTTCCAAATCGCTTCGCTTGGCAGACAATACTTTGAGATTGTGGTCAAAGATTTTGGAAAAACTGAACAACTTTCCCAAAAAAATTTTTTTGGGAAATCGAAAAAAAATTTGGTCTCCATACAAACTGTTCGATCAAAGTGAACAATTTGTATGGAAGTCAATTTTTTTTCTCATTTTCCAGAAATGTTTCTTTGGGAAAGTTGTTCAGTTTGTTGACTGAGCACGCCCTTTCAGTTTTCGGTACACCGTTCTTTACACCCAGTATTTTTGTGTTAAGAAACTTGTGGAATCAAATGATTCTCAGCACAAAAATAATGCATGTCGTGTGGTGCTGCAGGCAAATGAAAAAAAAACCGGTCAAGTGCGAGTTGGACTCGCGCGCCGAGGGTTCCGATATACCTTCAGTATTTTTGGAAGCAATATAGTCCATTTTTAGGACCGCAAAACTAAATTTGTTTGTAAAGGTTTTTTGCAGATATCTAAAAAACTGTGCAACTTAGAAAGATCGTTTTATTTTTGCTGTAATATTTACATAAACTTCTATCGACTGTAATTAATTCAGATTTTTCCATTCACAAACTTCGGAGATAAGGGGGGGGGAACGGTATTTTTTTTTTTCATTTTTCATCATAACTTGAAAACTAAGAGTTGTAAAAAAATATATTTTAGAATTCACAAGTAAAGAGCCCTTTCATATGATACCCCACTCAACCTAGTAGCGATAATTTGAAATTTTGCCCCCCCTATTTAGGCCCCCTTTACATTAATAATCATAATTTTTTTACGTGCAATTAAATTGGACAAACATATTCCAAATTTCAAGTCGATAGCATGAGTGGTTGCTGAGATATACAGGTGTGACAGACAGACAGAGCGGCACTATAAGGGTTCCTTTTTTTTTTACCATTTTGGTTTCGGAACCCTAAAATAGAGTATAGGCACAGATTAAATAATGGTAAACTAACGTTGTATAGGTGTGGGCAAACTACTTGAACAATGACTTTGCCTGTGCTGTCGATTTTACATATGACGCGCGCACAGCTTTCTCCACCACGCGATTATTATTGTTATTATTAGATATAGGACAGGCAGCAATTTTGCTGACGAGTCCTTCAGTGTTGGTTTTTTTTTTCTATTATTATAATTTAGTTTTTTTTTCTATTATTAGTATTGTTCATAAAAAGCACAGTTCACACACAGTCTAAATGTTTAAGGACTAAGAGAACTTATTGTTCAAGTTTACACCTAGTTTTAAGAAATCAATAAAAGAAGTTTCTTCTGATGTCAACTTTTATTAAAATAGATTAGTACAATCTCTGGGGCGGTCCCATAGTAGATTTCATATGGAGCGATCTTACGTTTTGCCAGTGCTTCTTCAGTAGGGACACGAGGAAGTTGATGGACAAATGCACATTCTGTGCAAGCTCATCAGGAGTCATGTCCACATGACCAACAGCCACAGAAAGGCACAATACCTGGAATTGAAAAGAGGCTATTTAGATGAAACAAACAGTGTGGCTCGGTTTATTTTATACACTTTGGGATCCATGGAAAATAATGTTGCTTGCAATAAGCCCCCTAATTAATTAAATTACAATTATTAGCCCTCTCCCATCTGACTCTCTGTAAAGTTAGATCATTCCGTGCTTCTGAAGGCATGTTAATATGTTGGTCCCGACTACTATCTCTACCTTGAAGGCTTAACAACTTTGACACCAGGTCTGTGAAGTCAGTCATCAACCTTGCAACCCACACGATATGATGATGATAAATAATTGAGCAAATTATTAGTGCGGAATACATATGGCTGTGTATTAAAGTAAATAAAATTTTACCAAATAATATTCACCAAATTTTGTCTACCAAAATGGATGAATGTACACCAAATTTGCTTCTGACACTTCGCCGGCCGCTGCCGCGGCACGCTCGCTCGGCTCGTGCGTAGTGGTCGCAAGATAACCTAACCGAACCAGTTACCCAAATTTGGTGTGTGTACGAACATTTTCTCTCAGGACCTTAGGTCCGCCTTTGTAAATGTCCTCTTGTATGTAATTCTCTGTATGTTAATAGTGCAATAAAGAATATAATATGTTCAGCCAATTTGGTGTAAATTCGTCCATTTTGTCTGAAGTGTATTGGGGTATAAAAATTATTTTGGGAATCATTTAATTTGTTGCCAATACATATTAATGCATATGTAACAAGATATAATGCTAAAGTTTTTACATCAAAATTTTATAGCACAGCAAGAGTAATCTTATACAGACTGCCAAAGTAAATGAGGATTAGGAGTGCTATTCTCGGCCGATTGACATAACCATCTCTGATAAAGGTTTGCAATGTACATTTCCTCCCAATACAGTGAATTCGATGATTTTTTTCATATTTTTATAGTCATTGTAGAAGAGCCTGACTAATAGCCTTCCTGCTTGGTGAATTGTTTTATAAAGCTCCATCCATTTGCAAAATTATATCACCTTTTTCATCTGGAACTTGATTGTGGCTTTGACCTCATCAATCTTCTGAGTCATGGACTCCTGGTGGGAGAGAAGACCAGGGAACTTGCCAGCCTTGTTCAAACCAGGACCCAGGAGACGTGGAATCTGTTTGATGAGGGACTCTGATGCAAGGAAAGCATCAAATCTGAAACAGAATAGCAAATTGAATACAGGATATACAAGCAGGAATAAAAAAATAGAACAATTTCATTCCATTGCTGAAGATTCCATCCATCATGTCTAAATCAGTTGTCCCTTTCATAAAAAAATGTATAGGATCAAAACTGTTTAGTTTTCGCGTCGAGTCGGAAGCAACAGTGTGCGTACGAGTATGATCGAACACACACATGCGCGCAGTACACGCGGAGTCGTAGTGCATCATTTCACCCGAGACGCGTTCTCGCCCGCTCGGGGGAAACGCCACCTTTTAAAAAACTGTGTTTTGAATGGAACTTTTTTCTCTCAAGGTATTATTAATGAACTCTACTAATACTCGTATAGCTCAGCGCAACGATTGTATAACGGAGGGTTACTCGAGGGGAAGCGAGGGGCGACAGGGAACAGCTCTTCAAGTTTGTATACTCAACAGCACGTCAGTAGAAACACTTTAGACTTACTCGTAATGACATGGTGGTAGAAACTATCATCCGCACATCACTTATCATCCGAAAATCACTCATCATCCGCTCATCATCATTCATCCACTCATCCACGCATCACTCATCATCCACTTATCATCATTCATTCACTGATCAACTATCATCCGCGCATCACTCATCATCATTGATCCACTCATCAACTATCATCCGCACATCACTCATCATCCGCTCATCATCATTTATCCACTGATCAACTATCATCCGCGCATCACTTATCATCCGAAAATCACTCATCATCCGCTCATCATCATAATTCATCCACTCAACCACGCATCACTCATCATCCACTGATCAACTATCATCCGCGCATCACTCATCATCATTGATCCACTCATCAACTATAATCCGCGCATCACTCATCATCCTTTCATCATCATCATTAATCCAGTCATCACCTATCATCCTGCCTAAGTTTGGCGCCGTTTGCTTCTTTTAAAAAAATAATCCATTTAAATCCGTGCCATCGCTGTACATTTCGTTGTTTTTGTGATCGAAAGATCGAAGGACACACACTAACGACCAAAAAGCAGTCTTATTTCGGAAAGCCATGCCATGGAAATCCGTCTAAAGAGGAAAATCTAACAGACCTGACAAAATAATGTAGCCTGTTTCCTGCCTACGTTTGGCGCCGTTTGCTTCTTTAAAAAAAGTAATCCATTTCAATTTGTGCCATTGTTGTACATTTCGTTGTTTTTGTGATCGAAAGATCAAAGGACACATACTAACGATCAAAAGGCAGTCTTATTTCGGAAAGCCATGCCATGGAAATCCGTCTCAAGAGGAAAATCTAACAGACCTGACGAAATAATGTAGCCTGTTTCCTGCCTAAGTTTGGCACCGTTTGCTTCTTTAAAAAAAGTAATCCATTTCAATTTGTGCCATTGTTGTACATTTCGTTGTTTTTGTGATCGAAAGATCAAAGGACACATACTAACGATCAAAAGGCAGTCTTATTTCGGAAAGCCATGCCATGGAAATCCGTCTCAAGAGGAAAATCTAATAGACCTGACGAAATAATGTAGCCTGTTTCCTGCCTAAGTTTGGCACCGTTTGCTTCTTTTACAAAAGTAATCTATTTAAATCCGTGCCATCGTTGTACATTTCGTTGTTTTTGTGATCGAAAGATCAAAGGACACATACTAACGATGAAAAAGCAGTCTTATTTCGAAAAGCCATGCCATGGAAATCCGTCTCAAGAGGTAAATCTAACAGACCTGACGAAATAATGTAGCAAGCAGCACGTTCAAGTTTCCAATCATCGACCCTAAACAGCTCTACCTATTCCGACCACTGCCGATTCCCCATCATCTACCGGTCACCCATCATCTACCATTGACTCGTCTTCTGCCGGTCACCCATCAATATCATCCACCGGTCACCAATCTTCGTCCGGACATCAATCACGTACCGAAAATCTATTACTCTGATAACCCTTCTGACCGATCACCCATCATCTACCTATCTTCCTCCGCCTACCCTTCATCACCAGTCACCCATCACAAAACAAAACTACCTAGGTATGGTATATAAGTAGGTACTTACTTGGTTAAAGGAATAGATATTTTTTGAATTTTTGACGGGATACATAATATTTATCTTTGCGCTTCCCCATTTCTCTAAAACAAACACTTTATAAATACAAGGAAAGAAATATCTTACTTTAGAAAATAGTAAAAAACAAATTTACCTTGTTACACTATGAAAGCAGAGAATGTGTATACGTTGAAACGCGATCTATAATTTTGGCGCGTCGCGGTGCAAACTGACGTGGTCTCACTTCGAGCTCTTGTGGGTATCGGCCGCGTGTCAGAGCTATTATTAGACTTCGCGCGGCCATACTAAAAATGTATGGCGTAATCGTAATGGTTTTAAAAAAAATCATATTAAATATGTAAGCAATATTAAACCGTGATTGCCGTTTTGGAAGTTTTTACGTGGTGCAGTCTTAAGTAAAATATTTTCGGCCAACGATATTTTTACAGTAACAAAATGCTGAAGTCAATTCTTTTTATCTAGAATTTGGATTTTTTATTTCTGTATGTAAGTTTATTTATTGTTTGCCATAGTTTCTCATTATCTTTTAAAAGACCTCGACTAACAGTGAATACTTTCGGGCGAAATGCCCAACCGGGCGAACTCGCCTCGGAGGAAATGACCACCAAAAAATGACATCGGAACATAGTAAGCCTAGTTAGGAGGTTTAGTGATGGGCAAATGCGAATGATTGACTCGAATCGAACAACTTGTCGAACAAAAAATAATGGCCTAACTGATGGTATACTTTTTACTTAAAACAAGCGCTCCTACTAGAAAAACAATTAAAGACCGCTATATTCAAAACTAACAGTGTTGCACTAGTCAAGTATTCTACACGGACACATCTGACTCCGTCGCGCTTTAACTGGCGATTGATTGAGTACCTAACCGAACCGTAAATTTTGAAAATTATTGAATCAGTGTTGCTGCGATAACGAGATCGATGTTTGAATTTTAAAAATACAGTAACTCTACCGAATATTCCTATAGAAAATATCGAGAATATCGAATTCTTAAAAGTACCGGTAATAATCGATACTAAATAACCGACCAAGTTCGTACTTCGTGTCAAGCCACGCGCAGTGTAGAGTTAAGGAGTGATCACACCTAGCTGAATTCAAAGACTAATTCGGCATACATTGCTCGTTGAAGTAAGGATATTTCAATTAACATAACCAAGCCTCCCAGCAATGTATGCCGAATTAGTCTTTGAATTCAGCTAGGTTTGATCGTTCCTTTACCTAGTTCTTTTTACGATTTTTTTTTGTCGCAAAGCAGGTTTATTAACTCTACTGAACAGTCGTATAGAAAATATCTGAACCTTTCAAGTATCGATGGTAATCTATAGTGAATTTTTAAATTTTTTTTTAGTACTTGTTATTACACCATGAATAATAATTATTTTTTATCGACAAGTTGTTCATCATCATTCGCAAAATTTACCCATCACTAAACTTCCTAAGTTCTTTACTTGAAGGGAGTAAGGAGGTTTAGTGATGTCCGAGTGCGAATGATTAATTTTAATTTAATTCCGTGTTCGCATCGAAATTAAATTGACCAATACATGGTCTAAGGGACTGGTTTCCGAAAACTAAAAGGGCGTGGTCAGTCAACGTAACTGAATAATTTTCAGTAAATAAAACTTTCAGAAAATATTAAAATAATCCTCTTTTCCACAAAAAAGCCACGATCACACCTAGCTGAATTCAAAGACTAATTCGGGATACATTGCTCGTTGAAGTAAGGATATTGCAATAACACAACCAAGCCTCCCAGCAATGTATGCCGAATTAGTCTTTGTATCCAGCTAGATGTGATCGTGGCTGAACTGTCCATTTGCAATTTCATATGAAGAGTATTGAAGAGGCTGATAGTTTTATTTACTGAAAGTTGTTCAGTTACGGTGAATGACTATGTGCACCTGCAAGACAAGTCAAAAAGAGAAAAAATGTATCCACTTCATTTACCACAGCCATTGTTTTTGTTTGATCATAAATACTCTCATTCATAAGATTTGGCACGGTAATGTTCAGGTCTCATTTGTCCATTTAAGGTAAATAAAAATAAAAACATCACGGAAATGTATTGTCAGCCTATTAAAGCCACGATCACATCTAGCTGGATTCAAAGACTAATTCGGCATACATTGCTGGGAGGCTTGGTTATGTTATTGCATTATCCTTACTTCAACGAGCAATGTATGCCGAATTAGTCTTTGAATCCAGCTAGCTGTGATCACTCCTTGACTCAACCGAACAGTCGTATACAATTTTTTTATAGTGAATTTTTTAAGTTTATTATTAGTACTTATTATTAAACCAAGATAATGCTTTATTTTTATTTTGCATGGACAAGTTGTTCGATTCGAATTAATCATTCGCAAAATTTTCACATCACTAAACCTTCTAACTCCTAGGGACTTAGCATGTTTAGTGATGTCCAAGTGCGAATGATTAATTCAACATATCGAACAAAAATATACTTATATTAAAAAAAACGGTCAAGTGCGAGGCAGACTCTCGCTTCGAGGGATTCGATATTCCTGTAGTATTTTTAAAAGCAATAAAAGCCCATCTTTAAGACCGCAAATAAGTTTGTCTGTAATTTTTTCTTCTTTCAATTATCGGTTGTATTTGTCTTGAGGTTGTATCAGCCATTTTTTAACAATCGATAGCATTTTATTGTACAATAATTATTTTCGATAAGGCTATTCAACAGAGTTACTGTATTTCAAGATCAACTACCGACAGCGAAACTATCGCTATCGGAATATCACTATTCAGCAACTGTATTAGTAGGCACTTTTTCTACTTAGCTTCCTAGCTAGAACTCTGAATTCACAAACGTCTTTTTCAACGTAGCCTCCTAGGTAGATTTCTTATTCAGTCGTCAAATTCAAGCAGGTGTAATCGCGGCTTTGCGATTTTCTACATAGTGAATGTTTTTGGTGGATCTCATTTCTTTTTGTTCGGGACAGTTCCTTTTTCTTTGGTGGCTCATTGTCTTGGATAATAGCTATACATTTTACGGTTAATCCATTCCCTGTTTTTATTCCTCTTTCTATATGTTTTAGCCTTATCGAATTAGCATTAGAATATTACAGACTTAGTCGATTGTATTCCACTATGGCGGATTCTCGGGCTCCAATACTATCGAAATCGAAGTAAATAAGATTCCGGCCTTCTTAGCTTGTTACTCTAGACCTCTGTGCTCTATACGAGTACAATACAGTGCATTATATACTAAATATGTTTGCCCACACGAGATCACCGACTAACCTATGTTTATTAGAGCGTTCGTTATTTACCTACACTATTGCTCTAGCCGTTTTCAAATAACAAATAAGAACAAGATCAAAATCAAATAACACATACTTAACAAATACTACTACTTTTTAGACTTTTCACTTTGTAGACTCCCAATTACCTATCCACCAAATTATAAAATGATTATTTTTAAAATGACTGCGGACTTCTATACAAACTTTCAACCCCTTTAACTTTGCAGACACTTTCTGATCTCTTTATATACAGGGTGTCCACTTGTCCAGGAAGTCATGGATAATCCTGTAACCATCATGGCTAGTCTACATGATGCAATATCAAATATCTAGCTATGACCCGGGTAAAAGTCTTAAGGCTTTCGAGATATTGCACACTTTATGAATATTCGAAAAAAATACCACCTTGGAAAGGTTTTTTCAATGCCATTTCTACAAATTAACACTAACTTACGGTTTCTTTTTAGGGTTCCGATACCAAAATGGTAAAACAAAAGGAACCCTTATGGTGCCGCTCTGTCTGTCTGTCTGTCCGTCTGTCTGTCACACCTCTAGGTATATCTCAGCAACCACTTATGATATCGACCTGAAATTTGGAATAGTTTTAGAATATAGTTGCCCAACTTAATTGCACATGAAAAATTTTTGAAAAAAGTATAATTATTAATGTAAAGGGGGCCAAAATAGGGGGGGGCCAAATTTCAAATTGTCGCTACTATCATATGAAAGGGCTTTACTTGTACATTTTAAAATATATTTTTGTATTCAAGTTATGATGAAAAATGTCAAAAAAATACCATTCCCCCCCCCCCTTATCTCCGAAGTTTGAGTAAGGAAAAATCTAAATTAATTAGAGTTGATAGAGGTTTATGTAAACTTTACAGCAAAAATAAAACGATCTTTCTAAGTTGCACAGTTTTTCAGAAATCTGCAAAAAACCTTTACAAACAAATTTAGTTTTGCGGTCCTGAAAATGGACTTTATTGCTTCCAAATATACTATAGGTATATCGGAACCCTCGGCGCGCGTGTCCGACTCGCACTTGACCGGTTTTTTTTATTTCATCTTGAATATCTGTACCTTTATTCTAGAGTAGAATCTTTGATGTAACTTCTTTAGAAAATTTACATAAAAAATTATTTATAAAATTTCATTTTTTTTTAGTCTGACTGACCACTCGTAGTTTTAAAAAAAAAAGAACATGAAGTGCCGTGCCGATTAGCTAGGAAACTACTGAAATGGTATAATTGATTCAACTTATCTCTTTGGTTTGGTTGCTATTGGAGATCAATTAAAAAACTAACCATTTCAGATCCTGTAACCATGGCCAGTCTACATCATGCTCTATCAAAAGGTCACCTCACGCGACAATTTCCATCACAATTAGTTGTGACAATCTATAGAATCGAGATTGTCTGTACTCTACTCACAAAGCAATTTCATCAAGATTTCATGCCGCGAAATTTCAAAATTTTCAAAACTATCGAAATTTTAACATGCGGGACTTGACTTGTGCTTATATTAGCGTCGAAAAGAAGATGATAGTGGCTTTTTTTTAAAGGAGTTTATGGCTTGGTTGCTAGGACCTTTAAGCCAAGTGATAGTGGCTAAAACATTGCTTTTGTCGCTTTATCTTACAACAATAATAAATTACAGCCACAGATTAGATATAATTCGTCCTATAGATAGAGTCGCAAAATTGCGACCATAGAGCTAAATGTATGAAAATTGCATGCAATCACGCTCCACACATTGCAATTTGGACACAATTTGTTTGACAGATTGTAGATTGCTAAGATTGGATTGTACAATTTGACAATTAGTTGGAAGTCAGCCCCAATCTGCCTACTTACGTTGCAATCTGTTGACAATCTGCAGATTGTAAAAACTGATTGAGATTGTTGCGTGAGTAGAGCCCATTAAATATCACACTATGATCGGAGTAAAAGTATTAAGGTTTTAAAAATATCGCAAAATTTATGAACATTCGAAAAAAAAAATTGAGATGGTTTTTTGCGTGCCATTTCTACAAATTAACACTCACTTACGGATGGTTTTTTTTTTCGTTGAAAAGTTGTTCAGATTCATGGTTAGAATATAATCTACTGTTTAAATTTGTACAGTCGGTCACCAGTTACATCGTATACAGAATGTAAGGGACAGCCTTTCAAATACTCAAACGGCATGATCAGCCATCGTAACGGAACACTTACAATACGAAAATCGGCCTCTCTATACAAACTGTATGGTGTAGTGCTGGCAAAGTATAGTACCAACCCATACATACACTTGGGTGTCTAAGACCCGAGTTCACCAACAGATGTTTAAGTTTTAAACGGTTTAGTGATATTTTGCTGTTCACCACGCATTAATCATTGATTATGTGCTGTAATCGACTGTTTAACTTAAACGAAGTGACCAACCTAGTTTAACCTATGGTTTTGTGCTCCATGATGAGAAACTGTATCACTTTAGTTGTAAAATAAAAATGAAAGACCTTTCAGATTATGATTTCGAGTGTTGGATTATTTTAATGAAATTGAAAGAATTATGCGCACTCCTCGTATGTGCAACTATTTTGCGAAATACAACATTGTAAAAGATTGCGTTTGTATGTACAAACGTAGAGCCATACATATACGTGCTTAATGTAATTGAAAAAAACATTTGGATATGCTAGTTACATGTAAGTTTTATAGTATACTAGCTGGTGCCTGCGACTTCGTCTGCGCAGTTTTATAAGTTGTAGCCTATGTGTTATTATGATGTCTAAGCTATATTATTGTAAAGTTTCATTGAAATCCATTCAGCAGTTTTTACGTGAAAGAGTAATAAACATCCATCCATCCATACATACTTACAAACTTTCGCGTTTATAATATTAGTAGGATAGGATAAGATATGTAGTAAGTACGCTTTATCACTATTCTTGCAGTGGTAGGGTTTTTGTGCAAAGTCCGTCTGGGGAAGTACCACCCCCTTGTCTATTTCTGCCGTGAAGCAGCAGTGTTTGCACTGCTGTGTTTCGGTTCGAAGGGTAAGGGACCCAGTGAAATAACCGGCACTGAGATATATCATCTTAGTTCTCAAAGTGAGCAACGCGCTTTGCTGTCTTATTGGTGTCAAAATATGCCATTGATAAGACAGTGGGTGCTATGAGCGGTGGTGACTACTTACCATTAGGTGGCCCACCTGCTTGTTTGCTCACTTGTAACATAAAAAAAATATATATCACACAGAATAACAGACGTCACTCTATTTAGTGACGAATTCCATAATAATTACACACAGAAATCAACAACAACACAGCTGGCAAGATCCATAACAAAGGGAGAGTGAGCAGAGCAGGTAAAAATGGTCAAGAACCTCACAGAAAAAAAGGATGCTTATTTAAAAATACTTCAACGCGCCGGTCATAGCATTGGCAAAAGAATCATTTCATTTTGTAGTATTATTATATTATCCTACCATTTCTTTACGGCGTTCGGACGAAAGCAAATTGTGACCGACCACATTGCATCTTCATAAAGGCGTGTTATACCATTCGTTCTTTTCTGACTCATTCATTCAAAAACGCTTGATTTTTTAACCGTTGGTTGGAAATCTATGATGAACTCGAAAAATACGCGGTTTGTTTAAACTACTGTTAAATTTTAACAAAGCGATTACGTGATCAATGATTATGTTGTAGTTGGTGAACTCGGGTCTAAGACCCGAGTTCACCAACAGATGTTTAAGTTTTAAACGGCCGTTTATACTGTAAACGGCTGTTTAGTGATATTTTGGTGTTCACCACGCACTAACCATTGATTATGTGCTGTAATCGACTGTTTAACTTAAACGAAGTAACCAATCTAGTTTAACCTTCGGTTTTGTGCTCCATGACGAGAAACTGTATTACTTTAGCTGTAAAATAAAAATGAAAGGCCCTTCAAATTATATTTTTGAATGTTTTTGAGTCCTCGTATGTGCAATTATTTCGCGAAATACAACATAATAAAAGTATTTGGTACAAAAGAATGCGTTTGTACAAACGTAGTCCCATACATATAGGTACTTTGTTTAGTTGAAAAAGAATTTGAATATACAAGATTCATGTAAGTTCTATAATAGGTATGTATGTACAGATGTTTGTACAGAGTACTAAGAAGTAACTGACGTCGCTTTATTTAGTGACGAATTCCATTAAAATTACACACACACATCAACAACATAGCTGGCAAGATCCATAACAAAGGGAGAGTGAGCAGAGCAGGTAAAAATGGTCAAGACCATTACAAAAAAAAGGATGCCCATTTAAAAATACTTTGACGCGACGGTCATAGCATTGGCAAAAGAAGCATTTCATTTTGTAGTATTATTATGTTATCCTACCATTTCTGTACGTCGTTCGGACAAAAGTAAATTGTGAGCGACCACATTGCATCTTTACAAAGTTGTGTTATATACTATTCGTTCTTTTCCGAGTCATTCATTCAAAAACGCTTGGTTTTTTAACCGTTGGTTGGAAATGTATTATGAACTCGAAAAATACGCGGTTCGCTTAAACTAGTGTTAAATATTAACAAAGCGATTACGTGATCAATGATTATGTCGTAGTTGGTGAACTCGGGTCTAAGGCGACTAAAGGCTATAAACTGGAGGATGGGCAGCAGCATCCTCCTATGTATCTTACTGACTGCGGTCACCTATAACCGCGGTCCTTGGTGCCAGCCGTAACGCTAACAAGCGAGGTGACTATGGTACTTCCCCTCTACATTTTTCCAGCAAAAACTAGAATTATGGAGGGAGCTCCCTGTCCTGCAGTGGACGTTTCAAGGGATGTTATGATACAAACTGTTCAATCAAATTTGCAATTTTGTATCGAGAGGCCATTTTCAGGGTTCCGAACCAAAATGGTAAAAACGGAATCCTTATGGTGCGACTTCATCTGTTTGTCTGTCTGTCTGCAACCACTTATGCTATTGTCTTAAAATTTGCAATAGTTTAAGAATGTGATTGCCCAACTTTATTGCAAACGAAAGAATTATAAAAGTATTATTATTAGAAAAGCGGGCCAAAATGGGGGGTCAAAATTTAAAATTGTCGTTACTAGGTCGAGTGGGGTTTCATATGAAAGGGCTTTACTTGTACAAGCTTGACCAACTTATCTGTAGAATTTTACGATGGCGCTACGATCGAAAAAGATTGCCACCTATTACAAAAATAAACAACTTCTGCCTTTTTAGTGTTCCGATATCAAAACGGTAAAAAAAGGAACCCTTTTCTATGGTGCGACTTTGTCTGTTTGTCTGTCCGTCTGTCACACTCACACCTGTATTAAAGCAACCACTCATGCTATCGACTTGAAATTTGGAATAGTTTTAGAATTATGGTTACCCAACTTAAGGCGCTACTAGCGGTCAAATGCCTAACTTTAAGTTGAATAAAAATAGTTTTAACAAAAACTTCACACCTCCTTCAAAGTTTTGCAAGGTTTCTATTAGCAATAAAAAGTATAAAATAACTATAACAGTTAGTAATCAGTAACTAAGTGAAGTAATAGAATATAACCAAGCCTGTTATTTGTTTCAATTATAAATTTATAGGTACATTACAATAGTTCATTTTGAAGTCAGTGCCAGCCAAGAAGTTGCATTGCTGGTAACAGTATTTTGCTTGAGAGAAAAAAAGGACGGCTTGCACTCCGGGAGTGCCGGCAGAAGTGAAAACAAATAATTTAAACAGTTAAATAAATAAATAAATAATTTTTAGTTTGACAGCTGCCATCCGAAATGTAGATCTCATCGAGACCTATCATTTAACTCGGCACATGTGTAGTCTGGGGTCAGTAGTTTTCGAGTTATAGCGATTTTCAGTTTAACAGGTGTCATCCGAAATGTAGATCACATCGAGACCTATCATTTGTCTCAGCACACGAATAGTCTAGGGTCAGTAGTTTTCGAGTTATAGCAATTTTTAGTTTGACAGCTGTCATCCGAAATGTAGATCTCATCGAGACCTATCATTTGTCTCAGCACATGAGTAGTCTAGGGTCAGTAGTTTTCGAGTTATAGCGATTTTTAGTTTGATAGCTGTCATCCGAAATGTAGATCTCATCGAGACCTATCATTTGTCTCCGCACACGAGTATTCTAGAGTTAGTAGTTTTCAAGTTATAGCGATTTTTAGTTTGACTCGCTCTATTTGCATTGTATTCTGCATGACATTCAATAAGTATTCTGTAAAGAATCTACATTGAATAAAATTATCTGAATCTGACAGCTGTATTTAGTTTGACTGCTAAAAAAAGCCGAGACTATGACATAGACAAAAAAGATGTTTAGGTCTTTATCAAACTTAAGAACTTTTGTATGTATAAATTGAGCCTGCTCTAACTTGGTATGATTACTTGCAAATCCATTTCTATACTTCATCCGAGATCTGAAGATCTGACGCGACAAAGACAAAATAGATGTTTTGGTCTGTATCACACTTTAGAACTTTTGTATATATTGAGCCTGCTCTAACTTGGTATGAGATCTGACGCGACAAAGACGCGACATCTGATGCGAATTTATAATTTTTTTCCTTATCTAAAAAAGTGCTAAAGCCGCTAAAAAAGTTTTCACTTCAAAAATCCCCAGCAGCACCTGTTTTTGTGTGAATGAAGAAAAGAAAAGTTAAATCTTATTGGAAATGTCTAAAAAGTGATTATGGCACCGTTCCTATCAAGTACAAGTAAATCTACGGAATTTACGGAATAGGGAACATGCATAAATTTTATTAGTCGCATTTATTAATAAAATATGAAAATACCGTAGTAGAGATGACAAAAAGTGAAATTATAATTTAAATCGGCTAAGAAATACGGCCGATATAAGCATTTAAAACTACAAATTAGACAGAGAGATCCGACATGAATAGTGACGTCACAATTCACTACGGCCATATAAACTCCATATTAAATTTCGTTTTGCTAGAAAGAGACAGAAACAAATCTTTGATGGCTTATATCTTTTTTAATATTATAGTTATTCGAAAAATTGTTTTACAAGTCTGTTTATTACATGAATGAGAATAAATTTCTTAAATAAAAAAATTTCATGCATGTTCCCTATTAAAGCATGTTTTTACAATTGGCAAAATTTGATTTTCAAAATGCTCTAGTGCTTAGAGTTTTAAACCTTGGTTAATGAAACTTTACACAGGTCTTTAACTAGTGCTTCTACTTGTTACTGCAATAATAATATGGGTCAATATTTGATTTGCGTCGACACGAAAAGAAGAATATCTGGGTAACACTGAACTGTAGCGGCATCAATGCGTTTGTATACATGAACAAATGGTGTTATTGAAGATTCTTGCTCCTTTTCTGCATCAAAGAACGATTTCATTATGAGAATCATTTCTCGCACACCATTTTTGATCGCTTTTGGTATGACTTTCTCATAAAATAATTGGAAATATGCAGGAAAACAAGAACAGCACAGGCAACACTGACTGACACAAGGAGGTTTAAGTAGCAGCTCTTTATGCTAAGGAGGGAGCCATAACCGTATCCATTTCTTGCGAGGGACGTCCATACTAAAATGTATGATTTTTTTTATCCTAGAAACGTAAAAGTTTTGTCTTTCTCTTTAAGAAATATATAGCTAAGAACTAATAAATCTTGTTACTACAGTTTTTCTGGTAAGAATACTTACCATTCAAGAAAAAACCGGTCAAATGCGAGTCCGGTTCCGATGTGCCTATAGTATTTTTGGAAGCAATAAAGTCCATTTCTAAAAAATGGCAACTTCGAAAGATCGTTTTGTTTTTGCTGTAATATTCATATAAACTTCTATCGCCTATAATTACTTCTAATTTTTCCTTTCACAAACTTCGGATATAAGGGGAGGGAATGGTATTTTTTTTTTGAAATTTTTCATCATAATTTGAAAACTAAGAGTTGTAAAAAAATATAAAAATTTATTTTAGAATGTACAAGAAAAGCCCTTTCATATAATACCCCACTCGACCTAGTAATGACAATTTTAAATTTTGCCCCCCACCCCTATTTGGGCCCCCTTTACATTAATAATCATAACTTTTTGTTGATTCTCTCATGTGCAGTTAAGTTGGACAACCATATTCTAAAACTGTTCAAAATTTCAAGTCTAAAGCATCAGTGGTTGCTGAGATATACAGGTGTGACGACAGACAGACAGATAAAGTCGCACCATAAGGGTTCCTTTTTTTACCATTTTGGTATCGGGACCCTAAAAAACTCTGTTGAAAATCGCGCATTTTTGGCTATTACGGATCATTTACGCTTCCTTTCTTATTATTAATGATCAATTCACAAGTTAAAAAGATATATTTTTACTTTCGCATATTATAAGGTTTGGATGAAACATTAGATTTTTTTGATTTGTAAAACGTAACCTAGACCCTAGTTTTGGACCGACTTGTCATAGTCGATTAGTAGACGCTTAACACGACTAGGTATGTATGTGACGGAATCTATACATTTTTACTCTGAGGTTGTTAAAATGACGTAAGTAGTTCCGCTTTTGGCCATTCTACAGAAAAGTTGGTCAAGCTTGTTTTTTTTTTTTACGACTTAGTTTACACCATGTAGTATATATACCTAAGTATCTAGAAGCTGAGTTTCTGTAAAACCCGCATATTAATTAATTATGTGGCGTTTATGTACTTAATGCTCTTACATCGATAAAAAAATTGAGTTTTATTCATTACTTCGAGACATATTCATTGTACAGACGTGACTTTACTTCAGTTTTTGTGTATAGATTGTTGTAGAAATAAATATTTATACAGGGTGTTAATTTAATTGCGTGCCATAGCTTAAGGGGTGTTTCAGTAACAATAAAGGAACACAAAAAAATTATAAAATAATTCCTTTTTTTTTCAATTTTTTTAAATTTTTTTCTTATTTTATTTTCTTGATAATATTTTAGAATGTGCATCTGCCCAAGACACTGAACAACTTTTCCCAAGGAACATAGGTCGAAATACGAAAAACATTTTTCGACTTCCCATACAAACTGCATCAGCTGACAGCACATTTTTAGTATGGGGGGGGCGAATTTTTTTGTCTTATTTCGACCTATGTTCCTTCGGAAAAGGTGTTCAGTGTCATGGGCAGATGCACACACTAAAATATTATCAAAAAAGTAAATAAAAATAATAATAAAAAAATACGAAAAAATTATGAAAAAAAATTGATTTTTTAAATATTTTTTTTGTGTTCCTTTATCGTTACTGAAACACCCCCTAAGCTATGGCACGCAATTAAATTAACACCCTGTATATGAGGTCCTGATTAAATATTGAACATAATTTTAGCACTCAGACTAGGCAATTGGACAACTTTTTTCTTAGCAACATAACTACCTAGGTATAAATCCGAAAAAAAAAATTACCTCCCACAGTAACTGCTTAAGCCGATAACGCAATGCGGTCAAATTTGTTTTTTCGTATTTCGACTTATGGTCTAAGTAAAATGCTAAAATTGTGTTCACTATTTTATTAGGATCCTTTTACATACTTTTACTTCATAAACAGGCAAGCAGTTTCAATTATTATCATTTATCTATAAAACGTGTTAATGGAATAAGCGAAACTGATTAATATTAAAATGAATACAGTCCGCGCGCCATCCACGCGCGTTACTGGCTGTGCGTTCCATTTTGCGCTAACAGACTGCTTTAGAGCACTGTGAGCGCGCTTAAGTCTCGGTCCAAATTGACCTAAAGCGTGCTCTAAAGCACTCGGTCGTTCACCGCCTTACGTCATTGATGACGTCATCGTTTCTGCTATCAGTGCTTTAGTCAAATAGGTGGAGCAGTGAAAGCGCTAATGTCAAAATCGGTTTGACACATATAAAATCCCGCACATTTGCAGCCAGCTGACGTTTCTCAAGTTTTAATTTTAATGAGATTGTCTCTAATGGAAATGAGAGTGGATTTGGCGCACTGTTTGAGGGATTAGCTTAGGCTTTGTCAAAGAAAATAAAAACAAAACTGACATTTTAAAAGATGAATACGTGAGCGCGCTTAAATTCATTCCAAATTGACTTGAGCCATTAAAGCAGTGGTAGCTTTGTGAGCGTGCAAAATCAATTTGGACCGTCCGTCATTACTGTATACGCTTTTAGCAGCGTTTGTACAATGTGGAACACAGCGTCGCATAGCCACAGATATATCTAGAAGCGGCAAAACTTTATAATAATAAAAAGAATTACCCCTATCAAAAACCCGTGAAATTGATTCTACTCTCGATCTGAACAAACTATTTTATCAGTTTCACTTATTCCGTTAATTCATTGTTAATCTATTTGTTGCATCTTTTTTAGCGATGCATATGTCCAATCCATTTTCAGACTTCTTTTCTTAACAACCAGTTACAACCTCGTACAGCCAGTTACAATTACAACTTACAGCAAGTTTCAACTAGGTATTGAAAACTTGCAACCAGTACAATAAATAATAAAAAGTTGCGGAAGAGCATGAATGAGCACGCACAGGTGAGGCTTGCCCACTCATTAAGAAAATATAAAAGACCCAATAGAGCATGAATCCACAACAGGAAGACAGTTGGAGGGACAAAACTAAATATCTACAAATGTAACAGGAGAGCAGATATTGAGGAGGTTTGAGAGTCTCACG
Source organism: Athrips mouffetella (assembly GCA_947532105.1). NCBI lineage: Eukaryota > Metazoa > Arthropoda > Insecta > Lepidoptera > Gelechiidae > Athrips > Athrips mouffetella. Next base: position 24,112,045 of record OX383957.1, on the reverse strand, counting down.
GAAGCAAGAAATAAAAAGGTACAACAGAATTTTTTTGCCGTGTTTTCGTATGAAGTCATGGGCAGTAACTTTAAGGCACGGAAGAAGACGCAGGCGCAGCCATAGTTATGCAGTGAGTCATCGCTTTCCGCCGTTAGTAGCCAAGCCCTGTAACGATTGAGTTCGGTGCTAGCGCCTCAGGTCGCTTAAATGCACACTGAATAACTGAAGGCAACCCTTCGAAGGAAGCGGTTTTGCTACATGAAAAACCAACATTTTTACTCCATTGTGAATACGTCCTTTACCCTGTATTTGCATTAGTCCTAAATAATAATAGTGTTAATAATGGACGAAATATAAACTTCTGTTATCCATCATACGTATTTCGTAGTAAGATTTCCGTATTATTTATTAATATTCCATGTGAAAATAAATAATAACGTATTTAAAATCTGTTTATTTTGGGTTTAAATAAAAGTTATATGTAGATAATTTATCTGTGAAATCGGTTTTAGAAAGAATATCGATTTCCCTAAACATCACTAAAAGGTCTGTTATGGCAACATTAGAAAATGTCAAGTGAATCATGTATGTCAAAACAAACTGACGTTTCCCACTACCGTCCTCCTTCCTTTTCTCTTTTGAATTGTGAAGTCAAAAGTGCTTGTTCTCTTTGAGCTAAGGCCTTTAGGCGACTTGCACGAATTAAATCTAAAATGGCATCCAAGGCTGAATTAGCTTGTGTTTACTCCGCTCTCATCCTGGCCGATGATGAAGTCGCAATTACTGTGAGTACATATCGTCAAAATTTTTTGTTTATATTGGAGGTTATGTCGCATACCGTTGCAATATCCATTTACATCCTTATAATTTTGAGTAATAATTATAGTTTTTGTACGCAGAATCATTGAACGATGTTTGAACTACACGCTAGCTTATTTATTTTTGTTGAGATAACCAAAGACTTCGTATCTTACAGGGTGAAAAGATCTCTACCATCTTGAAGGCGGCAAACGTGGAAGTAGAGCCTTACTGGCCGGGTCTGTTCGCCAAGGCCCTGGAAGGCGTGAATGTTCGTGAACTGATCACAAACATCGGTTCCGGCGTGGGTGCTGCGCCCGCCGCCGGTGCCGCGCCTGCTGCCGCCGCCGCTGCGCCTGCCGCCGAGGCCAAGGAAGAGAAGAAGAAGGAGGAAGAACCTGAAGAGTCTGATGACGACATGGGCTTCGGTAAGATATCCAGTTACCTTAGTTTACAAATTTTATGGGCTTATCATAGTTTAGTTTTAGCGCTGACCAGGGTTTGTGAGGTTGGCCATGTCAGGTCACAAGTGCGGTGAGGGCACAGCTCTTATGCGAGATAAATAGTGGGTGGACATCACTTCACCAGTTCTTTAAATGATTTATCAAGGGAGGACGAGCAACTACAGGCCTTTCCTTGAGCTGCCTTCAAGTTTAATCAAAGCTTACAGAGGCAGTTATTGTAGGTGTATCAATAATGTTAATAATTCATAAGCAGTCTCAAGTAGATTTTATGTGATAGGCCCATTGTCTAATGCCAGAAATAACTTCTATGATGCTGATCATGTATTAGCTTCAGATAATGAATGATAGACAACATAAAGTACTGAGAAGTTGTTTTAGATATTTATAATAGTTATCAAATAAAATATTTTGTCACTTTCCTCATGTTCATTGTTTTTTGTTTCAGGTCTCTTCGACTAAAAAGCTTTTTTTAAAGCTTTATTCCAGTAAGCTTTATGAAGCTTATTTAGTTATAAGAATAAGAAAAATGACTTTATAATAAAGTTATAGAAAACTCATTTAACATTTTTAATTTATTAACCTTTTCTTCTAAGAATTTTTTTATAAAAACCAATCTGCTGCACATCAAAATCTGGATTAATCCAAGAAAAGATAAAGAACTGGAAAGTAAGAAAGAACTTTTCATAGCTGACCTCAAGTTTTGTAATCTGTCCTAAACTATTTATTGTATAATCCTAAAACTACTTATTACGTAGGAAAATTTGTATCATATTTTATTGAATAATATGGTGAGCTTAAATCTAAAAAATATTGACAAGGTTCGTGACTTTAGTTGCTCATAATTCCACCTTTCCTGTTGTTTGTAACCTTCCCTGTTAATGGAATTATTCTGAATGGCAATAGTAATTTTTCTGAGCTATTGATAATGATCACCAGAACTCCTAGAGGACATTTTAGGTTTGGGCAACAATCAATATTCCTCAAAACATCCTATTTTATTTACAGAGCTTTTGCAACTTCCAGCAGATATAGTTTTATTAACTGTACATAAGACTAGTTTTAACATAACTATAGCAGCTAAATAATTTCTAAGAAAAAAACCGTAAAGACGGAACAGAATATTTATTCTAAGATAGGGAACTACTCATAAATTAAAAACTACATGATAATTATTATCCCCACATTGCTCTTTGTACTCCTGAAAGTTTGTTGTAGTCTGCCAAGTGTCTCCATACTATACGACTCAGACGCCACTCCTTTACAACTCCCCGGGGCCTAAAAAACAGAAAAACCTTATTACATAATCTGATAAAAATAATTAAAACTCAAAATTAAACTAAATTTTCTATACCTTGAAGTGATAGCACATCTATTATTAATTCTCATAGGCATAGCATTCAATTCGAATTTTTGCATTTCTTTGTCAGCCAATTCTCTGATTTCAACTGGTAGGACATCATTTTTTCTCATTGCATTAACCCTAGTCCTTTCAAGAAAATGTTCGGAGGCCATGCGACGTCTCTTCACATCTCGGATCATCCATTTGTTGGCATACTTGGTCCTTACTTGTTGAAACTGAAAGGGAATACAAAGTTGTATAAACGACGATTTTATTTCCATAACACTTGCACCTGGATGTGCCGAAACGACTTACTCCAAATCCAATGGCAGACTGTGACTTCCAAATGAATTTGCTGACACTAGAAATATTCATTTTTGTGAGTTTTGGTGCTAATTTGCTAAATGTAAATAAGTTATTTATTTTAGGTTATTTTCAATTTTTTATGCTCTGTCTTTGGTTTTCAGGTTTGAATGCTAGCGCATAATATGAGCTAATGAGCCTATACACACTTGCGACTTTTTGCATCGATACAGTCGCGTGCAAATAGTATGTGCGTTGTAACCTCTTTTATACATACTATCTATGTTTTGTGTCGGCAGTGACTGTTTGTTTACTATACTATATTGTCAATGTCTTGTCGTAAAAATTCTTCTGTTATGAAATGTTCGTATTGTTGTAATATATCGTCGTATCCTACGAATAACGGCGCTGTTGCAAAATGCTAACTTTTCAGGAGAAAGTTTTTTGTGTTTTATTTTAACACTATAAGACTTTTTTGTTATGTTAATATTTAAAACATAGCCTTACTATTTCGGGGTATCTATTTTAATGCAAATTCGACTTTTGATTCGCTATTTCTTCTAAATTTGTTCCGTTTTTTGTAATTATGTCTTTATTCGCCGGGAAAATATTGGTTAAGGTTGATTGATGATGATGATGAGGTTTAGGATGAGGATAACGAAGATAACGACTTGACTTGACGATGATGCTGTATCGCGACTGCATCGCTACTCACACGGGTTCGCATCGATCGATACAGTCGCGATGCAGCATCAATACAAAAAACGCGCGATTGTATCGATGCTGCATCGCGACTCTATCAATGCAAAAAGTTACAAGTGTGTATAGGCCCTACAATACACAATTCGGCCAAAAGAATTGCATCCAGGCTAGAAAACCCAATAAAAAAATACAATACACAAACGTCATGCACAGTGTTGCCGATGCAGATCTTTTGTTTCAATTTCAGATCTTTCGGGTCTTTGGCGGAACTTTAGTGAAACCTCAGCAGTAGTAAGGAAACTACGATGACCACACGTCAGAAATGATGCACTCACTCACACCGAATCACATAGTGAGAGCAGTTTTTCCCCTAAACTCAATCGCGGCGCGGGTGTGTTGAGTTACACTAAAAATGCATCCATTTATACAATTTTGAATACATAGAAGTAAATTTTTAATTTAATGCTTCACTCACTGGCTCATTTCGGATTTTTTTAGGCAAGACAGCGAAACAAACTGGTACGAGCTTCCGGCAACACTGGCTGGTGATTGTTGTTATTTTTATTTTGTAAAGCTTTGTGAAATATTTTGCTCAAAGAATTGAAAATAGATGCTATTGAGATGAGTTCTAAAAGATCCATATCACGACGAACAAGTGTCGACATCAGAAGCCAAAGCAAGAGGCTAAAAACTGCAGACATAAACAACTACTTGCACAAAACTTTACAAGAAAGTGGATTGACCCTGAAGCATCCTCCAGATAAGTGTGTAGCTAATCAAGAAACTATTCATATCATTCGTAATATTAAAAAAAACTTGCAAAAACATTTCGAATATCCCAGAAATGTATCTGAACTGTATTCTAACTTTGAAAAGGAGTGCCAGAGTTTAGATATATTTAAGCACTATTTGTTTCCAAATATTGTGAGGATAACAGATGATACACCCGATGAGCATCCAATAAATGATAGTGTCATTAAGATATTGCTGAGTATCCCTATTCTTCAGAATAAGTTGATCGATTATATTTTTGAAAAGGCTATTGATCTGGCAGCAGAGTCTAAATGTGGCCCCTGGATACAAATGATATTGAAATGCCTTTCATCCTTAGACAGCATGGCTGATACAGACAAAATATCGACTAATCTCATTAACTTGCTGGATATTACATCAGAAAAAATGGTTCGGCTGGAAATAATTACGGCTATACCTGATATAGTAGGGGACCAGGAACATAACAATATTGCTAATGAAATGAGCAGGATTCTTAGCGAGGATCACGAACTTATTCCAGCCATTTTAGACTGTTTGTCATACTTGTGCCTCTCAGATGAACAATATGAACTTCTTCAAAAGAAAACTCTTAACATCCTTTTGAGTTTGTCAAAATGTAACTACTTTGCAAATTATGTAAAATTTTTACTCATGCCTGGACGCATGAGTGATAATGCATATTATGAGGCAGTACTAGGGTTAAGAAATGCCTTAGGCTGGCCAACTTCTTTGGATAAGCCACAAGATATAGCCACAAGCCAAGTACTAACTGCTGCAGCAGTTAGGAGTTCCATGCTATCTTCAAAAGTAACAGCTAACTCTTGGTTAAAGGTAATAACCAACTGCAAAACAAGTGGTGATCACAAGCCTATTGATTTCATCATTTTATTAATCATGTTTTCCACATCAGAAGATAAGCAAAAGCAAGTAGAAAACATTATTAGGAAGCAAATCAAAATAAGTGTTCTTAAAGAAGAGCTACTAGATGAAGTATTTGACAAATTCAAACCAATACTGAAAGACAATTTAAAGATCTTAATTGATTTGACAAATTCATTACTGAAAGTAAAAACTGATCCAATGGTAGAATCATTTGCTGCCCATATTTACACACTTATGTTATCACAGCTAGATGATTGTTCCCAATCAATTGTAGCAGAGTTGTTGCAACTGGGATTGGATTGCAAGCAATGCCTCATGCACATCCTGATAATACTGAATAATGTTGCTTCCAAGAATATGTCCCTTTTGAAGCCTCAAAGTCTGCAAATGTTGACATTGCTAGATAGAATGGATGCCATGAGTCTTGCTGAGATAAGAGCAGTTATGGACCTAATATGTGGTCTTGCTTATAGTTACGATAATTCTGTGATTCGAGATGATATTCACATGATTATAAGAAAAGAATTAAGCAGCTCCTGCCCGACAATTAAAATTCAGGGAATACTTGCAGGCATTCATGCAGTGAAATATTTAATGGCTACAAATGTTGATGAAGACCATACTGTAGAATTACCCGATGATGTCAGCTATAGTTCTGTTACCCACTTGGCAGAAGGAGATCTTCGCGAAGCAGCGCAAGTCATAGAACTGATCAGTCGTAGTACAAGGCAGTTTCCGGATATGATTGCCTTTTTTTACGATGAGCTTTCGAAGGTAGTCGAAACAGCTTCTCATATCAATAAACATTTTATGTCTTGGTTAACTGATGCAGTAACCAATGACTTACAGCAAAATTTTATTGTAGATTCTATAGAAAGTGATACATTTGGTGATCTTAAATTTACGATGCAATACTGTCTTAATGCAGAGAGTGAAATGGATGAAGTCATAGCTATAAACGTCGGAGGACTAACAATTAAGTCGAAAGAAGAAGTTGTCGTCGGCATCTTGTCACCTCTTTTTCAACTTGTACAAACGCTCCACTCTAGACAAAATGACGGTAATCTATCGAGCATCGATGCATTGCTAGGTTGCCCAGTTGTTATGCCCAAGTTTGATATGGACTTGATTGAAGACTTGGATGACAATGTAGTCAGCACCATCCTAGACTGCCTCGTTCATTGCGTTAATTGGTTTCGAGAATTGCTTAACGCTTTCGCAACTCAAAATGATGAAGCGCTAAAAACAAAGATACTGGGTAGAGTTCTCCAAATAGACGAATTGGAAACTATGATTGGTCAAATATTAATGACATGCAAATTATCCTACAAGCCACCAATATGCACGTTCAATATTAATAAATATACAGGGAAGCAACTCGAGAAAAGAGTGGTTAAAACGCAACCATCGAAACAGAAAACACAGAAGAAAAATCCTCAAGACGATTCAATTCTGCCCGAAACAGCCAGATCTCAACCAACACAAAATGCACCAGTGAAAATAAGGCTTGATGCTTTGCATGATTTGCCTCTCAGACCATTGAACTTAAATTTGTTACAACTTTTACAAACTGAGTTGTCAACAAACTCTGAACCCGACGCAAATTTAACAGTTAAAACCTTTAAATTCCTTTTGAAATGTGTTAACAGTAATCTCGAAAAAACCTTAATATCGAAAATTAAAAGAAAGACCTTTCTCAATAAACAAGAAACTATCGACGCTTATGATCCTAAGAAAGCTGAAGTGTGCGCTAGCAGAGTCTGTGATATACTCCCAAAAATGATGGTACATTTGGAGTTTGTTACATCTTATATCGAAAGTAACTCCCAGGAGAACACACAAAATGAAAGCGGTTTCATGTACTCCACAGAAATGATTGAGTATCTGACATGCCTGGAATACATTTACTCTATGTTGACAACCTATTTTAAATGGATTGGTTTCAAAAACCATCATAACTCTTTACTCAAAAGTTCTATGCGGACAATAGCTAGCTCTCACGATAATGTTATAAGCCTGAAAGATTTACTGTTGAATGTTGCAAAACTTTTGCAAAAGCACGAAAAATATTGCCTACAACTCCCTACAGCTGTGTCGTTAATTGATTTATTGAAAACTATTCAGGAGTTTTCAGACAACATGACTATTCTGAAGATACTAAGAGATATGGCTCACAATTTCTTGTCCCAGCAATGGAAGTGCCCTGATGGATTACCCGAGAAAGGTCTATTTAATAATCAAAGTATAGACAGGTTGGCTAGCATTTATTTCATAAACAATGAAATTGTAGCTCTAAAGAATTTGACTTTGCAGTTAATCAATGATATCAAAGTACTAATAAGTAAAAATGACACCCTCACTTCATTAAAATCTATAAATAAAGGAAACTTTCCTATTTTATACCGAAATTTAGGAACAGCGTTACACGATGCAACTATAGCTCGTTTGGAGAAAGGTTTAACAAATTCAGAACACTTGTCATTATGGAAGGATGTAGCCACTACATTGAAACTTATGTCGGATATAGCCAAAACTTTAGAAACGAGAAATAATTTGAGTGCATTCTTCAAGAAATCCCTTCCAGTCCTAAAGCTGTTTCTATCTCAAGGAGTACCGATTCTGGAATTGCAATTTAAGGATCAAACTCAAGAAGTGTTAGAAATTCTCAAGGTATTACAGCAATCGACGAGATTTCTTCAATCTTTGTGCTGTCACTCAAGACTGAAGAAAGATATTGCTATAATGAGCAAAGTGCCTTATATGAGGCAACTGCTAGAGACTTTAATATACAAAGTGAAAGCAGCATTGGCTGCTAACAATTGCTCTGAAGCTTTTTGGATGGGTAATCTTAAAAATAAGAATATACACGGTGAAGTGATTGCTACACAGCAAAGTGTGGAAGGTGATGATGATGTTGAAGATTGTGAAGAACAATTTCCTGAGGACGACAGTGAACCTTCCGTAGAGGAAATGAATCCTGAGACAGACGGTCTTAGCGATATAGTTAGTTACTTAAAGTAAGAACTTAATAAAGCGAATTATTGAAAATTTTGTTTAATTAATTAGTTAAGTACTAATAGACGCGTTTATCGCGTGCACTCTGTCCAGGTTCTAAATAAGTAGGTAGGTATTATAATAACCTACCCACCACTTGCCACATAGGCATTTTTTTGTTAAATACTTAGGCTTGATCTTGCTAGACTTCAATACTTTGAAGACAGAGAGGAGGGCGACGATAGAACATACTTCTCAGAAAAAAATTTACTAGTGACTAAAATAAGTTGGGGTTTTATGAACAGACCCAGGCATTAAATTCGACAAGCGCTTTGTGTGAATGTGTGGTATATCAACCAAGTGTGGGTGATGTCTGTGGTGTGGGTCTAGACTTGACTCCCGATGGGGATGACGGATAAGCTCACCCCGAAATACAATTTGTAAAAGACCAACAGGTGTACAACTTTGCAACGGTGGGCCAGTCTGTGAAACTGAGTTAGGTACAGTCAACGACAAGTCAAGCTTAACACTCGCATCGCGACTTATAGCCCATGCGCCTATTGAAATAAGAACGGTACAAAGTCCAATGTGTCAACTATCAGCTTTTCATCACCAACGAGCTTCTGACGCTCAATCTATCGAGTCAAGAGCGGCTAGTTGTTATTTGGCTGAGCGATCCCAAAGGTTACAGCAATTACCTACTTATTATTCTCCATGATGAATCGGATTCATTATATCTGGACCTATAAAACTACTTAATAAATAGAACATCAGCACTGCACTTACTCGCGACATGCGAGTCATTATCATCATATCGTGTTGGTTAGATCGATGACCGACCTCACAAAGCCAGGCGTCAGAGTTGTTGAGCCGCCCAAGCCCTTTAATTGACATAGCTCATCTAATCATCTTACGACTAGCCGTAACCAACGGCTTAAAAGTGCCTTCCGAGGCACGCATTCGTCTTACTTCGTGGGGTTGAGCGCGGCATGTGGGGGAAGGCGAGCGAATCGTTCATTGGCTCTCCGCCTGTCACCCATGCGCAGAAAATAACCGTCATAGACAGACTTGTCCTGAACACGCTTTACCTGTAGGTACTATATTTGTAAAAATTAAGAAATATGCAGTCATGTAAATAACCAATTCACTTACTCACCAAATTTTTGTAACCCCGCTCGTAGATAAGACGTTAATTCTCTCTTGAACATATCACCGCTCTTCTCCATGAGCGTAGCGCTGATTCAGCTTGGTTTATCTACTAAGTGCTTGGTGCCTAGTGTACCTGTATAGCTGGAAAAGTGTCGCAGAGAGAACGGACCCCTGAGGTACTCCGGCGTCAAAAGAGGAGCAGGAAGCTTGGTCAACAGACTTTCGTGCCAGCCATAACCTGTCGAAGGCCTTCGAGATGTCCAGTGACACAAAATGGCTTCGCCGTGATACTCGATGGCCTAGCCTACACAAGATTCCCCCCCCCCCCCCCCCCTTACTGGCTATCACTTACACTCAATAATCGAAGATCATCGCTATCTTTTGCAAAGGACTTTGTACCGTTCTTAGGGGCTAGAGTCGCACTGCGAGTATCAAGCTTAACCTGTCGTTTACTGTACGGTCAACCGCTTGTCGGTAGAAACTTTTTCAACTCTATTACCACGCCATAAGGTCCAAAAGTGTTTCTACTGATGTGCGGCCGTGTGTACAAAGTCAAAGTCAAATTTATTTATTGCAGTGTTACAGGTATACAAGATGAAATATGTATGAAATATGTGCACTGTAACATACCGAAATCGGCGTGCAATGTTTACTATGTTATACATAGATAAAACTTATTTCTAACATTAGAAATATTTCTTACTTCTAGAGAACTTAATAATATTTACACAGTAGTATCACATTTTTATCTTTATTTATATCTATTATTATTTATATTTAAGTATATTTACATACATACATACATAACATCACGCCTCTTTCCCGTTGGGGTAGGCAGAGACCACAGTCCTCCACCTGCTACGATCTTGACATACTTCCCTTGCTTCCTGTACTTTCATCAATCCTTTCATACAATATTTACAGCACATTTTTATCTTTATCTAATAAATATTCTTCGATACTATAGTAACATTTGGTATAGAGCAAATAATGTAGTTTCAATTTAAATTTTCTACTGTCTAATTCTTTCATACTATCTGGTAAACTATTGTATAATTTAGGTGCTAGAGCAAAAGCTGTGTTCTTGTAAAATTGCATGTTCGGTTGAATCAAGGGCAAAACATCGATCTTATTTCTTGTTTTTCTAGGATGTCGAGGTTTAACTAATTTAAATTCTTCTAAATTATCGTGGACAAACAAACATGCCTCATATATATACATACAGGGAAGTGTCATTATTTTCAATTTCTTAAAATACGGTACGCAACTATCTTGTTGTTTAGCATTAAACATGGCCCGTACACATTTTTTCTGTGCCCTAAACAACGACATTATATAGGTTGCGGCAGCATTACCCCAGTGTAATATGCCATACCTCAAATTGGAAGCAACATACGCATGATATGCACACACAAGTGCACGGCAGCAAGCAAGTGGAAACAAAATCAGTGTAAGCTGAACCAGCGCTACGCTACAAACGCCTGCCGCTCAAGGTCAGTGTTCTCACCGACGCGCGACGCGACGTGTGGCCGTGTATACGCTGCTTCCAAATCGCTTCGCTTGGCAGACAATACTTTGAGATTGTGGTCAAAGATTTTGGAAAAACTGAACAACTTTCCCAAAAAAATTTTTTTGGGAAATCGAAAAAAAATTTGGTCTCCATACAAACTGTTCGATCAAAGTGAACAATTTGTATGGAAGTCAATTTTTTTTCTCATTTTCCAGAAATGTTTCTTTGGGAAAGTTGTTCAGTTTGTTGACTGAGCACGCCCTTTCAGTTTTCGGTACACCGTTCTTTACACCCAGTATTTTTGTGTTAAGAAACTTGTGGAATCAAATGATTCTCAGCACAAAAATAATGCATGTCGTGTGGTGCTGCAGGCAAATGAAAAAAAAACCGGTCAAGTGCGAGTTGGACTCGCGCGCCGAGGGTTCCGATATACCTTCAGTATTTTTGGAAGCAATATAGTCCATTTTTAGGACCGCAAAACTAAATTTGTTTGTAAAGGTTTTTTGCAGATATCTAAAAAACTGTGCAACTTAGAAAGATCGTTTTATTTTTGCTGTAATATTTACATAAACTTCTATCGACTGTAATTAATTCAGATTTTTCCATTCACAAACTTCGGAGATAAGGGGGGGGGAACGGTATTTTTTTTTTTCATTTTTCATCATAACTTGAAAACTAAGAGTTGTAAAAAAATATATTTTAGAATTCACAAGTAAAGAGCCCTTTCATATGATACCCCACTCAACCTAGTAGCGATAATTTGAAATTTTGCCCCCCCTATTTAGGCCCCCTTTACATTAATAATCATAATTTTTTTACGTGCAATTAAATTGGACAAACATATTCCAAATTTCAAGTCGATAGCATGAGTGGTTGCTGAGATATACAGGTGTGACAGACAGACAGAGCGGCACTATAAGGGTTCCTTTTTTTTTTACCATTTTGGTTTCGGAACCCTAAAATAGAGTATAGGCACAGATTAAATAATGGTAAACTAACGTTGTATAGGTGTGGGCAAACTACTTGAACAATGACTTTGCCTGTGCTGTCGATTTTACATATGACGCGCGCACAGCTTTCTCCACCACGCGATTATTATTGTTATTATTAGATATAGGACAGGCAGCAATTTTGCTGACGAGTCCTTCAGTGTTGGTTTTTTTTTTCTATTATTATAATTTAGTTTTTTTTTCTATTATTAGTATTGTTCATAAAAAGCACAGTTCACACACAGTCTAAATGTTTAAGGACTAAGAGAACTTATTGTTCAAGTTTACACCTAGTTTTAAGAAATCAATAAAAGAAGTTTCTTCTGATGTCAACTTTTATTAAAATAGATTAGTACAATCTCTGGGGCGGTCCCATAGTAGATTTCATATGGAGCGATCTTACGTTTTGCCAGTGCTTCTTCAGTAGGGACACGAGGAAGTTGATGGACAAATGCACATTCTGTGCAAGCTCATCAGGAGTCATGTCCACATGACCAACAGCCACAGAAAGGCACAATACCTGGAATTGAAAAGAGGCTATTTAGATGAAACAAACAGTGTGGCTCGGTTTATTTTATACACTTTGGGATCCATGGAAAATAATGTTGCTTGCAATAAGCCCCCTAATTAATTAAATTACAATTATTAGCCCTCTCCCATCTGACTCTCTGTAAAGTTAGATCATTCCGTGCTTCTGAAGGCATGTTAATATGTTGGTCCCGACTACTATCTCTACCTTGAAGGCTTAACAACTTTGACACCAGGTCTGTGAAGTCAGTCATCAACCTTGCAACCCACACGATATGATGATGATAAATAATTGAGCAAATTATTAGTGCGGAATACATATGGCTGTGTATTAAAGTAAATAAAATTTTACCAAATAATATTCACCAAATTTTGTCTACCAAAATGGATGAATGTACACCAAATTTGCTTCTGACACTTCGCCGGCCGCTGCCGCGGCACGCTCGCTCGGCTCGTGCGTAGTGGTCGCAAGATAACCTAACCGAACCAGTTACCCAAATTTGGTGTGTGTACGAACATTTTCTCTCAGGACCTTAGGTCCGCCTTTGTAAATGTCCTCTTGTATGTAATTCTCTGTATGTTAATAGTGCAATAAAGAATATAATATGTTCAGCCAATTTGGTGTAAATTCGTCCATTTTGTCTGAAGTGTATTGGGGTATAAAAATTATTTTGGGAATCATTTAATTTGTTGCCAATACATATTAATGCATATGTAACAAGATATAATGCTAAAGTTTTTACATCAAAATTTTATAGCACAGCAAGAGTAATCTTATACAGACTGCCAAAGTAAATGAGGATTAGGAGTGCTATTCTCGGCCGATTGACATAACCATCTCTGATAAAGGTTTGCAATGTACATTTCCTCCCAATACAGTGAATTCGATGATTTTTTTCATATTTTTATAGTCATTGTAGAAGAGCCTGACTAATAGCCTTCCTGCTTGGTGAATTGTTTTATAAAGCTCCATCCATTTGCAAAATTATATCACCTTTTTCATCTGGAACTTGATTGTGGCTTTGACCTCATCAATCTTCTGAGTCATGGACTCCTGGTGGGAGAGAAGACCAGGGAACTTGCCAGCCTTGTTCAAACCAGGACCCAGGAGACGTGGAATCTGTTTGATGAGGGACTCTGATGCAAGGAAAGCATCAAATCTGAAACAGAATAGCAAATTGAATACAGGATATACAAGCAGGAATAAAAAAATAGAACAATTTCATTCCATTGCTGAAGACATCCAAGAAAATATCAATTCATTCTATTGCTGAAAAGACGTCCAAGAAAAAATCTTCAGATAAAATGGCAGGAAACTCATGAATGGTATTTTCATTTTCTCTATAAGTGAAAAACTAAGAATTAAAAAATATTTTTCAATATTCAGTGCTTTCATAATACTCCACAAGAAAAAGTAACTAGATTAAAATAATGTACTGTGCAGTGAATTGGGCTAGCATCATTAAGAACTATTCAAGGTTGAGTGAACAAGTAGTTGCTGATATACAGGTGTGACAGACTGATGAACAATGTTGCAGCATAAAAGTTCCTTTTTAGGGTAGGGTAAAATGGTGAAAAAAAGTAACCCTTATGGTGCGACTTTGTCTGTCTGTCTGTCACACCTCTATATCTCAGCAACCACTGATGCTATTGACTTGAAATTTGGAATAGTTTTAGAGTATAGTTGCCGAATTTAATTGCACATGAAAGAGTTGAAAAAATTATGATTATTAATGTAAAGGGGACCAAAATAGAGGGGGGGGGGGGGGCAAATTTCAAAAAGTCGCTACTAGATTGAGTGGGGGCATCATATGAAAGGCTTTACTTGTCCAAAATATATTTTTACGTCTCTTAGTTTTCAAGTTATGATGAAAAATGCCATTAAAATACCATTCCGCCCTGCTTATCTCCAAAGTTTGCGAAAGGAAAAATCTGAATTAATTACGGTTGACACAAGTTTATGTAAACATTACAGGAAAAATAAAACGATCTTTTTAAGTTGCACAGTTTTTTAGAAATCTGCAAATAACCTTTACAAACAAATTTTATTTTGCGGTCCTAAAAATCTACTGTATTGCTTCCAAAAATACAAAAGGTATATCGGAATCCTCGGCGCGCGAGTCCGATTGGCACTTGGCCGGTTTTTAAACATTTAGATGGGAATCCTAAATAAAAGTGAGTACAGAATAGAAGGCGAGGGGGGAGGCCTTTGCCCAGCAGTAATGGATAGTAAACGGTCAAGTGCGAGTTGGACTCGCGCTTTGAGGGTTCCATACAAACCCGTACTAAAAGTTAGGGTATTTTTATTGCTAAAAAATTATGTGATGAAAGTAATCAAAATTTATATTTGAGTTGGTTGAATGAAAGGTAAATTGCCGTTTACGATTTACGACATATTAAAAAAAAACGGTCAAGTGCGAGTCGGACTCGCGCGCCGAGGGTTCCGATATACCTTTAGTATTTTTGAAAGCAATAAGGTCCATTTTTAGGACCGAAAAACTAAATTTGTTTGTAAAGGCTTTTTGCAGATTTCTAAAATAACTGCAATTTAGAAGGATTGTTTTATTTTTACTGTAATGTTTACATAAACAACTATCGACTGTAATTAATCCAGATTTTTCCTTTAACAAACTTCGGAGATAAGGGGGGGGAATGGTATTTTTTTTTACATTATTCATCATAACTTGAAAACTAAGTTGTAAAAAATTGCAAAAATATGTTTTAGAATGTACACGTAAAGCCCTTTCATATGATACCACACTCGGCCTTGTAACAACGATTTGAAATTTCCCCCCCTTTTGGGCCCCCTTTACATTAATAATCATAAGTTTTTTTAACTTTTTTCATGTGCAATTAAATTGGGCAACCATATTCTATAACTATTCCAAATTTCAACTCGATAGCATGAGTGGTTGCTGAGATATACAGGTGTGACAGACAGTCAAAGTCGCACCATAAGGGTTCCTTTTTTTATCAATTTGGTATAGGAACCCTAAAAACTACTTACTAGATCTCGTTCAAACCAATTTTTGGTTGAAGTTGGCATGGTAATGTACATCATATGCTTTTTTTGTTTTATAATTATGTTCTCTTATTTTAGAAGTTACAGGACCACTTTGGAAGTGTCTCTTGCGCAAACTATTCAGTTAAGAAAAAAATATTAGAAACCGCAATATCATTTTTGAAGACCTATCCATAGATACCCCACAAGTATGGGTTTAATGAAAAAAAAATTGAGTTTCAGTTCGAAGTATGGGAACCCTAAAACTTGTGAAATCTTAGTGCGGTTTACAGAATACATCTACTTACCAAGTTTCAACAGTATAGTTCTTAGTTTCGGAAAAAAGTGGCTGTGGCATACGGACAGACGGATGGACTGACAAACAGACATTACGAATCTATAAGGGTTCCGTTTTTTGCCATTTAGCTATGGAACCCTAAAAAGTATCTACTCATTGAACAACATTATAAATTCACTTCACAGAAAAAATATAACAATTGTGCTGGCAAATCTTGTTTTAACTTACTTCTTAGCGAGTTTCTTAACAAGCTTTTTGTTCTTATTCAGTTTCTTCAGTGCTTCGGCGTCCATGCACGGTACATTCAGGCTCTTAGCCTCATCGCAATGCTGCTGGTCTCCCAGAACACACACCTGCATCTTTGGACGAGGAATGTACTTCAGCCTAAAATTTTATTTCTATATAAATTTTCTCAATAAATCCATAATAAATAAAATAGGTTTTTGTTGAACTTAATCAGTCATAAATTGGCATCATTATTATCAGATAATACATGCAATTTATATTTGATACATCATTTTATGCATATATATAACGGGTCAATCTATAAAAGTTAATCACAAATCCGTCCAACTAGCATCAACCCATCTCTATCTGTGGATGTCGTAAGCGGCGACTAAGGGCTTATGAACCAGAGGATGGGGAGTTGCATCTTTCTGTGTATCGTACCATCTTACATGCTGCGGTCACCAGCCATAATGCTTTCAAGTGTTGCGACTATAGTAATACCCCTCCAAAGTACCTTGCTTTATTGCTGGAGTTTTGAAAGGAGCTCCCAGTCGCGCAGTGGACCTTTTTTAGGATGTTATGATGATGAATCACAAATCCAGAAACAAAGCATGAACCTATGTATTAATGACAAAAAAAAAATTATGTAATTAGAGGCGTATCTTACCAAGTAGCCTCAATTTGAGTTGAATTTGTCGGCAAGCCAAAGCAAGCCTACCCTTTATTTAAAGACTCTGGGTAAAGTCCCGTCAGTTACCACTGACTCCCTGTCCAGATACATTTTTGTGAAACTTTTTCAATATAAGCCAATAGAAAGACCTAAAAAATATTGCAAATTCCGAATCCACAGGTAGGAATTTATAGGTTCCGTTCCACAAAAATGCTCTTTCCAGGTAAACATACTTGACGGTGCCCGAGAAACGCTTGTCCTTTTGAGGGTCATAGTTCTTCAGACCAATCTGGATTTCAACTGTTTCCAGAAAGTTACGTTTTTTGTCCTTCGACGACTGAAGGACGGCGTTCACACACTCATAGAGCGTATCACGCGATACTTTAGACCTAGAAGACAAGATGTTTCATTTATTATCATGAAAATATGCGGTTCAATAAGTATAGCAGCGCGAACAAATTGAGGTTATGTGTAACAAGACACGTTTTTAAGGAAATATTGTTGGGATTAAAAGCCGACATTCTTTCCAGGTAAGCCGAAAAATTATGATGAGAAATAACACAGAATATAATATAGATGAATAAAGATTACTTACGACATTTTTACGAAGATTTCCGCTCACCAACCACTCACTTTGGTAAACGTCAATGAAAAAGAAAGAAATGTTGCCAGTGCGATGGACCGGTACCTTAAAGTACTAATAGACGATCGGATCGGACTGCTCTGAGTTTAGTTGGACTTATTAAATTCCGGAAAAAGGTGGCCATGTTTTATTTTTTTCAGATATTTTAGAGCTGAAAAATCACGAAATTTATAGAAACAGATTTTTTATTGCTATATTTTTTCCAGGATATTTTTTCAAAAATCCGTCCATTTTTTCTGATGCATGTCTATATTCCTTTAGCCTCACAGCTTTAAAAAAAAAAAAAAAAAAAAAAACAGTGATGACATGTAAGATAACCTCACTCACTCCCAGATTAGTAAGTTTATGTGCACTCACTCCACTCCACTTTCGGCGTTCTTGTTGTTTGTTTTTTCGCTGCGATTATTTTGAGATTTCAACCACTAACGACTACGGCTTGACCCTGGAACACCGAGATTTGCTGCTACTACTGACTGACCTGGCTTACACTGAAACGGACACCGAATACTCTGCTTACTTGACAACCTTTGCTGATGTGAAACGGACTCCGATATTAGCCTTCTAGACGACCCACGCACCCTCTGATCTGGACTCTGAACTGTTTCTTTTCGTCGGCCATGGAAACAAATCAATTCGTTAAAGCAGACTCTCGGAATCTGCCCGAAGTCAATATGGCAATGATCTTAGAGTACTTTCATTCTAGCGATAAGCACAACGTGGCGGAGATTAGAGGCGTGAAAACATTAATGTAAGTGACAAACCTAAATTTATACCTATTTACTGACATGCATATTTAAATCTTAATCATACTCCAAAGCTCAACCTATGTGAAATGTGCACTTTCCTTATCGATTTTCAATTTATACAAATGTTTTAGGTCTTCGCGGAGCAGCTATGTAGAAAGTGCTGTTGGGTATGTGGAACTAAAGAGGGAGAATTCAAAATGCATTGTGCGAGCAAAAGTAGTGCCCGAACATAAAGTTACCAAAAGATACTATGTGGTTCGTGCCGATGTGGATGAAGATCAATGCACTGTAATAAATACAGAATGTGAAGGTTGTCCCGCATCCCAAGGTTGGTAAATAATAAAGGCTACTTTATGTATCCCACAATAACATGTTTATTTTATTCCGGGTGTTAGCACGATACTAATTAGGCAAAGTAAATTACTTTACTAATACCGATGTTTCGCCCATGACCACGGCTGATGCAACGCAGCCGAAACATCGGGATTAGTAAAGTTAATTTATTTTGCCTAAGTAGTATCACGCTAAGACCCGGAATAAAATAAACATGTATGATATGTGCGAAAGTTTAAAACAAATGTATCCCACAATAAGTTTGTGTAGAAAGTTTATATATTATTAAATTTATTTCAGGTGGCTGTAAACACACAATAGTTCTTCTATTTTGGTTGGAAAAAAAATGGTCTGAACCATCCACTACAGAAATAAAATGTTACTGGAAGAAACCTAGACTCTCTAGTGAAGCTACTCAACCAGCCAGAGCAAAAGAAATAGCTACGCCGGCTAAATTGATGGGCCCTAAAGACCCAACAAAACTTAATAATTTTTATGAAGAGTGTCGGAAAAGAAAAATAAAAAGCTCATTAATTTTAACTCCGCTACCGGATTGTGACAGAGGTCTTATAAAATATTGTATTTTCAATTTATTATTAGAATTTACTTCTCAGAGTGATAATCATTCATTTGAAAATTTTAAAGACGCAATGACAGTAGTCTTAAATAATGATGTGATTAAAGAGATCGAAAAATGTACTACCCAACAATCTGAATCTAAACTGTGGCATAGCATCCGTCAGGGAAGAATCACAGGATCTAAGATTTACGATGTCTGCCACTGTCAAACTCCTGATGGGTCACTGGTTGAAGAAATATTAGGAGGGTATAAAAAATATGAAACAAAAGCGATGAGAAGGGGAAAAATACTTGAGAAATCTGTTATGAGAGAAATTGAAAAAAAAATTAAATGTGAAATTCGGGATTGTGGATTTTCTTTCATTAATTTAATATGTGGAGCTTCACCTGACGGTGCAACCAATGATTTTGTTGTAGAAGTTAAATGCCCAAGTACCAGAAACACAATAAAAAACTATTTGGATGGTAATATAATTAAACAAAAATTTTATGATCAATGTCAGATGGAAATGTTGGCAACGTGTTGCACAAAATGTTTATTTTGCGTAGCTGACCCAGATTTTGAAAAGAATAAGAAATTTCAACTTGTATGGGTACATTTAGATACCGAATATGTCAACGAATTATTACATAAGGCAGAGCTTTTTTGGAAGACTAATATCTATCCAAAAATATTACAAAGTGCCTTGTCTTAAGTTCTTTTATATATAGATAGATAGGATATTTATTAATTTAAAAATTTTTACTTGAACAAGGGCCCGCTCAACTGCTTACACAGTTTGACTGGTCTGATAAATATGCCAGGTCCGTAAATATGCTACTGCTAGATTCTTATTTGTTGGGTAAGAAATGAACATTTATGTATTTTAAAATAATATATATTTTTAAAGTATATCTGTACTTTTTTTTACACTCAGTGCAGCTATTAAATTTGACCTATGTTGTAGTGAATGATGGTCTCGGGCTGACTCGCTCAAAATTGATCGAACAACACTCATTGTAAAAAGCAAAAATATTGTTAGAGAAATCTATTTGCAGTAATCTTTTACGAGGAAACATGCATATAAGACGGTTAAGAGGAAGCTGGGGCCAAATCAGCCTACTTTTATCTTGACCTTGTTACTTATCATATACTTCTTTTAAGACTGCACCGAGCGCACACCAGCGCCCTCATCAGAATTTAAATAACTTTTCTTTGAATTGGAACAAAAATGAAAAACGGACAAAGTGTTCTTTGTCAGGATAGCCTTATTTTAAACTATCACAATAAGCTTTATGTTATCTTGTTTATTCAAAATCCTTTAAACGGAAATTGGTGGCTACCGCATTCTGTTCAAAGGATTTTGAATAAACAACACAACATAAAGCTTATTATTTAAATTCTGATGAGGGCACTAGTGTCCGCTCGGTGCAGTCTTATTTTAAAATACTATGTTACTTTGAATAAATCAATCCTTTTCAATTACCCTTTCGATTGCTATAAAACACAGGGCGTTCTTTTGAACATGAACGCCAGGTTAAAGTCATATTTGGCAACCACCAAGGGATCTATATGCGTATATAAGGTTATTTTTTTGGACCTGATTGAGTATTCCTACCTTGTTAGTGAGGTCAAAAGCAACAACTTTTGTTCTACGACTTTGCTAATAACGAACAAAAAAAATTCAACCTCCCATACAAAGTAACGTAGGAGACCAACACATTTTGTATGGGAAGTCGAAATTTTTATGTGCCTTAGCAAAGTCGCAGAACAAATGTTGTTGCTTTTGACCTCACAATCAAGGTAGGCATACCCATATCAGATAAAAAAAAATAACCTTGTATATCTATCTGTACGATTGCAACGAAGGACTGGTTTAGCTCATACTGGTTTTGTTACCACTTACTTGCTGCCGTGCATACAGTCCTGGGTGAAATAAAATGGCGGAAAATAATGATTTAGTTTTTATTCAATTTTAATAATTTCATCTTGTAAATTGCTAAGTGCACATGCAATTATTACTGCTTCGTCTAAGTAACATACATGTTTATGATTTACTACAGAGTGTGGTTTTAAAAAGTAGAAATCCCTTATCCTTCTGATGACCCTTTCTATATGTACCCGAAGACTTGCAACTACTTTGGATTTGATCACTTCTTCTTTGGTTGGGGTTTCATTTGCAGATACGCTTGGTGGATGTATGAGTTGGATATTTTTATCTTTTAATAAACTTGTTATGCCCTTGAAACCTCGGTCTGCTAATATTACTGCATTTGGAGGAAGAATATCCACAAAGCCACTGCATTCTGTAATGGCTTTGTCTGATATCCTTCCGCCATAACCTTCTGATATGAAACATATTAGACCATTTGGACAAGAACCTATTAAATATTTTATTGTATTACATGATTTATAATTCGACCATGTTTGTGCCTGTTTGACGGGGTCCAAGGGCTTCTCTATTTCTATTTCGAAGCAGTCAATAATGCACTGTACATTAGCATACCTCATTTTGAAGACAGGTGGCAACATTGACTTTATTTGAATTGTTGATGGCAAATATATAAAGTTTTGTAAATATGTTGCAATAACAGTCATACATTTTTTAATAATATTTAGAATGGTCACCTCCGTCAATTCAAAATGGTCACTTATTCTTTTTAAACTATCATTCTGCTTGATTTTAAATAACGTTATAATAACATGTAATCGATTTAGTTTGCACTCTTTTGAAATAAGATCAACAATCCAAGAAAATTTTTTGGGAATACCAATGTACATTTTTGGATTGCATTCAATCATTTTTAATACATGATTGCGTCCAGACAAGTCCTTTATATCTTTAGGACTACTACTAGAACTAGTAGATGGCTGATACAAAGAAGGCGTTGATGTCCCACTCGTAGCGGCTGAGAAGCTTCCTTCATGAGTAGGCATAACTTTTTTATCCACTTCGTTCACAGTTATGCTCGTATTAATGCCTACACTTCGCAATGACGGTTTTGCTAAAACTTCTTTGTGAATTTTCGGCGAACAGCCAGCAGTTACATCAGACTGAAAAAAAAATCATGCCTAAAATATAAAGTCAAGTGCATGTCAGCAAAATCATTTGCCAAACAACTATATTACATGCCATAAAATTCCAAATGACATGCTGTTTTTATGCCCAAAAATATATAGTCAACCACACCAAACAACTCTATTACATGGTATAAAATTCGAAAGGCTTTTACTGACATGCTGTTGGGTATACTTTCTTCATTCTCAATGTGGTAAAAAATGCAGATTTTTGCAGAGTGTACACAATGTGCCAGGTTGCACCCTGGCACCCTTTATAGATACACCTTATCATTGCACAGCTGTTACATGAAGTAGTGTTACTGACCATCAGTATGTGGCTATATTTACAGTAGTGACACCAGAACTTGTGAGATCAGTCATTGATCTAACATAATTATAATGAACCTGATTGTAGATGGCTACCACGACAAATAAAGCTTAAACTAAGTACTAACCGTTGTAAATTCAGCATTTTCAGAATGTGTAGATTGATACATGACTGACTGTTTGATATTCCATTGGCTTTCAGATATCTTTGGTTTCTTTGAAGGCTATAAAAGAAAAGAGAAAATTATTGAGGTTGCGATACAAACAAAACAGTGAGAAATTACCCTGAATGATGTGCTTTGGTGTAGTCAACATGGACTGCTAAGAAAGATAATTTATTCATTACAGAATAACCTATAAATCTACAACCGTTGTCCAGAAAATGTATAATTTTTAAACTGATATGATCAGGTAATACAATCCACTGAGTAAAAGAAAAGTAGAGACACAAGAAAATGTTAGGGAGACAACATAAAGAGACAGCAGGCAGCAACTGTATCAACATAACCTCTGATAGGGAAAGATTGGAGGAAAACAAAACGAATAACACTATGATATGTATTTACATAAACTAACCTGAGTATCTTACTTAGAACTTAGATTAATGTAAAATGGAAATAAAAGAGCATACTCGTAATTTACTAAAATGTAATACATACGGGTGCTTCTTCGTTCCATGTTCTTGTTATTGTTAAATTTGCTGTTGATTTTAAGTGCAATTTGCCTCTTTTAGAAGTATAGCAATCTTGTTCAATCTAAAAAAGTATACATACTGTTAGTATCATTCACTGGCTGGTTTAAAAAAAACATGTTTAGATGATAAGAAAGATAATCTACAAAAAGTAGCAGGTATAAAAGCTGATGGTCTAACTAAGATGTCAACGTATACTCACATTTATATGATCTTCACAGACAAACAATGATCTTTTAGGTGGAGCTTTATTCAACAATGCTTGGCACCAATTTTCTTTCAGTGAGCTTGGAACCCCAAAAAATTTCATTTGTGGATTATCACGTCTGTATTTTTTGCACGATGGCACCAAACAACGCGCTTCATCGCGATAATAATCTGGGTTATGGAAACTATCCATTGAGTCATCTTCAGAATGACCGAATGCGTCCATGTTAGGTATTCGCCAGACAAAAGGAAGATCAGAAGGTGTCTAATGGCACAGAACACTATTACTTCTTCGAAGGGTCGTCGAGAAGGCTAATATCGGAGTCCGTTTCACGTCAGCAAAGGTCGTCAAGTAAGCAGAGTATTCGGTGTCCGTTTCAGTGTAAGCCAGGTCAGTCAGTAGTAGCAGCAAATATCGGTGTTCCAGGGTCAAGCCGTAGTCGTTGGTGGTTGAAATCTCAAAATAATCGCAGCGAAAAAACAAACAACACGAAACGCCGAAAGTGGAGTGAGTGAGGTTATCTAATGTCATCACTGTTTTTTTTTTTTTTTTTTTTTTAAAGCTGTGAGGCTAAAGGAATATAGACATGCATCCGAAAAAATGGACGGATTTTTGAAAAAAATTCCTGGAAAAAATATAGCAATAAAAAATCTGTTTCTATAAATTTCGTGATTTTTCAGCTCTAAAATATCAAAAAAAAATAAAACATGGCCACCTTTTTCCGGAATTTAATAAGTCCAATGCTATTGGACAAAATCGTGGTCCGGAGCTAAATTCCGTACCGGTACGTTCTAAATTCTTTTCAGATCAGTGTTTGATCAAAGTTCCGATCGATGTATTTTTTACACAGACTCCCCTTCATATATTTGTGATTTTTTATCTACGATATGCAGTAATACTTTTTTATCAACCCAGAAATTTATTATTCCATGAAACTGAATAACATAACTTTTCCTATAGGACATAGATCGAAATACGATAAAAGGAGAATGACAGTCTTTGTATGAAACTTGGTCCCAACGCTGCCCAGATATGAGCTTGACCGTTCCTGCGATGATGGGTTCTACATAAGAAGATATGTGCTTATGCCAAATATTTCAAAAATCGGTTCCAGTAATTTCGAAAAAATGTGTCATTATACGATGATGATTTTTCTGCTTAAAGTGATAACTTTCACAATGTTAACGCGTAAATAGCCTCTTCGATAATTAAATAAGTATTTATTTATGTGTTTAAATGGTAGGGTTGCCTCAGAAATACCAAATAACCTGCATTACTTACTCTCTTAAGTAAGGTGCGTAATCTACTTTTAGACCAGTCGTTGAAGAAAATCAAGTTCTTATATTATTAGAGGATCTTGTTTTTTGATATGTTGTGAACGACATATTTATAAGTAACTTTCTAAAAATTCAGAAACCCATGAATCCGGCTTTGAGTTTAATGTAGGTATTTACATTTCTTTAAAAAAAAAACTTTATATATAGAATTAGAGTAGAAAAATATTATGGCATCTCGTATGTAATGTTAATATCTTTATGCTATATGTTTTCAGAAATGTAATTTACTCGGCCCATATCTAAGTGAAAATATGTTCGTAATCTTACCAGTGTAGTTTTTAAGTCTCTGGTATTTCTAAAATAGCCTGTAAATCTCTTACTCAACTTACATATAAAAGTTTAGAAAAGAATGTTTAATGCTTTTATATTTTTTAAATATTATTGCTATAGTGGGGCCATTGTTAAATTAGCGTTTATAAATTGGAAGGTACATACTCATAATAATGTACTTGATTACTAAACAAAAGTTAAGAAGCTTATTTTATCAGCGTTATTGTTTTTGGTGACACTGTGGTACAGAGAACAGAAGGTGGCGTAGTGGGTGGGTACCCAAACGCAGGACGCGCTGGCTTCGCACGCTTCGGAGCCATGGTTAGGGTTAGCGGTCAGCGCGTAGCGTCATCAGATTTTTTTATAAATTTGTGTTACTTGCGAATTAAATGACTTTATTTTCGATGACCATGTCTGCTCTTATAGTAAGTATTTAGCTTACAGTTTAACAATTTAATGCAAGAGTTTATTATGGTAGACACTACCTAACCTAGCAAGCGACGTATTCCTAAAACTTAAATATGTGAAAAAGGAGTCTATCTCAGAGGATCGTTGGATCTTCTACATTGTTTCTATAGTTGTAGAAGGTGGGTAAGTAAAGGAGGCTATAAACGTTCAAACATGTTTGTCAAATTTAACGTTGTTGGAGCAATGCCTACTCATTGTGTAAACTATTATAAAAAAAAATATCCTTTGATTCAGTCTGTAAATGTCATTAGAACTGAATACATTTCTACGAAGTAATTTTATAGTTTTTGTTGGTGTTTCGCCCCTAATACAATAGGTTATGGATCCAGCAATATGTTGTGTTTATTTTTATATAATTTAAAATAATCATACTGCGTGTTCGGCGAAATTTTATACAAAAACTAAAAACTGTAGGAAAAATTCTTTTGACAAGTTGTGGTTCTTTTATTTTTTCACTTTTGACGCTTCCACTGCGCAACTCTGCTATCTGACTACGACAGCATGGAAACGTATATAACGAAAATAACCGACTTGAACCAACAACTTATAGACATCGACTCAAAACTGGAAGACGAGTTCGTTGCTGTACTTCTTCTCAGTGGTTTATCATCAGATTACGATCCGCTGATAATGGCTTTAGAAAATTGTGATAAAAAGTTAACAAGTGACTTAGTAAAGAGCAAGTTAATTTTAGAGAGCCAAAGAAGAGAAGGGAAGGACGATGCTGAAGTGACAGCTCTGGCAGCCAAGAAACCTTTCAAGTGTTTCAGATGCAAGAAGCCAGGTCACAGCATGAAAGATTGTCCTAAGAAGTCTAGTTCTGGTAAGAAATATGAAAGTAAGAAGAGTGGTCAGCACAAAGAATCTCTAATCACAGCATTGTCTGCGAGCCTGCGCAGCGAGGCCTGGTATGTGGACTCGGGTGCGACCAACCACATGTGCAATAATAAGAATTTGATGCACGAGTTTGATCCGAATGTGAAGATAGAGATAAATGTGGCAAATGGCGAAAAACTTTACACTGCCGGAAAAGGAAAAGTGGAAGTAATACTCAGGAATCGCCCGAAGACAATTTGTGATGTTTATTTTGTTCCTAATTTAATGACTAATTTGTTATCGGTTAGTACAATGATTAGGAAGGGTCGTAATGTAATTTTTGACTCGAAAGGCTGCAAAATTTTTGATGATAATGAACTAATTGCTACAGCTAAACTAACGAACGGCATGTATCAGTTAGAAACTACTGCGACTGTACAATCGAATGTAAGTAGTAAAGTTTTGACTTCCCAAGAGGTAAGGATTTCCAAACAGATTGTACAAGTATCGAAAGTTGCGCGGCAAGAGGCTGCGGACAGCACTCAGCGAGTGAAAACGCAAGGTAACAGTATGGTAAATGGCAGTACGGTTACTCAAGAAACCTGGCATCGGCGTCTAGGGCATCTCAACGCGAGAAGCATGCATCTATTGAAAGAAGGTATGGCAATTGGTGTTATATATGACAAAACTACTTTTAACCCATGCGCGGCCTGTGTGGAAGGCAAACAGTCTAGGTTGCCGTTTCCTAAAAAGTCTGGGAGTAGATCTAATATATTACTAGGTATCATTCACTCAGATTTATGTGGGCCTATGCCTGTTCCATCTTTTGGTGGCAAGAAATACTTTTTAACTTTCATAGACGACTGCAGTAGAAAGACGTTTGTTTATTTTGTGAATAGAAAAGATGAAGTTTTTCAGATTTTTCGAAGTTTCAAGTCATTGGTTGAAACACAAACTGAAAGAAAGATAAAAGTACTTAGGAGTGATAATGGCGGGGAGTATATGAACGCTAAATTTCAGATGTTCCTGAAGGAGAGCGATATCCGGCATGAGACTACTATTCCGCATTCTCCGCAACAGAATGGAGTAGCGGAGCGAGCTAACAGGACGATAGTAGAGAAAGCTCGCAGCATGCTACAGGATTCTGGTTTAGAGCAGAAGTATTGGGCTGAGGCTGTCAATACAGCAGTTTATCTAAAAAACAGGAGTCCGACCAAAGCGGTTCGAGGGACTACACCTGAAGAAAAATGGACTAATAAAAAAGTAGATATTAGTCATTTACGTACTTTTGGATGCTTGGCCTATGCTCTACAAAAGAATAGAAAGAAATTCGATTCTAAATGTAAAAAGTTTATCTTTGTGGGTTATTGCGAAGAAAGCAAGGGTTACAGATTATTAGACCCTGATAACTCTAAAAATTTGATAAAGTCCAGAGATGTCAAATTATTCGAAAACGAGTTTTTTGATTCAAAAAGCACGCAGAATGCGACAGTAAGTTTTCCTTTGATCAGTGATACACAAGATGTGCCTGCGGAATTGCCCAGCCAGGCATGCCAATCAGTGTCTTCTGACAGTTCGACCTCTTCTTCTAGCACAGAGCTGGAGAACCCATCGGACCCCGATTACGTAGCGGGTAACTCCACGCTTGAAGAGGCAATGGACGATTCGAACTTTAGCGACGCCATGCCTTGCTTCGTTGGTGTAAGTTGTGCTTATGAAGAACCGAAAACAGTTGAGGAAGCACTGAATTGTCCTGAAGCTGATAAGTGGAAGAACGCGATGTTGGACGAGTATCAATCTTTTATAGACAACAAATGTTGGACATTAGTTGATCGTGATCCTAAACATAAGCCTGTTAAATGTAAGTGGATTTTTAAAAAGAAACGTGGCTTAAATGGCGAAGTTCTTAGATATAAAGCTCGCTTAGTTGCTAAAGGATTTACACAAAAATATGGCATAGATTATGAAGAAACTTTTTCACCAGTTGTAAGATATTCTACCATTCGTACCTTACTAGCTATAGCAGTCGAAAGGGGAATGGAAATCGATCAAATGGATGTAAAAACTGCTTTTTTGAATGGAGAATTAAAAGAAACAGTCTTCATGGATCAGCCAGATGGATTTAAAGTAAAAGGACAAGAGAAAAAGGTGTACAAGCTCAATAAAGCTGTGTATGGACTGAAGCCAGCATCCAAGTCTTGGTATGATAAGATTGATTCAGTACTTGTAAAGAAACTGAAGTTCAAGAGGATGCCTTCAGAGCCTTGTGTTTATCTCAAGTCATACAAGGATGAAATTATAATTATAGCCTTATATGTTGATGATATTCTCTATTTTAAAACCCCTAATTCCGAAAAGGCCAGGGAAGTAAAAGAAAACCTAATGAAGGAGTTCGAAATGAAAGAATTAGGACCAGCTCATCATATATTGGGTATGCAGCTTACCGTGTCAAAAGACAAAATTACATTGGACCAGGCAAGCTACATAAATTCTGTTTTAGAACGATTTCATATGAGTGAGTGCAAGCCGATTCGAACCCCGATGGAAGTAGGTTTGAAACTAAACAAAACAAGTCAGAAACTTGACAACTGTGAGTATAGAAACTTAATAGGGTGCCTTATGTATGTTTCAGTATGTACGAGACCTGATATCGCCTACGCTGTAAGTTCGCTGAGTCAATTTAATGAATACTATGATGAGACGCATTGGAAGGCAGCAAAGCGTGTACTACGATATCTGAAGGGTACTGTGGACTACAAACTTGTTTTCCGTAAGTGTGGTTCGACTGAGATCACGGGCTTCGTGGACGCTGACTGGGCTGCCTGCGAAGTTGACCGTAAGTCTTACACAGGCTCTGTTTTTAAAATTGGTAATTCCGTTATCTCTTGGGAAAGTCGAAAGCAAAGAACAGTAGCACACTCGAGTACAGAAGCCGAATACATGGCTTTATCAGATGCCTGCAAGGAAGCATTATTCATTCGGAATTTCCTGCATGACCTATTAGGTGTATTTTACAACGTAACGTTGTACAACGATAGCCAATCGGCTCAAAAATTATGTAAGAATGCTGTGTTTCATGGCCGAACGAAACACATCGATGTACGTCATCATTTTATTCGTGAAGTAGTTAATGATGGCATAGTGGATATGAAATATTTGCCTACAGAAAAAATGACTGCAGATATAATAAGTCTTTAGCTTTTGTTAAGAATGATATGTTCGTTCGACAACTTTGTTTGGAAAGTTAAGCTTTGCAATTAGGTTTTATTTGTAGTTATTTCGGCATTTGTGTTTTATAAATATTTTATATTAGTTTAAGGGCAGGTGTTGGAGCAATGCCTACTTATTGTGTAAACTATTATAACAAAAATATCCTTTGATTCAGTCTGTAAATGTCATTAGAACTGAATACATTTCTACGAAGTAATTTTATAGTTTTTGTTGGTGTTTCGCCCCTAATACAATAAACGTTCTGTTTGTACGTGCTCATCAAACATCAGCGCACACATACCAACAAGTATGTCAAACAAAACTTCACTTTCAAAGCAGTTTTCGCCTTGAAAAGGCGTCAGATAAATAATGTACTATAATTAATAAATAATATATATACGTTTAGATATACTTCGATAATTTGTGTTTGCCGCGCGAAAATGGCAAGTTTGTTTGACAAACATGACTGTACACCTTCAAACATTATGACAAGCACGCCGTCAATCAAATCTTTCAAACAAACAGCCAAACACGTAGTTTGCTTGACAAACACGTCAAACATGACCGCAGACTGTCAAATAATTTGCCAAACACGTAAAATTTGACAACTAATTTGAGAGTTGACAGTCTACTTAAGTACTCAGCAGCAAGTTAGTGGTAACAAAACCAGTATATGCTGAACTCTCGCCACTCTATAAAACTATCGAAACCAGAGACCCGTTTGAGGTCAATATGTTTCTACTGACGTGCGGCCGTGTGAATTATGAAAGTAGTAAAGTTGCTTTAGGAACTATTATTGTTAAGCAGGTTTCGACTTTTTCAAATCCAGCGACACCCAGCTGTAACAACCCCCCCATGACAACATTTCAACATAATCACAAGTACCACCTTTGAAACATTTCTCCCTTTACACACCTAATAACCTACGTAGCCTTTAATAAATATAAAATCTAATTTAGTTGAATGAACCTAATTTTACCTAAAGGTAGACCTAAGTATGCCTAATAGGCAAGTTTGTAAGCAATTAATTTGAGTGGAATTGTTCCCTTCTTCAGACAAACAAATCCTTTTTACCACAGTTATTAGTCATCATGGGGAAGGGGTGAAGTTTGCTACCGCCGCGCCCCAAACAAAAAAATAATACGGTTCCAGTTATGCTAGTGGTATAGATTTCACATAAAACAAAGACAGACAATTCATTTTTAGGACATTTGACAAACATTTTCATACAAAAAATTTACAAATTAAAAAAAAATTGTCTTTTTTTATTTCACTGTCAATAATTTGTACAATTCTGAGTTTATATGGTTTAAAAATATATAATTAGGAGCTGTATTTCACTAGCTTTACGAAAAAATATATTTCATGGGTACTTATCATACAAATACTACAAAAAAAAATCAGGAACGTTATTGTATTGTATAGCCATTTATTTCCACATGCAAAAATTTACATTTCCATTTTAAAAATACATTATAAATAATAAAAAGTTTACTTAGAATTAGATTGAAAACATTAAGATATTCATTAATTCAGCATAGATTATTTCGGTTTAAATATAATATTTATTTATTTATTCTTCTGGGCATGCATTTGGCATAAACCTCCTCCATCGCTTTCCATTCGGTTCTGTCTGTGGCCAGTCTCATCCAGGTAGCTCCTTCTGTACGCACAATATCATCTCGCCAGCGACGTCGTGGCTGGCCTCGAGGGCGGCGTACGTCACGGGGTACCAGTGCAACACCTTCACACTCCATCGATCGCCATTGGTCCTTGCCAGGTAGCCTGCCCATTTCCATTTGAGACGACAAGCCAGTTTTGCAGCGTCTAAAATTTTGGTTCTTCGTCGTATGTCAGACTTACGTACTCTATCTTTTTAGGTTAGCCCTAGCATACTCCTCTCTGGGGTGCTTTGAAATATTCTTATCTTGTTAAGTATCTCTTTTGTCAAAGGCCAAGTCTGACACCCGTAAAGAAGCGTCGGCGTCACTACCGAGTCCATAGCTATCTTTTTGAGCTTAATACTCATTTTTTATTTAAATATCTGCTTAAGAGACCAGTACGCGCTCCACGCTTTTTTTTTATGTAGATCGTAGCAGGTGGAGAACTGTGGTCTCTGCCTACCCCGACGGGAACAAGGCGTGATGTTATGTATGTATGTTTGTATGTACTTTCAATGCCTTGTTCTTCGAGCGCCTTCCAAAGTGCGTTATGAGATATAGAGTCGAATGCTTTGGTATAGTTTATAAATGCTATGTAGAGACACTTTCCATACTCTTTATATCTCTCCACAACTTGCGTAAGGGTGAAAATATGATCCAATGTAGAGTATCCTTGTCTGAACCCTGCTTGTTCCCTTGGTTGCTGAGCGTCTAAACTTTTCTTTATTCTCGTTAGTATAATATTGGTAAATATCTTACAAGTACAGCAGACTTATTGGTCAGTAGTTGTATATGTTCAAAGGATCTCCTTTCTTGTAGAGCAACTTTATTACTGATGTTTCCCATTCTCTAGGTATAACTTGATTTTTTAGAATTTCATTGAAGAGATCAGTTAGCAAGGCCGATAGAGGTTCTGATAAGGCTTTAAGGATGTCATTTGTAATCCCGTCATTCCCTGGGCTCTTCATTGATTTAAGCGAGTTCAAAGAATGTGTTAATTCACCGTCTAACAAAATAGGGATGCCATACTCTAATGTATAATGGATAACATGCAAAGGCGGACTTATCCCTAGGTGAGATCTCTACCAGTCGTAACTTACTAGTGCCGCGCCTCAAACAAAAAACCGGTCAAGTGCGAGTCGGACTCGCGCGCCGAGGGTTCCGATATACCTATAGTATTTTTGGAAGCAATAAAGTCCATTTTCAGGACCGCAAAACTAAATTTGTTTGTAAAGGTTTTTTGCAGATTTCTGAAAAACTGTGCAACTTAGAAAGATCGTTTTATTTTTGCTGTAAAGTTTACATAAACCTCTGTCAACTGTAATTAATTCAGATTTTCCCTTACTCAAACTTCGGAGATAAGGGGGGGGGAATGGTATTTTTTTTGACATTTTTCATCATAACTTGAAAACTAAGAAACTTAAAAAAATACAAAAATATATTTTAAAATGTACAAGTAAAGCCCTTTCATATGATACCCCACTCGACCTAGTAGCGACAATTTGAAATTTGGCCCCCCCTATTTTGGCCCCCTTTACATTAATAATCATACTTTTTTCAAAAAAATTTCATATGCAATTAAGTTGGGCAACTATATTCTAAAACTATTCCAAATTTCAGCTCGATAGCGTAAGTGGTTGCTGAGATATAGAGGTGTGACAGACAGACGGACAGACAGACAGAGCGGCACCATAAGGGTTCCTTTTTTTTACCATTTTGGTATCGGAACCCTAAAAAATAATACGGTTCTATTTATGCTATCAGGGCATATGTTGTATGGTTTCCGTATAAAACAAAGAGGGACAATTCATTTTTGTGGCATTTGAGAAACATTTTCTCACAAAAAAATTGAGGTGCAAAGGTCACGTGACCGACCCATTTTGCGTGGGAAGTTGAAAATTTTTCGTGCGTTGTTAGAAAAGTCATAGAATAAAAGTTGTTTCTTTTGACCTCTGTAATAAGGTGGGCATACGCATATCAGGTCCAAAAAACCGGCCAAGTGCGAGTCGGACTTGCACCCTAAGGATTCCGTACCTATCTACCATATGATATACTTAAAGCTTTTGCTCTTTGACTTTAAAAACTCAGCGACCATCAAACTTGACCCCTCTTTTATAGAAAAGTTCTTAAAACGGGAGCTCACCTTAATTCGTTACTATTAGTTGTGAGAAAAATTGAAATATTTAATGATTTTAGACTTTTCCCATTATTTGTCCTGTGAGAGCTAGCTTCTTGCCAAATTTCATAATTTTAGGTCACCGGGAAGTGATCTCTAGGTTTTGGTTTGATGCATAAATGTACGGAGATGAGGACATAAAAACCATATATTTTGGTTGCGTCGTTGTAAAAATTGAAATTTTCAGATCTTGTGTGGTCTACGGACCTTAACATTCGTTATCAATTTCAACCTGATACCTTTACCCGTTCGTGAGAAAAAAGCTCTTGACAGACAGACAGAAAGACGGACAACAAAGTGATCCTATAAGGGTTCCGTTTTTTTTATTTTGAGGTACGCAACCCTAAAAATAACTTAGTATATTTTATGGGTTCTTATCATACAATTACTAGAAACAAAAAAAATCAGAAACGTTATTCGGTGTTGAAATTTGCTACCGCCGCGCCCTAAACAAAGAATAATACGGTTCCATTTATGCTTCTAGGGCATATGTGGTTTTCGTATAAAACAAGGACGGATAATTCATTTTTGTGACATTTTCATACAAAAAATTGACAAATTCAACAAAAACATTAAAATTTGTCTTTTTATTTTTATTTCACTGTCAAAAACTTGCACATTTTTCCGTTTATATGATCAAAAGATCGATCTGGTGAATGTCGCCGGAAGCCGCTGGATGCGAGCAGCGCAGGACCGGTCATCATGGAGATCTTTAGGGGAGGCCTATGTCCAGCAGTGGACGTCTTTCGGGTGATATTATGAAATGATGATGATCAAAAAAATATTGTTAGGGGGTATAGTTCACCTGCTTTAAGAATGTATATATATACAACGTGTTAAGGGAATAAGCGAAACTGAGATAATAATTTGTTCAGAATCTAGAATAAAATCAATTTCACGGGTTTTTTGATAGGGGTAATTATTTTTTATTTTTATTATTGAAAGAAGTTCCGGCACTTAATACTCAAAATGTATAAAAAATCGAATGTGCTTGCAACACTCGTCTATTAAAAAAAAAACTATCACCTGTCACTGTCATCGGGCGACGTGGGAAGAAAAAAACTATCAAATACGTTCCAGTTTACGAATATTTTTCTTTGTGAGATTGTCACTGACGTAACATATTTTTTATGATACATATTTTTTACCGTAACAGCGCAACTATATGAAAAACAAAATGATTCACTACGCGTGGCACACAAAATAATCGACACGAAAAAAAAAAGATATTATGACCACAATCGTAAAATATGCATAGAACGGAACGTTTTTCATGTTCTTCTTTTTTTGTATGAACACTTGTTGGTATCCAATTTTTGGGGTTGCTATGTTTTGGCCACTCAGAAACATTTTTTTTTAATACACTTTCGGTATTCGTTATATGGAAAATGCCGGTTGTTCTTTTTGCCGCTTCTAAATATTTCTGCGGATAGGCGCGCGGGAGGGAAGTGAGCGTGGCGTGCGCGGACGCGAGGCGGACGTGCCATGATAGCTTAAATATCTACTAAAACAACGATGAAACTTAAAGAAAAATAATTTTTTAAAGTTTTTTTTAACGGGAATGGATTGATATTAATAAAAATCAGTTGGGGTGTATGAAGGTTTTGCTTATTCCATTATCACGTTGTATAGACTCTGGCTAACGCAAAGATTTTGGAAACTACGCCAGAAGCTAAGCGTGTTTCTTACGTCAATGGGCTAACGTTAAGATGAGATTGAAAAAGCGCGGCAAATTCCAAATATTTTTGCAGGGTATCACTAACTACAATCGGAAAAATAGTATTAATACTTCTTATTATAGTACACTTATAGTGTAAAAAAAGAGATACTGTAAACTAAATCTGAAATCCAGACCAGACCATTAAACAAAACAACTTTCCCCAAAGAACATAGGCAAAATACGAAAAAGCCAGCCAAGTGTGAGTCAGACTCGTGCACCGAGGGTGCTGATTCCGTACCACTTAGGTAAAAATAGCGTCTTAGTCAGGCACGCGCAATCGCGCAGAGTGTATTAAATGCATGCGAACCCGACTCTCACTAGACCAGTTTTTACTATTCCTTGTAATTCTATAGCTTATGCATTACGAATGTCACCGGTTAATGATAAGAATCGTAGTTGATCAAATTTCTAGTAAGGTGATATACCTACTTTCGACAAATCATAAAGAGTAGAAGATCCAACACGGCAAACTTTGCGCAAAACCTGCTGGGATGAAACTTGACACGATTCAAATATATACCTTATTTATCTTAAAGCTTGTCGCGGCCATTTCTAATAAATTGAGACACAACTTAATGCATTGTATTAATGAAGGAGATGTAATTTTAGAGACTTAAATTCTATATTAAGCTCACTGCGATCATAAACGTGATTGACTTAGTTAGCTTACCTCCTGGCTTTCTTATCTTTTATATGTATTCTTATTTAATGCTTTTAATCTCATTTTCTGAATTTCAGGTCCTCTAAAACTGTACTGGCCAAATTAAGAAAAAATTTTTGTGTGACCCTTTCGCATGTCCCTACAGTTTCTATAAACTTAATTATATGTATCTACCAATGTTTGATGACAAATGGAACCAGAATATCGAACATAAATACCACATTAAAGTTTTTATCGATACTAAATGAAAATAACTAATGTATACCAAGCGCAAGTTAAAAAAAGTTCTTAAATTTTACAGATAATGTCTTTAAATACGTCCCTGACGATATATTACACGCGTGGCGCTTTTTAAGATTATCATAAGTTAATGAGTAATTATCTGGTTCTACTATCGGGCTATTTTCTTTATAAGTGTTGGCAAAGTTGTTGACATCTATAGGCACAGCGATTACAAACTTCAAGAATATAAACTTGGCGACTATAGACGTAGGTATGTATTGACTATTGCTGTTGGGACTTTAAAGTAGGCCACTATAAGGGCACAGATAGACATGCTAGTAAAGCATGCTACTACGTAGCAAATGCTACCTAGTAGCATGTGTGTACACGCTTTGCTTGGCATAAGCATGCTCATTTCTAGCATGCTTATGTCTTTGTCAAAAATTTACCGTCGTTCAATTTTCTAGCATGCTACCTGCGGCGCGGGTGGAAGGGGGTGTGTTTTGAGCACGTGTGAACAGGTTTACTCATGAGCATGCTAGTGTCAATCAGTTGAAAGCTGTCACAGGTGTGTATCGCATCAAAATACAAGTAAATAGTGTTCTGTGATGAAAATGTCTCACTGGGGCGACGAAACAACAATTTTACTAAGTTCAATTCGAAGGGCCACTTGATTTTCCATTTTCACTAACGTCTTATGCTCGTAGGTTATATTAGCATGCTACTTAATGGCATGTGTGTCAAGAGTATTTGATTTGAGCATGCTTATTTAGTAGCATGCTAGTAACGAGCATACTTTTTGCAAGCAAGAGTAGACAGTTAAAGAGCATGCTCGTTTCTAGCATGCTAGTAAGCATGCTCATTTACTAGCATGTCTATCTGTGCCCTAAACTTGGCAACTACAAACATACCGTCTAGACTCCTTGAAGTCTAAAAAGTGGTGACTACAAACGATGCGTCTATAGACGTGGTGACTATGAATTTGGTGACTACAAACATGGTGGCTATATAACGTGCAGCGTAATTAGTGTCAAATATTTTTAGGGCTGAGAAAATAGGTCATACTGATCACGTGTGCAAAAAATGAAAGAAATCTGCAGGTTAGTTTAAGAGTAATTAAAGAAAGAAACTCTGTTACCTAATCGTTAAAACATCAGCCTGATCAGCTGACTAACAACACAAACACCCACGCGCGCTATGTTCATTCGTCTGTCACTCACACTAACACACGCTCTGGGCACAGTCGCACGCACACAGTCATACAGCTGACGCGCTTACGTAATCTAAAGTAGTGAGAGTGCGTCACGTAAAGGGTGATATCTTTTATAAGGGTTTTTTTTTTTGCATTATTTTTTTGTTAGAAACATTAACTTTTATACCAACGTGTAGATTTTTGAAATATTTTTCGTACGTGATTAATATGACATTAGTGTTCAGCCCTGAAACTTTGACACTAATTACGCTGCACCTTATATACGTAGCGACTATAAACATGGCAACAACAAACATAGTAGTGTGGTGACTGTAGTGATGACTACAAACGTGGTGACATATAATAGTGTTGACTTCAAAGGTGGCGACTATAAACGTGACGATTACAAACATGGTGTGTATAGATGTGGTGACTATTACTACAGATTATTTATTACAATTTTATCAGGAGTAAAAAATTTGATGGTTGTTATTATTTTCGAATACTTAAAAAGAAAGGATAAAAGGATTAAAGTTTTGCTCCCATTGGCATATTTGTTCAAACAAATGAACGAAGCTTTAATATCTTTTCTTGTTGTGCAGTCAAGGTTTAATTTCGTAATTTATTAATTATATTAGATACTCATCAAGCTAAGAATATTCATGAAAAGATACACACACACCGCTTTCGTCCAGGGAGTTCTTACTCGTTCACTATACGAGTATATTGAAACTGGCCGATGTTGCGTCGTCCAGCCGAAAAGTGTACCACGGGGGCGCTCGAAGCGCTCCTCGGGCGCACCCGAAGCGCGCCGCGCCCGTTCTGTCTGGCTTGCAGCTTACGGTTCATGAGATACAGCCCGCTGACAGACAACATGTAGCGAGACAAGAGCAGCGGTAAATGGACGGGGGGACTGAGTAAGAAAGAACCATGCGCGCGCACGGCAACATGGCTTTTTATAAAGTCGGGGGTCCCAGGTACACAAATCACAAAACATTTCGCGCTCCGCAATTTTTGCAAACGAACAATTCCTTGGAGCCTGCTCTAATATTGTATTTTAGGTTTATTAGCAAAGGTAAACCCAACCTAAGCGATCCCGACGGGATCGGTTAGGTTATTTTGTGACCACCACGCACGAGCCGAGCGAGCGAAGCGCCGTTTTGTAAAGCAGCGCATTGACGAAGCGCCCGTTTGTAATTGGGCAGGATGTTACTAAGCCGCTTTGACGAATTCGAAGTGCTCATTCAATGCGGCGTACATCATTTCAGCCAAATTTTATTCCGGCGGAACGACAAGTAGGCGGATTGAAAAACGGTAACGTTTTGTTATCGGGTGCGCCAAAATGTAATACGGCGGATTCTACAATATGCGACATATACATGGACACCGCACCATTGGAACGCGAAATATACGGTTGTAACTGACTGGTCACTTTTGTTTGCCTGTCCTGTAGTTTAGGAAAATCAAAAATCGTTTCATTTAAAATAATGTTGCATATTTATTGTTAATTTTAGCTTCGTCAAGAATACGCGTATTTGGTGATGACGGTTGCGGGTATCTTGAATGTGTTTTATGCCATGTCTCAGATGTGAGGGCCGGGTCGCAAATCCACCAACCAAACTGAAATAAAAAATAGCAAAAAACGAATCACTAATAAGTAGGTATTGCCCTCATTGAATGAATCTTGATAGGTTGGATGGTAGGTTAAAATATGTATACGTAGTAGGTACGATAAGATACATACATATTTACGCACGGCAAGTAAATAGTAACAGAACAAATGAAAGCTCTAAAGGCTGCGAAATATACGGTCGGAACGCGAAATACACGTTATCTGCCGTGTATCAGGCACTTAAGAGGGAAGATTAGTTTCCTGAGTAAAGAATAGCCTTAGATTATAATAATACTAACGAGAATAGCATTACGATCGTAACGAAATTGGTACATATTTAGTAAAACACATGCTCGTAAACTCATGCCGCTCCCTAAGGCATAATCATAAAACGCTTTCTGTTTTGCAGCTAGCGACTAACAATAGGTACTTTTTTTGATGTTCGTGCGATATGGCATGGAAATGTTCATGTCTCAGTAGTCCAACTATCCAAAATAAAACTAAAAACATCTTGGAAATATATAATTAGCCTTTTTACATGCAAAGGTCACATCAAATGTCAATTTCCACCACATTGTATGTTGCCAGTATGGCCGATTAATGAAAATGTGTTGAGGTATTACAAGTAAACTATGCCAAATTAATCAAAAAATAGAACATATATAGGCGTTCTACTTATGTATTTAGAGTCAACTGACAGGTGTACAAAGACATGGCCGGGGTCCAATAGTAATCTGTAACGACTCCTTTCCATTTCAAGAGAAAACGGTTTCCACTAACTTACAAAACACTTAGATTTTGATGTCGATCGTTTCAGCATAATATATTCTAGATTTATAGGTTTCCGTTTTTTTTCAACAAATTATTTTTTTTTCTTTTATGAAGTAGGACACCTTTACTTAGATATCTTACTGATATTACAATCTAGCTGTATAGCTAATAAGTAATTTGCATTTAACTTAAACTACTACAAAAACAATTAAGCCTAAGAATGCGTCCAATAACACTATTCTTATTGTCTCTAATGACTTAAGGGGAAGACACATTGTTTTTGTGTTTCTATAACATTATGCACTAATGAGTTTATCACAACACTAATTACACTAACTCAAAGGGTTTGGTCCTTTTAAGTCGTCGCACTATGTCTGTGTTGTCGAGGAGCTGGATTGCCTCAACGTTCACATGATGGAGAAGTCTATGTTCATGAGCTTCTGCGTGTTTTTGAACAACTTTAGCCACAAACTCCATTTTCAAGTCCCGATGGAGATCAGTATTGCGTACATAATGGGGAGCATTTACAATTTCCCTTAGCACCTTATTCTGAAATATTTGTATTATTTTGATATTGCTCTGTTTGGTGCAGCCCCAAAGCTGTATACCATAGGTCCACACTGGCATAAGGACCTGCTTATATAACATGACTTTGTTGTGTATTGACAGAGAGGAATATTTTCCTAACAACCAATACATCTTCTTAAAACGTATCTCTAGTTCTTCTCTTTTCTTCTTGACATGAGCTTTCCAGCGAAGCTTTGTGTCAAGGGTCATTCCTAAATATTTCGCTGTGTTTTCATACGGTATCGGTTTCCCATGTATGTACACTGGGTGATACTGTGTTTTTTTATTTGTGAAGTCAATTCGAACCGATTTGGACTCGTTTAACTTTATTCTCCACTTTTTTGTCCAGTTGCTGATTTTGTTAACAGCTACTTGGTCCTTTTCTGTAGCCTGCTCATGATGTTCTCCTATGGCCATTATTGCTGTATCGTCAGCGAATGTGGCCAAGGTGTTATTTTCAAGTTCTGGGATGTCACAAGTATATAGTAGGTACAGGACTGGACCTAAAACACTTCCTTGAGGAACCCCTGCTTTTATTTCTTTAAGTTCAGAGTATGTGTCTTCTTGTCTAATTCTAAATACTCTATTAGACAAGTATGATTCCAATATATCAGCGTACTGTACAGGCAGCAACTTTCTTAGTTTGTTTATCAATCCTTTGTGCCAAACCTTGTCAAAGGCTTGAGCGACATCTAGGAATATTGTAGAACAAACTTTCTTTTCTTCTAATGTTTGTTCAATAATGTTGGTGATTCGGTGCACTTGGTCTATAGTAGAGTGTTTTTCTCTGAACCCAAACTGGTGATCTGGGATTATAGTTTTAGTTTCTATAATGGGTTTTAATCTTTTCAGTAATAATTTTTCAAACAGTTTTGATATAATTGGTAGTAGGGATATTGGTCTGTACGATGATGCTTCTTGAGGTGGCTTTCCTGGCTTGGCTATCATAATAACTTCGGCTACTTTCCACATGTCAGGTACATATTTTAGTCGAAATGCAGCATTAATAAGTGTTGTTAGTTTTACAATGGCTTTACGTGGAAGATTATGAAGGATCTCTCCAGTAATTAGGTCATATCCAGGTGCCTTTTTAGGATTTATGTTAGATTTGATTTCTTTCAGTACTTCTTTAGGCGTCACAAGCCTTATTTCTAAATCTTCTTGCAAAGCTTCGTTATCTGTAAGATTGTTATCATCTCCATCATTGGGTTGAAATATCTTCTCCAAATGTTGCGCAAACCTTTTCGCTTTTTGCTCATTATTAATGGCCCATGTTCCATTTTCTTCCTTGATAGGAGGAATTTGGTTGATTGGTCTGTTCATATCTTTTGTCGCCTTCCAGAGTGAGTAGTCAGTATTGCTGTCTTTTGACAACTCCTGAAGATATAAATTCATTGCGTTATCTTTGAATGTTTTTATAGCACTCTTCACTTTTCTGGCAATTTTATTAAGCAATCTTTTATCATATGGAGATCTACTGCGATGCCATTTTTTTCTTTGCCTTCTCTTTTCAGCTATTAGAGATGTTATATATTTAGGATAAGAGGCTCTTTTTGCCTTTGTTCTTAAGTGCGGTGTGTTTTTCCAGGCAGACTGTTGAATGTCCACTATGAATTTTTTAACTTCCATGTCTAACTGATCATGTGTTTTAACAAATTAAATAAAAAAAAATACAAACGGCTTATTTCGAAAAAGTTTTAATCACAAAAATTTTGTTATTTGAGGTGCCTTTGAATTTGAATCTATTGCAAATTAAAAAAAAAAAACCGGTCAAGTGCTAATCGAACTCGGACGCGGAGGGTTTCGATATACCTTTAGTTTTTTTGGAAGCAATAATGTCCTTTTTGGACCGCAAAACCTAATTTGTTAGTAAAGGTTTTTTGCAGATTTCTATTTTCTTATTTTTCATCATAACTTGAAAACTAAGAAAAAAAAAATACAAATTATACTTTAGAAAATACAAGTAAAGCCCTTTTATATGATCTACCTAGTAGCGATCATTTGAAATTTGGCCGATTATCGGATGTGGGCGGTCGCTAGTTTGTAAATAATAGCGACACTTATAAAAAATATGTTGATAGGATCTTGTATAACTAACAAAAAATAAAATCATCGACATCGTGTGTCGATATTATTTTAATCGATCATTTCCCTAATCGTCATAGTCCTAAAACGCTGTAAGAGAGGATCAAAGAGGATCTTCCCTATGTGGAACTGCGGTCAAATATGGAATTAACAGGACCATGCTACGTAGATATTTCACTGGTGGTGAATAAAAGTTTCAAAAACTTGAAAAGAATGGCAGTCAATATAAAAGTGCTCAAATCTTCAACACCGTTGAAGAAAAAGAACTACTTGATTATTTGTTAAACTGCAGCATAATGCACTATGGACTGTCAAGGAATCAGGCACTAGGATTATCTTATAAGTATGCAAAAGCTAACGGCTAACAGCTTATAAGACTGTAGGTTATTAAGATTATAGTCTTTGTATTGTCCTTTAGGCGGTTTCTCGTTATAAATGTTTACGAACAACCCAAATGACTGACAGTTTCTTTAATAACAATTTGTTTTGGAGGATGTTTATAGGTTCTATACCTTTATGAGACTGTTGATTACTTCTCATACTCTTTGTATTGCCATATAAGTGGTTTCTAAGTAAAAATTATTACAAAATATGAATACCCACTTTATAGGTAATTATTTTCCTTGGTAAAAGATGGCATGGTTATATCTCCCTGCCCATGGTTATATCTCTCTACCCCTATGGTCAACTGTCCTATTCTATTAGGAGGGAAGATTTGACCCATGTCCCACTTTAAAAAAAATACGCATATTTTATTAACTATATGTCTTGTATACTTGTGGGTCATGTACGGTTCTTGTACTGACGAGCAATTATCTAAATGGCAACTAACTTCAGAGTGGTGTGACTTTGAGTGCGCGCCCCTCCCTTGCTTCCATTTTTGGATCAGTCTACGTGCGACAGCCGAGCAAGTTACTTGGGTCCTGACTAGTGCTTGTGCTGGACAATAGATATGGTACGGGGGTCTGATATGAGCCATCAGGAGAAATACGCAAGTCCGACTACAGTGAGACGCGATGTGGCTAAGATAATGAGTGAATGTAATCGAAGAGTAAGCCATTACAGCAATCTAGGACTATCGCCAATGTCTAATCATGACATATATATTTATATAAAGAAAGAATAAAATAGAATAGAATCTTTAATTATGGCAAAAGATACCCATTTCCCTAAATTTAATAAGTATGAGATATACAAAACAAATTGAGAGACATTTTGTAAAAGGGGGTTCAATTATCCCGGACGATTTACGAAATTACAAACCTCGGTAGATGTTGACGGCGGAAGTCTGTAGATATCCGGTGGTCCAACAGGCTTTATGACAGCCTTGCGCTTCATTCTCAGAAATCTTTGGAAAGAACCATATGCAAATCCATTAACCCTACCTAGATAACAATCAATTTGTCTTATTACATTTTCATCAGGTCTTTGAATCTGAAACATAATTACA
Organism: Athrips mouffetella; assembly: GCA_947532105.1. Lineage (NCBI taxonomy): Eukaryota > Metazoa > Arthropoda > Insecta > Lepidoptera > Gelechiidae > Athrips > Athrips mouffetella. Next base: position 24,068,649 of record OX383957.1, on the reverse strand, counting down.
AAATTTCGCAAGTTAATTTGTGTGAAAGCCGGTTGTTGGAAAAATAATGTACACCCCACCGCATGTAGTAGAAACACTTTATCTTTACGGCATTGTAATAGAATTGCAATTGTTAACACTGACGTGCCGTTGACCGTGCCTAGTGTGTATAGGTACACACGGCCGCACATCAGTAGAAACACTTTTGGATCTTATGGCATGGTAATAGAGTTGAAAAAGTTTCTACCGAAAAGCGGTTGACCGTACATCTATTCTACACATAGAATACATGAAACTCTGTTTCATGTATTCTATGATTCTACATAATATAAAAGTCAAACTTGATTGACTGATGTATCAACGCACACGCACAGCCCAGACGGCTGAACCTAGAGACTTGAAATTTTGCACGTAGATACCTCATACAGTGAAGGCATCTACTAAGAAAGCATTTTGCGAAATTCATCCCCTAAAGGGATGAAATAAGGGTTGAAAGTTTATATGAAACTGTTAGATTAGAGTCTGCATGGACAATGAAGTTTTCTGTGAGACCTAATGTCAATTTCAAATGTTGTTTATTTGTTTGTGATGTTTTTGGAACAGATTGTCAAGTCTGTCACTCGTGAAAATTTCTTTCAGCAATGATACACAAATAAACGTAAAACAAATATTTATTGTGTATTCTTATCCAATTCACTGCGCATGGGTTCATAATTAGTGAGTCTAAAGCTAGGCTACACATAATATTATATCAGGTTATGGACAGCACATTGGATTGCTGGATATAAGTATGAGTCAAACTAATAGTGAAGTGAGTGGTACCGGTGGTACACCGGGTAGAGGTACACCGGGTACTGTAACCATCATCGAGCGGTCCTCATTGGGCTCGGGCTACGCGACAGAGAAGCTGGACGGTAGCGCCGACTACTCGACATGGAAATTCATGATGGAACTTCAGTTAATTCACGATGATCTTTGGGAATATGTGAGCAACACACCACCCCCTACAGACGTTACAGGCTGCAAACGCGACCAGAAGGCGAGAGCAAAAATTTGTCTCATGATAAAACCACACTGTCTGGTGCACTACGTCAAGCGAAAAATGCCAAAGAAGCCTGGGAAGCGCTGCAAAAAGCTTTCGAAGATAAAGGTCGTAACAATAGATGCAAGTTGTTAACAAGATTAGTGAGCCTTAGGTTGGAGCAGTTTACATCAGTTAGGCAATACGTCACTACCTCCATGACAGTAGCTCAGGAGCTACGTGACTTAGGCAAAGAGATAGATGATGAGCTGTTGGCAGCGCTAGATACTTCTCCAAGGACTGACAGAAGATTTTCAGCCCATGCGACTGGCGATTGAGAATACCAACGTTATCGTCAAAGGAAAGCTCTTCCAGATGGAAGACATTTACGAAGCGAGTTCAAGCACTAGCAAACCAAGCTCTGCACTCCTGTCTAAGAGAAGACAGAAGCCCAAAGCAAAGAGCATTAAACCAGAGAAGGGGAAGTGCAAGTGCTTTATTTGTGAAGGGCCGCACAAAGCAAAGGATTGTCCGGATAACCCAAACAGCAAAAGAGATGCGAGAACCGCTTATGCTTTCGGGACATCTGTAAAAGAGACAAACGACTGGATCATTGACTCTGGTGCTTCAAATCACATGTCATGCAAGAAATCGTGGTTTAAAAGCTTAAAGAAAACTTCAAAACCTTTGAACATTACGTGTGCGAATGGCAATGAAGTGCTTGGAAAAAGCGTAGGTTCAGTGGAATGCAAGTGCAAGTGTGGTCAGTGCTTGACCATTAGTGATGTTACATTTGTACCTGATTTATCGTCAAATCTGTTAAGCGTGTTTCGTATTGTGAAAAAGGGACACGTGGTGGTGTTTACAAAAACTGGTTGTGACATCTATAAGAGTGATGAATGTGAGGTTAAAGGTACGCCTGTGGTGAAAGGTGTAGAGGAGAGGGGCGTTTATAAAATTAAGTGCTGTTTACAGGGCTCTGCACTAGTCACAACGGAGGGAGATACCGACCTGCTAATGCTGTGGCATCGGAGAATGGGACACCTTGGTATAGGAAACCTCAGATTACTAAGAGATAAGATGGCTATTGGGGTAAGTTTTCCTAACTCATTATCTAAACTCGAGTGCATACCTTGCGTCAAAGGAAAACAAACCAAACAACCATTTCAAAAGAGTGGTGCACGTAGGGCTGAGGAAGTGCTTGGACTAGTACATTCGGATGTATGTGGACCAATGGAATTACCTTCCGTGGGCAACGGTCCTTATTTTTTGATATTTATCGATGATTTTACTCGAAAAACTTTTGTATATTTCCTAAAACAGAAAAGTGAAGTTTTTGAGAAGTTTACAGAGTTTAAGAAGCTTGTTGAAAACCAAACCGGCAAGAAAATAAAAGCAATACGGACAGACAATGGAACGGAGTTCCTCAACAAACGGATGGATAGCTACCTGAGAGAGTGTGGCATCCAACGTCAACTGGCTGTGGAATATACGCCTGAGTAGAATGGTGTGGCAGAGCGAGCGAATCGCACCATTTGCGAAAAAGCAAGATCTATGCTTGCAGATGCAAAGCTGCCAAAACGTTTCTGGGCCGAGGCGGTTCACCATGCCGTCTACTTGAAGAACAGATCTCCAACAGTTGCTGTGAGGAATACAACACCAGAGGAGAAATGGTCTGGAAGGAAATGTGACTTAAGCAACCTGAAAATCTTCGGTTGCAAAGCCTTCATGCACATTCCTGACCAGAAACGAGTCAAATGGGACGCGAAAAGCAGAGAGCTAGTCTATACAGGATTTTGTGACGATGCAAAAGCATACAGACTTATTGAACCCAATACTGGGAAAGTCTTCAAAGCCAGGGACGTGGTGTTCTTTGAAAATCAGAATCACTGTGGGAACACTGAAGACTACAATGCGAAACCTGAGAATGGTCAACTTCCAGTGGATAATGAAACTGTTACTGAGTTATTAGTTGAGCACCAGGAAGTGGAAAACACACTTGCGAATCAGGAAGTGGAGAACACACTTCAACCGCGAAATGATGAAGCAGAGATCGTCCGAAGGCCTACTTCAGCAGAGAGTGAAACATGCATTGAGGAATCAGAAAGCCACGATGAGCAAGCTTCAGCAGGAAGCGTACGCAGATATCCACAGCGGAATCGAACGCCGAAGCAGTTTCCAGACTTTGTCTTGTATCAAGCAGAAACAAGAGGTGATCCAACTTCTGTTGAAGACGCACTGTCTAGTTCTGACAGTAAAGAGTGGAGAAAGGCAATCCAGGAGGAGCTGGACGCCCTATCAAAAAACAATACGTGGATTCTTGCAAAACCTCCAACAAAGTGCAACATCGTTGATTCTAAATGGCTATTTAGAATCAAAGAAGAGGCGGGGGATAAGAGACGCTATAAAGCGCAACTTGTTGCGAGAGGTTTCAGCCAAAGATATGGAGTTGACTACGACGAAACTTTTTCCCCCGTAGTCAGGCACAGTTCCCTTCGAGTCCTGTTAGCGATGGCAGCTAAATATGAGTGGAATATCGACTAAATGGACGTAAAAACTGCGTTCCTGAATGGAGATTTAAATGAAACAGTATACATGAAGCAGCCGGAAGGATTCGAGGTCAAAGGGAAGGAGGATCATGTATGTCTACTGAAGCGTTCATTGTATGGCTTGAAGCAAGCCCCAAGAGAGTGGAACAATAAATTGAACGCGGAGTTGCTGAACCTGGGATTTAGACGGTCCCAACTTGAACCGTGCATCTACACCAGATCGGACATCATCCTAGCAGTCTATGTAGATGATATGCTTCTGTTCTGGAAGGATAAAAAGGAACTGGAAAAGGTTAAGAGAGACCTCACATCCAAGTTCGAGATGAAGGACCTGGGCAAAGCCGAACTGATGTTGGGAATGCGCATAACTCAGACAAGCACCTATATCAAAGTCGATCAAGAGAAGTACATTGACAAGATCTTATCAACTTTTGGGATGTCAGACTGCAAGATTGCTTCGACACCCATGGCTCCCGGTCAAAAACTGGAAAGACCAGGAGATGATCACAGATGTGACGATAGAATCCCCTACCAAAATTTAATAGGTTCACTGATGTACCTTTCTGTCTGCACGAGGCCAGACATTGCACATGCAGTGAATCACCTGAGTAAATTCAACAGCTGCTACACTGAGACGCATTTTACAGCTGCTAAACGTGTACTTCGGTACCTAATGGGAATGAAAACCCTAGGACTGCGGTATACCAAAGGAAAAGCAATGCCACAACTACTAGGCTATGCAGATGCAAGTCATGCATCCTGCTATGACAGAAGGTCATACTCAGGTAGTGTGTTTCTGTGGAAAGAAGGTGCTGTCAGCTGGGAAAGCAGGAAGCAGCGGACGGTGGCTCTCTCGACAGCAGAGGCTGAATATGTAGCCACGTCTGAAGCTACTAGAGAAGCTATTTTCCTAAAAAGGTTAATCGCTGAAATCACACGTGAGCCAGAGCTTCCGACATGGTTGTATAGTGACAGCCAGTCTGCAGTGGCTATAGCGCAGAACCCTGTACATCACCAGCGAACAAAACATATCGACGTTCGTCACCACTTTGTGAGAGAAGCAGTTGAACGAGGGGATGTCAAGCTGAAGTATGTGGAGACGGAACGAATGATTGCTGATGTGTTAACGAAGCCGTTACTGAAAGGAAAGTTTAGCTGGTGTGTGAATGGGATGGGCCTGAACGTTTGAAATTGAGGAGGAGTGTTAGATTAGAGTCTGCATGGACAATGAAGTTTTCTATGAGACCTAATGTCAATTTCAAATGTTGTTTATTTGTTTGTGATGTTTTTGGAACAGATTGTCAAGTCTGTCACTCGTGAAAATTTCTTTCAGCAATGATACACAAATAAACGTAAAACAAATATTTATTGTGTATTCTTATCCAATTCACTGCGCATGGGTTCATAATTAGTGAGTCTAAAGCTAGGCTACACATAATATTATATCAGAAACTCCATCAGTTTTAAAGTTTGGATCTTCAAATTTTGTAGTTAGACCGAAAATTGTAAATAAATTTACACATGTTTCAGACTTTTTGATAATTCAACCCCCGAAGGGGTGAAAAAGGGGTTCAAAGTTTGTATGGGAATTAAGATAAGTAAGACCATTTCATTCGTAATTTCACAGGAGTACTCTTCAATCAATCAATAAATGAGTAAATACGTGTTTCAGGTTTTTCCAGAATTCAACCCCTAAGACCTAGCCGTCGACGTAACCGTATAACTAAAATATATTACGTTGTCTGAACAAGTAGAGCTTTCTTTAACAAATTTCATAAGAGGTCCAACATCCTGTGCGGACATGGGTTCTTTGTAGCCATCCTTTAGAATATCCTTGATGTAGTTTTGTGGGCCGTACAGAGTTATCCCAAAAAATTCCATAGAAATAAATGTCTTGTATCACAAATAAATAACGTATAATAAATCAATAAAATTAAATAATACTACTCAAATAGCGATCTGTTGTACAAGTGAGTGACAACAGTGACAAGACCGACCGCAGCGCGGTTCAAATCTCTTTGGTGACAAGACACGCGAAGATGAGCAAAGCAAGAAGGTCCTAAATCTTTGGAGTAAGTACACACAATCTCATTCTAGGACCTACTGGGGCACACAGGGGTGTCAAGCTCGGACCTCTCCTGTCTTATTAAAGTACTCTTTGTCTCGGACGAAGCAATACATATTTGACCGTTGCCATAGCCGTTACAGCTTGACCAACTTTTCTGTAGAATGGCCAAAAGCGGAACTACTTACGTCATTTTGACAACCTCAAAGTATAAATGTATAGAGTCCGTCATATACATAGTCGTGTTAAGCGTCTCCTAGTCGACTATGACAAGTCGGTCAAAATACTAGGGTCTAGGTTACGTTTTACAAATCAAAAAAATCTAATGTTTCATCCAAACCTTATAATATGCGAAAGTAATAATATATGTGAATTGATCATTAATAATAAGAAAGGAAGCGTAAATGATCCGTAATAGCCAAAAATGCGCGATTTTTAACAGCGTTTTTTAGGGTCCCGATACCAAAATGGTAAAAAAAGGAACCCTTATGGTGCGACTTTATCTGTCTTTCTGTCATACCTGTATATCTCAGCAACCACTTATGCTTTAGACTTGAAATTTGGAATAGTTTTAGAATATGGTTGTCCAACTTAACTGCACATGAGAGAATCAACAAAAAGTTATGATTATTAATGTAAAGGGGGCCCAAATAGGGGTGGGGGGGGCAAAATTTCAAATTGTCATTACTAGGTCGAATGGGGTATTATATGAAAGGGCTTTTCTTGTGCATTCTAAAATATATGTTTATATTTTTTTACAATTCTTAGTTTTAAAATTATGATGAAAAATGTCAAAAAAAAATACCATTTCCATCCCTTAATCTTCGTAGTGTCTTAAAGGAAAAATTAGAATTAAATACAGGCGATAGACGTTTATGTAAATATTACAGCAAAAATAAAACGATCTTTCTAAGTTGCAGTTTTTTTAGAAATGGACTTTATTGCTTCCAAAAATACTACTCGTATAGGCACATCGGAACCCATCGAAATCCGCGCGAGTCCGACTCGCATTAATCCGGTTTTTTCTTGAATGGTAATTATTCTTACCAGAAAAACTGTAGTAACAAGATTTATTAGTTCTAAGCTATATATTTCTTAAAGAGAAAGACAAAACTTTTACGTTTTTGGGATAGAAAAAAAATTCATTCATTTTTTATTGGTACACTACCTGCTGTGATCATTTATGTATGTCTTTTCCTCTATACAAAGGTTGTCTGGTAGAGATCGCTCTCAGCGATAAGACCGCTTTTGCCCACTATAACCTTAAGTGTTATTCTTTGTGTGTTCTTATGTTTATGTGTGCAATAAAGAATTTATTCATTCATTCATACATTTTAGTATGGAGGTCCCTCGCAAGAAATGGATAGCTGAATGGCTCCCTCCTTAGCATAAAGAGCTGCTACTTAAACCTCCTTGTGTCAGTCAGTGTTGCCTGTGCTGTTCTTGTTTTCCTGCATATTTCCAAGTATTATATGAGAAAGTCATACCAAAAGCGATCGAAAGTGGTGTGCGAGAAATGATTCTCAGAATGAAATCGTTCTTTGATGCAGAAAAGGAGCAAGAATCTCCAATAATACCATTTGTTCATGTATACAAACGCATTGCTGCCGCTACAGGTCAGTGTTTCCCAAATCTTCTTCAATCCAATATTGACCCAGATTATTATTGCAGTAACAAGTAGAAGCACTAGTTAAATACCTGTGTAAAGTTTCATTAACCTAGGTTTAAAACATTCCGTAGAATTTACCTTGTACTTGATAGGAACGGTGCCATAATCACTTTTTAGACATTTCCAATAAGATTTAACTTTTCTTTTCTTGTTTTGGAGAAATTTTGCAAATTATCACAAAAACAGGTGCTGCTGGGGATTTTTGAAGTGAAAACTTTTTTAGCGGTGCCTAGCACTTTTCTAGATGGGGATAAAATTATAAATTCGCATCAGATGTCGCGTCTTTGTCGCGTCAGAATCAGATCTCATACCAAGTAAGAGCAGGCTCAATATATACAAAAGTTCTAAAGTGTGATAAAGACCAAAACATCTATTTTGTCTTTGTCGCGTCAGATCTTGAGATCTCGGATGAAGTATAGAAACGGATTTGCAAATAATCATACAAAGTTAGAGCAGGCTCAATTTATACATACAAAAGTTCTAACGTGTGATAAAGACCAAAACATCTTTTTTGTCTTTGTCATAGTCTCGGCTTTTTTTTGCAGTCAAACTAAATACAGCTGTCAAACTAAAAATCGCTATAACTCGAAAACTACTGACCCTAGACTACTCATGTGCTGAGACAAATGATAAGTCTCGATGAGATCTACATTTCGGATGATAGCTGTCAAATTAAAAATCGCTATAACTCGAAAACTACTGACCCTAGACTACTCATGTACTGAGACAAATGATAGGTCTCGATGTGATCTACATTTCGGATGACAGCTGTCAAACTAAAAATCGCTATAACTTGAAAACTACTGACCCTAGACTACTCATGTGCTGAGTCAAATGATAGGTCTCGATGAGATCTACATTTGGGATGTCAGCTGTCAAACTAAAAATTATTTGAGTTGTTGCTTTAATACAGGTGTGAGTGTGACAGACGGACAGGCAGACAGACAAAGTCGCACTATAGAAAAGGGTTCCTTTTTTTACCGTTTTGATATCGGAACACTAAAAAGTAAAAAGGCAGAAGTTGTTTATTTTTGTAATAGGTGGCAATCCCTTTCGATCGTAGCGCCATCGTAAAATTCTACAGATAAGTTGGTCAAGCTGTACTACAGCTTGGCCAACTTTTCTGTAGAATGGCCAAAAGCGGAACTACTTACGTCGTTTTGAAAACGTCATTTTGTTTTTGACAGTCCTCAGAGTAAAAACACAGTCGTGTAAAGCGTCTCCTAGTCGACTATGACAAGTCGGTCAAAAAACTAGGGTCTTGGTTACGTTTTACAAATATAAAAAAAATCTTTAAAAAATCTAATGTTTCATCCAAACTTTATATGCGAAAGTGAAAATATATCATTTTTACTTGTGAATTGATCATCTAATAACTCGCCGATTCTGTTCATTGAAATTATTGGGAAAAATTGATCTTGATCTGGGGGGTCACAAAAAAGGTAATAGAAACCATTCGGTTCATTTTTGGAATTTTTGTCTGTTGGTCTGTTTGTCTGGTTGTGTATTCGCGATAAACTCTCAAACCACTGAACCGATTTGAACCGGGTTTTCGATAGGTAATGTATTAAGTTTATTTCCGTGCAACATATAAGCTTAGTTTCATTGCAATCAGTTCACTCAAACAGAGTACAATCCAAGTTTCAAGCGGCGGCGCCAATAACTCACAGACCACTCAACCGCTTGAAATAAGGTTAACAATAACACATTAGGGTTAATTTTGTTTCATTGCTCAGATTTGTTTCAATGCAAACGGTTCACTGAAACAGAGGATACAAACGAGGTTTTCAATAATGTGTTTGGCGTTCTTTCTTGCAATATAAAAGCGGTGTATCATTGTAATCGGTTCACTCGAATAGAAGATACGCAACTCATAAAAAAATATACGTATGAAACTTCTAGAGTTTTGAAAACTTAGGTAAAATAGATAAATAAAATACTTTAAGAAATAAAGAGAGATGTGAACCTTCATGTTTTAGAAATCATCTTTTAAAGGGGGAAATAAGTGTTCAAACTTTGTATAGAAATACTACAGTTTTGTGTTCAGGTACATGTACCTACAGTCAAAAGCATGTGTATCTTGACACGGTGGACTTTGTACCGCTCTTTCTTCAGAAGTAACAGAAGCTAAAGTGACTGAGCCTCAGATTTAGTTACAGGTTTTGTTTTGTATATGAAATAAAGAAACCCGTATTACACTTCGTCTGCATTTTACACTTATGAGGATAGTGGGCGACCTAACAGTCCATACGTGAACAAGTGTACATACATTTTAGTATGGAGGTCCCTCGCAAGAAATGGATACGGTTATGGCTACCTCCTTAGCCGAAATAGCTGCTACTTAAACCTCCTTGTATCAGTCAGTGTTGTCTGTGCTGTTCTTGTTTTTCTGCATATTTCCAAGTATTTTATGTATTTCAAGCATTGACGTAAGAAAAACGCTGCGCTTCTTGGCGTAGTTTCCAAAATCTTTGATTTCAAGTAATTTTATATTTTTACAATGCTTGTCAAGCATGTTCGTCCGTTTAGAAAATGCTTGTCAAGCATCAAAATTTAATTTACTTACTGTGTGAAAGGTTATCAGTAAAAGGAATAATCCGGGTCTTCTTTTTCTATGAAAAAAATAATTATAAAAATAGCTATTTTGATATGTTATCCTTCCTACTAATATTATTATTATTATTTGTACATAGACATAATAATCACATTGACGTAAGAAAAACGCTGCGCTTCTGGCGTAGTTTCCAAAATCTTTGAATACTCTAAGGTATAATATGACTTCGATCTCTTTGCGATAAACAATATCACTAGACAATAGAATTTCAGTTTGATTCGTTGAGTTAATATTTTGTAGGTTTTCAACATGCCTATGCCTTTTTTGATTTCGTTTACTAGCTACCTTTCGATTTGAGCTTAGTGTTGTGGAAAAATTCGATTGCGTTTTTAGGCTTCCGCACCTCAAAATAAAAAAACTGAACCCTTATAGGATCACTTTGTTGTCCGTCTGTCAAGACCTTAGGTCAAGACCAAAGAAATTTGACCTCAAGAAATAATTCGCCACAAGTAGGGATGTGTGCATGCTTTCATCTATCGATAGTCGATAAGTCACACAAGGAAAAATCGATGTCGAAACTTTCACCAAAAAGTTGAAGTACTAAACTTAAATAAAAGGCAAATCTGTTAAAAGCAGTTATTAAATTAATTCAGGAAAATAATACTTTAAGTATTTTTTACTAACGGTTATTTCTTACGTAGCTGTTTAATACCAAACTTCTTACTTACTTACTTACTAAAAGTACGGTTGCGGTGGAGGCAAGAGGGGTAGGAGGTGTAAAGGTTTTTTTTTTTAATTTTCATGAATATCTCTAGCTTACATACAAATTATGTAGGATTTTAACACAAACTTTTATCCCTCAATGCAGGGGGTGCATTTGCGATGGTTTTGCAAACATGCTGAAATACGGATTTGTGGTTTTCTCCTAAGTAGCTCAAATCAAAATCAAAGCGTTGCATGTGCACAACAGTTGCTCCATGTTTTCGCTTTCCTCACCACATACTTTTAAATCTTTTAAAGTATTGTTTTTAGCGAAAAACTTTCGAAACCTTTTTTGTGTAGAATTTTATGTCGATTAATTTAATTATTTTTTTATCATATTTCTTACGATTTGTTGATTCATGCTGTTTAAGATATTTAAATCTGGCGAAGACACACAAAGTGATATTTGTTTGACAGTGTCCCCATCGGGATTCGAACTAAGAATAAAAAACCGGTCAAGTGCGAGTCGGACTCGCGCACCGAGGGTTCCATACCACCACATAATCATAATTGTGTTATTTGAAATTTCAGTAAGTTAATGTGCTAGATTTTTTGAGTCCGACACGCGCTTGACCAAATTTTATTATTTGTTGTTATTTTACAGCTTATGCACTATAAACATACCAATTTTCAAGTTTGTAAGTGTTCCCGTTTTTAAATAGAACTAAAACAAAAATCGCCTCAGCGACCATCCAACTTGACCCCTCTCTTATATGAATGTTCTTGAAACGGGAGCTCACCACAATTGGTTTTCATTAGTTGTGAGAAAAGTTGTAATATTTAATGATTTCAGACTTTTCCCATTATTTGTACTGTGAGACCTAGCTTCTTGCCAAATTTCATAATTTTAGATCAACGGCAAGTACCCTGCAGGTTTTGCTTTTTTGCATAAATGTATGGAGATGAGGACATAATAAGCCATATCTTTTGATTGCGTCGTTGTAAATAATTGAATTTTTCAGATCTTGTGTGGTTCATGGATCCTAATATATGATATTAATTTTAACCTGATACCTTTACCCGTTCGTGAGATAAAGGGTCTTGACAGACAGACAGACAGACAGACAGACAGACGGACAACAAAGTGATCCTATAAGGGTTCCGTTTTTTATGAGGTACGGAACCCTAAAAACAAAACTTTGCGTTGAATATTGTAAAATATAGTAAATGATACAGCAGCACTACACTTTCTTTCTCGCGATATGCAAGTAAAACTATCAGCCGCAAACTTATATTTGTTATACTATACACATAGTATGGAAATACAAATTTATATTTCGGTTCGGTTCGGTTTTATGTTTCGGTTTCGGTAGAAAATGTTCTAATGAAATAAGCAGATGAATTCAGAATTCGAATTGTTAAATATTAAAACCAACTAACCGTAAATGATTTCGAACAAATCACATGTTAAATTTTTGGTAGTACTAAAATACCCTGATTAATACTAAATAATAATATTAATATTAATGATTAATTACCGATTTTTTTATTTCAAAACACGTTTCTTAGGGATAGTTGTTCAGTTTTGTCTACTGAAAAAGCCCTTTCAATTTTTCGAACATCCTGTGTACTAAATTTTAGCAAAAACCAATCAAATTGAATATCCATTCAAGTAAATAACCAAAACAGAATTAATATCATAGAAAATAATATAAACTTAATGGAACCAATTATGAGTAAATCACAAGTTTACGTTTTGGTAGTACAGGAACACCCCTTATATGAAATCACACAGACAAACTGATGATGGCGCAAGATACCTTGCATGGAGATCCTTAGTCAAGCAAAGTTTCATAAAAATCATTTTAGCCGTTTTTTTTAAAAAATCAATTCTTCATTTTTGTTGTATGACAGCTACCCTCAAAATGAGAGCCAGCAAAAAACCATTAGGAACCCTTCGACCAATTTGCATATGTCTTAAATTTAAAATATGGTGTTAATGGGACCATTCGTTTAGCCGCTAGGCCAAAGCGTGACGGACAGACCGACCGACCGACCGACGACGGACGGACATTTTTAGGGGACTTGCTTTTTTTGGTATATAAGTGATATAGAGCACATTTTTGAGAAAATTTGTGCAACTTTTTTCACGATTACAATACCTTTCTCGCTCCGCTCGAAAGTAAAAGCACCACTATCGATAGAAAATACATCACTCATGACCTTCAACATGATCTCACAAAAAACGATTAATTACAATAAAATACGTTACAATTTCCATATTTCTGACTGTAAGAATGATAAGTTGACATTTTTTAAGCAATATTTGTGATAATAATCCACAAACATGAAAAATACTGAATAAAACTTACAGATGAAAACATAAAATTTCTTTGCAGTCATTTACTTATATATAAGTACTAGCCCATCGGCACGTTACAATGTCCCCAATTCGTTGGTCCGAAATTTGACGTTTAGGACCAACAAACGTCAGTCGTTGTCAGTCATATTGTCAACATTGGATGCAAATACACTTACCAACAAAATTGAATGTTCTTAGTTAAACAATATACTCTTATTATTATTATTGTTATTTCTTATTATTGTTTTTGGCTATAATCCAATTAATGAAACTGAAAAACCAGGCCTAAATCACATATAAACAGTTAAAAGTTTGTATTGTTTTTTCCCGCCATATTATTTCCGTTCCGTGTATTTAGCACCGACCGAAGAACTACACAACGTAGTTCACGCGATTTTTCACAGATGGCGCTATTTTTTCTTGTATGGGGAAATTTTGAACCGCTTGTTCCCAAGACCCTATCTTGACTATATAAATCTATGTTTGCAGTTTTCGTTTTGTTGTTTTGAAGATGTACAGCCATCAACTACACACGTTATTATTAAAAAGAACAATCACTAATATGGAGAGCAACTTACGAATAAATTCACGATATTTCTATCTTGTTCACTACATGTTTTTTATAATTTACACAATGTTTACAACATATAATTTAGGAAATATTTTCAACCGTTAAAATCCCAACAAGTTACAATAATCCTATAAACTTTGTAAATGCAATGAACGCGTCGTTCATCTAATTTGGTAGGATGTGATCACTGACGACTTGACATGGCATGAGACATGCTAGCAGTTGTCATCCCATACTGAAAAAAAATAGCATGGTTTCTTCTCCGAGCGAAGCAAGGAGGTTTTTGTTCTGAGGTAAATGCAATGAACGCGTCGTTCATCTAATTTGGTAGGATGTGATCATTGACGATTTAACATGGCATGAGACATGCTAGCAGTTGTCATCCCATACTGAAAAAAAATAGCATGGTTTCTTCTCCGAGCGAAGCAAGGAGGTTTTTGTTCTGAGGTTTGTACTCTTCATGGATCGAAAACTAGTTCCTGGGAAACTTCGTCTTATTGCTGACTAGCTGTTGCCCGCGACTCCGTCCGCGTGGGGTTCAGAAAAAGTAGCTAATGACTTTTCCCATGGTTCAAACTATCTTATACCAAGTTTTTATCACAATCGGTTTATCGGATTAGTCATAAAAGCGTAACAGACTGACAGACAGAGAGTGCAGTTCTCGCCTTTATATTATTAGGTATACAGAGTACCGATAATACGGATTTTTGTAAGTAAATTAAACACCTCTTGTTTACGTGTGGACTGTTAGGTCGCCCACTATCCTCGTAAGTGTAAAATCATAGTCGAATTCCACGCGGAGTAACTATGATACGGGTTTTGTTATTTATTATACAAAACAAATCCTAACTAAATCTGAGGCTCAGTCAGTTTAGCTTCTGTGGCTACTGAAAAAAGAGCGGTACAAAGTCCAACGTGTCTAGCTTTACATGCTCTTAACTCTACATGTACCTACTTACAAAACTGTTGGACAATCCGTACAATCTTTGTAACTTATCTCTCCCCTTAAAAGACAATTCCTAAAAAACAATGATTCACTTCTCTCTTTATTTTTTGAAGTACTTCGTTTATAAGTACATACATAACATCACGCCTTGTTCCCGTCGGGGTAGGCAGAGACCACAGTTCACCACCTGCTACGATCTTGACATACTTCCCTTGGTTCCTGAACCTTCATCAATCCTTTCATACATGCTCGTCGGTTCAGGGTACTTTTAACCTGGCCTTTATTCAGAACGTCCTGAATTTGGTCCTGGTACGTTCGCCGAGGCCTTCCCCTTCCAACGTTTCCATTCACTCTCGCCTTGTGGATCTCTTTCATCAATCTTCCTTCATTCATCCTCTCTACATGACCAAACCATCTCAGCATCCCTTTCTCAATTTTAGTCACTACGTCTTCTTTTACGCCACAACGTTCTCTTATCACACTATTTCTAATCCTGTCACTCAATTTCACACCAATCATACTCCTCGACGCTCTCATTTCTACCGCATTAATTCTACTTTCATGCTTTTTCTGCCATACCCAGCTTTCACTGCCGTACATCAGTGTTGGTACTTCCTAAGTTTTCAAAACTTTAGAACTTTCGTATTTTTTTTTTACATTTGTTGCACCGCCATGCCCACAAAGGAATTTTTCATTATTATTTTTACAATAAAACTAAATCTAGATTTTACCGATCTTTAGCTGTACCCACGACTTTTACACAAACAACTGGACCGGATCAAACGGAATTTTCAACAACGTATTTGGCTTTTTTCCGTACAAAATTATAGGCTTTGTTTGATTTCAGCTGGGTTTCACAGCTTGAAACTTTGAACTCGCCTATTATCTGTTTGAATGAACCGATTGCAATAAAAAAAGTTCAAATATTGCACGAAAGCAACCCAAATACGTTGTTGAAAACCCCGTTTAAGTCGTTCAAGTAGTTTGTGAGGTATTGGTGCGGCCGTTTAAAATTTCGCGAACCTTCTGTCTGAGTGAACCGTTTGCAATGAAATAAAGCTTATATGTTGCACAGAAAGAAGCCCGACGCGTCATTGAAAACCTCGTTTGACTTTAAACCAGTTCAGTAGGTGAGTTCTTGGTTCTGCTGCTTGATACTTTGCGTATCTTCTGTCAGAGTGAACCTTTCGCAATGAAACTAAGCTTATTTATTGAACCGTTTTCATTGAAAGTAAGCTAATACATTGCAAAGAATTAAGTTAAACACGTTATTGAAAACCCTATTTAAATCCGTTTAGTAGTTTGTTAGTTATTGGTGCCGCCGCATGAAACTTAGGCTATTTTATGTCTCAGTGAACTGTTTGCAATGAAACTAAGCTTACATGTTGCTTGGAGTAAGCCAAATACGTTACTGAAAACCTCGTTTTAATCGGTTTAGTTGTTTGTTAGATATTGGCGCCTCCGCTGGAAATTTCGCGCACCTGTCTGAGTGAGCCGTTTTCAATGAAAGTAAGCTAATATGTTGCAAAGAAGTAAGCTTGACAGTTTGTTAAAAACGGCGTTTGAATCCGTTAAATAGTTTTGTGAGTTATTTGCGCCGCCGCATGAAACTTAGCGTACCTTCTGTCTGAGTGAACCGTTTGCAATGAAACTAAATTTTAATGTTGCACAAAAGTAAGCCAAACTCGTAATTGAAAACTCAGTTTGAATCGGTTTGTGAGTTATTATCGTACAGGCAATTTGATACTTTAAATTAGTGTAGCTTCTGATTGAGTGAACCGATTTGAATGAAACATAGCCTATATGTTGCTCAGAGCTAAGCTGAATCTATCTGCGAAAACCGCGAGAAAATCCGTTCAGTAGTTTCGGAGTTTATCGAAAACATACAGACAGACAGACAGACAGACAGACAGACAGACAAAAAGTTCAAAAAACATATTTTTGAGTTCTATTAGTCGTTTCTTATCGCCCACACTAATTTTTTTATAAATTTATCAAAAGTACAGACACGCGGTTTCTACTCTTTTATTATATGTATAGATATAGATGTATAGATTCCGTGCGAATATGGAAGGAATAGCAATTTTTTAAATTGTTTTACGAGCATGATCTTGCTTGATAATCACGAATCAGTTTGTTCTTATTTGTATCTTGTTCGTATGTTGTAATTCAATTCAATCTTTGATGAGTGGCTTTTTTGTGTTCACAATTCCGCCAATGTCACGTAGTGAAGTGAATACACGATGGAGATTCGCAAAAAAAAAACCCGGATATAGAATCCATTGAATAATCCTTTAGAGTACAAAACATCACAATATGTACATCACAACAGAACAAGATAGTTATTATTAAAAATAATTTTCATAAATAGGAGAACATTAGAGTTTAATATGATTATAACTGATGAATTTTGACAATAAGAATATAAAAGGAGAATCAACAAGGGATAATAAATATTTCATATTAGTGGGCAAAGAGATCTCAGGAGGGAGGACATTATATAATGAAATAGAAAGTTTGGGACATTCCATTGACGTAAGAAAAACCCCCCTGGCGTAGTTTCCAAAATCTTTGGGACATTCGTATGTTGTAAACAAAGTGTACTGTCTCAAATTTTGACATTTATTGTACAACTAGAGCCATCTGTCAGAGCTTTTAAAACCTTTTTGTTTTTAGGGTTCCGTACCTCAAAAGAAAAAAACGGAACCCTTATAGGATCACTTTGTTGTCTTTCTGTCTGTCTGTCAAGACCCTTCATCTCACGAACGGGTAAAGGTATCAAATTGAAATTAATACCATGTATTAGGGTGCATGAACCACACAAGATCTGAAAATTTCAATTTTTTACAACAACGCAATCAAAAGATATGGCAGTTTATGTCCTCCATACATTTATGCAAAAATGCAAAACCTACCCTACTTCCCGTTGACCTAAAATTTTGAAATTTGGCAAGAAGCTAGGTCTCACAGTAATGATGTCCTCCTCGACGTAGATCCGTCGACGGCGACTCCCTGGACTCATCTTCTGTTGTGAGCTCGTGAATGGCTTGCAAAGCCCATTTTAGTTTTAAAAATGCGATCACATGTTGCACAGTAAAGTTCACCGCTGTTATTATAGGTGTAGATGTAAGTCGGTTTTAGAATGTCTTTCTTTATCTGCCGCTTTGCATCAAGGTCTTCCAGACGCATTTGTTCGAAATTTTCGATACTCTTGTGGATCTTAAGGCGCCACTCTGGTCTTTGCTGCGCAAGACTTTCCCAATCCCCCGCCGGTATATGACAAGCTGTTAAATGTCGTTTTAGGACGTCCTTGTATCGAAGGTATTGACCCCCTGCCTTCCGTTTTCCACTCTGTAGTTCCGAGTAAAATACAGCTTTGGGGAGCCTTGTGTCATCCATGCGAACAAGGTGTCCACACCATCTTAGTTGACCTTTCATAATTAGAGATTCTACGCCTACCATATTTGATCTTCCCAAGACTTCGGTATTAGGGACGCGGTCCTGCCAGTTGATTCTCAGGATTGCTCGAAGACATCTCATGTGGAATCGGTCTAGTTTCTTGATATCCTCTTTGTATAAGCACCAGGTCTCGGAGGCGTAAAGGAGTATAGGCAGGATTATTGCCTTATAGACAGCCATTTTCGTTTTCAATGTTAAATCGTGTGAATTCCAAACCCTTTGGCTAAGACCGCCGAAAGTAGAAGCAGCTCTTCCTATACGAGTACGCGTTTATACCTCACTCTGCAGGCGGTTGTCGCTGCGGATCATGGTTCCAAGATATCGAAAAGTTGTTACTTCCTCAAGTCGATTTTCACCCAGGTAAACAGGTACGTCACATGCAGATGCGCCTCTACGAGGTTGTTTAACTATCTGAGTCTTCGATACACTTATTACCAAGCCAAAGTTTCGACAGGAGATATCTAGTTGATCGAGATATTGTTGCAGGTGTTCTACGCTCTCTGCCATGAGACACACGTCATCAGCATATAAAACCTCCAGGATGGACATTGGACTTACTTTGCGTTTAGCTCTAAATCTACTTAAATCAAAAATGCTCTTATCAGACCTGAAGTTTAGGGCGATCTTTTCATTGCAATGTTTAAGTGCGTCATTCATCACCGTAGCAAAGTAGATAGCGAATAGTGTTGGAGCCATTACGCAGCCTTGTTTAACGCCGCTTGTTACGGAAAATTGGTCTGTAAAGTTATTTTCGTGTTACACTCGAGCCATCATGCCATCATGGAATTGTCGCACTATCTTTACAAATTTTTCAGGACATCCTATCTTTTGCAAAACACACCATAATGCGTCCCGTGGTACACGATCAAATGTTTTTTCTAGGTCTACGAAGCACATGTAAAAATCACGGTGTTGTTCTAAGCTCTTTTCCTGAAGTTGTTTTAGTACAAAAATTGCATCAACCGTGCCTCTATTTGGACGGAAACCACACTGGCTCTCCGGCAAGAATGTTTCGGCAAGGGAGTTTAAGCGCCTGTTTAAGGTCTCACAGTACAAATAAAGGGAAAAGTCTGAAATCGTCAAATATTACAACTTTCCTCACAACTAATGGTAACCAATTGTGGTGAGCTCCCGTTTCAAGAACATTCATTTAAGAGAGGGGTCAAGTGGGATGGTCGGGGAGGTGATTTTGGTTTTAGTTCTATTTTAAAAACGGGAACACTTACAAACTTGATAATTGATATGTTTATAGTGCATAAGCTTTAAACGGCCCATACAAAGCCCTGCCTGCAGGGCCCTGCTTGCAGTGCCACTGCCAATCGTACTTTGTGTGGGCATGCAGGGCCGACAAAATCGCCGTTACATCGGCCCTACAGGCAGAGCTTTGTATGGGGCCCTATAAAATAACAACAAATAGTAAAATTTGGTCAAGCGCGTGTCGGACTCAAAAAATCTAGCACATCAACTTACTGAAATTTCAACTAATACAATTATGATTATGTGGTGGTACGGAACCCTCAGTCCGCGAGTCCGACTCGCACTTGGCCGGTTTTTTTTTTAAATCGTGACCTTTATGACCTTGAAAAGAGCTCATTCAGCCAAAGTCAAGTTAGTAAAAACAAAGTAACAGATTCGGTTATTTTTATATTTTATAGTTTTTGGTACCTACAGCTTTTGAAAACTAAAAACGAAGCTCTTCGTGGGTTAGCTAAAGTGGTTACGGATGTCAGAGTATCAGAGTCCTGATATCAGATACCTGATACCTGATATCAGAGTCTTTTCTGAAACCATCATTACCCTCTACTCTTTTCTCTTTACCCGGTTTTAGGCTCATCAGGAACGACAGGTCTTATACTAAAGCTTCATCGTCGAAAGTGGTTGGTGGTGGAGGGGTCGCGATTTACCTCCGGGGTGATATTCCTTGCGAGATTATTTCTCAATCTGCCGGAGCCGCAAACTCGCCTGAATATATGTTTTTGGAAGTGACACTTCACCATAAGAAGATGTGTTTGGGCGTCTTTTACAGCCCGCACTCCAGCATCAACTATTTCGACTCCTTAGAAACCACGTTGGCCGACTTAAGACCGCACTATGAGCATATAATATTGATGGGTGACTTCAATACCTGCTTGGTTAAGGAGGACCACCGCTCGAACAAACTTCTCTCTATGCTTCGGTCAGTTCATCTGGAATCTCTTCCCTTAAATCCAACACACTTTCCCCATAATGGTCCTCCTTCCCTTCTCGACCTAGTCATCACTTCCTCTCCCGATTTTGTCAGCACACATGGTCAATACAATGCATCAGCATTCTCAGCGCATGATCTGATTTACATTTCCTACAAGCTTCGGCCTCCTAAACGGAGACATAAGATTGTAATGATGCGTAATTTTGCCAAAATTGACATCGAAGCTCTTCAGGAGGACATGTCTAAAGTCGACTGGCTCCCGGTTATATCTGCTCAGGACACTGATAGTAAAGTCTTGGCCTTCAATAGTATTCTTCTCTCTATCTATGACAAACACGCTCCTGTCGAGACTGTCCGTGTCAAACATTTTCCAGCCCCATGGCTGACCGAGGACATCAAGCGTTTGATGGCAAGAAGAGACCGGGCTAAAGTTAGATTACGTCATGATCCATCCGATGGTAATCGGGATACCTACATTGCTTTGCGTAATCTTTGCAATAAATCTATTAGGACTGCTCGTAGAAAATATATCCACACTACCATTGACAGCTGTCCCCCGGATAAGCTGTGGAAATTTTTAAGATCACTCGGTGTTAGCAAGTCTAAATCGCACACGCCAAGCTCTCTAGACTTAAACTTACTAAATAAGCATTTTAGCTCCTCTCCAGTCCTCTTGGATGCAACAATCAAGCGGGAGACACTGAAACTCTTGGAAAAATCTCCTCCTTCATCCGCGATCCCCATGGAATTCGGGAGGATATCGGCGGCGGAGATTGTCAAGATTTTGAACAACATCGAGACGAAAGCTGTTGGTGACGACGGCATTAGTCTAGAGATGATTTCACCTGTTAAAGTCATTCTTGCCCCCATTCTCGCTGAAATCTTGAATTTTTCGCTTTCCGCCGGTACCTTCCCTTCGCCATGGAAAGTTGCCCATGTTATTCCTCTCCCCAAAAATCCTAATCCCAACACTTTTTCCGAGTACAGACCCATCTCCATATTACCTATCCTGTCCAAAATCCTTGAACACTTTGTGCACCGTCGCCTGTACTCTCATCTACTCCGCTCCAACTCTTTAAATCCCTTCCAATCCGGTTTCCGCCCAGGTCATAGCACCACCACTGCCCTCGTCAAGGTCACAGACGACATTCGCTGGAACATTGAGAACAGGAAATTAACCATTCTTGTCCTTCTTGATTTCAGCAGTGCGTTCAATACCGTAGACCACGACATTCTGTTGGCGGTGCTTAATTCCCTTAACCTCTCCCCTATGGTGTTATCTTGGTTTAAATCATACCTCTTCGATCGTAAGCAGCTTGTGCGAGTGGATGATCATAGATCCGATTTTTGCCCCTTGAACGCAGGAGTGCCTCAAGGTGGAATACTTTCTCCGCTACTCTTCTCAATTTTCATCAACGGGATTACATCCTCCCTTTCCTCGTCTTACCATCTCTATGCAGATGATCTTTTGATAACCTTTCTCGTGCCGTTGAAACCATTAATTCCGACTTAAAATCTATCGCCTCCTGGGCCAACAAATATGGTCTGCTTATCAATGCAGCAAAATCCCAAGCAATTATCATCGGTGGTCACCACTATATCTCCAAGCTTGCAGGCTTTTCGGCACCTAGCGTTGTTTTCAATAACGTTGTGATTCCTTTCTCCTCCACGGTCAAAAACCTAGGCGTCGTCATGGACAGAACTCTGTCCTGGTCTGCTCATATTGGTGAGGTAAGCCGTAAACTCTTTGCGTCCCTCCACTCCCTCAAGCGTTTACAAAATCTTCTCCCACTTCAAACCAAGATAATGCTCTCCCATTCCCTCCTTCTACCTCTCCTAGATTACGCCGATGTAGCCTATCTCGATGCTAACGAGGATTTGTTAGACAAACTCGATCGACTCCAAAACGTCTGCATCAGATACATTTTTGGCCTCCGAAAATTCGACCATGTTTCCGAGTTTAGAATTAAATTAAATTGGCTCCCCATCAGACTTCGCAGAAACATCCACATCCTATCCCTTCTCTACTCCGTTCTTTTCAATCCTGCAACTCCTCACTACCTAAAAGAAAGTTTCCAGTTCTGCACTGACTCCGACAGCCGGCTCCGATCCAGCGTGAACCTCTCTCTTGCTTTTCCAAGCCACTCCTCTCGCATTGTTTCTAATTCCTTCTCTGTCCGAGCGGTGAGACTCTGGAACCAGCTTCCCGAGCATGTAAGGAAGTCACCCAGCATAAATTCATTTAAATCTGCGCTAAAGAAACTCTGGGGTTACAATTCTGACACTTGAGCTTTACTTAGTTATATGTAGGTATATTTTATATTTAAAATGGATTATTATGTATCCATATATATATATTGTTCAGTTATACTATATATTTAATAGATATTTGTATGTAGTTTTTATGTAGGTATGTATGGAATAGCATTAGTAATTAATATACTTATTTTTCTTTTATTATTATTATTATTAAGTTAGGTACGTATTTATAGTCTCTTTCTATTAGTCTTATAAATTTTTCTTATTTTCTTTCATGTTTTGCTCTGTTTGCACGCTTGCATCCTGCATCATTATACTTGCTCCTTTACTCACTCTAAGGTTGACTGGTAGAGATCTCACCTAGGGATAAGTCCGCCTTTGCTTGTAATCTTTCAGACAATAGCCACTTTGTAATAAAGAATAAGCAATAAAGATTTTACAACAACAACAACGGATAGACGTCAGTCAGTCAGTCAGTTAGTCAATCAGTCAGGACATATTATTTTATTGACATTTTAGTGAACTATACTCATACCAAGTTTGACACTCGAATTACTAACCGTTCTGACGATAGAGCAAAAACTAAAAAAATACGTTTCTTGTATGGCGACCCTCCATATTTTTTTTTTATTTTTTTATTTTAAGGTGATATATTTGCCTTATTACAAGCTTTTATTTTTTCATTGAATTTTGATCCTCAGCGTGACGCCAATCATCAACTGCACATTAGAATCTTGCACATTCTCGTGACGCACAATTGTAAATGACATTACCTCAGATATAACTAATCTGTGGTTTCATTCTTCAATCACTCCGATTTCCAATATTTTGGATGGTTCCTCTTGTATATTTTGAGTGTTTTGTGATCTTTGTGATAATGTGAAAAACTGCACCATCAGTTTGATCAAAGCTGAACAAAGTGCTATAAATTGGGGAAGATGCAATCTTGTAGAATATGTTTCGAAATTAATGTTCGGATGGTTATGTTGGGTGATACGAAAGTGAAAGAATTTCTTGAGAACATATTCAGCAGCCATGGCTTTACTGAGGTGAGTACGTGTTTATACATATTTGTTGCCTATTTCATGATTGTTTGTTTATTAAAAAAATTAAGCGCAAAATTCAGAATAAATACTGGTAAATAACGTACCTATGACTGTAATATTACTACTTTGTGTGTATAGGTCGATACCTTTCACTGATTCTTAAAACGATATTTTTGCAATAATATTAGACACTATTTTCGGTTTCCCACATGAGTATTTCTGGGACAGAAATCGATATTTCATATCCTAGGTCAGTAATAAAATAAAGTACTTTTTCAGTCTAAGAAGGAGTAATTCATAAAAACAAACCATTTTCTGTTTAGTGTGTTGTTTATGTGACGAAAGTTCATGAACAATTACAAGAACTTATGATGTCATATTACTGACAGGCCTGTTGGGATGGTTGGTAGTGAGCCCGAATTCTACGCCTTGGGCTGTGGGTATGATCCCCGCCCAAAGCAAACATTTGTGTGATGAACACAAGTATTTGTTCTGTTTCTGGGTGTTGTTTATATATTATTTATTTATTTGTCTCTGATATCTATAGTACAAGCTTTACTTAGATAAGGATCAGATGAACTTATATTGCCCATATTTTAAATTAATTTTGTATGAGATTTTAAATTTGGAAGCAAATTGTGTCATCTTCATGTTTATAACAACTTGTATCACTTTTATAATTTCAGAAGCTAAATGAGCGTCATTATGTTTGCTATGAATGTAAGGCTCTGCTGAGTAAAAGCTTCAATTTCATTCAAAAGGCATTGCGAGCTCAACAAGCTATTAGAGAATTACAACAACAGAGAACAGTATGTATTGTCATTTAGAATATTGTTATTGTTGTACCCATTGTTAGATTTTTTATATCAGACTAATAAAAAGATTGGTGGTAATCGATGACCATCACCATCTGCGGAAGTTAGTACTATTTTACATTATCTAAGAACTTCAAAGATTTGTGCCAATGTCGTATTTCTAGAAAACTATCTACAGTAACCAAGGTTAAAGTAGTAAGCCACAAAGTGTAAGGTCGTAAAATGTGGTACCAAAACAGGCTCTAAAAATAGCAGATTTTTGTTATTGATTACTGACACAAAGAACACAATCCCAAAATTTTGTTAATAACATAAATCACATTTTTAACTTGTTGAGTTCATTTGTTTTCTTTTTAATTAGAAATAACAAAATATCTGCAATTTTTTTAAGTTACAACTCATCACAATTTAGCATCTTCTTATTCTTCTTAGGGAATTAAAAAGAAACTAATGGTTAAAATGCATTTTTTAAAATTCCTTTTTTATTTTTAGTGCATATTTCAATGTTCTTCTGTTTGCTAAAACAAGTCAATTGATGTAATATATATCATATTTCATGTAATTTATTAAATTTTAAACATATTTTAGACTGATAATGAAACATGGAGATGCTTAAGAAGTGGTCTTGGACTGGACTCCACACTCAGCTATCATAAAGTTGAAAATATTATTGACATTAAGGAAGAAGTAGTAGACGGAGAAGACATTATAAATGTTATTGGAACAAAGATACCAAATTTAAGTTATCATCGAGTTGATATTGATTTAAATTTGAAAGAAGCTGATGTTGGCGATGATGACTCTAAAAATGGACTTGTATCACTTTTTGATCTTGGGGCATCTAATTCTGAACAAAGTAATTTATGCTACGGTGAAACCGTAAATACTAACCGCAATAATTCTATGGGTACCACATCAAATAATGAAGATGTATTAGAGAAAGTCGAACCAGCAAAACCATGCAAAGATGAAAAGGATTGGTATATGCCTGAAGTTGAAGTGATCATCAAAACTGAACACTTTGAAGATGAGAACTATGACCCACTTACGAGCTCTGGCTCAGAAGCAGAACAAAAAGTGAAGACCAGATCAAAAAAGAGTAATAAAAAAACACAAACGGAAAAGCAGAAACAGAAACAAAAACAAAAACGTTTGCCTAAACGAAATAGTTCTAAAACAAGTGAAACTAAAATTAAGAGTACTAAAGGAAAGCGGAAGAAAAGTTCCAAGTCTCATTCGGAAAAAAGAAAGACCCGTAACTCAGATGTTCCACTGAAGAAGAGAAAGATAAAAGAAGAGGAATTATCTGACTCTGAATCCGAATTTAGCTATGATGACAATGGCAAGAGGATTAAGAAGCCTAAAGAAGAAGTCCGAGTATATCCAAGGAAATGTGAACATGTATGTATCTTTTTTTATTTCATAAATAAATAATAAATAAAAAAATAAAAAAAATAAAATCAGTTTATTTCAGACAATTGTCCATATTTTGTTAGTAAGTACCTTATAAAAAGCACTCCTCCTATAATAAAAAGCACTCCTCCTATATATGTACAGTAGAATAGATCTTGCATCAGATACAAACTTGTGTAAAGGAAACAAATGCTTTTGATAGCACGAGAGGCAAGCAGCCTAACACAGCAAGCATTTTCTAAAAGCTGATTTTTTAATTTTATGTCACATTAGTGGAGTAGAGAAATAATCTACCGTCAGT
The DNA here is from genome assembly GCA_947532105.1 of Athrips mouffetella. Lineage (NCBI taxonomy): Eukaryota > Metazoa > Arthropoda > Insecta > Lepidoptera > Gelechiidae > Athrips > Athrips mouffetella. The sequence continues at coordinate 24,042,750 of OX383957.1, read as the reverse complement.
CAGCTGGTTTCGATAGCGTTTCGTAAGTACTTCCCAAAAACTGAAATTTGGTATACAGGTGAAGAGTATTATTATAATAACAAAAACTAATGGTTGCGCCTTGCCCTTCTATGTATTGTGCGATTGGTCTGTTAAAAATAATTCTTAATCACTTAAGCCAGTCATTATTTGAGTTTTGCTTTAAATTGCTATCTGAAACTATAACTATGGATAAATCTAAATAGATGTTTGTTGCACCGTTTAGTAAATTTGTATTTTTATTGTTATAATAATAAATAATTAATAAATAAGTAGGTAGGTATCTACTACATCTATAAAAGCTAATGAATCCAGCTGATTGACAGGAGATAATTTCTCTACTGTACTAAGGTGATAATGGCTCCACTAACGCGATCCGATCACCCATCTGCGTGCATCGCGGCGTCCCCAACAAGAAATGAATGAATGAAGGTGATAATAAAAAAAATCTGCTTTTAGAAAATGCTTGCAGTTTTAGGTCGCTCGCCTCTCGGGCTATGAGAAGCGTGGTAACTGTGGTGCATTTTTGTGGCTGACTAATAACTTAATGGAGAATTATGATAATGACTTGATAATCATTTCATGTAGTAATATAATATTTGTTTAATTTGCAGTGTGACTACCTTATACAGGCAGGGAAATACCATTACAATCACTATTTAAATGTTCATCCAAAAGAAGAATACCCTTATATGCGAAAGGATCGCCCATATGTCTGTCAATTCTGCGGATTAAGTAAGAAAGTAAGTAGGGGATGAATGATTTGAGGGTTAGGAGGCGTTAAAATTAAATTAAAATAATTGTATTGTGTTACTCACAATGTGAAATTGAACAACTAGTTAGGTAAGGTAGGCTTTTCAGGTGTCTGCCCCCGGCTACAACCGAGGCTGCTTCTAATCCATACACGCTCTGAGTGCTGCAGCTATATGAAAGAAAGAAGTAGTCAAATAGTTTTCTCTTTCTTTCTTATAGCTGCATCCCTCAGATGCCTAAATTTTAACTTCCTCAAAATCCGGCTTTAAAGTGTCAAACGCAAATATTATGTAGTTGAATTTCATTTTAGGTTTTACTTCTATAGTAGTGATTGCGTTTGACACCTTTTGATGGGCTGCAATGCAAACCAATATCAATTGGAGTTTGCCGGTATCACCTCCCACAACGTATGTCACTCCACCTCGCAAGACGTTCACATACAATATTTCTGAAAAACATCTCACCTACTAGCCGACCGCTACAATAGGGGTACTAATTAAACAAACTTCTTTTTAATAGCATTATTTACCTCTAAAAATCTTAATTGCCTTCTAAATTACTAAGTCAGCCCCAATCAACGCGCGTCTGAAAAATAATATCTTAGCCACTAGTTATCTTATAAGCCACTCTAAATATAACTCAGCATGGTGGTTATTTTTAGCATCTAAATTTGTAACATGCATTCAAGCAGTACACTTCTTAAATATTAATATATTGCACCAAAATAGTAATTCTATTAGCTTCTAATTTTATAACTTAGTATACGTTTAAAATATAACTCATCTTACATTTACATTACATTTAATTGATCTTCAAATTTATCTAAAACTAGCTGGTGCCAGCGACTTCGTCTGCGCAGGATTAATTGTAGCCTATGTGTTATTTATGTGTTATTCTGATGTATAAGCTATATTATTGTAAAGTTTCATTAAAATCCATTCAGTTGTTTTTACGTTAAAAGAGTAACAAACACACAATACGACTAGTTTGGGTCCCAGGACACGTAGGAGTAGAGGGCAATGAAGCGGCTGACAGACTAGCCAGGGAGGGATCAGAAAAACATTTATGCGGACCTGAAACTTTTATTGAATTATCAGGGAGTACCATCTGAAGCGCACTCAAGGATTATGCCCAGAGAAGGCACTGCACTGAGTGGGCAAACACTGTTGGACTTACTCATTCGAAGAAATTTCTAGGGACCACAAAGATAGGTTTTTTCAAATATCTAAGAAACCTAAGCAGGCACCAGACCCGTAACATTGTAGGCGCTTTCACCGGCCATTTCGGCACTAGGGAGCACCTACACAAGATGGGTCTGTCGGATACAACTACTTGCAGAGCATGTGGTGAAGAAAGCGAACGCATGGAGCATCTTCTATGCACATGCAACGCTTTGGCTAGCAAGCGTATGAAGATTCTGGGTCAGGCTTATCCGACACCAGAAGACTACAGGCTCCTTCCGCTGAAATCTACATCGGAGCTCATAACCGGCATATTTGGAGACAGCGGAAAATCACAGGAGCAATAAGGCAGGGGAGGCACAAAAGATTCCATAGGGTCGAAGTGCTCTGAGGTCCATTAAGGAACTCAGCCCCACGTAATAAGATAAGATAACAAATATCTATCAATCCATCCATACTTACAAACTTACGCGTTTATAATAGTAATATTGAAGCCAATAATATTACCTAGGAACTATTGAGGACAGACAAAATAAAATTCTTTATTTTAAAAAATCATAACTAATTAAAACTTATCGAAAACTTTAATTTAATCAAAGATGTAACAATTGCAATACAATGGCACGAACGACAATAAACAAATACGGGTCAGTATGTACACACGGCCGCACATCAGTAGAAACACTTTCGGACCTTATCCCGTGGTAATAGAGTTGAAAAAGTTTCTACCGACAAGCGGTTGACCGTACAATGCGCGCTACGAAAGTAGAGCCTTGACGGATCACGTGGTTAACCTGCGCAGTAGACAGTTCGCAGGCCATTTTGGCGGCAAGTGGGGAGGGATTCTAGGCTGAGGAGCATGGGTTGAAGCTGTAAAACGTAAAATGGTGATAAGTTGTAAAATCCGTGGCTGAGTTAGTAAATTAAGTGGCAATATATAAATCAGCAGGACAAGTACTAATTATTGTTGATCCTTTATTTAACACTTTCTTTGAAATATTTAGTTGGCGTCGTAAAAAAGACGAATAAGTTTATTAGAGGCTTACTTATTTTACCGTTCCTTAGATATAAAAAGAGAAGATTTATCATGTGGTCCAAAAAAAATCTGTGGCTGGACTTATAATTTCTCCTACAATCATGACACATTAGTAGCGCGGAGGCTTAAACTGTCGGAATAATGTAGCTTTATTAATATGACACCTGGATGTAGGACAGCCAATGGCGGCTATTATTCAGTCTGACTGACTGACTGTGGTTTGAGTAACGCTTGGCTGAAGCCATATTACAAATATTTGATTTGGCTGAGCGTGTAAATACATGACTGAGTGTGACTCAGTCATACGTCAGTCAACATACTTACACGCTCAGTCAAGCGTCACTAAAACCACAGTCAGTCAGTCATCCATCAGTCAGACTGAGCGTCTAATAGTCACCTATAGTGCGACACGGTTATTTTGGCAGGTGGATAAAATTGGAACTAAAACCACTGCACTGGGATTTTGACATTTAACGAGCAAAATATATGACAACAGTGCCCTCCTAACAACGCCAAAATAACAGCTGTACATTAGAGCAAGATGAGCGATACGTGTCTTTGTCGCTCCAATTTCTTACGCATCGCTACGTCCTACGAAATGTGTGGTGCGCAAATATATTTCAAGTGCGGGCGAGCTGCCGTGTACTTTACATTATTTCAACTGACTGATGACGGTTCCTACATAAACTATGTAAATTCTTATAAAAAATAAAAATATTAATTCTCCTTTTCAGCACATGTCCGAGCTTAAGGAACACGAAATGATTCATGGCGAAAAATCTGTCGTGTGCACCACGTGCGGCAAAAAGTTCTGCAATAAGAAACAGTTGCGGAACCACATGAAACGAGTCCACGTGGAGCCGAAGCTGCTGTGTGAATTCTGCAACAAGGCATTCAAGGAAAAGAGCGTCCTCAAACTGCACATACGGGTATTTTTTATTCTTGAGTTTATTTTTTTTACTATTAATGTCCTGCCGGCTAAGAATTCTATCAACCCGAGGGACATATTACATTATCCGAGTTCTATATCCAAGTGCCAAACTTTGTGACGTATAAATTATGGCAAAAAGCGACAACATGAAACGTATTCACGTTTAGGCCATACTTTATCTGTCAAAAAATATTACAGCTAAAGTAAGGCCATCGTAATAGGTCCATTTTAACAGCTGTCAAACATATGTAAAATTACGACCTGCAAAGAAAAATTAACCTTGTGTGTTGGTGATAAGATAAGAAAACGTTAAAACGGACTTCTTGCGTTGGCCCTACTTTAGTTCGCATGGCAGCAAGCACGTAGAAACGAAACCAGTGTTGGCTGAACCCACAGAAAAATAAAGGTACTTAGAAGGATGATTATAGAAATAATTCGTCACTAGGTGGTGTAGGCGTTTTTCTATGGATTTGACAGGTTATTTTGAATGTTTTCTATGGATCATCGATGATGGGGTTGTGACATGTTGGCAGATGTCATCCCCTACTAAAATAAATTAGCAAGGTATCTATTCCGAGCGAAGCAAGGAGGTCCGAAATCTTTGGCTGAACCAGCGTTAGGCTGCAAACTGTAAAAGCTTTTCATCCCATCTATTCGTAAAGGACGACTTGGTTCGCCTTTAAGTGCACCCAAAGGTGGTGTTTTCTATGAAACTTGCAAAGTGCGCGGCAAAGTACTTTGCGGCGCACTTATATATATATATATATATATATATATATAAACTGCGCCGGAATTATCTTTGCCGCGCACTTTTTGAATTTGGTACATCTTAGTGTTCAGCGCCAAAGAAATCAAACGCAAACCTTGTAAGGCGACTAAATAAGTGACAACCTTCTCTTGTGTCATAAGAATAGAATAGAAACTTTATTTGTATTAAATGTGGTAGATAGTTGTTACATAATATTGTAGGAAGAGTATCACACATTCAACCAATATTAATTTGGTATACAAACAGAGAGTCAAAATTAACAATGATCAAAAACAACACTAAATTTCTTAGTCATAAAAATCTTCAAAAATGTTACATAATTATCATTTAAACTTATATGCAAGAAATTCTTTTACATTATAAAAGCAATTTTCACTTAGTAGCGCGTATAAGGCTTTTTTAAATTTACCAACAGGCAAATCCTTCATACCAGCCGGTAACTTATTATATATTTTGACCGCCATATTGTAAGTATTCATAGAAAAGCAGGTGGTAGTGAAGGGCAGGGGCACCAATCGATTGGGATATCGGGTCAAGAAGGTACAGTTTTCATTCATCCGCGTTAAAGGCGTCTAAGTGTCCTAATCTTCCACTAAGTGTCTTCATCTACCCTAGTGTCTTGAAATGCGACTAAGTGTCTTAATCTGTCATTGGGTCATAAAAGGCGACTAAGTGTCCTAATATTCCACTAAGTGTCTTCATCTGCTTTAGTGTCTTAAAAGGCGACTAAGTGTCTTAATCTGCCATTGTGTCATAAAAGGCGACCAAGTGACTTAACCTTCCCTTGTGTCATAAAAGGCGACTAAGTGTCTAAATCTATACTTGTGTCACAAAAGGCGACTAAGTGTCCTAATCTTCCACTAAGTATCTTCTCTGCCCTAGTGTCTTAAAAGGCGACTAGTGTCTTAATCAATAATCAAAATAATGCAATTTCAGACTCATACCGGAGAGAAACCCTACAAATGCCCTATTTGTGGGGCTGGTTTCGCTCACGGCGGGAATGTGGGCGTACACATGCGAAACGTTCACCAACAGGACCGGACTAAATCCAAGGCTCGCGCTATACACGAGCCGCACTTCTCAATCCTGCCGCCGCGACTCATGGACCCGCAGCTACCTCTGCTGCCGCCGCGGCTCATGGACCATCACCTGGCATTCCTGCCCGGCAAGGAGGAACCAGCTGATGTGCAACCTAGGAGCATAGGCACTCCAGAACACACAAACTAAAATAATATGTTACATGATTAAAATTAAGTATTACTTAAAGTTGACTTGGAATGGTAAGTAAAGAAAACGGGTACAGTCGACCGCACGTAAATGGGAATAGTTTGTTAGAGACGTGAGTAGTAGTAGAATGTATGGTCGAGTCAAAAATTGCTCAAAAGGTGGACATTTTTACTACCTTGCCTAAAATAATAATCAACTGACGCACAAATTTTTAGTATTCTATTGACATACACGTGTGGTGCCGGCAAAGAATAGTACCATCCCATACATACCCGTGGGTGTCGTAAGAGGCGACTAAGGGTTATAAACAGGAGGACGGGCAGCAGCATCCTCCTGTGTATCATACTATCTTAATTACTGCGGACACCTACAACCGCGGTTCATGGTGCCAGCCGTAACGCTGACAAGCGAGGTAACTGGTACTTCCCCTCCACATTTTTCCAGCAATGGACATTTCATGGGATGTTATGATGACACGTCCGTACAAAGCACAATTAGTCTGACAAAATTTAATTTCCAAGTTCAAGGTGCTTGCTTCAACCCAGACCAGAAAGTAATATGTTTACTAAGCGTACATTCTCCTTTACTTTTTACTCATCCCAAATGTTTTTAAGAGGTTTCTAAGACTAGACTTTCTGAAAGAATATTTCTCAGAAACATGCAGGTGCAGAAAGCAGCCGCTTTTAAAATACATCTGGTGAATAGTAAAGTTCTCTTTGACTGCTAATGTCATAAATAATAGAAGCACGACGAGATGCGTATTACAGGAGTGAAGGAAGGTGTGTAAAAAGTTAAATAAATAAATTTAAAAAATCTAAAACTCCCTTTCTGTCTTTTGGAAATTCGAAAAATCTTTTTTAATACATAATATCACGCGTTGTTCCCGTCGGGGTAGGTAGAGACCACAGTTCTCCACCTGCTACGATCTTGGCATTTTTCCCTTGCTTCCTGTACTTTCATCAATCCTTTCATACATGCTCGTCGGTTTAGGGTACTTTTAACCTGGCCTTTATTCAGAACGTCCTGACTTTGGTCCTGGTACGTTCGCCGAGGCCTTCCCCTTCCAAAGTTTATCCTTAATACAAAATGATCAATTCTAAAGGTCGTAAGAACAGAAGTTGTTGCATTTAGCCTCCGCGATAAGGACCAAGACGCTCTAGCAGTACCCTGTGTAATATCACAAAAATATAAATAAGGTTTAACGCAAAGATATACATATTTATGTTTTAAGATTATGTTTGAAGATTAGTATTTGATTATTTAATTTAACTGTAGTTATACATACGTACATCACAAAAAAATCGCAACTAATTGCAAATGAATTCTCGCGCGAAAATAAAATCATCGCACAGGATGCCAATTCATGAATATCATTGGGTGATAATAATAAAATAAGCCTTTTAAGCCAAAACATAGAGTAATTTAGTGAATGTTTTCGTATACAGGGTGTTAAAAAAATTGTAAGCGCCATTTCAGCGTGTTACAAAATACGATTTGTTAACCGAAAAAATGTAGGTTATCAATTCGAACCGAATGTATGTAATATTGTCAAAATACACAATTTCGCGTATTTTAGTCTATATGAGCTTTTAAACAAATTTACCAAATTTCATAAGTGTGTGCTTTACCTATGTTTGCCCACGCATATCTCAGGAACTAAAACTCAGATTTTAATAATAATTTTTTATTGAACTAGGTACTGTTCAACTTAGGGTACAGTGCAAGTTTCATCAAAATCGGTTCTGCAGATCATAAAAAATCGGTTCAGTAAAACTACAAAAGACAAAGAAGTAATTGAGTGAAGGTACTCGAACAAAACAAATTACAAGACCCAGTGTTGTGTTTGTTTTTAAAATTGTAAATTATATTGACGTGTAAATTTTTTATTATTAAATTTATTTCTAGTATTAATTACTTAGAAGTAGTTTCAGTTACAACTAAAATTAAAAAATGAAGAAATATAAAAGTAATTTATGAAAGTTAGACTGGCTTCAAGACTAAAAAGCGAGAAATAAGTTTTTGAGGTCACCAGCCTAAATATCTACATACGTACATGTAATAAAATCGTAAACTCGCCGATTCTGAACATAAGAGAATGTACGCGATAATATGATCTATGGGGTCATAAAAAAGTACTTTAGAACCCATTCGAGTAGTTTTAGGAATTTTTGTCTGTTTGTCGGTGCACGATAAACTCGCAAACCACTGAACCGATTGAAACGGGGTTTTATGTATTTAGTTGTATTTAGCCAACATCTAAGCTTTAGATCATTGCAATCGGTTCACTCAAACAGGAACTATGCGAATGCAAATTATTAAGCGTTTGAAAACGTGGGTGTCGCTACACAGCTAGTTAGGAATAAAACACGTACAGCACGTTCAGGACAAGTCTATGACGGTTATTTTCTGCGCATGGGTGACAGGCGGAGAGCCAATGAACAATTTCCTCGCCTTGGAGATGTCGCGAACACCCCCGCGACTCATTTTTTTTTACTTATGTGCATTGACGGTCACAGACAGAGTAATTTTTCACGCAGTATACCTATGCATAGTTGTATGCCACCGCACCACTACCAAGTTACACGTTTACGTGTTTGAAAGTACTAATAGACGATCGGATCGGACTGCTCCGAATTTAGCTCCGGACCACGATTTTGTCCAATAGCGTTACGGATTGTCCCAAACGACAACTTTCATATTGGGGAAAATCGTGGTACGGAGCTAAATTCGGAGCAGTCCGATCCGACCGTCTATTAGTACTTTTATGCATTATATTACGGTAGGCACCGACGTCAAAAACTTGTTTTCCCTCTTTAAAGTACTAATAGACGATTGGATCGGACTGCTCTGAATTTAGCTCCGTACCACGATTTTTCCCAATAGCAAAATTGTCGTTTGGGACAATCCGCAACGCTATTGGACAAAATCGTGGTCCGGAGCTAAATTCGGAGCAGTCCGATCCGATCGTCTATTAGTACTTTTAGTCTTGAAGTCGGTTTAGTTTTTTCAATTGCTCCGATACTAAAAAGCAATCAGCTGATGCAGTGTCTATGGGAAATTAATCAGTTACTTGGTCTAAGTCTACGAATAACGAAGGCTATGTAACATGCTAAAATAGTGCTTACTTTTTTACACCTTGTGTAATGATTTACCTTTCGAGAGTCCTTAGGAGATTTTTTAGTTTTGAAAATCACAAAATTCACTCTGTGATATTAAAGAATTGGGTCCCAGTGTGGATCTACACCACTAGTAGGAGATCCAAGGCCGAGCTTGTATGGGGTACCTTGCACAAAACCTGCTGGGATGAAATTGGCACAATTCAAGTAAACACTCATAGGTAACATATAAGAAGTGGTGCTCCCTGGCAGGACGCGACGGTGGCGCACATTGGGGCATAATTTCAAAAATATGTCGTTTTTAACTAAGTTGAAAGTGGTAGTTGAACCGACACACGTAGCTCGTTGAAAATTTCACAGAATATGTGTTTTTAAAGCAAATGTTGTACCTAATAAGTAAAACAAAAAAAATAAAAAAAAATGAAACGTGTTTTGTTTGTTTTTGCTCTGTCGTCAGAACGGTTATTAATTCGAGCGTCAAACTTGGTATGAAATATAGTTCACAAAAATGTCAATAAAATGACATGTCCTGACTGACTGACGCCGACCCGTAACCACTTTAGCTACACGTTTGAAATTTTGTGTGCTAATTTTACGTATACCACAAACATCATATCAGAAAGGATTTTCCAAAACTCACACCCAAAGGGTATAAAATAGGGGATGAAAGTTTTTCAAAATTTTTGACTTTTGCTAGTGGTAAGAAAAAAGAAATAGATGTCTTAGCACTTTTCCAAAATCATCCCCCAAGGGAGCGAAATGAGATATGAATTACTTATTTGAGATATCTTTGGTTTTCATAGGTGCACAAAAATCATAAACTTTCATCCCTTATTTCGCACCCTTGGAGGACGACTTTTGAAAAATCCTTTCCGATATGGTGTTTGTAGTATGCATTAAATTAGCACATAAAATTTCAAACGTGTAGCTAAAGCGGTCATGGGTCGGCGCCAGTCAGTCAGTGAATCAGTCGTGCAATCAGTCAGTCAGTCAGGATATGTCACTTTTTTGACATTTTAGTGAACTATATTTCACACCCAAGTTTCATACCAAGTTTGACGCGCGAATTCATAATCGTTCTGACGACAGAGCAAAAACAAACAAAATACGTTTCTTGTATGGCGACCCCGCTTATTTATTTATATTTTTTTAGTTTTTATTATTAGGTGATATATTTTTCTGAAAAACACATATCCTGTGAAATTTACAACCAGCTACCTATGTCGGTTCAAAAGATAAACTATCAGCCTAGTAAAACACGAAATTTTTTCGACATTATGCCCCACTGTGCGTCTCTGCCGCGTCCTGCCGGGGAGCACCACTTCTTATATGTTACCTTTAGGTATGTACTTGAATCGTGCCAAGTTTCATCCCAGCCGGTTTTGTGCAAGGTTCGCCTTGTTGGATCTCCTGCAATACTGATTTGCGGTGGTTGATTGTACCTACTAATTATCGGATACCAAAATCATGTAAAATTAATATTTGTAAATATCGTCTTCTGCATCACAGAAAATTTTAAGTCCATTTTTGTTATGCTATAATAATATTTCTTTACTTGTGTAATTTTATCTAATTTAAGAGATATTTTAATAAATGTTAATTAACTTAATTAAATGTATGTAACAAAATAAATGCGTTTATTTTAGAATAATGCATTCTAGGTCGTCCGTCTATTGAAATAAGAACGGTATAAAGTCCAATGTGTCAAGCTTAATGTGCTCTTGACTGTACGACAACAAAAACAAGCACGCTGCCCGAGAGAAAATATACCTCGGAGAAATGTCACTTTATTTGAAGAATTATGTCATCTAATCTATCACCTTCAAGCGAGAAGAAATGTCAGTGGAGGAAAATGTTTAGCAAAACAAATTCGACCAAGCCAGAATAAGGTCTTATTCTCAGAATAAGAGCGCGGCCAACCTTAAGAGTACTAACAGACGATCGGATCGGACTGCTCTGAATTTAGCTCCGGACCACGATTTTGTCCAATAGCGTTGCGGATTGAACCAAACGATAATTTTGCTATTGGGCAAACTCGTGGTACGGAGCTAAATTCAGAGCAGTCCGATCCGATCGTCTATTAGTACTTTAAGAGTACTAACAGATGATCGGATCGGACTGCTCCGAGTTTAGCTCCGGACCACGATTTTGTCCAATAGAGTTGCGGATTGTCCCAAACGACAACTTTGCTATTGGGCAAAATCGTGGTCCGGAACTAAATTCGGAGCAGTCCGATCCGATCGTCTGTTAGTACTCTAAATTGCATGGTAAAACGTCTATCCATTTACACGAGAATAAAATCACAGAATAGATAATTCCTCGTATAGTTACTCGCGTACAACTTCGAGCTTGGTCGAATCCACCCTAATACATGTAGCCATCTTTGTTTTTCAACATGTGTCGCACTGCTCGACTGTCAAAAAAACGTGATCATGCTTAAAGTCTTTAATCTATTGGCCTAGATAAACTGACAACTGGAGCGTGCTAAGCCGGCTGCCAACTTAGCACGCTGTAGTTGTCAGTTTATCTAGGCCCATAGATTAAAGACTAAGCATGGTCACGTTTTGTTGACATCCAAGCAGTGCGACACATTTTGAAAGACAAGGACGGCTACATGTATTAGTGTATAAAGCTTTCTCTGTCTAAAATATCAAAAACGTAATTTGTGGATTTGCTTAAGGCCCCAGTTCACGTTGGGCCAACCGTTGGCCGCGCCGCTGGCCGCGCCGGCTCGGCAAGCTTGATGGCAGCGTTCACACGTTGGTGCGGCTCATTCCGTGTTGGTCTGTCAAGCAAGATGGACGTATACGCGGAGACTATCGCTGCCGCCGAAATATACTTATATAGTACTTTTAAATTTTATTTCCAGTTGCACCATATTTGAAAAAACAAAACAAAATTATTATTACATATTTAAAATAAAATAAAACGTCCATCCGATCCTACGCACTTATTTGAAATAAGGGCACGGCCAACGTGTGAACGCCGTTTGCGGCTCGTGGCAAATCCCTTTGAATCGTGCACAAAAAACCGACAACCGGCGGCACGCCGGCCAGCGTTTTTCGCAAACGGGCCTAGTTGATGATGGCCGCGCCGGCGCGGCCAACGTGAAGAGCCGATGTAAACATTTTCTTCCACTGACATTTCTTCGCGCTTGGAGGTGATAGACAGATGACATAAAGTGACATTTCGCCGAGATATATTTTCTCTCAGGCAACGTGCTGACATTTTCTCTCGGGTAGCGTTCTAAGCCCGCTGGTATTGTCGTTTATTTGTTTAGTTTTTTTTTCTGGGCAGCACGGTCATTGATCTTAAATATTAGCTTTTTTCTTTGTTCGTTAATATTCGTTATATTGACCTTGATAAAAAATAATTAAATTGTGATGTGGTGACCCCTAGATTTTATACCTGGCGGCATATGTAATAAATACTCTGCCTGGCGGTGTGGTGACGACTAAACTTACGAGGATAATACATTGGCGGAATTGTGAACACACAAAAGCCACTCATCAAAGATTGAATTGAATTTTTATTTATCTAGCACGGCGACAACATGAAGTTTTGTAGTTTGTGTCTTGCGATAAACGTTAATATGAGGATGCTCACCGACTTACAGCAGAAAAGCTTTCTTGAAAGCTATTTAGCTATTCAAGGAGTGACTATCAGGGTAAGAAACGAATTTGATTGTTTTTTGCATGCGGTCCTTCCCATTAGACACTGCATATCTTGTCCCGTGTGGTGCCGGCAAATAATAGTTCTAACCCATACATACCTGTGGGTGTCGTAAGAAGCGACTAAGGGTTATAAACTGGAGGACGCATCCTCCTTTGTATCTTACTGCGGTCACCTACAACCGCGGTCCATGGCGCCAGCTAACAAGCGAGGTGACTATGGTATTTCCCCTCTACATTTTTCCAGCAAAAGCTAGAATTCTGGACGGAGCTCCCTGTCCTATAGTGGACGTTTCATGGGATGTTATGAAGCATAACTTGTGGGTTGTATGTCAGCTGATCAGTGGTATTAGCTACCCTAATGAAAAGCATACATATCAACATAATTTACCTAGCCTTATTCCTTTTCTACGGAGTTTGCCACTTGATACGACGGATTTGACGAGCACACTGGTTTTAACACAGAATAACCCAGTGGTCAAATCAGTCCCAATTCTATATTAGGCTTTGCCAGGTTAGTAGCAACCTGCCTGCAAGTTTATATTCATATTCCATATTCGTATATTTCGTAATAACAGTTATTACAGGTCAAAATTTTAACAAATATCTTAATCATAATATCAAAATTAAAATAATACAATATAAGAATGTCAGTCTAAAAATAATATAAAAATAAAGAACACAAATGTCAAATCTGTAAATATAAAATTATTTGAATGCTATCAGTATAGTCACAAAATAAATTAGGTACCTTCAAGTACTAGTTTACATAGTCAGCTTGCATTAATTCCTTAACACTATAAAAAGTGCGATCAAGAAGCCAGTTTTTAAGCTTAGCTTTAAAACAATTTAGCGATGGGGTGTCTACAATGGTCTTCGGCAGTCTGTTGTATATCGCTGGCCCTATGACGTGGGTCAGTTTTCCAGACTTGGCAAGTTTATGTGTGACAGATTGGAGTCTGCTCGCATGACGGAGCGTCTTACCAGCATTGTCCCCTCGCAGTTGGTACTCGTCCTTGTGCGTGTGTACGTACACTGCGATCTGATAGATCACGATCGACGGTAGTGTGAGTATTCCCAGTTTGGAAAAGTATGGTTTAGCGGAGACATCTTGTGGTATGTGTACTATAGCTCGAACGGCTCTCTTTTGCATACGAAATGCCCGCTCCCATTCAGCCGCTTGTCCCCATAGTTCAGCGCCATAAGTTAAAATTGAATGCACTGTAGCGAAATAGCACGACCGGGCCACATCTTGCGGGACCACTCGGGCCAAACGCCACAGTGCAAAACAAGCACTGCCGATTTTCCCACATATTTTCCCTATGTGCGACTCCCAGGTCAGGCCTCGATCTAATTCATAGCCCAAAAATGCAGTTGATGTCACTTGGTCTAACTTACTGCCGCCTACGTAAACCACGATGGGTCTCGGTGGCCTGCCCCCTAGATGAAAATGGACGAAGTGCGTTTTTTTTAGATTTAGTGCTAAACCATTATAGCCAAACCACTGCGATAATTGTTCCACGGCTACATTCAACTTTTCCTCTAACTGTTTTGCACTCGGAGCGCCAACGACGCAGGCGACGTCATCGGCGTACATGAACGTTTCTCCGGCTTGTATGGCTTCAGGCAGATCATTAAGAAGTAATGAAAAGAGAATGTTCGACACCGACGAGCCTTGTGCTACACCCATAGTTGTTGAGAGGGCATCAGACTTGACGCGACCTCCACACGCGACCAATACTTGCGACCGTTCACGCAAAATATCTGTAAACAACGCATGTGCTGGACCCCGGATGCCATAGTGATGCAGCTTGTGGGCAAGCACGGAGTGGTCGGCTACATCAAAGGCCTTGGAGAGGTCGCAGCACAGCACTGCCACCTGCAAGTTGCGCTCCCGCGCGTCCAGCACCCGGCGCACCACCTCCCGCGTGAGCCCGGTCGTCGAGCGCCCCGCACGGTAAGCATACTGTCGGTCGGAGATGGCTTCAGTCGACTGTAGGTAACCAATTAGTCTCTCACTCAAGCCATTCTCTAGGACTTTCGCTACCGCCGGTATTATTGAAACGGGTCTGTACCCATCAATATCTTCTCTCTTTCCCTTACCTTTAAATAGCGGTGATATTTTGCTTACTTTTAAAGGTAACGGAAAGGTCCCCCCACTTAAACACAGGTTAAAAAGGTGAGCCAAAATTGGAGAGAGCTGAGAGGCAGCTCCGTTCAGAAGTTCCATGGAAATCTCGTAAATATCTTTAGTCGGTTTATGAGGTATGCGCATCCTAATGATTTTATATATCTCATCTGGAGAAAAAGGTCGAAGTCGAAAGGAAGTGTGAGCAGGTGGACGCGCGGCTGTTAGCGCGGCGATCACGCGAGACAGGTCGGCAGCGGGCGCCCCACAGGCAGCCGCTGCCGACACGAAGCGTGAGTTCATCGCATCCACCACGTCCTTCTTACAGTTAAACTTCACACCTTGAGAGTTTACGGCTATGTCTGTGAAGTCAACGTTTGGGTGGTTGTCTTTACCTCTTTCTTTATTGACAATTTGCCACATAACTTTACAACGATTCTGGCCGTTAGTAATTAAATTACAATAGAAGTTAGTCTTTTTCAAATTAATTAGTAAATTGTATTTTTTGTCAATAATATCTATAAATTGTTCAATAATGTCAATATGAGGAAATTTATTGTTTAAATTAATTAAGTCAAATAAAAACTCTTTTGTATTAATTACGTCATCCGAAATCCAACTACCCAAATTTTTCTTACGATTATTTTTACGTTTCAAAGGAAAACATATGTCAAATTTATTATAAATTACATTAATCACAGCCATAGCCAAGCCCTCAACAGACTGTTCATTCTGAGCATATATCTGTGGCCAATCAACACTTTCAATTGCACATGCAAAATAAACCAAATTATCTTTGGAATAGTCCCTAGTAATGCGAGTGAGTGGGTGAGGTACTCGGCGGGAGCAGGTCATCTCGCCCCGAATCGCTAAATGGTCACTTAAGTTGGTCGTGACAGGACAAGTAGTTACCGAACCTGTAGGTATATTGGTATATAAGTGATCCAGTGCCGTGCTTGAATGCGAAGTTATTCTCGTCGGGAAATCAACCTCACATCTAAAGTTATAGTTAGATAAAATGTCGAATAGTTTTTTCGTGTCAGCATTAGGTTTGCCTAAACAATTAATGTTGAAATCACCGACGATAACACATTCACAATCGCTCAAACTAGCTACCTCGATCACACTTTCCAAGCGAGTAAGGAATACGTCGGTAGTAATATTTTGAGACGGAACAGTTATGCCTGTTCTATAAATACACACAATTATCAAATTAAAATCTATAAGACGTACTGCAGATATCTCACAAATTAATTCCGCAGATAAGTTATTTAGCTCGGGAATTTCTACTGCGTTTAAGCTAGATTTCACATACAAACAGCTACCGCCGTGCGCTGCTCGTTTCCGACAAAAATGCGATAAAAGAGTGTAACCGTTTAAATTAACACATTTTAATTTGTCTTCGGGCAACCAATGTTCTGTTAGAGCTAACACGTCACACTTTAAATCAGAACTGAGCAGCACTTCGAGCTTAAACGTTTTGTTACTTAGCGATTGCATATTTTGGTGGCATACAGTAAGTTGGATCGTAGGCGAGTTAAGAGTTGTGAACGCCGGCGCCGGCGCACGGTTACTGTGCGGAGGTTGGCAGCTGAGTTGCGGTGGGCCCGCGCGCTGCGCGGGGAAGTACGCGAAACCAGTCTGCATAGCGGACGCCTTGTGGCCACGAAGTCGGCGCGGTTAGTAGTGGATATAAACTCTCAGGTATTCCAATTACGAAAGCGGCATGTCGGTTGGTTTTTATCACTCGCTTCTCAACCTGATATTCTTTGGACGGTGACACCTTATTCAAATAGTTAAGAAGCTGTTCTTCTGTGGTCTCGGGTGTAAGAGACCATGCTTGGATATACTTCAATTTTTGTACAGCTTGAAGGACACTGGTATTTTTTCCTGTTCCTGAAATCACTGTAGTTGGCTTAGATTTTCGTTTATTGCGCCGAACTTCCTGCCACTTAATACCGTCACCGTCATTTGTATTCAGCTTCGGTGTTTTTCGTGACCCGACTCCGTCGTCACCTTTCTTCGCTGCGTCTATGATTTGTGGAAGTGGAAGTAGTGGTGGAAGTTGTGCTGGAAGTAATGGCACAGTATTCGTCTCCTTCTTACTTGTGGCAGACAGGGTATCCTTTGGAGCTTCGGGCTTGCTTGCACATAAGACTTCTCGGTACTCTTTCTCGATAGTAACCGGTGAAAGGGTGCTACTCTTACATCCGCCGACGTCCAATAAGCCATCTCCTTCAGTGTGTTTGCCGACGACTAGCCGAGTGCTAATTGATGCCTGAAGGGTACTTACAATGTTTTTGAGTTCGTCAACTACCTTCTTATTATCATCTAAGAGCTCTTGTTGGGCTATCAATTTCTTATTTTGTGCTTCAATCAGCGAAGATTGAGTCGAAATTTTTTCTGTCAGCGCTGTCAGAGCCTTTGTCAAGTCTTCTAGTGCTGCAAGTGATGTTTTGGGAAGTGATGATTTTATAAAGGAGCTTTCGTGACTCATCGATTCTTCCTCTGCCCCCGGCGTTTCCTCATCATCACTGTTTGGAAATGATAGGGTAGTATTTTTATCCTGCTTCTTGTCCTTCGGTCTATGTGCGATTCTATTTAATTCGGACCGGCTGAAATCGAATTGTCTTGGGTGTTCAGGATTCGATGCATGAGCAACGCAGTGAATAGGCGTGTCATCGTTTTTTGTGCGGCGCATTGTACAGTTTGGGCATGACCAAATACGCTCTAATTCGTCTTTTTGTTGGTGGAATCTCGCTTTAGGTATATTCACACAAGTATAGTGAAACATTTCTGTGCACTTACTACATTTTAACAATTCGCCAATGGAGATATGAGTATTGCAAGCAGCACATACCCGCATGTTGATTTTGTATGTTGTTACGCTCGGAATAGAGTCCAAAATCAGTGGGTACGACCTGCGTTATTGGCAATCAGCTGTGTCTACTAAATGGCCGTTACACATTCACTGTTTGATTTGCACAATTTTGATTTCGTGATTAATTGATGTTATCACATGTATCTAAAACTGTGGATTACACTATCACTTGTGAAGTTGTTTAGGGCTTCTTTAAATACAACTTATAGGCACGATTTTCTTGTTTTACTATTATTTTAGATTTATTTATATCGGACAACACGGTATCACTTGTATATGCCGCAGCGGTTGCGATACAATAGTCCGTTTTAAAGCTGCCAAATCACCTCTGACTTGGTTTAAAGATTACTTTTAGCGACCAACAGCGTAAATGGGCCCTCCAAAGTATGGAAACAATCTAATGGTTCTTCCACCGGCAATCACTTATCCCGGTCCTGACATTGCCGATGTAGAGAAGATCACTCAGCCAAATTAATAAATGTAGGATTTTGGAATTGTTTAAGTACATAATCCACTTTTTTAATACTTTCAGAATTTGGACAGCTTGGATGTTTGTTTTGAATGCGAAGCTCTTTTAAAGAAGAGTTTTAACTTTCTACAAAAGGTTATATTGGCTCAACATGCTATAGATGTTGAGAGCTCGGATATTAAGGTATGTTGCAATCAATTTCTCTTATCAGTACCTATAACAATCTTTGCGGAGTAATTGATTACATGTTGGTGAGTAAGCCCATTTCACAAAAAATATGTAATTTGGTAAAACAAATAACTTCTAACTGTCTTATTGTATTTTAACATTAGCCTATAAAAATGCTTTGCAAAGATTCATATTATTGTTTAGTTGTTTAGCAACATTATATTATTTAGTGAGCTTACTCAGCATTGTGTGGACGCTACACTCTAACTAAACTTAATACCATGATTCAATGGACTAGTTTGATTTCTACGTATGATTAATGAATGTCACTTTGACAGTTAAGTCTCTATCCAACTGTAAAATATAGAAAAAGACCTGCCAAAGTGACATTTAAGCTGTCAAACTAGTCTACTGAATTATGATCTTCCATCGTGTATTCACTTCACTATGTGACATTGGCAGAATTGTGAACACACAAAAGCCACTTGAGTTTAGCAAGACTGAGCTAATATGATTGCTCTAAAGCAGCCACATCTGGATGGCCCTTAAATGTATGCAACGTCATCTTCAACAAGTCTCCAAAATACAGCCGCTATGTAGCTTATAAATCAATATAATAAAATCTTTTTCACTTCTCATGCTCGAAAAGTTGTAGATTATGGGCATAGGCAGCCTAAAATTGTATTTTATGCACTTGTTCAAAAAAGTAATTTCTTCTTCTAAATTGACTTTCCAGTCAGTCAGGCGCGGTTCCAGCCCTAGATTTTGGGGGGGGTCATCGAGGCTGAACATAACAACACCATTATTTTTACCCACACAAAAATGAGCATAGGTAGTTGTATGAGCAAAGAAAAAAAGCTAATGTTTTTCATACTCGTATATCACGTCACAGAGACAGGCATACACATATTGCAAATTCACCATCGAAGTGAGTTCGAAATTTCACGTAACAGAGCTAAGAAATACTGAAAACAATCTACAGGGTGACCCATTGATAGGCGTCCAAACGAAAAAAATCGATGCCTCATGCTAAGGGGTATCCAAATCACCTCCATGTATGTTCCGCGATTATTTGTAGTTTTCGAGTTATAAATTATTTTATTAATTTTTAAAATTTTCTGCCGAAAGAGTTAAAAATTCTCATTTTTTTTAACTGAACATTTTTTCAGTTTTCTTTTTGTGTCTACATAAAATAATGAACCTTCTAACATTCCTACTTATTATTTAAAAAAATATGGTGAATAAATTTTTCGAATAATTTAATGGGCCGATTAAAATTTTGATGGTCAATTTTAAAAATACAAAAAGGATGTTCCATAGATTGAAGCTGATTTTAAAAACTTTGAAAGTCTCTAGGCTACCCAAAACATTGGCTGAAAAAAAATTGGTGCATAATGGGATATTTTTCGCTGAAATTGGTGTTTAAAAGTTGAGAGGGAACAAATCCTGAATATTAATTTAGGCTCCAAATAAATAATTTGCCTATTTTGGTGACTCCTATTGCAAAATATGATGGTTTCTGTATAAATTCCGTCTGAAAAGTAATGCCCCTTGCCTGTTTTTGTCATAAAGCAGTACCTAGTGTTTACACTATTGTGTTTCAGTAGAAGTTTTAAGAGAACAGGTAAAATTTTTGCCACATGAGCGATCCTATTTTATTTTTCAGGGTTTCAGAATTTAGTTGTTTTTTCCGTAAAAATGTCTAGTTACTAGATAGGGTATTTTAAAAGAATTTTGATACTTTAAATGGTATTGTTCGCTGAAATTGGCGTTCAAAACATGTAAGGGAAAAATCTAAATCTCAATTTAGGTTCAAATAATTAATTATCTAATTAGAAAATTAATTATTTAAATCAATGGGCCACTCTTTATAACATAGCTTGTCCTGACTTAATGACTGATTCATCAACGTTGAGCCGTAACCGCTTTAGCTACAAATCTGAAATTTTTATCTGGTTTTTTGCTCTTCAAACCACCCACTAAGGAAGGATTTTCCAAAATTCGTCCCCTAAAGGGGTGAAATAAGGGATGAAAGTTTGTATGAAAGTCCTTTGTTTCTTGAGTTAGATTCACACAAATTTGAATTTAAGTTTTTGGTAAGAATAAATTTTAAAAGAATTTTGATACTTTAAATGGTATTGTTCGCTGAAATTGGCGTTCAAAACATGTAAGAGAAAAATCTAAATCTCAATTTAGGTTCAAATAATTAATTATCTAATTAGAAAAATAATTATTTAAATCAATGGGCCACTCTGTATAAAATAGCTTGTCCTGACTAAATGACTGATTCATCAACGCCGAGCCGTAACCGCTATAGCTACAAATCTGAAATTTTGATCTTCCAAAATTCATCCCCTAAAGGGGTGAAATAAGGGATGAAAGTTTGTATGAAAGTCCTTTGTTTCTTGAGTTAGATTCACACAAATTTGAATTTAAGTTTTTGGTAAGAATAAAGAAACACATGTTTAAGCATTTCTTAAAAATCGCACTGCAAGGGGGTGAAAAGGGGATGAATTTTTCCGTATGTTAATCTACTTATAATTAAGTCTCTCATTTTTAAAGGTACACAAATTTGGTTTGAGCTCTCCATAAAAAATAAAAAAGTACGTGTTTTAGCATTTTTAGAAATTCATCCAGACAAATGAGGTACTTGAAAATTTGGATTTAAGCTAATGATAAGAAACAAAGAAACACGTGTTTCAGCAATTTTGAGATATCATCAAAGTCAAAATAGTTTATTCATTGTTGGATATTAAAATCTCTTAATGACGTCAGCTAAACCCAAGGGGGTAAAATAAGATATGAAGGTTCGTATGAAAATCCTCTAGTTTTTACATGAGTTATGTACTTGAAATTTGGATTTTAGCTAATAATAAGAAGTAAAAAAACACGTCTACGGAGAGCTCAAAACCAAATTCATGATTCTACCTTTACAAATGAAAGACTTACAGACCAACCTACGGAAAATAACTCAAGAAACAAAGGACTTTCATACAAACTTTCATCCCTTATATTTCACCCCATTAGGGGATGCATTTTGGATAATCCTTTCAAAAAGTGTGATTTCGAAGTGCAAAAACCTGTGTACAAAATTTCAGATCTGTAGCCATAGCGGTTACGGCTCGACGTTTATGAATCAGTCGAGACAAGCTATTTTACATATTTAAGAAAGATAAAGAGGCAAGTGTTGTATTTTAATGTGTTTGCATTTATGTTTGTAACGAATTAACTCAAAAACTAAGGGCCCGATACCAATTTTTTTTTTTTTTCACTATTAGAATGCTACATTCCTGAGTAACATAAGCTCGACTCGTGCGTGGTGGTCGCAAGAAAACCTAACCCACCTTAGCTAACGAACCTAAAATACAAGGGTGTCAGTCAATAAGGGTTTTGACCGTTAGTCAATAAGGTTTTTGACTGGGTTAAGGGTTTTGACTGTAACATATACAACGTGTTAACAGAATAAGCGAAACTGAGAAAATTGTTTGTTCAGAATCGAGAGTAGAATCAATTTCACGGGTTTTTGATAGAAGTATTTTTTTTTATTATTTAAATTTTTGCCGCTTCTATTCTAAATATTTCTGTCGATACGCGCGCTATCGGCGGCGCCGCGCGGTTCATGAGCGGTGAGGAGGGGAGGGAAGTGGGCGTGGCGTAACTTTTAAATAACAATATCTAGAAAGAGAAATCTTTCTTCAGTGTTTTTTACGGGAATGGATTAATTCTAATAACAATCAGTTGGGGTGTATGAGTGTTTCGCTTATTCCATTTACACGTTGTACACAGTTTGGGTACCGGGTTTTCTAAATAACCGAAAAAAATATCTGTTTGGATTTCGGGGGGGGGGGGGGGTCATGACCCCTGTGACCCCCCCCCCCTGGATCCGCGCCTGCAGTCAGTCATACCATAAAACTCTTAATATAAGAAATTACCTCTCATTTACTACTTTTCTAAACTACTTTTACGTTTTTTTCCGAGCAATCAAAGTGAAAAGCAGAGTTTATAACTCGTCCATAAAACACTTTTTATCCATGGCTTAATTATTCGCAACGGGTCGTGTGCATATGTAAGCCTTGTATAAAAAGTCATGTTTTATGCACTTGTTGTAAAAACTACTATTTTTCACTACAAAGTAAACCTAAAAATGTATTTATAATACTTTTAGGTATGCTCTGATTCATAATGAAGTTAAAATATCCCAAAAAACACTAGCTATTCAAAATTATAAAAAAAAAAAGATTTTGCTTTATGATGAGAAATTAATTGTTAGACATTGAATTTGAAAAAAATTTTTTTGATAATTGTTGTACATAAAATAACTGAGATATGTTTCTTTTACTCCGGGTTCGATTCAGATCGGTTCGACACAGATGACCATTCTTCTTTAATCGAAATTGTTAGCCTTTATTGAAAAACCGATTACAAATATAATAATAATAATATAAGCCTTTATTCCAAAGAAACATACAATTTCTGAATAATTACCTTCAAACTAGTTTCATTTCATTTATTAACAATCTCTCTCTGCCTAGCCTTATCCCATTTCATTTGGGGTTGGCTCTCCTCATCACTCTTCGCCAGGCACATCAGTTCTGGGTCGTTGATTCATCTACTTGGGCTTTCTTCAGGTTGTTTTTGATGACGGACATCCAAGTTTTGAAGGGGTCTTCCGCGTTTCTTTGGACCGGTGTTTATATTGAGGACTTGTCTGGTCATATGCTCTTCTGGCCTTCTCATTACATGCCCATACCACCTTAAACGCGTTTCAGAGAGTTTTTCTTCGATGGGGTGGATTGTAAAACTTCCACGGATATGCACATTCCTCACCCTGTCCTTGAGGGTGACTCCTCCTGCCCATCTCAGCATCTTTATTTCTGTTCTATAAACTTTGGTAGTATGGACTTTTTTCACTGGCCAGCATTCGGAACCATTGATCAGGGCTGGGCGGACCGCTGTTTTATAAACTTTCCCTTTTATACGCACCGGCATTCTTCTATCGCACAGCACACCAGACATTTCATTTATTAACAATATAAAGTTATACAGTAGTATTTAATTTTAAATATTGATTCAGATATGCAGGTAATTTAATGTAAAATTTAAAATTATATCCCTATTTTTGGTGTGCCTATTGGCAAAGGCCTCCTCCTCTATGTCTCTCCACTGTTTCCTGCAAATTTTCCTCTATGGCTTTCATATGCCCATGATGTTTCACAACCAGACTTTGGCAAGGGAGGATGCAAGTATTAAAAACATTACACTTTTATCTCTTTTAAGGACCAATTCCAACTGATTACTATCCTTCTATTTACAAATATATATACAAACAAATATTGCTTGTTTAATAATTTAGGATTCAATGTTTTGGAGGCTTGGATCTCACAATGGCCATTGTAACATATAATTAACAGTAGTGTATTTAACTCTTAAACTGGAATTATTAGTATGCAGTATCTGAATTTAATGTCCCATGTGGTGCCGGCAAAGAATAGTACCAACCCATACATACCCGTGGGTGTCGTAAGAGGCGACTAAGGGTTAACTGGAGGATGGTCAGCAGCGTCCTCCTTTGTATCTTACATCTTACTTACTGCGATCACCTACAACCGCGGTCCATGGTGCCAGCCGTAACGCTAACAAGCGAGGTGACTATGGTACTTCCCCTCCACATTTTTCCAGCTAAAGCTAGAATTCTGGAGGGAGCTCCCTGTCCTGTAGTGGATGTTTTATGGGATGTTATGATGATCTGAATTTAAAACTGTATGGTTACAGGTAAATGCTCACACTTTGACAACCATCAGGAATGATTACAATCTCAATTCAACATTAAGTTACCACAAGGTCCAAATAGACATGTTTCTAAAAGAAGATACTGAATGTCACCCCAATTATGAAAAAGAAATCAATCCAGAAGAAGTTGATTCCACAGAGTTGTATACAGAAACTTTCTTTACATATGATACTGACAACAAGTATGGTTACTTAAATAAAGCTGATATAAAGATTGAAACTAAAGTGAGTGACAGTCCTGAATATATGGAACAGTGTGAAGATCAAGACATAGATGGAACCATGATTAAAACAGAAATTCCCATTGCAGAGCAAAATAACAAACAAGGAAACAGTTCAAGAAACAATTTTAAAACAACAAGCTCAGATGATGATAGTGACTTTCCTTTCAAAAAGCTTTGGTGGGGACATATGGGAAGACCAAAAAAAAATTATGGAACACCAAAGAAAGTTAATATAGGAAAGCAAAATGGAAAAAAACGGGGCAGACCAAAAAAAAATTATGGAACACCAGAGAAAATTAATATAGAAAAGCAAAATGGAAAAAAACGAGGCAGACCAAGAAAAAGCTCGGAAACAAAAAAGAAAGATGATAATAGTGACACTCTCTTGGCAGAGAAAGAAAAGAAAAAAAGGCACAGTGATAGTGAGTTCATACCATCCGAACTGTCAAGTTCTGAATCTGATTCATCTTATGACCAATATGATGACAATACTGGCAGGAAGTTAAGAAAACCCCCTCGTGAATATCCAAGAATATGTGACCATGTAAGTTATGTTAAATGTTTTTTGTTGCTTGTCTATTAATATGAACATTCTACCAACGATAAAAATGCCGTAACCATATACAGGGTATTACAAAAGACAATGCGATTCTTTGAACCGTTCAGTGCCAAATTGTTAAATTCGCAAAATGAAAAAATATTAAATCCCAAGATTAGATTATCGTTAATTTGCACAAAACATGGTATTACAGATGTTCAAAATTAAAATAGTACATTCATGTTTTGCTATCCAAAATGTAGAATTTTCAAAAACTTTATAACAACTTGTGGGTAATTGTAACAAGTACTTGTAGGTAGGTACTTGTATCTTGTACTTGTAACTGGTACTTTTAACTTGTACTTGTATCTTGCAACTAGTAACTTGTGCTTGTAACTTTTACTTATAAGTTGTCCTTGGAACTTCAATCTTGCAACCTGTTACTTGTAGTAACACACTAGTAACAAGTTACAAGATAAAAGTACAAATTTAAAACTTTTTCTACTACTTGTATCTTGTACTTGTGTCTTGTAACGTGTATTGTAACTTAACATGTAACTTGTACTTGTAATGTAACTTTTACTTGTAATTTGTACTTATTTATTTTATTTATTAAACTTAAACTATACATACAATGTTATTAAAAGCCTGCAAAACTGTTCTGATAGTTTGTCTGCAGTAAAGAGTCTTTTAATTATATTAAAGACTACAAATAATTACTTGTATATTCTACTTGGAACTTGTTTATTTATTTATTTTATTTTATAGGCACACAAAAAAAGTTACAGCCATTGAAAGTATCAAACACAGATAGTTCTTAAACTAGACCATATATCTAAACATGTATGCACATGCACAAACAGCATAGGAATGAAACAAGTTTTTGTAACTTGTACTACAATTTACAAGCACGAGGTACAAGTTACAAATATAACAAAAAGTACATGTTAAAAGTTGCAAGATGCAAGACAATACAAGTAGAATTTGCAAGTTACTATACTTACCTAAAAATTTTTAGCATGGCAAAAGCTTACCAACACATTTTGCAGCTATATCAAGGCTATTGTGCTCCATGATTAATAGTAATCAGCTGAAGCTGTCAGAAAAAAACAAGTTTGTAAAACAATGTTATTTTATTTTTGCTGTAATGTTTACATAAACCTCTGTCGATTATAATTAATTTAGATTTTTCGCTTTGCAATCTCGGAGACAAGGGAGGGCGGAGAATGGTATTTCTTTTTTGGTAATTTTCATCATAACTCGAAAGCTAAGAGTTCTAAAAATACCTAATGAAATAATAATTAATACTCTAATGAAACCGTATCATATGATACCCTACTCGACCTAGTCACGACAATTTGAAATTTTTTAACTTAAAATTCTCTATACAAAATGCCAATTTCATACGTAAGAATTATTAAAATGTTTGTTATGTTTTCAGTGTGATTACGAAATAGAAGCTGGAAAATATCACTACAAACATTATTTAATCCATCATACACATGAACAATACCCCTTTTTAAGAAAAGGGAAATTTGTATGTCAGCATTGTGGAATCACTAAAAATGTAAGTGTTTATTTTTGAGATATTTTAAAAGATAAAGTAACTATAGGGTGCGCAGCAAGGAGGTTTAAGTAGCAGCTCTTTCTGCTAAGGAGGGAGCCATAAGCGTATCACTTTCTTGCGAGGGACCTCCATACTAATATGTATGAATTTTTATCAAATCCTAAAAACGTAAAATTTTTATCTTTCTCTCTGAGAAATATGTATGCTACTACCACAGTTTTTCTGGGGAAAACACTTACCATTCGGGAAAAAAAACGGTGCTAAAAATCACGCATAAAATGGCTATTACGGATTATTTACGCTTCCGTTCTTAGTATTAATGATCAATTCACAAGTAAAAAAAAGTAATATTTTCACTTTCGCAAACAAAGTTTATACTAAAACATTTGATTTTTAAAGATTTTTGTAAAACTTAACTGAGTTTTTTGACCGTCTAGTATAGGCGGCAGTGAGTGAGACGCTTTACACTTCACTAGTTCATACAGAAAATGTATATGACGGACTCTATAGTTTTTTACTCTGAGGTGCGCAGGGTAACTGTGCGGTCCAATTTGCGCTAACAGACTGCTTTAGAGCACTGTGAGCGCGCTTAAGTCGGTCCAAATTGACCAAAAGCGTGCTCTAAAGCACTCGCTCGTTCACCGCCTTACGTCATTGATGACGTCATCGTTTCTGCTATCAGTGCTTTAGTCAAATAGGTGGAGCAGTGAAAGCGCTAATGTCAAAAACGATTTGACACATAAAATCCCACACATTTGCAGCCAGCTGATGTTTCTCAAGTTTTGATTTTAATGAGTTTGTCTCTAATGGAAATGAGAGTGGATTTGGCGCACATTTTTCAGGGATTAGCTTAGGCTTTGTTAAAGAAAATAAAAACAAAACCGAAATTTTGACAGATGAACACGTGAGCGCGCTTAAATCCAT
Source organism: Athrips mouffetella (assembly GCA_947532105.1). Classification (NCBI taxonomy): domain Eukaryota; kingdom Metazoa; phylum Arthropoda; class Insecta; order Lepidoptera; family Gelechiidae; genus Athrips; species Athrips mouffetella. The sequence continues at coordinate 24,015,359 of OX383957.1, read as the reverse complement.
TCCAAATTGACTACAGCCATTAAAGCAGTGGTAGCTTTGTGAGCGTGCAAAATCAATTTGGACCGTCCGTCAGTACTGTATACGCTTTTAGCAGCGTTTGTACAATTTGGAACACAGCGTAAGTTTGGTTTGACGGTTATTTTCTGCGCATAGATAGGTGACAGGCGGAGAGCCAATGAACAATGCGCTCGACTCCCTCCATCTGCCGCGCTCACCCGCGCGATTATTTTTTTTAGTTCTGCGCATTAACTGTAAGAGCCAAACCTAGCCCACGTTCCGAATTGCGCTTACAGCGTGCTTAAAATCACTGTGAGTGTACTAAAGTGGGGCATGTCCCGTCCCGTCTACCCTCTGGAGCTTCCCAGTGGTAGGTGGACGGGGAATTTGCATTTCCCCCACTAGCCACTGCACTAGTGTTCGAAACAATCTAGTTTTCTTGCATCGATATTTTTTTAACTAAGAATAAGTAAAATATATTTTCCATACAGTCTCTTTAAAAGAAACGGGCGTTCGGACAAATAATAGATCTCGTCGAGATCTTCATTTCGGTTGACATCTGTCAAATCTAAAACCACCATAACTCAAAAACTACTTTACTGACCACTAAAGCATTGATAGCTCTGTTAGCGTGCTAAATTAATTTGGACCGTCGCGTCTGGAGTACCGTGTACGCTTTTAGCAGTGTTTGCTCAGCTCAGAACGCGGTGTTAGCCTGCGCACGCAATACTTACACTACGGTTCGTCACCCGCATATGAGCACTGTGTGCGGTGTGTGCGCGCTCAAAGTCGGATCAAACCTTGCTCGTATTCACTCGTTCAAGCAACGTGACGTCATCGGTGACGTCACATTAGTGCGCTATCATTGCATACGAAAATGAGGTAGTGCAGTGTGTGCGATACGTCAAATTAAACGTCAAAATTAATTTTGGTTGAGTTTCGTGGGTTTTTTTTCGGTTTGTTTGGAGTTCGAAAGCAAACTAAAGAAATGGATACAATTCACAGGGTCCAAATACTTTGTGGCTAAAAAGTACTTGATTCGAACAGTGACATTGACATAAGAGCAGTCATATCGGATCGTTTAGATATTCGATTGTGTTCGACGTTTGCACGCTAATGAAAACGATCCGACTCGAATGCGCCGATTGCAGCGTTGGTAAAATATTTCCTTAATGAACCGCACTGCTAGTCTGATTATACACCGTGGGCGGGAGTTACCCGAAAGATTTTAACCAGGTACTTCTGAGGATGTTAATGAACATAGGTCCAAATGTGTAATTTAACTCAGATAGTAACTGGACGACCGAGCTTCGTTCCGCAAAAGTAGGTACTCCATGACGGGGGGGTTCGTGTGTCTTGTTTGCCGGTTATTTCACTGGCTCCCCGTACCCTTTAAACCGAAACACTGCTGCTTTACGGCAGATATTGACAAGGGGTCATACTTTCCCAGACGGACTTTGCACAGAAGCCTTACCAATCACCAAAGGTTTGCGTTTGACACCTTTTGTTTGGCTTTAAATCCACAGTAGAGAAGCTGAATGCTGATGGGTATCTTCGTTGGTCAACAAAAACGAAGGCCAAAAAACGTTCGTTGGTGGCAACATTAAAGGAGTCCTTCTATGAAACCAACGAAGGCGATCAATCGCTTTGGTCGTTCTTTGACAGCGTTAGGGGCTCAGCAGACGTGAGTGCCTGCACACAGTCAATCTGACGATCCAGTAGAGATGCAGCTATTGGAAAGAAAGAACTAGTCGTATACACCTTGTCTATGGTTCTATTGCTTTTTCTTTCTTTCAGCTGCATCTCTATTCGATCGCGATTAAAGGGCCCCATACAAAGCCCTGCCTGCAGGGCCCTGCTTGCAGTGCCACTGCCAGTCGTACTTTGTGTGGGCATGCAGGGCCGACAAAATGGCCGTTATATCGGCCCTGCAAGACCACACAAGGTACGATTGGCAGTGCGCACTGCAAGCAGGGCCCTGCAGGCAGGGCTTTGTATGGGCCGTTTAAGATTGACTGTGTGCGGGCACCCAAAGTCGTGACAGTCTGCCAGTGTGGCCAGTACTGCAAATTTTTTCGATAGTGTATAGGTAAATCTATATGTCGCAGGAAATTGTGTAATTCGACGTTTTACATTTTGCCTTGGCATTTTACAAAATGCCGAAAAAATTTTTATTCGTCATTTTACATAATACCGTGGCATTTCATATAACGACGCGTTATTCGTTTCTGATTAGCTGTCGACAGATAACTTAACCTAACCTAACCGACCCCTGTTCCGAGTGTAACCGATCGGTTAGATTGGGTTTCCCGTGGCTAACGAACCTAAAATAGAACAGTGATCTAAGCCCGTTTACAATCTGCCGGCGCCGTTTTACAATTTGCCGACTGTTTACAGTTTGACCACCGTTTGTGAACGGCGAATTATACGATTTGCCTGCGACATGTACATTATAATAAAATCGTAAACTCGCCGATTAGATTATGTAATAGATCTTTAACTATGTAATTGCCGAAATTTTCTTACAGATTAATGAGATCATAATTCCTATAATTCTAAAGCTATTTTTTCATTTGTCTTATATTTGAAGGCTATCAATTTACACATAAAATAAAGTTTTTATTTTTAGTTTCATACCTATAGTTCGAAAATTGTTCGTCTTAAATGTCGTCCGATTTCATCATTAGGTTTGTTATATTTTTTTACAGATGATATTTTTCAAAAATTAAAATTATGCTACTATAAGCTTATTCCCAATCATGCTTCAAAAATATAAAAAAAATTGGATTTTTGATTCCTAAAAAAAATTCATTAGTACAGTCAACCGCTTGTCGGTAGAAACTTTTTCAACTCTATTACCACGCCATAAGGGCCAAAAGTGTTTCTACCGATGTGCGGCCGTGTGTACCTACTGAAAATTGAGTTTAACTAAAATTTCCTAAAATTATAAAAAAATCATCCGGATAGTATTTGGAATTTTTTGTACTGAAACGGGGTTGGATGATGGGGGGGGGGGGGGGGGGGGGAATAATGTATTTGGCTTATTTCTGAAAACAGGTTGAGTAGTTGTTCAATACAAAGAAAATGTTGATGAGTCCAAAAAGTTTTCAGTTTGATAGTTAAAAATGTAGTGCAATTTTGAAAAATTATAAGTGTGATTTTTATTCTGATAATAACGATAATTTTCGCAACACCAACCACAAAGAACCAGTGTTGCCAATTTACTGACTTTAAACATGGTCACGTTTTTTGACAGCTGAGCAGTGCAACACATTTTGAAAGACAAGGATGTACATGTATTCGTGTATAAAGCTATCTCTGTCTAAAATATCAAACACGTTATTTGTGGGTTTGCTAAATATTTTCTTCCACTGACATTTCTTCGCGTTTAGAATGATAACATTCCTCAAATAAAGTGACATTTCTCCGAGATAATGTTTTCTCTCGGGCAGCTTGCTAAGCCCGCAGGTCTGCTGAGACCCTTGTTGTTCGTTTAAGTAACAAGGATGGACTATATTTTGACAGTAGGGCGCTGATATCAACTTGAGCTGCGTTCCGAATCCACGATAATATCGAGTTTATCGCTCACAGCGCGCTCAAAAGCTTAGACTATATAAGCTCAAAAGCGTCCCGAATCACTTTTGGCGTTCTTTTGACAGCGTTGTGAGCGATAACAGCGATATTATCGTTGATTCGGAACGCAGCTTTGTTTTCCCAACAAAAATTATGGATTTTCTTATCTTACGTCAATGTTTTCCTCAAATATGCAATGTGTGTCTTAATTCTTTTATAAATTTATTTATATTTTCAGAATAATTTTCTCCTTCAGACCCATGAGGCGACACATGGGGACAAAACCATTCCTTGTACAAAATGCGACAAAAAGTTCTCTAATAAAGTAAGACTGAATAAACACATTAGTGTTGTTCACGATAAAACTTGGTTATACTGCGATTTTTGTAAAAAAGGATTTACCGGCAAAAGCGATCTCAGGTTACATATAAGGGTAAGTAAAATAAATATATGCCCTAAACGGAACTAGTCAGCACCAGAATAAAATAGAAGAATAGGTAACTGGAAAACTTCTATTTTAGTAGCTTTTTAAAAGCTTATTTAGAAAAATACATGTCAAGTAGATGTCATCGTCTCGACGCATAATGACCTAATTTCTAAACGCATAATGTCTTAAACGCATATTGTCCTAGAAACGCGTAATGTCCTAAACGCGTAATGTCCTAAATACATAATCGCCTAATGCCCTAATCGCAAAATGCCCTAAACGCATAATGTCCTAATCGCATAATGCCTTGAACGCATAATATCCTGAACCGATTTAATTGAAGTTTGGTTATAGACAATTTTAGGAAAGAACATAGACTATTTTTTATTGGAATTCCACGCGAACGAAATCAGAAATCAAAAGTCAATTTTTGAAATAACAATCAAACTTTGCTCGTAGTATAGGTCTCTTCCAAGTCGCGAAGGCTTAGGTCATTTTGCGATTAGGTTGTTCTGCGTTTAGGTCGTTCTGAGTTTAAGTCAATTATTGGTTTTAGGACATTATGCGTCGAGACGGATGTCATCTATAACATGTCCCTCAACACAGAATCCTCAGAGAAAAAAACTGCATAAAAACTTATTTTGACGATGCCAAAAAATAGTCATGAAATAGTCATAAATAGTCACCATAAGGAAAAAAATAGTCGCGTTACAATTCTAGAGTTATAGCTATGGTTTGCTGAGGATTATGGCCATAGGCTATATACAGAATCCTCAGTTCTGATGCAAGCAAACCGTGGGGACTATCGACTTGGTTTTTATTTAAAAAAATAGTCATGAAATAGTCGTCTTGACTTCCAAATTCTCAAAAATAGTCGTTCAAGGATTTCAGAGTTACAGGGGTAGCTTGCTGAGGATTCTGTGCATAGCATTTCACGGACGCAGATTCCTGCAGAACGGTTAGGTTTTTCTATTTGATACTGATGTCAAAAAATAGTCAACAAATAGTCGTCTCAAACCATAATAACTTGGGTCTGGTTTACCTAGTAGAAGTATGTTAAAAATGCATGTTAACTTCGCCATACATTTTTCCTTTGTACAGTCGCGTACACAAAATTATTTTATATTGATTTCAAGTTGTCAAAAAAAATGGATTTTGATATTGTTAGAGGCTTTTATTTTTATATATTGTTGCAGACCCTATTTTAGTGTTATCTATTTTTATTAGGTAAATAAGAGGATAAACCGACTGATATATCAGTGCACAGCCCCAACCTTTTGGTCTAAAAACTTATAACGTAGGTTCCACGTTTAAGGAAAGGTAAAACTAGAATATCGGGCTTACACCCAGATGCATTCAGTAAATAAAAATACTTTAATAATAATTGGAAGGTTCGCAAATATTACTAAATTAACTATACTAACTTTACTAATTTCTTGATTGATCAATGTTGTTTGCCTACGCATTTAACTATTCATTAAAAATTAAAATGTCGCTGCATGTGTTTCTTTTAACCAATAGCTCATCAGTAGAATAATACAAATCAGTTACTTAATGGCATAGTAACAGAGTTGAAAATGTTTAACGTGGGTCGTGAGCAAAAGCACCAATATTCTGAGACGAGATATGTTTAACCAATAGTATGGCGGCGTTCGGCTCGACCGAATTGTGTGACCGAGCTAGCGCTCGCCGCCGCCGCGTATTGAAGTGCCCTACAGTGTTGCTATTACAACGACAATTGCCGTGTTCTACGGTAATTATATGAAATGTAAAGTTAACTTACACTACGAAGCAGGAAGCAGTAAATACACAACGCGTTATTCCAAATTAGGATTTCCATTTTTTCAATAATCCTACTTAAAAATTGAATGTAAATTCTAAAACTAACAGCAGCTCGTTAAAAGCACAGCCTCGGTCGGGTCATTGCGCTGCGGGTTATTGCCCTCTGCGTAGGGCTAATTTTAAAATTTTCAGAATTTTTTAAAAGTTCATTTTTTTTTGTGTACCTTTATCGTTACTGAAACACCCCCTAAGCTATGGCACGCAATAAAATTATCACCATGTATTACTCATTTAACCATTTAACGGACATAAGTACGAAGACTGTGATTTATACAAAAAACTAACTTAAAAATAATCCGTAGGTACTGAATATATTCATATACAAGATTTTTTTATTATTTTAGTTTAAAACCAATTATTGTAGTTTATTAAACATGAAAACAAATAAACTTTGCTTTTTATTACAGAATTAATTATATTGGGTTCCAAATACATAAAAAAAAGTAACTAAATAGTTACCATCAAAGATGATATGCATTTTGAACACGACTGTACTTGAGTTGAAAAATGTATGGCGAAGTTAATATGCATTTTTAACATACTTCTACAAGGTAAACCAGAACAAAGTGATTATGGTTTGAGACGACTATTTGTTGATTATTTTTTGACATCGTCAAAATAAGTTTTTATGCAGTTTTTTTCCCTGAGGATTCTGTGTTGAGGGACATTCTATAACATTTTCTCAAACTAAAACTAATGCGTAGGTAAATTCGTTCTAGGTATTGGTAGGTAAAATATTATAGAATTTCTATTTCGATGGAATTACATTATCAGAGAACTTGGATAGTTATGTACTAACAGTCAACTACAGGTCAAGCTTGACACTCGCAGTGCGACTCTAGCCCGTACGTCTGTTCAAATAAGAACGGTACAAAGTCCAATGTGTCAAGCTCAATGTGCTCTTGACTGTACTATCAGAGATACTTACATGACAGGTTATTAACAGATGTATGGCAGAAACGTCAAAAAACTTTTCCGCTAGTTTGAGTCCAATTTTTTGTCATTTCGCCATTCAAACTTGGAAATCATCCCACTTCTGGGATAGTGTTATATGAGCCAATAAACCTTTTTATGTAAAAACTTGCTGGGTTTTGTTCCATATTGGCAACTTCCCAAAACGACAGCACCGACGTAATCTTAATACAGCTAGTATCAATAGTATCGATGACCAAGCTCAGATTTCCAAAATCACACCATGCCAAATAGTGATTTTGGAAATCTGTATTTGGTCGCATAAACTTTCCATACCTTATTGATTTACCTAATTTTTCAGACCCATACTGGAGAGAAGCCGTTCAAATGCCATGTATGCGATGCTGCATTTGCTCACAGAGGCAACCTTAACCTGCACCTTCGTAATTATAAACACGAATATGATGATTCCGGAAATATTCTACCTTATTTGAGCCGTCCGGGAAAAAATATGAAGAAGCAACAAAAAGCTCGAAAACGGAAATTGAAACGAAAGAAACTGAAGTCAGACACTGAGACTTCCACGACAGAATCCTCAAACTAAACAAACATAACACGAAAAGCCCTGACAGAGATGACCTTGGTCGGTTCTGACCTTGTAGTACACGTAAAGTTTAGTGACCTTCCAACTCCCCTGGTTGGGAGAAATATAAGACGGTGTTGACTACAAACCGACCGTGGCCGTGTAATTCGTTGGTAGAAAGCGATTGACCGTAGTAGTATGTATTGTGTTGTATTTTGAATGACCACATTGATTCCAGCGCTTTAATAATGCCAATGTTTGAAATCAACAAATTCGCATGTGTTGTCGGCGACTGTGTAGTTGAAACGGACCCGAATAGTTGCAAACCAAGGTCATCTCTGTCGGGACCATGTTGCCGACCGTGTGTTTAACCTAAGAACAAAACACTTAAGGAATCCTTAGAGCCACCGCGCACTAGCGATTTTTTAGTTGGCCGATAGTTTGATCGTTCTGTGAATCAGTATGTACCCTATGGTAGTGCGCGCATTTGTCGATTTAAAGTTGACGATTTTTCCATTGAAAGTACGATTGCGACTAAACTGCCGGCCAACTAGAAATCGCTAGTGCGCGGTTAGTGCAATTCAAGAGTACTGTGATCCAAATATTACAAAGGAAAATAGGTTTCTATAAATTAATAATCCTGTTGATTCAATACAGATTTTAAGGCTATAGAAATTCGAGCAGTCTTATCTTGACTAACCGTCACTGGCAACCTGGCAGCACTACGTCGGTGGGCAAACTACTAGAACAATGACCTTGGTTGCGCAGAGTGGATTTTACATACAAATTTACGTGCGCAGATTTACCCCCACCACCTGATTATTGTTCAAGTTGTTTGCCCGCAGTATACAAGCGACGTCTAAGGAGGCCTTTATCTAACAATGCGTACACTCGGCCAACGAACGTCAAGTGGAAGGTTCATCGCGACTAAAACATCGTTGGCCTTGGTCAACTCCGGACCATCGAAGACGATAGCGATCGCTGAATCGCCATCTGTTTCTTTTCGTTGTAAACGCAGAACACAAAATACTTTTGAGTGCCTTGCCTTTATCATTTAGTCATAGGAAAGTATTATTTTTATACAGAAAAGTTCATCAGTAATCACAGATGTGTAGTCGATGTTAAACCGGATGCAGCTATGTGTTTGAACCCAGTTATATTTAAAAATCAAGTTATGTTTAGCGACTCGATGCTGACTGTACATGTACAAATCCCAATGGGTGCCCCCATACAGTCAATCTTGATCGCGATCAGGTAGAGGTGAAGCTATAAGTAAGAAAGAGAAAGCTATGGGATCGTAGACCAAGTGTATACATACGACTATTTCTTTATAGTACCATAGACTAGGTGTGTTTCTTTCTTTCCTGTAGCTAGCTACATCACTACCGGGTCGCGATCAGATTGACTGTGTACTAAACACATGTGGTCCATGTGATGGATCATACAACCGCATTATAACATCCCATTAAACGCCACTGCAGGACAGGGAGCTCCCTCCAAAATTCCAGCTTTGGCTGGAACAATGGGTGCCCGCAGACTGTCAAACAGATATATGACCATATAAGGATGCAGCTATAAGAAAGAAAGAGAAAGCCATAGGACCATAGACTAGGTATATATGACTATTTCTTCCTTTCCTATAGCTGCATCTCTACCGGATCGCGATCAGATTGACTGTGTGCGGGCACCCAATGTGGAGGGGAAGTGCTATGGTACTGTGACTATGGGCACCATGGACAGCGGTTGTATACCTAAAGGTCGTACCAACCCTTTTCGTGGGCAGATTCACACCTTTCCGTGTGGATTGATATCCATCCAATCTTTTACACAAGATGTTACAGGATCCAATAAAGCCGAAAGGGTTTTAATCTGCCTATTAAACTGAGCAGCTTTTTCCATGTACAGTCAACAGCACATCCGTGGAAACAATCTGTAACTGTTACCATGCCATAAGCTCTAAAGTATTTCTACTGACGTGCTATATTGTGCATGGTCGAAATATGAAAAGAAAATTGAGACCAGTTTGTATCGAATTTATTTGGTCTTTGGAAAGTTGATCAGATTGATGGCAGATTGATAGCCTACGAGGTGAGCGTCAGAATGGGTTTACCACCGCAAGTTTAGGAAGTATGAGAGATTAGTATCTATTTTGTACCAAATTGTACCTAACATTTTGTTCAGTGTACATCTTTCATATTCCAGCAATCTTATAAACCAATTAGTATCGCGCCACCCTAAGACGGGTGAATATGGTTTCTGAACAAGATGTTAATTTTAGAAGTGAAGTTTTAAAAAAAAATTTTGTATTTGTTTTTAACTGTGACACGGTGCATAGGGTTGCTTCCGCAACATGTATAAGCTGCATGTAGTCGACTCAATAAAAAAAAACTATTTACCAGAAGTTTAATTAAGAAATCGGTAATTTTAGTTTTCTATATAAATTGTAAAAAATTTAGATAGGTATTTTTAACTAGTTGTATGCCCCATAATCACACTTAACACGTTTTTCCACGTAAAAAAATCATGACCGATATGTATGTACATTTTGTTTATAGTCGACTTATAGCTTAATTAGAATGACAATAGGAAAAACTATGAGAGCAGGTCGGATCGATACTTGTCCCTGTCGCTCCAATGCGCAGCGCATCGCTCCGTCCTGTTCTCACACTTCTGTCATTCTAATCAAGTTACATTATTTTGACTGTAGTTTATTTATCTTGTAAGTATTACTTTATTATAATCTAAAGCCGTGTCTCCTGCGCGTGTTTCGGTCTAGACACACTACACAAAAACCTCTACTTCATAACAGTGTGGCGCCACCAGCGAGAGGAATTGGAAGGAAAGTTTCCTGATAGATAAGAGAAAGAATGTAATTTTTGTGCTAAAAATCGCTGTAAGTATAAATAAAATGGTTATCTTTAAAAATAATAACGTGTAATTATTTTTAGGCTTCCGAACCAAAATGGTAAAAACGTGCAACTTCGTCTGTCTGTCTGTCACACCTGTATATTGGGGGCCCAAACAGGGGTGCAAAATTTTAAATTGTCGTTTCTAGGTCGAGTGGGGTATCATTTGAAAGGGCTTTACTTGTACTTTTTTTCCAACACTTAGTTTTCAAGTTATGATGAAAAATGTAAAAAAAAAATAGCATTCTCTTCCCCTAACTCCGAAGATTGCCAAATCAAAAATCTGAAATAATTAGTCAATAGAGAATTATGTAAATATAACAGGAAAAAAAGTATAAAAGAAATTTGCAGAAATTTTTACAAACGAATTTAGCTTTGCGGTCCTAAACGGGTCGGAACCCTCGGCGCGCGAGTCCAAGAAGCACTTGACCGGTTTTTTATTGTTTTGCCATCATCATCTAGCTAGAGTTGAGTTGGTACGGTACCTATATCTTACACAACCTAACCGATCCTGAAAGGGATTGTTGCCTTACCTAACGAACCTATTGGTCGGTTTGCTTGTCGGAGGTTCAGTATTTTATTCGGAAGTTAAGTTTTGTTATTCGAAGATCCATTTTTTGTCGGTAGTTCGTCATATAGCTGGAGTACAGAAGTACCTGGGCGACCGAGCTATGCTTTGTATAATTAAAATATCATCGGGTGAGCAAGCTATGCTACTCAACAACAGATGGCGCTGTAAGTTTCTTGAACGCACTAAAACGCGCTAAGAAATATTAAAAAAGACGGTGAAAACGAATTTTCCCAGACATGAGGCCTAGCTAGATCGATTTTTTTGCCCCCAAAAACCCCTATATACTAAATTTCACCGAAATCGTTATAATCGGCGAAATCGGATAATAGACGGATACAGCTCGCTCGAGATTATTGTTTTTCGGAACCATTATTATTAACCATCATCTGTCACTAAAATAGATTAGATAGTAGCACCAATTCAGCGTAAGTTGATTCAGCAATGCATAAAGAGGCCTGAAAACGAAACGTCATAAAAAAAAATAAGAGAGCTTTTTGGCGGGAACTCGGCGTGGGCTCTTGCCTGCTTGGTTATTTTTACTGGTCATCTCTCCTTTTCCGTATTTTCCTTTGACTTGAGTTTGGCAGGCTGTTGCCTCTTATAACGGCCGATTGCCATATATTTTAAAAAGTGAAGTGAAGTGTTTTTCACAAGGAGGTTTTAATCCACGCTACGCTAGAGCGTAGCGTGGATTAAAACCTCCTTGGTTTTTCAGCTTGACCAACTTTTCTGTAGAATGGCCAAAAGCGGAACTACTTACGTCATTTTGACAACCTCAGAGTAAAAATTTATAGAGTCCGTCATATACATAGTCGTGTTAAGCGTCTCCTAGTCGACTATGACAAGTCGGTCAAAAAACTAGGGTCTAGGTTACGTTTTACAAATCAAACAATTCTAATGTTTCATCCAAACCTTATAATATGCGAAAGTAAAAATATATCTTTTTAACTTGTGAATTGATCATTAATAATAAGAAAGGAAGCGTAAATGATCCGTAAGGGCTCCCGCACACGACCGAGAATCGGTGACCGATTTTATATCGGCATCCCGCTCTGACGTGTTAGCACCTGAATCTTCCGTCCTTGTCCCGGCCGATAATCGCCCACCGATTCTCGGTCGTGTGCGGGAGCCCTAATAGCCAAAAATGCGCGATTTTTGACAGCGTTTTTTAGGGTCCCGACAGTAAAAAAAGGAACCCTTATGGTGCGACTTTATCTGTCTGTCTGTCACACCTGTATATCTCAGCAACCACTCATGCTTAAGACTTGAAATTTGGAATAGTTTTAGAACATGGTAGTCTTACTTAACTGCACATGAGAGAATCAACAAAAAGTTATGATTATTAATGTAAAGGGGGCCCAAATAGGGGTGGGGAGGCAAAATTTCAAATTGTCATTACTAGGTCGAGTGGGGTATTATATGAAAGGGCTTTTCTTGTACATTCTAAAATATATTTTTATATTTTTTTACAACTCTTAGTTTTCAAATTATGATGAACAATGTCAAAAAATACCATTCCCTTAAACCATCTCCGAAGTTTGTGAAAGGAAAAAATTAGAATTAATTACAGGCGATAGAAGTTTATGTAAATATTACAGAAAAAATAAAACGATCTGTCTAAGTTGCAGTTTTTTAGAAATTGACTATATACATATTGCTTCCAAAAATAGTATAGGTACATCGGAACCCATCGGAATCCGCACGAGTCCGACTCGCATTTGACCGGTTTTGTCTTGAATGGTAAGTATTCTTACCAGAAAAACTGTAGTTACAAGATTTATTAGTTCTAAGCTATATATTTTTTAAAGAGAAAGACAAAACTTTTACGTTTTTGAGATATAAAAAAAAATTCGTACATTTTAGTGTGGAGGTCCCTCGCAAGAAATGGATATGGTTATGGCTCCCTCCTTAGCATAAAGAGCTGCTACTTAAACCTCCTTGTGTCAGTCAGTGTTGCCTGTGCTGTTCTTGTTTTCCTGCATATTTCCAAGTATTTTATGAGAAAGTCATACCAAAAGCGATCGAAAGTAGTGTGCGAGAAATGATTCTCATAATGACATCGTTCTTTGATGCAGAAAAGGAGCAAGAATCTTCAATAACACCAATTGTTCATGTATACAAACGCATTGCTGCCGCTACACGTCAATGTTACCCAGATCTTCTTCTTTTCGTGTCGACGCAAATCCAATATTGATCCAGATTATTATTGCAGTAACAAGCAGAAGCACTAGTTAAAGACCTATGTAAATTTTCATTAACCTAGGTTTAAAAGAGCATTTTGAAAATCTCAAATTTTGCCAATTGTAAAAACATGTTGTAATTCCGTAGAATTTACCTTGTACTTGATAGGAACGGTGCCATAATCACTTTCTAGACATTTACAATAAGATTTAACTTTTCTTTTCTTGTTTTGGAGAAATTTTGCAAATTATCAGAAAAACAGGTGCTGCTGGAGATTTTTGAAGAGAAAACTTTTTTAGCGGCGCCTAGCACTTTTTTACATGGGGAAAAATGATAAATTCGCATCAGATGTCGCGTCTTTGTCGCGTCAGATCTCATACCAAGTTAGAGCAGGCTCAATATATACAAAAGTTCTAAAGTGTCATAAAGACCAAAACATCTATTTTGTCTTAGTCGCGTCAGATCTTAAGATCTCGGATGAAGTATAGAAATGGATTTTCAAATAATCAAACCAAGTTAGAGCAGGCTCAATTTATACATACAAAAGTCCTAAAGTGTGATAAAGACCAAAACATCTTTTTTGTCTTTGTCATAGTCTCGGCTCTTTTTTTAGATGTCAAACTAAATACCGTTGTCAAAATAAAAATCGCTATAACTTGAAAACTACCGACCCTAGACTACTCATGTGCTGAGACAAATGATAGGTCTCGATGAGATCTACATTTCGGATGACAGCTGTCAAAATAAAATTCGTCATAACTCGAAAACTACTGACCCTAGACTACTCATGTGCTGAGACAAATGATAGGTCTCGATGAGATCTACGTTTCGGATGACAGCTGTCAAACTAAAAATCGCTATAACTCGGAAACTACTGACCCTAGACTATTCGTGTGCTGAGACAAATGATAGGTCTCGATGAGATCTACATTTCGGATGACAGCTGTCAAACTAAAAATCGCTATAACTCGAAAACTACTGACCCTAGACTATTTGTGTGCTGAGACAAATGATAGGTCTCGATGGGATCTACATTTCGGATGACAGCTGTCAAATCTTAAAATTGCTACAACTTGAAAACTACTGACCCCAGACTACTCATGTGCTGAGTCAAATAAAAGGTCTCGATGAGATCTACATTTTGGATGGCAGCACTTCAAAATGAACTGTTGTAATGTACCTATAAATTTATAATTGAAACAAATAACAGGCTTGGTGATTTTCTATTACTTCACTTAGTTACTGATTATTAACTGTTATAGTTATTTCATACTTTTTATTGCTAATAGAAACCTTGCAAAACTTTGAAGGCGTGTAGTTTTTGTTAAAACTATTTTTATTCAAAGTAAAGTTAGGCTTTCCAAATTTCAAGTCGATAGCATAAGTGGTTGCTTTAATACAGTACCGCTACCATGAGTTGCTATCGAAAAACCACATTACGTTACTACAGTCGATAGCGTATAAACGCGCATCGAATAGTTTTCGATTGCACTCGTACCATGAGTTACGATAACCGTAACTACACTCGCTAGCGTGAACTCGGTTGTTTACGTAGTAATCGTACTGACGCATCTAACTTCACACTGAATAGAGCTGTTTCTTTCTAACTATACTCAAAAGACAGGGTAAGATAGTTGTTCCCAAAAAATCTTGGTATTCAAGCCTAATAATTAAAAACTTTGAAATAACCCTGCTAATTAAAAGTGTAATTGAGTAGCAATGCCTTTATCCTTAGTACAAGTGATTTTTTATTTAGAGTGGTTATATTTCGTCAATGTGTGACGTGGCGTTGTGGTTTGTTTATGTTGTGCGTTTATTTACTTCACTAAATTTCAGAATTTTACGGAATTTACTCAGAAGTTGTACAATAAATGATATTGTGATTCCGTTTGCGTTGGCGGAGTATGGAAGGAAAGATATGATTCAGTCAATATACATATTTTCAAATAGAAAAATATGCTAGAACTTTGAACTTGTGTAAGGATGGTAAGGATGTTATAATATATTGTTTCAAGTGGTTAGTTATAATATAAGTGGAGGAATGTAGTTGAATGTTATTTCTTTAGAGTTTTTTTTTTGCAGTTACCTTGGCAAGCTCTTTGGGACCACATAATGAAAGAGCCATTAACGTCCAGCATTGAGCTAAGCAAAACAAATCTGCTAAACACGGTTAATATGAGGACGACGGATAAAAATTATTGGAACAAAATTTAAATAAAAGCAACAATATGTGAATATTTATTTGTAGTTTTTATTACATATAATGATAGGTTCTTACTGTTTTCAACAACAATAAGGTAGCTGCCATCAATTCATCCCTATTCCCCTTGTTTAAGATTCCGTATCCACTAAACTAACCGCTTCCGAGAATAAAACACGTCACAATTCTCAAAAATTCTCCATAAAAACTTCCTTGTTTAACTTGTTCTCACTGATAGCTCAAGTGGATTCCTTTTTTTTTCATGTCAGCTTGAAAATGGTTTTGATAGCGTCATTTTTCTCCAAATGCATGCCGCCGCTGATATATTTCAAACCAAATCATGTCCTGCCGACATGATTTCGAGGAAAAGTACTCAAATTGCACCAAATAAGTAAAGGAAATAAAAAATTAAGCATATCGAAAGCCTTTCACTGTGTATTCACACTTCATTTGGACAGTGAGTAACTTTACTACTATCGTTACGGTATTTCTCGATGACATCTGTCAAATTTGTAACTCATGGTACCGACTTTCTATGAAAACCTATTGCAATACGTTCTCGCTAGCGACAACAATTCGATACGTATTTTACTTGTGGACTCATGCTACCAATTTTAGTTCTTTCAGTGACCGCTAGGGGCGCTGTTCAATTTCCCATACAATTTTTTTACGCCGTCGCTAGCGAGTACGAACACTGTAAACTCATGGTAGCGGTACAGGTGTGAGTGTGACAGACGGACAGACAGACAGACAAAGTCGCACCATAGAAAAGGAGGAAATCGGTGATATCGGAACACTAAAAAGGCAGAAGTTGTTTATTTTTGTAATAGGTGGCAATCCTTTTCGATCGTAGCGCCATCGTAAAATTCTTCAGATAAGTTGGTCAAAAAGATTTTGGAAACTACGCCAAGTGGCATACACCAAAATTTAGTGGAAATACATATTATCTCTTTCGTTCTTAACATGTTGTCCACAAATAAATAAAAACTTCTTGTTAACCAATGAGCCTATTACTAAGTACACACTCCCGAACTATTCTCAAATTACAAATAATCTACACGTGCGTCTACAGTACCTCTTAAATATAAGGATACAAGATTGATTTTTGAATACTCTAACAGCAACATGTAGAGTTGCACAGAACGGCAACGTCGCACTTCACATCATGCATTCAAAATTTTCGGTGGGAAAATGATTTTTGTTTCTAGCACCGAAACCGTAAGACCTAGGGACTCACTTTTCTTGGTGCTTATTGCATCAAATATGCACTCTCTTTTGGTATATCGCTCAGCATTCTACGTGCAGTACTTTTTGAGTTACGAGTACAGCATGGGCTTGCTGGCGAGACGTCTCCCCAGCAAGCCCATGAAAAAATACAAATATCTCAAAAGTTAGTGGAGCCAGGATTTTGAAATATTTGCTTCCTACTGTTCCGAGTAGGTAGTAAAAATTAAGCTTTGTTTTATCTTCCTACCTACTATATGTGTCGGAACAGTGGGAATCTAATGGTATTAAGTGATAATTATTGATACTAGGTGTAACTGATGGTATGGACTTAATTAGCTTAAGAAGAAAATAAGAGATTCCCTCTATCCCGAAAACTATATTGAATGAAAGATACTGCTCACCTGGGTCTCTTTATGGGTTCATCTGTTTTAATCTGCTTCGCAATTGGTGTCCGTCTCCCCAGCAACCCATGCGAGATATGGCCAAGTGGCATACACCAAAATTTAGTGGAAATTGGTTCATTCCATCAGTAAAGTGTCAGATTCAGTGCATCAAAACTGATGACACTACGAGCTGAAAACTTTGGGTGGCTGTAGAGACGTCTCGTCAGCCAGCCCATTCTATACAGGGAAAACTACGAAGATTACATAAAAGCAAAATAGTTCCACATTTACTGCATGTCTAGTGCAATTGATTGTAAAAAAGCCGAATCGAAAATGTCCATATGGTAGGAGCACTTCATCAATAATTATGGGTGGCTGGAGAGACGTTTTCCCAGCCAGCCCATGTGATATCTCGGATCATATAGTAGGTAGGAAGATGAAACAAAGCTTAATATTTACTACCTACTCGGAACAGTAGGTAGCAAATATTTCAAAATCCTAGCTCCACTAACTTTTGAGATATTTGTATTTTTTCATGGGCTTGCTGGGGAGACGTCTCGCCAGCAAGCCCATGCTGTAACTCAAAAAGTACTGCACGTAGAATGCTGAGCGATATACCAATAGAGAGTGCATATTTGATGCAATAAGCACCAAGAAAAGTGAGTCCCTAGGTCTTATGGTTTCGATGCTAGAAACAAAAATCATTTTCCCGCTGAAAATTTGGAATGCATGATGTGAAGTGCAACGTTGCCATTCTGTGCAATTCTACATGTTGCTGTTAGAGCATTCAAAAATCAATCTTGTGTCCTAATAGTTAAGAGGTCCTGTAGACGCACGTGTAGATTATTTGTAATTTGAGAATAGTTCGGGAGACGGTGTACTTAAAAGGCTGATTGGTTAACAAGAAGTTTTTATTTATTTGTGGACAATATGTGAAGAACAAAAGACACAATATGTATTTTGGCTCACGTATTTATTTAATAAATCAGTTTTCTTAACTTATTAATTACAGGACAATTTAAGAATACTTTAAAAATTTTAGTTTGTTACTGAGACCATTAAACCTACATCTCCTCCTAGAATACAGTTGTCACGGTTGCTAAAAAGAGATTGAGGCACCAGTTAGTCTTCACGTGAGCTAAAATACATATTATCTCTTTCGTTCTTAACATGTCGTCCACAAATAAATAAAAACTTCTTGATAACCAATCAGTCTTTTACTAAGTACACCGTCTCCCGAACTATTCTCAAATTACAAATAATCTACACGTGCGTCTACAGTACCTTTTAACTATAAGGATAAAAGATTGATTTTTGAATGCTCTAACAGCAACATGTAGAGTTGCACAGAACGGCAACGTCGCACTTCACATCATGCATTCAAAATTTTCGGCGGGAAAATGATATTTGTTTCTAGCACCGAAACCGTAAGACCTAGGGACTCACTTTTCTTGGTGCTTATTGCATCAAATATGCACTCTCTATTGGTATATCGCTCAGCATTCTACGTGCAGTACTTTTTGAGTTACAGCATGGGCTTGCTGGCGAGACGTCTCCCCAGCAAGCCCATGAAAAAATACAAATATCTCAAAAGTTAGTGGAGCTAGGATTTTGAAATATTTGCTACCTACTTTTCCGAGTAGGTAGTAAATATTAAGCTTTGTTTTATCTTCCTACCTACTATATGTTCCGAGATATCACATGGGCTGGCTGGGAAAACGTCTCTCCAGCCACCCATAATTATTGATGAAGGGCTCCTACCATATGGACATTTTCGATTCGGCTTTTTTACAATCAATTGCAGTAGACATGCAGTAAATGTGGAACTATTTTGCTTTTATGTAATCTTCGTAGTTTTCCCTGTATAGAATGGGCTGGCTGACGAGACGTCTCTACAGCCACCCAAAGTTTTCAGCTCGTAGTGTCATCAGTTTTGATGCACTGAATCTGACACTTTACTGATGGAATGAACCAATTTCCACTAAATTTTGGTGTATGCCACTTGGCCATATCTCGCATGGGTTGCTGGGGAGACGGACACTCGCAATTGAGGAGGTTAGGAACAAAAAGAGTCATTTACACTTTTCAATTATTTAAGTTAATTAGGAAAATTAATATTTTTGTTGATGTATACAATTCTTAATTTCTTTTATTTGTCATTATTATGGGTCAATATGAGATAGATTTTATAGTATCAAGATTTTTTATGTATGTTTTAAAATTAAATAAAGTACATATAAGATGTCACCCTTTGATCCAGTTACATGTAAATGTCACCATTTGATTCAATAGTTTGAGAAAATGTTACCTTTTGAAGCTTACTGTCTGAAAAATGTCGCCATTAGAAACACATTAGAAACAAATAAAAAATATTAAAGATTCATACAAATATGTTTATTTTTATATTATACATGTAATTCTCCACAATCAGGTTCTAAGCAGTCACATTCATTTTCATTATTTTCATTGTCATTTTCAGTTGTATTACTCTCATACAAGATATCACAATACCATTTTAATGAAGGGTCGTTTTTCCAGTTTTCTCCAAACTGTTTTTTTCAGTAAACTTTCCACATCCTTTTTTTTTGCACCCTTGATAAAGTGACCCAGTTGTTTCTCAACAAAATTGACATTGCTCAAGTTGGTTTTTCTCTTTAATAGATTTACTCGTGGTTACTTTCGTGGTTTCGGTTTATTGCTGTTTGTATCAACCTTCATTCTTTGTGGCTTGAACGCTGTTATGAGTCGACAAAGGTAAATGTCCTGGTTTACTTTCCCTTTATTGTCATAAAACAATTTTCGATTCCGGGCTATATCTTGTTCTTTCAGTTTCTGGCACTTGAAAATTTGTAGTTTTGTATAAACAAGGGACAAAAAAATTGAGACATAAGGGGTCCTTATCTTTATATCTGAAACAAAATCAAAAAGCAATGTTGAAGTTTAGCAAACATACTCAAAATAAACATCCGTGACACGTTATAGAACAAATTTGTAGAACTTTTCAAGTTACTTACTTGTCGTCTTGTGCTTGACGTTTGTTTCGTTCTTTTCTTTGCTTTTTACGTGATCCATGGTTAATACTCGCCACGTCTACTGCTTCTTCCTCCATTTTGTGAAGCTGTTTCACACAAATTTGTCAGTTTTTCTTTAGAAAACTTGCTAAATCCAGAGAAAATTCAAAAGCCTAGACAGCTGGAAAGAGCCATCCCCAGATTAGTTGAGCCATCCAACTGCTTTTTTTTTTTGGTTTCATTCTTCCTTTCGGAAAGGCAAAGAGTACAAAGCCCATACAGCCATGTCTGATGTGTTTAATCTTTCTTTTTGCTCCCCTCGTAAAGCGATAGTGAACTTTACGAAGGAAAATGTTCGTGACTTTTTGGGACAACACAAACGGGGCTTAAACACGAGATCACTTGAAATCTTCATCAGCTGCGCACTCCGTAGTAAATTTACTGCATAACACACTATCTTTATTATCCACTAAATCACTAAATGCACAAAAAAACAAAATTTCAATTAAGCAGGCAAACGCCCATGTCGAGTTCCCGCCAAAAAGTCCCCATCCAACTGCATCCAACCCATAGATCATTAAAAAAAAACACGCAAAATGTTGCCACATTATAAAATTATTCGAATTGGTTGTTTTATCGATTCGATCTATCGTTAAAATATATTTTTTATATCGATATTCTTTTTCAAATAAAATGTACCCGTTTTGATACGACTTTAACAGTGTCAGAAATATTTGCGAAGGAAATGACACTTTTTGATAATAAACTGAAAATCACCAGTATGCACCAGTGTGATTGAATGAAAATGTTACCTTTTGTTTCGGAAGCAGATGTTCAAGTAGATTTTTCTATGAAACAAGTCACTTTTTGAACAAACTTTTTACAGATCATGATAGAATTTAACCTTCTGAATCGATTTATATTTAAAAAAAAATTAGAACCAGATACGTAAATGTCACTTTTTGTTCCTAACCTCCTCAATTATTACTTTGTCCTGGATATTGTGTATCTAGTCTTTCTGTGTGGCTCGGTTTAAGTCTGTAAATATATTAATGCACCGGGCAGGATATCGCCTTACGATATCCCACCGGTACCAAGTATGGTGCGAATCTTTCTTTACGTAATATGTATTATAAGCTTATACCTTTATGTACCCCGCATAGCTTTATGGAGCTCCACAAACGCATTACAGATCATTCGCAATTTCATATAGACAATTTTACAGCGGCAAATAACGGCACCTCAGCCGATCATCATATTCATCATATCAATCATCGCACAGCTGCAATCGGCTAACAGTAGCATACTACCGGACCATTTCCGGTTACTCTAGCCGAAACAAATTATCTGTATCATTACAGCCTGAGTCTAAAGACTTACTTAGGCATCTTCATACATAACCCGAGCCCATGCTCGAGTTGTTTGATGTGACACGGTGGCCCCCACGGCCCATTTCCCCACATTAGGAATGTGACCACACCAAGTACGATCCTTCAGTCCAAGGCTGGCATACGTACATACAACATTTCAATATAGGTACATAAAGGGTAAGAGATTAACAAATCAAAACAAATTACAAAACAATTTAGAAAACAAGTTACAAAGGAAAGAAAGAAAGACTCAGAAATCAACTTACATGATACAACATCAACGTACCAGGACCAAATTCAAGACCTTCTGAATAAAGGCCAGGTTAAAAGTACCCTAAACCGACGAGCATGTATGAAAGGATTGATGAAGGTTCAGGAAGCAAGGGAAGTATGTCAAGATCGTAGCAGGTGGAGAACTGTGGTCTCTGCCTACCCCGACGGGAACAAGGCGTGATGTTATGTATGTATGTATGTACACACATTCACATTTATATTGTATAATACAATCTCTGTACAATCTATGCACTGTGTCTGCACTTAGTAACTTTATTAACTGTGCACTTAGACTATATAATACACTGTGCATCTCTCACAAAATGTCCCTTTCAGGGCTTGTATTGCCATGTATAAATTTGTGTTGCCATGCGTAATATTCTTTCTTTATGAGGTTCGTTACATTATATTCACGTTATGGATTTATATACATTATTATTATATACATGAGCATCGTGATCTGGATTTCACGACAATATGTTCCGAGATATCACCTGGGCTGGCTGGGAAAACGTCTCTCCAGCCACCCATAATTATTGATGAAGTGCTCCTACCATATGGACATTTTCGATTCGGCTTTTTTACAATCAATTGCACTAGACATGCAGTAAATGTGGAACTATTTTGCTTTTATGTAATCTTCGTAGTTTTCCCTGTATAGAATGGGCTGGCTGACGAGACGTCTCTACAGCCACCCAAAGTTTTCACCTCGTAGTGTCGTCAGTTTTGATATGGTTTTGATGAACTGAATCTGACACTTTACTGATGGAATGAACCAATTTCCACTAAATTTTGGTGTATGCCACTTGGCCATATCTCGCACGGGCTTGCTGGGGAGACGGACACAAGATTTAGTGGATAATGAAGACAGTGTTTTAGATTTCAAGCGATCTCGTGTTTGAACCCAGTTTGTGTTGTCTCAAAAAGTCATAGACATTTCCTTCGTAAAGTCCACTATCGCTTTACAGGGGGAGCAATGAACAATTTCCCCACTCGACACCTGTACTATACTTACTAATCTGCGGCCATACGTTTATCTTCTGAAGAAATTCCGAAAACTGAAGAATGTTCTAGAACACGGCACTGGCAGAAATGTCCCCAAATATGGGTTGACGATTGCCAAATTAATAAAAAAAAAAAAATAAGAGAAAAACGAGGCAGCATGGTAATTGATCTTCGCCTGTAACCGAAAGGACGAACCAAAAAAAAATAAAGAAAAACGAAAATTGTGAAGAGGCATCGAGTGATAAATATTTTAATCTAAATATAAATATTTTTATTTCAGGAAATACAACGAAACCTACGTGTTATACGTAATTTTTCATGATTGATTGATAAGTTGACGCCTGTTGTAACATAAAAGTAGCCCTT
Organism: Athrips mouffetella; assembly: GCA_947532105.1. NCBI lineage: Eukaryota > Metazoa > Arthropoda > Insecta > Lepidoptera > Gelechiidae > Athrips > Athrips mouffetella. Next base: position 23,992,532 of record OX383957.1, on the reverse strand, counting down.
TCCGTTTGTTCATACATAATCCTTACTTCTTAGTCATCATTTTTATTTGATCAAGTGTTTTGTTTTATGCCACTCATATCATGGATTTGGTGAGAACACTCGCTTTTAATTGCAGCAATAAACATGCAGAATTTTCCTATTTTTTTATACATAACCGGCAAAATGCGAAATCTGATATAAGCAGCTTCTTCTTGAGCTCTTGTTGGTGGAGTTGTTCCGCTAGCTGCTCGGCAGCTAGCCTAGCCAAAAACCTATTTCGCAATCCTTACGAATTAACAAGAAAAATGCTTAATACCATGATAAATATCAGATTTCGTTCCAGCTGAAATATTATGCATACTTGTGTATGAGTTTTATCTTCAAAAACTAAGGGTATTTCAAAATTAGGTAACTTCTTTTCAGCTAGGGACTCCAGAAGAGAAGCGCCAGGTGCCACCAATGTTGCAAAAGATTCTACGCTATGATGTCCAAATCACCAAACGGTTTGTGGAAGGTGCACTTAGAATCACTGCGCTGAGATCGCTTCGTAATCATGCTAAGCTCTTGGAGGTAAATTCTCTTGGATGTCAGTCAACTCAATTCAATTGAATGATTGTAGAAATGAAATTTTTGTAAATTTTTGCAATTTCAAAGTTGTTCCCTTAGTTGTTGTGTTAGTAAGTAATGTGTTTATGATAGCATGCTGGATATAAACTATTGCAATACTTTATAAAGATCTTTTTTATTCCTTTTTAGGTGTCGTGCCATGGCATTGTGTGGTTGGCAAGCTGGCTTTCTTTCATCTGGCTATTTAACAACAAGAATTTGTACCAGCTACAAGTGAACATGTTAATTGGTATGATATGATTTATGTTATTATACACATGTTATGCTTTGAAAGGAAGCTACCTGAGGTTGTTAAACAAAATAGAAGCCTGAAGAAGTAAAGATAAAAAAGTAAAGATCAATTATATTTTTATTTAAATAGGTACTACATTTGGATATTCTCATTCTTTTCAGCTCTAATTTTGGACATAATTATCATAGCTGTTATTAAAGCATTTGTACGAAGAAGGCGTCCAGTTCCAATGAACAAGCTAATGGCTCCTGGTCCTGATAAGTACTCATTTCCATCTGGTCATGCCAGTAGAGCCACCCTTGTTGCATTTACCCTACTCTATGTAGACCCTGTGTCTATTATCTTCTATCCACCGTTATTAGCCTGGGTCACATCAGTAGCCATCTCAAGAGTTTTGCTGGAGCGTCACTACATTTTAGATGTCCTCGCTGGCTGTGGGATTGGAGTCTTAGAAGGCCTTTTCATGTCCCTCATATGGTTATCCCAAAGTACATCTGCCAGTCTTCTTTCTTCCCTGTCTGATGAAAAATTGGATGGAGGTGAATACCATGTCTAATTTATTTATATTATTAAGTTTGTGTAATGTAAAATGAGTTGGTACAATTTCATTAACCCTGTGATTTGATCAAAGTTAATCATATTCTGTTTCAAAGATTAAAATATTTTAAGTATGAAACCTGTTAGTGTAGGAAACGAAGCAGTTGACTCCAACATAATTCTCTCAGGCAGATTTTATTTGACAGGATGATAAAGTATCATGAATTAAATGTGAATTCAAAATATACAAAAAAATTTTTTCATACATTTTTTGTAATTTTTGTATTGAAAAATTAAAAGTAGGTACCAATTTTTTTATTGGTTTTATAGTGTAATACCCCAGCAAAGTTTCATCGACTGAGGATTTAATGCATGGGTCTTCATACAACGATCCGCTTCGTTTCCTAAACTATGTGTGTAATTGTTAAAAATTAATCACTTGTCTGAGTGGGCAAGCATAACAGCAAGTAGACATGTATAGGATATATTATAACAATAAAGTCACCTACAAAATACTTTTATTTTGGTTTCATTCATGAGTCATTTAGAGTTAGGGGTCAGCAGATGGGGAAAAAAGTCCGCCGCTAATGCGCGTGGTCCACCGGCAAGGAAGGAACACTACTTCCACCTGTGTGTACCACAGGAGAATCTTAGATTTTGGTAGAAAAAAAAATCGATTTACGGAAAAGTACTGTTTTTTTGTATGTATCCGTCTGCCGAGTTCATAACCAATTATTAAATATAAAATAAACGCATTTTTCTTATATTCTCCTAGACCTCACAACGAAACACAGCCCGAAAAAAAATCTGGTTAAAATTTTAATCGATCGATTATGTAGAGTAATGGGAGCAGCTCTACTTATGTCAACTAGACATTGACAGTTCTTTCGGTGTGGCCAAATTCAAGAATTTTAATACCACTTAGGCTTAATTTTCGTATTACCCAGATTATTTTGCTATTTTTCACAGACCAAACCTTACCTGAATGAAGAGTTACTTAAAGTTGGAGATTTGATTGTTGGAGATTTTTAATAATAATAATGGTTTATTTCATAAATTTGTAACAAATTGATCTTATTTAGATTAGATTTATTTATTTCATATTATCAGATACAAAAGTACATATACATTGTTCAAATGTCAGTGAATAATATGATCGTCAAAAATTTAACATAAAGATAATAAAACAAAATACAAACATGTCAAAAACTACAGAAAAGAAACGTAGTAATAATAATAATACAAAGCATAAGTGGAACTCTTATTTCAAACAAGAAATTGTAAGTTGTATTATTGCAATTTTAACTAATACTTTGATTTTTTAGGGTTCTGATACCAAAATGGTAAAAAAAGGAACCCATAAGGTGCGACTTTGTCTGTCTGTCCGTTCGTCGGTCACACCTCATTATCTCAGGAAGTACTAATGCTAAGTATCAGCTTGAAATTTGGAGTAGTTTTAGAATATGATTGCCCAACATTATTGCAAATAAAAGATTTATGAAATATTATTTTTATAAAGGGGGCCCAAATGGGGGGATCAAAATTTAAAATTGTCGTTACTAGGTTGAGTAATATGAAAGGGCTTTACTTGCACATTCTAAAATAGATTTAAAAAAAATTTCTGACTTAGTTTTCAAGTTATGATTTTATGATGAAAAATATATAGGAAAAGCTGCGTGACGTTTTGGTAGACAAATGCTATTATAGCCTTAATGAATATTTTAATGATAATACTTTGTTGTAAATGATGTAGTAATAATATTTTTTAAGTACTTGACATATGTATGAATAATTTGGAGACATGTATTTAACTTGACATAACTTTAATCTTTTAGTAATTTTACTATGTCTTAATGGCGGGACATAGCTGAAACTACTTCTAATTTTATTGTAACACCTCAATGACCTATGATCCACAAAAAAAAAATCATTTCATTTCAAAATACCATCCCCCCCCTTATTTCGGAAGTTTGAGTTAAGAAAAATCTGAATTAATTACAGTCTATAGACGTTTAAGGCAGATTTAGACGAATGAAATATTTAGGCGCCAAAACTCAGGCATGGCAAAAATTTTGCCTGCCGCGCGTAGGCATGACGTGTAAACGACCACACGGAGCCGCCGCGCCGCCGCTGCCGCCAGTCTTGTGATGACCACTGTTTACACGATTCCGTAAAATAGGCGCGGGAGTTGCGAGGGAAGCGGGCGGGGGGTGGCGCAGTAGGTACTCGGCGGGAACTAATTCTAGAATATCGACGGGTGATTTTTGAGATTTTTAATCTTAAACTAACCAACATAATAATTTGAGTTTCATGAGTTTATCGTGGCTTTTTTAATTTTGTAAATCTCGATAATCACCCAGTGATATTCAAGAATTGGCTCACAGTTCTTTGTAAATTGAAGCATTCGTAAAAAATTATACTTACTTTTGGTTTAGAGCCAGTGCTTTGTCGTTTTTCTGCCATTGATACGGCGATGGTCAAGAGGCCGTCTAGTGGTCAAGTTGTTGTCTAGTGGTCAAGCGGTCGTCTAGTGGTCATGTGGTAGTCTAGCGGTCAAGTGGTCGTCTAGCGTTCAAGTGGTCGTCTAGTGGTTGGCTGGTGGTCAAGTGGTCGGCTGGTGGTCAAGTGGTCGGCTGGTGGTCAAGTGGTCGGCTGCTGGTCAAGTATTCGGTAAGTAGTCAAGTGGTCGTCTAGTGGTCAATTGGTCGGCTAAAGGTAAAGTGGTCGTCTAGTGGTCAATTGGTCAGCTAATGGTCAAGTGGTCGTCTAGCGTTCAAGTAGTCGCCTATTGGTCAGCTGGTGACCAATTGCTCGGCTGGTGGTCAAGCGGTAAACTGGTGGTCAAGTGGTCGGCTGGTGGTCAAGTGGTCGGCTGGTCAAGTGGTCAGTTGGCAGTCAAGTGGTCCGTTAGCGGTAAAGTGGTCGGCTGGTGGTCAAGTGGTCGGCTGGCAGTCAAGTGGTCGGCTGGCAGTCAAGTGGTCGGCTATTGGTTAAGACGTGGACTGGTGGTCAAGTGGTCAGCTTGTGGTCAAGTGGTCGACTGGCGGTCAAGGGGTCGGCTGTCGGCCAAGCGGTCGACTGGCGGTCAAAGGGTCGACTCAGTGGCGGCCTTACCCATTGCGAGGCTCCGGGCGGCAGGTCTTTGCGAGGCCCTTTGTCCTTCGTGAAAAGTATGTGAAGCGAAAGTAGGTCTGGTTGTTTGGTTTAGGTATTTTTCATGTTTGAGGAGAAATGATAAGGATATACAAATAAAAAAAATAGTTTTAAAATATTTTACATTGAAAGATTCACAAAATTAACAAATACAAAGATGATAAATTTCAAAATTGATGTTTGCGGCTTTTCTTAAGACTAAAATCTTTAATTAAAGCACAATAATCCCACGAATTAGCTACGTCATTTTCGATTGAAAGAATAGCAAGGGCTGAAAGCCGATCTTGTGTCATCGACTTCCTCAAATATGTTTTAATAATTTTAAGCCTCGAAAAACTCCTTTCAGCAGACGCAACTGTAACCGGTGTGGTAGCAATTATTCTCAGGACTATTTCAATAGTGGGGTAAACTTCAGTAAATTTTTTTTCTCTTATGTATTTCAGCACCGCGATAATGTCCTCGTTTCCTTCATACACACGGATGAACATATTCAGTTCTTCGTATGTCCATCAATATCACATGATTCTCCTACTGTCATCATAGATGTTTGCAAGTCGCTGCATTGCTTTAAAAGTTCATCATCACTAATTTCCTTTAACTTTTTATATTATACATGAAACCAAATATGCTCTCATGATGTTTAAGAGCCTTAAACCTAGGATGGCAGCTTGCGCGCACATTGTCGACAATGACATAAAAATAGTTTATTTTGAAAATTTCTTCCGCATTCAATTCATGAGCTTCATATTCCCCTTCATAATCAAAATGCCTTTTTTTACGTCGTCTTCTGACATCTTTGAATTCTCTGTCAATATCATTTTCCTCTGCTATTTCTCTCGCTGTTACAAGGGATGACTGAGCGATAGAGGAGTAGAACATTATTTTCCGACTCCCGAACTGACCCGAGAGCGATGCGATTAAAAAACCGATCTTAAAGTGTTTCCAGGCGCGATATACAAGTACTACATAATGAATTTTTCAATTATGTTTTGAATGAATGAGTAAAGCTCAACTCACACATAGGCGGTATGATTGCGAAAGCGGTCCGGGGCGGTTTGGCGGGAACAAAATACCGCGCCGCGACCGCTTTTCAATGTGACAGGGTGCATATGAACTCATACTTTACAAAAAATACCGGCCCCGGAACGCTTCCGCTACCGCCTCTGTGTGTTATTTTAATTAACCGTTATGTTATAACCGTAATAAGTAATTAAGGATCAAAAGTAAAAAAAAAATATATAGTTAAAAAAACTATATTTTTTAAAATTTGCTTGGGTTGTTGCGCAAGGCCCCTGCAAGAGCGAGGCCCCGGGCGATTGCCCCGTTCGCCACCCCCTAAAGCCGCCCCTGGTCGAGTCACTCGACTGGCGGTCAAGGGGTCGGCTGTCGGCCAAGTGGTCGGCTGGCGGTCAAGTGGTCGGCTGGCGGTCAAGTGGTCGGCTGGTGATTTTTGTTTGAAAGCAAACTAAAGAAAAAAAAAACATGTGAAGGAGAAAATTGAATTTTAAAACAACAATATTTATAAATAAAATATTCATTATCTTGAAACTAATTGGTAACTGCGAAAAAATATTAAAAAATAAAATATTTAATGACTGTTTAATGGGCAAATTTTCAAGGTTCCTTACATCTGGATTCTGATAGCTAATATGGCAGGTTCGCGACCACTGTTTTGGCGCCGCTAAAAAGGCCGCGTGTCTATTTTATGCCTACAGGTAAGCCGCACGCCAAAAACCGTTTACACCTTGCCTACCGTCCTGCCTAGAGTATAGGCGCCAATATTTTGCCGTCTAAACCAGCCGAGGCACGCCAAAAACTGTTTACACGATGCATATTGTCTTGCCTAGAAGGTAGGCGCCTGAGATTTGCATCCATCCAAATCCGGCATTATGTAAATATTACAGGAAAAATAAAACGATCTCTCTAAATAGTTAGCACCATTTTTTAGAAATCAGCAAAAAACCTCTACGAACAAATTTAGTTTTGCGTTTCTAAAAATGGACTCTATTGCTTCTAAAAATACTAAAGGTATATCGGAACCCTCAGCGCCTGAGTCCGACTCGCACTTGACCAGTTTTTTTTTTTTACTATTTATCAGAATCAATCGGGTAAAGGTCTTGGTGGTAGGTGGTAACACCTTTTAAATTTATTAAATATTTTAATTCGTCAAAAGTATACATATCAATGTCAATATTATGTCAAATTAAGTCTTATCAGACACAGTCTAAGATCCCGCCTTCTCTCGTACCTGGTTCAAAAGTTCCCATTATACTGGCCGCGTTGCCGCGCAGTATGGCCAGGGATACTTGTTGAACCAGGTACGAGCCGGCGCGGGGGTCACTGCCGCGGACTCTCAAGCGCCTCCCTATAGCCCTTATAAAATCTTTTGCCGCCGAGCACCACACACCCGAAGTCTCGACAGCAAAAGGGACAAAGTGATGGGTCCGTGTTAAGTCCGCGTACTTCGTCTGCTTTTGGATTGCGGCCCACTCCGCAGCCGCCCCCGCAGTCTGCGTGGTACGAGGCAAATGTGACGCAGCAAAAGTGCACGCGCAGGTTGCATCCCAGAGCAGGGCGCGCCCTCGTTCCCAGGGGATTAGTGTGAGTCCGTCGGGTCTTTTACCGTCTGTGCGGCTCAGACCCGGTGGCTCTAAGTTGCACGGGACGTCAATTGACACCAGTGCACGGCGAATAACCTCGTTCAGTGCGTGATGACGAGGATGTCTCCCCGCACATCTTTTGCAGCTGAGACCATGCCGCCCACTGGAGTCAACCAACTTCCCGCAACGGCACCTATGTGGCTCACACATCCTGCACCCTAGTCGGAGAGCCGCCGCTATCCTCAACGTGTTGTCGTCCAGGAGGGTACCCACGTGCGGGGAAGGCAAAGCATGAAGCCATGCTCCCGTCTCAGGGCAGGTAGCCGCACGTAACCGGGCCAAATCCGCCCCTGACGACAACCCGATGAGATCCGCGACTACTGATTACCTTTTTACTGACTACCTTTTAAATGTTGTGTTGACGACTTGACGTGTGTATAATAACGGTAGTATCATCTAAGTAGTCTGTGGTATAATATTTTTAAAAATACTAATTACCTAAATTTGTTGATAAATTATAACGGTTTCCGTAGTTTTAATTTTGCAACAAAAAACTCACGATTGAGGTAAGTTTCCATGCATTTCCTTGGAGTGTATGTATCGAGGGTTTCGAGTGATAATGATAAGGAGACGTGGCAGTGTAGAACGTTCTCTGAGTATGAATCTTATTTATTTCAGCTGCGATGAGGAAGTTGAAGGGAGCTGTGAAGGAGACGGCGCGCCAGAAGCGGGAAAGGAAGCAGGAATTTGCAAAAATGCGGCAACAGATCCACACAGTTGTGCTACCGACGTTCGCGGTAATATTCTTGCTGATTTGTACTTACGTGTACTTCAAGACCCGGCCGTCATCAATGCAATACGCGTAAAATAAACTGGATATGGTGTGTATATAGTTAAATCTTATTTATATCGAGGAAATCTATGTTGGAAGAGTATATTACTGTTAATGGTTGTGAGAAATGAAAATGATTGTATGAGGAAATATTTTATTGTAAAGTTTTAAGTGTTTCCTTGCGCTTACAACAGATGCTATCCTTGGACTTCAATGCTACAAATAAAATTACAGATAGTCACATTTCATGACATATCAAGTACTTAAAATAATGTAAATACTAGGTGTAAAAATATACCTGCATAAATTTTAGTGCCTTTTTATTTTACTTCCATAACATAACAAACACTAACAAAATATTGTATTTGGTATAACATTGTTACAATTTCAAAATACATGTACAAACACTACTTCTCTTCATTTCCAGTTATTATTATAATTAATCAAAAATTTATACAGATGTAAAAAAATCAGTTCAAAAACTAAAACCCGACTCAAAAACTAGAACCCGACTACTGGCAAATCTTGCTCTAAAAAGTATGAAACAAGAAAATATTGTCATCGGAAATTGTTATGTACAAACTAGGGTATTTAATAAATATTCATAGCGATGTTCAGATAATAGCCGTGGTCATATTGTTATGCCTCTTTGCCCTGAAGTTTATGATCACTTTTTTCAGATAGGTGGCATAACATGACCACGGCTATTATCTGAACATCGCTATGAATATTTATTAAATACCATAGTTTGTACATAACAATTTCCGATGACAATGTTTTCTTGTTTCATACTTTTTAGAGCAAGACTTGCCAGTAGTCTGGTTCTAGTTTTTGAACTGATTTTTTATTTCAATTATTTTGAAGTTGTAAATACTTAAAAAAGCTAACAACATATATATTTTTGAAATGTGCTCATTAAGCCCTTTCATTTGTTACCCAACACGGTACGGTTAAAAATTTTTTTTTTATTAGTCCTTGACTTAATCTGCTCTAGAGGGCGCCACATACAATTAAACGAAATTTCTTGTATTCTATAACCAGCGGATAATTAAGACGCTTCTAACGACACCTCATTTGTCAAAATATGAGAAGTAGTTTAGAAGTTATGATGGAACAGATGAACATACATATATACATACATACCGGTCAAAATCATAACCCTCTTTTTTTGCTGTAGTTGGGTAAAAATAATGATGATATTTTTATTTCATTATGTATTAAAAATAAACCGGCATAGTGCAAGTCTGACTGCACCGAAGGTTCTGTACCACTAAAGTAAAATATCATCTTAATTACGGACACGCAGAAGTGAATTAAATGCGCGCGAGTCCGATACACACTTGACCAGTTTTTTTGTTGTTATAGCGGCAGCATATTCTGTGAAAATTTCAACTATCAAATATATGAGACACAGCCCCTTGACTAAGAGACAGACATCGGAGGCATATTAATTAACAGGGTCACGTTCACCCTTTGGGTACAGAACCCTAATTTTTAAATAATATTTGATTCAAATAGCGCCTAAACTTAGTAATTATTTCACTCTATACACTTCACTTCTTAAACAGACAATTAATGAAAGGATTAATATTGTAACAGGAATATAAAAATCTTTTTAGATAACTAGGTTATCTAATAAGAATGATCAGTTTTCTAAGTGGAAGGACATGTTCCTGCCAAATAACCGGGTTATGTAATGGTATTTTTCCTTTTAGATTACTGGTTATCTAACATGGTTATGTAACAGGATCAAGCCCAAAAATATATTTAATGTTTTAGTTAACAATGTGGAATCAAAAGGATAATCATCTTTTTCTTACATCCTGGCACCCATAGTACAGGCTTTGCCTAGTTTGGGATCAGATGACCTTGTGTGAAATGTCCCCCAATATTTATTATTATTTTATTTATTTATAGTACTCTGGGATCCTGTTAAATATAGCAAGTATTTTTTTAAAGTTATTTATGGCTGAATTACTTACAGTCAAAATGTAGGTGCTTTTGACGGATGCAGATATAGATAATAAAGAGAAAGCCCGAAAACCCGTTATCAAGTATTGAACATAATTTATAATATAACCCTGTCACCTAAGCAAAAATAATGTTGGCATATTTTTATTATGAGTGATATTTTATGTTGGCAGTTGGCCGATCTAAATAGTATCAGTCTAATATTTTGGTCTATAATCTTACAAACAGAACAAACAGGCTGTAAATAAAGTAAGATATCACTAATAGATAGTAAAAAAAATGTATTTTTTGGTGACCACGAAATTTGATTTGCCTTCGAATTACATGACAGTAATTTATTGAAATGGATAGGTACTTGCTGGTGACTGGATATTATAACAAAAACATCTTTTTATGCATCACCAGCTGATCATAGAGGTCACCCTCCAGGCGCTGCACTTCTTGAGCTAAACCTACCTTGTTTAAGAAAAAATATATTTTTTTATACAATATTTTAGTGATGTAGAATTACCCCTTAGAAGGATCATCGTATTTTTTTTACAGCCTGTATTCTTGTCATTGTCTATAACTTACATATTTCTTACTTAAGATTGGTTGGCTGGAAAAGTCTCTTCAAAGAGGTAAGCTCGCCATTGTAAACTTCATCTATAACATTTTATAGTTGTTCTGTTGTGTACAATAAAGAATACATATTAATTAAATAGAGCGTTACGGTCTCTCTTAACAGCTATCTCTGTCGGCTTGTTCAAGTTGCTTGAGGTCAAGCTTGACACTCTCAGTACGAATTCCTTCTCTATGCTAAGATTAGCGCGGTACATAGACCAATGTGTCAAGCTTGCCGTGCTGTTGACTGTACCAAAGAGGTACCTTCTAATTAAACGGTAAAAATAAAAAGTCTTCAATAATTACATTAATACTGGTTTTTGCTTGCAAGCATGTACTAAGCACCCTACTAGCCATAAAGAGGCGAGTAAAAGAAACAGACCGCTCAATGCGTAATATTGAGCCGATATGGGTAGCGTAAGACCTTGTATAAGTACTGCCGTCAGTACAGACTGTAGTCCTGTTCCAATGAGAGTGTTGATGCCGAATATCAGCCCGAAACAGCTGTCGTCGCGAAGCTGACCCGCAATTTTTGCACTGAAACCAAAGTAAGATGCTTTTAACTGTCGGTATGAATATTTGTTATGAATACTTCATAATGTTTATGTTGTAATAATAAATAAATATTATCACTTGTTCTGTGAGAGGCAAGGGAACCATTTACGGAGCAGAGAAGGACCATTACTCCAGAATGCAAAGATTTGAGATGTTTCTCGCGGTATAATGTAGCCTATGTCCACTCTGACGGTAAATTCTTAATATTGGTAAAGGATTGGCAAACGTTTGTTCTGTGTCTGGGTGTTATTTATCTATTTATGTATGTGTATCAGTCTCTGATATCCATAGTAGTACAGATTTTGCCTAGTTTGGGATCCGATGACCTTGTGTGAAATGAGCCCCAATATTTATTTATTTCGCTTTTATTTCAGTTTTTCAAAACGGTGAATTATTTTCGAAGATTACCTCTTTCATCTACTTAACAAACGTCCAAATTATGGGGTCGATTCCTGCGTGGTCGCTAAAATGCTTAATATTTGATAGATATATAAATGGTGTAGTCTTTGTCACATTCTATGAGTTGAAAAGAGACAACAACACTTCTCTGGCAAATTTTAGGCTTATATTATAGCGGCCACGCAGGAACGATACATGCATATGTCGCAGCTGGATTGTAAAATCCGCCATATTACAATTTGGCGCACCCGATGGTAAAACGTCGCCCTTTTGCAATCTGCCTACCTTTCGTTCCGCCAGATTACAATTTGGCTGAAATAATATACACCGCATTGTATGAGCACTTCGCGATAGTCAAAGCGGCGTAGTAACGTGGCGCCCACTTGCAAACGGGCGCTTCGTCGATGCGCTGCTTTGAAAACGGCGCGTAATGCGTTCCTGGTGATCGCAAGGTAACCTGTTAACGAACCTAAAATACAATCTGCCGACGCCATTATACATAACATGCCGGCGTGTTATACGATTTGGCTGCGACACATACATAACATCACACGCCTGTTTCCCGTCGGGGTAAGCAGAGACGACAGCCCTCTACCTGCTTCGATCTTGACATACTTCCCTCGCTTCCTCTACTTTCATCAACCCTTTCGTACACGCTCGTCGGTTTATGGTACTTTTAAGGGGCTACCTCCGGTCCACTAGCGCCCCCATCAGTTAAAAAAATATTACTCGCTAATTACGAAACTTATCAAAAATCCGGAAAGACAGATTGAAGTAAAGGTACATTTGTTTATTTAGAAACTATTTACTCTGTAAAATAAAGTTCACTGTAGTTACAGATACAAAAAATGCTAAAAGTGGCCGTTTTTCGCACTTTTTGTATCTGTAACTACAGCGTATTATATTTTTCAGAATTGATAGGTTCTGAATAAACTAGGATACCTTTAATTCAATCTGTCTTTCCGGATTTTCGATATTTAGTGAGTAATATTTTTTAAACTGATGGGGGCGCTATTAGTGGACGGGAGGTGACCTCCCTTGCTTTTATTTTTATTTTTTTTATTGTCAATTGGCTTACTCTTGACCTCGATCTAGTCTTGACGACAGAGATGAGGTCGACGATGAAACGAGCTTGCCCAGAGAAAGCCTACTCACTCGCGACTTGAATAGATTCGGGTTGTATGAACTCGGGAACACAGACGCAGGCAGAGAATTCCACTCTTTAGCCGTGCGCATTATAAAAGATGCATCAAAGCGCTTTGAGCGAATGTGCGGAATATCAACCAAGTATGGGTGATATTCTGCGGTGCGTCTGGACTCCCGATGGTAGAAGGGAGATGGTGGAATAAGCTCGTGGAGCTCTGGGCTAGACTGTGAAACTTGGTATTCACCAGCATCTCATCACCAACAAGCTTTGTATTTATAACATCCTGAATGTGGTCATGGAACGTTCGCCCAGCCCTTCCCCTCTCGCCTAATAGATCTCTTGCGTCAATCTTCCTTCATTCATCCTTTCTACATGACCAAACCATCTCGGCATTAGTTTCTCAATTTTAGTCACCATTACGTGCGCAATACTATGAGTCAATATAACATCCCATGAAACGTCCACTACAGTATAGGGAGCTCCCTCCAAAATAATGTGGTAAAGGAAGTACCCACCACGCTTGATAGCGTTACGGCTGGCACCATGGACCGCGGTTGTTGGTGATCGCAGAATGTAAGATGATACGATACACAGAAGGATGCTGCTGCCCATCCTCTGGATTATTAACCCTTAGTAGCCTCTTACAACACCCACGGGTAGAGATGGATTGTACTATTCTTTGCCGGCACCACACGGGAAAAATATCATCATCATCATATCAACCGAAAGACGTCCACTGCTGGACATAGGCCTCCCCTAAAGAACTCCATGACGACCGGTCCTGCGCTGCTCGCATCCAGCGGCTTCCCGCGACCGCCACCAGATCGTCGGTCCACCTTGTGGGGGGCCTGCCTACGCTTCGTCTTCCGGTACGTGGTCGCCACTCTAGAACCCTCACGCCCCATCGGCCATCGGTTCTTCTTGCGATGTGCCCTGCCCACTGCCACTTCAGTTTAGCGATTCTCAGGGCTATGTCAGTTACTTTAGTTCTTCTGCGGATCTCCTCATTTCTGATTCGATCGCGCAGAGAGACAAATATTAATACTAACCATATTAAAGCGGGAAAAATATAAGGATAAGCAACTTACCTCGCTAGAGTGATAGTATAATGGAACAGCATCCCCATGACGACATAGCCGGCGTATGACACGAAGATATTGGGTACGAAGGTGGCGAGAAACACCGCGAGCCCCTGCAGCGCGGCGCCGGGCGCCGGGATCACGTGACGGGAGAATGTTGCTGCGAGGTAAGCTCCCAGCGCGCCCAGTAGCGTCTGTATAGCTTCTACTGCGCCGTTGTATGCCACCTAAACAATTTAAACGTGGCTTTTCTATTTATGTAGCTTTTAAGTTATTGCCGGAAGAGACTTAGAAGCTCAGCAAAAAATATGAAATTCTGCCAAGTGCGAGCCGGACTCGCGTACCAAGGGTTCCGTACCACTAAGGTAAAAAGTTCCGTCTTAGGGACGCAAAGAAGTGCATTAAATCCGAGCGAGTCTAACTCGCACTTGACCACTTTTTATTATTTATTGTTATTCTATAGTCTGTGCATAATAAAAACCACATTTTATTTCTACTTGACTGCACCTGGGTACCGGAACTATTTTTACGGTAAATTGCTCCCTTTTCCGCCAAAATACGCCTTTATAGAACTCCGAGCCGGCCGCAGACGGAATACCGGATAGGTAGTTTATGACTTGCGTTCTGATAAATAACACTTGGAGCTCGGTATATGACAAATCTCGTGAATATTTTGATAGGTTTCTGTTGCTTAACTGCCTTTGGTACCACCGGTATCCAGGTTCAACGGACTAAAAAAATGTTTATTGCGGGTAAAGTCGAGTAGGGGACTCCCTTATTTTTTAACTTTTAATTGTTATTATTTGTTAGATAATCCGCCATAATAACACATATTCTGTGAAAATTTCAACCATATAGCTACTACGGTTCAATAGATACAGGCCTTTAAAGGTCGGATAGAAAGACAGACGACGTAGGCTAAGGATCACATAGCGATATTAATCACCAGCTTGTATCCATCATTTGTTTGTGGCAGTAATAAATATTGTTCTTTTTTATTTTGAATCTTTAAATTGCGACCAGTTGTTTTGCGACTGCAAGTGACGCGGAAAGAGATTTATAGGAAAGAAAGAAAGAAAAAACATTTATTTTGGAAACAAATAAAAATTGTAAAAACGAACAGTTTCTAAACATAATACACATTGTTCCCAAAAATGGTCTCCACTCAGCAGATTGCCATTAAACACAAATGTATTTTCATAAGAGTATTTTATTTGGGAAATAAACAATTTATTCATTTAGTACTATATTTTACTCAATCTCTATTAGTAGTTCTTCGAGTTATTTTTATTGAAAGGGTCAGGTTGAAAGTTTTGCGATTTAAAAGGTTGTTAATTTTAATAGTTAGTACCTGGGCGACCAAAGTTTGCTCTATTATAGAGCCGCCTCAACATTATAATATCATCGGGTGAGTAAACTATGCCAACAGATGGCGCTGTAGGTTTTTGTCGAAAACGCAGTATTTAAAAAAAATTCTTAACAACACGGGCAAAACGAATTTTACCAGATATTAGACATAGCTAGATCGATTTTTCGCCCCCGAAAACCTTCGTATGGTAAACTTTATCGAAATCGTTAGAGCCGTTTTCGAGAAACTCATTACATATATATATATATATATATATATATATATATATATATATATATATATACATATATACAAATATTGCTCGTTTAATAGTATAGGAATATTCAGTAAAAAAAAAATAAAAACAATAACATTTGCAACACCGATAACACTGGCGAACTTTTTGTTATTAAACGTGCAACAAACAAAGCTATAAATATAGAGAGGGCTATAAACTTTGTAAATAATAAGTGCAAGTGTTTATTGTCCCGTGCTATTTGCGCACACAATGGAGAAAATCAAATATTTACATACATGATCCATATAAGATCCACTTACTAAGCTAAGCTCATAAAAACAAAGGTCTTTAGCCTCGCACAATAATGTGGAGATCAATGAGAGTAAAAATCAATTACTACATTAAACGAGTGCAAAAGGGACGTCTGTATTACTATTACTAACTCTACGCTGTATGTATACATCATTTTAATTATAAGTTTTCCTCATAGAAATATAAAAGTAATACAAGGAAGATTAATGAAAATATGTGTCACAAGGTATGTCATAAGAGTGGAATTCTCTGCCTGCGTCTGTGTTCTCGGGTTCATATAACCCGAATCTATTTCAGTCGCGAGTGAACAGGCTTCTTCTGGGCAAACTCGTTCCATCGTCGACCTCATCTCTGTCTCCAAGACTAGATCGAGGTCAAGAGTAAGCCCATTTTCAATAAAAAAAAATGTAAGGTTATCTCACGATGAAGGTTATATCACACAAAGAATTCTGCTTTATTTCTGTTTTGGTTTAATGATTCCATGACTTTTAAGTCACCCTTTGATAAAAATGTGCAAAACTCCTGCAATGACCTTCAAGGTCAACACGACCGCTATTATGGTACGCTACTATTGTCACATTTAGCGATAGTTTTTAGTAGCAGGATCGCTTTTGCCATGCTATAAAAAATTACCTATATTTATTAGCGCCATCTAGTTGTATACTTTTTCGGGTTACGATTTCTATAAGGGCATGGTCTATCCTATACTTATACATATGTAGCAGGCAAATTGTATAATTTCCCGCTTCACATAATGCCTTGGTGTTTAACAAAGCCGAGGATTTTTTAGATTCGTAATTTTATACGTGTGACGACGCTTCCTATAGGTTCCCTAGGAATGAATGTTGACATGCAGAAGGTTTCGTAAGTAATGTTACCGGCGCGTTGCTCTCCTGCTGTATCTGTATCCACAGCAGCTGCACGTAAGTCTGCGCTTGCACGAAGAGCGCGAGCGCGGGACCACTCGCGGCCGCGCGTACGTGTGACGACGCTTCCTATAGGTTCCCTAGGAATGAATGTTGACATGCAGAAGGTTTCGTAAGTAATGTTACCGGCGCGTTGCTCTCCTGCTGTATCTGTATCCACAGCAGCTGCACGTAAGTCTGCGCTTGCACGAAGAGCGCGAGCGCGGGACCACTCGCGGCCGCGCGTACGTGTGACGACGCTTCCTATAGGTTCCCTAGGAATGAATGTTGACATGCAGAAGGTTTCGTAAGTAATGTTACCGGCGCGTTGCTCTCCTGCTGTATCTGTATCCACAGCAGCTGCACGTAAGTCTGCGCTTGCACGAAGAGCGCGAGCGCGGGACCACTCGCGGCCGCGCGTACGTGTGACGACGCTTCCTATAGGTTCCCTAGGAATGAATGTTGACATGCAGAAGGTTTCGTAAGTAATGTTACCGGCGCGTTGCTCTCCTGCTGTATCTGTATCCACAGCAGCTGCACGTAAGTCTGCGCTTGCACGAAGAGCGCGAGCGCGGGACCACTCGCGGCCGCGCGTACGTGTGACGACGCTTCCTATAGGTTCCCTAGGAATGAATGTTGACATGCAGAAGGTTTCGTAAGTAATGTTACCGGCGCGTTGCTCTCCTGCTGTATCTGTATCCACAGCAGCTGCACGTAAGTCTGCGCTTGCACGAAGAGCGCGAGCGCGGCGGCGTACAGCGCCGACCACGCGACCACTCGCGGCCGCGCGTACGCCGCCCGCGCGTGCCGGTATATTAGCGACGTTGCTTCCGACACGTTCGCAACGTATGAGCGCTGTAATATAAATAAAATAAATATTGGGGATATTTCATACAAAGTAATCTAATCCCAAACTAGCAAAGCCTGTACTATGGGTATCAAAGACTGATATACATACATAAATAGATAAATAACACCCAGACACAGAACAAACACTTGTGTTCACTACATATATGTTTGCCCTGGGCGGGGATCGAACCCGCGGCCCACGGCGTAAAAGGCAGACTCACTATCAACCACACCAACGGGCTTAATCATCAATCGTGTGAATTGTAAAAATAATCAGAATCTCTTTATTGAGAACTCATCATAAAATCCCATGAAAACATCCACTACAGGACAGGGAGCTCCCTCCAAAACTCCAGCAAAACAAGTGGTACATTTTGAATTTACCATAGTCACCACGCTTGTAAGCGTTGCGGCTGGCGACCGCTGTATGTAAGATGGTACGATACACAGAAAGATGCTGCTGCCCATCCTACGTTTCATAAGCCCTTAATCGCCTCTTGAGACACCCACGGATAGAGATGGGATGGTACTATTCTTTGCCAGCACCACACGGGTCAGGTGTTGGCTGGTGGTTGGTGAATGACGGAGCTATGCGTACTCAAGAGCAAGAAGGAGTCTTGTCGCTCGAGTCGCCCCAATCCAATATCTTATCACTCCTGCCTGCAGTCATTCTAATCATGCTGTATTAGTAGTTCTCTTATGTTATACAATGGTACATAGATAGTTTTTTATTACTTAAATAGCGTTCTGCTCCTTCGGCTTTACACACATAAAACCCATACCCGTAACTCCCATAGAAAAAAGCACTTTTGTTTTCCCCCTTTTGATAATCTTCTTTTTTATTATGGTTATCTTTGAAATTAGAAACAGAATAAAACTTACTACGTCAGGTTAAAAGTACTCTAAAGGACGAGTGTATATGAGGTTGATGAAAGTAGAGTAAACGAGGGAAGTTGTCAAGATCGCAACAGGTGGGGGGCTGTGGCCTACCCTGACAGAAAGAGGCGTGATGTTATGTATGTACTACTACACTCTGCCGACACGAATCTGGAGCGCTGACATTGAGACATTTGCCTTTGTGTATGAGCCCTAAATGCAGAGGCGTAATCGACAGAAAGGTTGACCACTAACCTGGTAAAGCCTAATCTAATATTGGGTCTGGTTTGCCCTCTAGGTGATGTCAGTCGTTCTGTGTAAAACCAGTGCCCTCTAAACATCTCCTAAGTTAGTTAGCAGACTCAATAAACCGGAATAAGGCAGTGGCAATAATAACTTTTTAATATCTTTCGCACAGAGTTTGTTAAAAAGGAGGCTAAAATATACACATACCTTTTGAACGGGTTGCATCTGCTTCCCCAAAGGTAACGAGTTAATAGTTGAAGAGCGTCTGTGGAAGTATATACCATACTGCACTCGCGGCAACCAGAAAGCCCAAAATGTTGCCAGGATTTGAGCTGAGAAGATATATATAAATAATTATTTCAATTATTACTTTAGTTAAGTATCATAATACGGGCTCAATTGACGATTGGATCGGACTGCTCAGAATTTAGGCCCGGACCACGTTTTTGCCCAATGGCAAATTGACATTTGGGACAATTCGGCAACGCTATTGGACAAAATCCAGAGATAAATTTGGAGCGGTCTGATCCGATCGTGTTTTTGTCAGTGGACCCTCTTAAGTCGTGGAAGTGACAACATAATTAATGGAAGATTAACTTTAAGTGATGTCTCGGAGCGCCGCATACAAAATGTCGATCAATCTAGGATCATCTTTAAAAAGCAGATATAACTAAAAATATTTACTGGGTACTTGACGAGGTCAAAAAACAATAAATTTTGGCTGATTGTACAAATGAGTGTGAGCAAATTGAGCGGATAAGAATTTCATTTTGAATGGAAAATCGAAGTTGTAAGGTAACATGAATAGAAGTAGAACTACCAGCCAGTATTTAAATAAATAAATAAATAATAAATATTGGAGGACATTTCACACAAGGTCATCAGATCCCAAACTAGGCAAAGCCTGACAATGGGTATCAGAGGCTGGTAAAACGTCACGATTCTTTTAAGGGCTTATTGTGGAGGCTAAATGCAATAACTTTTGTTCTACAACTTTTGGAAATTCGCAAAAATAAAAGCTTACCCTTCATACAAAATATTTCATACTGATTGACCTATTTATTCATACTGATTGACCTAATTAGTATGGAAACTAAAAATTGCTTTTTGCGAATTTTCAAAAGCCGTAGAACAAAAGTTGTTGCATTTAGACTCCACGATAAGCCCGTATAAATAAATAGATAAATAACACCCAGACATAGAACAAACACTTGTGCTCATCAAACAAATGTTTGCACCGGTGTGGAAGGCAGGCTCACTACAACCACACCAACGGGCTTGTTAATTTGGAATTAATCCCAGTCGTCACATTTAGAAGCATTGTGGTTTTTTCTTCCTCTGCAAACAGTGTAATAAGGAAGTGAACTACCTCAGCTACCTGCAAACGTGATGTAGTTGAGCTGGCGGTAGTCCATCAGATGGAAATGTGTCAGAAGCTGAGCAGCCACCCCGGAGAGGAACCGGCCCACTAGCGCCGCGATGCGGGTGTAGGACGAAACTATAGGATATTTTGATGAGTCCACCTGGAAGTTACAAATAGATTATGCTCATTAGGAGTAGTTTATTTTTAGATATTATGCTCCACTGCTGCGAGCATTTTCGCTTTTGTGAGATCTGGGACATGTACATTGTGACAGAATGATGCTTCAAGCTTTTTATAAAATTTTTCATTTTTGATTTTCATTGTTAGTGGTTTGTTCAAACCACTTAAAACTTTCCTACTTTATATGTCACCGGAAAATGATAAGAATCGTAAGTTGACCAATTTCCTAGTAAGTTGATCAACTTTCGAAAAATCATAAACTCGTTGGTTTACTTGCCTATGGGCGTCCAAATTTATTTTTTTTCATTGTTATGTTTACATTCATAGAAGTTTATGATTATTTTTATAAAGGGCAAGACTTAAGGTCTCTCACTCAGATAAGAAAAACAGAGAATTCATACCTTTGCATAAATGTAAGTGAAATAAGCAACTTCTGTGGCAATGTAGGTACCGTAAAAGAACTGGCTTGCTTGGAGCCATTTAAGACTTGTGGTCCATAACAATATTGCATAAACTGCAATGCCACATAAACCTGAAAAGAGGAAAACGAAACATATAATGTCATAATGGAATAAACAAAACTTATGAGAGTTATGTATGAACATCCCAACAGATTTTTATTAAAATGAAGCCATTCCCGTAAAAAAATCTTAAGCAATTTTTTTTTCTTCTAAATATTGTTATTTTAAAGTTTCATCATTGTTCTAGTACATTTTTAAGATATCATGGCACGTCCGCCTTGCGTCCACGCACGCCACGCCCACTTCCCTCCCCTCTTCACCGCCACAGAAATATTAAGAAGTGGCAAAAAGGACGGTCTTTTTACCTTATTGGTACGAAACCCTCCGTGCGTCGAGTCGCACTTGGCCGGTTTTATTATTTGTAGATGGATATTACCTATAACATGACCATTCAATCAATTAATCAACAATGCTGTGTCATAGCCATGAACTTTTAAATTGAAACATTATGTGCGAATATTGAACAAATTGAATTAAAACATAGACAAGCCCAGGTGTAATCAATTTCATGACTTGACCACATACATACAAGATTGTACCTACATAACATACTGTAAGAAATTACCAAGTTCTTTCACATGATAAATGAAGACAGTATAAAGTTTTTAGTGTGCTAAGATAAGGAAAATGATTCTTGAAAGCCAGTTCTGTTCATTTCTCTTTAAATGGATTTTTGAGTTGAAATAATAAAAGGAATGAAATATAGGAAAATATTTCACACAAGGTTACCTTAATCCCAAACTAAACAAGGCCTGTACTATGGGTATCAGAGACTGAAATAAAATAAGTGATACATACATAAATAGATAAATAACACCCAGACACAAAAGAACACTGATGTGCAATTGTGTATCATACCAATGTTTGCCCTGGGCAGGGATTTAACCAGCAGAGGCACTATTCGCTACACATACAGGCTTATCAATTAAGATCATTATTTGGTAAATTTTTAATATACTTTATTGTATTGAAAATAGGTTATTTGTTATTTAGATGGTATTTATTACTACAATGTAGTGATGTTTCCAATAAAATTAAAACACCAATTGACAATTTATTTAAGTATAATTAAAGATAATTTTTATTAGAACAAAATTTTTCAATTTTCTACTAATTAAATAGTAATAGTGGAGAGCCATAAGGCATAAAAATTGAAAAATTTTAGAATCCAGGGCCAGTCAATGAATCTTCATAAAAACTGTTGGACTGCATTGTTAAAAGCTCAAAAAAAAAAGTAAAAAAAAAATTTGCCCAATCTTGATTACAACAATTTATAACTTTAAAAACTCCGCGACCATCCAAGTTGACCCCTCTTTTAAAGAAAAGTTCTTGAAACGGGAGCTCACCTTAATTGGTTACTATAATGTGAAAAAAATTGTAATATTCAATGATTTTAGACTTTTCCCTTTATTTGTACTGTCAGACCTAGCTTCTTGCAAAATTTCGTAATTTTAGGTCAACGGGAAGTACCCTCTAGGTTTTGCTTTAGTGCATAAATGAGATGAGGACATAAAAGGCTTTCTTTTGATTGCGTCGTTGTAAGAAATTTAAATTTTCAGATCTTGTTTAGTTTATGGATTTTAATATTCGTTATCAATTTCAACCTGATACCTCTACCCGTTCGTGAGAAAAAGGGTCTTGACAGACAGACAGTCAGACAGACAACAAAGTGATCCTATAAGGGTTAAATTTTTTATTTTGAGGTACGGAACCCTAAAAATAAATTAAAAATAATAATAAAAAATAGAAATCCGAAAAATTAATAATTATTTATTAAAAAATTGAGATCGGGCAAAATCTTTTTTTTAATATTTTTCTTTATGCTTTTAAAAACACATTTCAAAAATTTATATGAAGATTCATTGGCTAGCCCTGGATTCCAAGGTATAAATCTTACGGCCCTCCACTATAAGTTATAAGGATGAGAGATGATGAGATAAGGTTTAAAACCAATCTCTTTCCCATAATTTTTTTTATCATCTGATTTTGTGGGTAAATTTTTTTTAATAAACTCTCAAAGGGGTGCCTTTGCCTAGCAGTGGCACAGTACAGGCTAGTAAGAAAAAAGCTCTCAAAGATCATGCAAAATAAAGTGAAATGGAAACAGCAATAGGCAGCTTATATGCAAGTAAGAAATCAACAAGAAATACCTGATAAGATAATCACAGGCTTGAACCTTAGAAAGTCAGTGATGAGGAAGATGATGACCAGCTGCGCCAGGTAGGAGTAGGTCCCGACTGGATACACATCTCTGTTCAGTTGTTCCTGTGTCACATTTCTCCACTCTCCAGACAGAAACTCTGTCACGAACGGCTCCGAAGGCCGGATCTCCCGTAGAGTGCCGAACAGGCATAGCACGAGGGTGACCTTTACCCAATCTTGCATTTTAAAATCAAGGTTATTTCACGTTTTATGTAAGACAAAATCACGAAAGCGATGATACTTCGCCTTTGAGTGTGATGGGTTGAGGCACGTGCGCCGCGTTCGCCGCCTGCCTCGCGGTGTAGAGAGTCTATCATCATGCCATTCGCACGACATCGGTCCGGCAAAACTATCTTACGTAATTTAATTTGCAAAGCTGACAAAACATAACCTGAAAAACATTACAATGCTCGATGTACAAGTAGTAGTGGTAACTTTTCGGATAGATAACTTTTACTAGTACACGTTATAAAACCCACAGTAACTAAGGTCTACTTTGAAATGCAAAGTTATTTTATAATTTTCAACTCATTGCCCAAAAATACGTAATACCAGTTAAAATCAAATCAAATATTTGTAATATGGCTTCTGTCAACATGGACAATTTTGCCAGTGTCGAAGTTGGAGAATACACGGCACTACAATGACCAGATAAATGGACGGTCAATTAGCATATAAATATAAATAGCATATAGATAAAAATAAAAACATATAATTAAAGAACTGTACGCTACATATTCGAAACCTTATTTAATTATGAGAGTGGCAACACTGTCTTCTCCTGATTGGTCGGCGGCGAATATACCTGTCCCTTTCTAACATGTAACCCCGTCTCACTCATCCCCCACCAGGCAGGCACTCGGCGGCCATCTTTTCTTGGGGCCTGAGGAGTGCTCCTAGCTTCATTGGCGATTTGTTTTTCGAACTGAGCGGTCGTGGTAAGCTAAAAGAAAAATTGTTTTACAAAAATCTTTTCTTTTTACTATTTAATAATTCAATTTCTAAATTTTCTTAACGGTTTTTACCGTTCGTATTTAAAATTATTCTAAAATAACTTTTTAATTTCAGATATACCTGTTCCTTGAGTATTTATGGATAATATTGAAGATACGACGATGCAACAATCAGGTGCGAAGCGGAAGGCCGCACCTAATATAAACGAGGCTAATAAAAGGCCACGCTATTATGACGCAACCGTCATCGAAAATTTGGCACTACAGGTTAGTCAGATGCAAAATGTTTTGCAAAACCTTTCTTATCAAAATACTCCACCTGAACAAAGTGATAGTGAAGACGCTCTGTCCCTGAATGCAAGCGGTGAATTATTTGACGAACAAACTGACCAGAACCACTCGCATACGGAGCAAATCGGTCCGCAGGCCGGTGCCCCATCTTTTACCGCTGTACCAGAATTTTCTCTTGACGTAAGCACCACTTTAAAAGAACCCGGAATTTCAAAGACTGATCCTTCCCGTTTAGAACGATTGAAAACAATACAACATTTCGACTCCCCAGACTGGGCAGACGTTCGATATTCAGAGGCACAAAAGCGTTTTTGCTCTACCCCCGGTTTCACTAACCTCGAATGTAACGATGAAATCAAACCTTATGACAAATACAATCACTTAGCGCTTACTGAAAAAGGGTTTGCCGCAATCACGCAGGGACTTCTCAAACAACAGGAAGCAGCCGAAAGTGGCATACGTGACTTAATTTCATGGCTTAGAAATTCAGACGTTGTAGAAATGTCAGCTGTCGAGAATAAAATTAAAGATATTTTTGCGGGTGACTTTCAAAAAATCTCGAATGATTTATTACAAATGACTTGCGGTCACCGCGCCGACCTGATCGAACAACGTCGTGACGCAATCTTGCGATCTGTCAAAGATAAATTCGTAAAAGCTAGTTTCCGTAAAATACCCCCATCTTGTGATTTTTTATTTTCTCCGACGGAATTTAGTTCAACCGTAGATAAGAATGGGGGTATGAGCAAAGCATTTTGGCCTCTGAAAACGCAAGCAAAATCAGCGCTTCACACACCTAAAACTATGAAACAACCTGCGCAAGGTCCTAACGAGTTTTTACCAAATTCATTCCAAAATATTACCCGTCCAGCGGTGCCAGCGCACGGTATACCGCTCAATGCATTTACATACCCTCCTGCGCAAGGAGCTTTGCCCTTTTATAACCCCTTGATAAGCCCAAATTTTTCCCCTCGCGCACCTACGCAGGGACAATCGTTTCGGCCTCGCGGGCCAAGATCTAACCAAGATGCTGCGTACAGACCATCCAAGCCTGGCCCGTCCCGTAGAGGAACAGGCAGACGTAAATATTGACTTACCGTTTCAAGCCGGTCGCTTACAATTTTACCATCAAACCTGGGCACGTCTGGGCGCTCCAGCTTTAATACTAAAAATGATCAAAGTAGGTTATCGTATCCCATTTCTGGCAAAACCACCACTCCACGTGCCAACGTCAGACGGCAAAATTGCTGTTCCGTTTTCGACAGACATGGAGGTACAAATCCTTGCTTTAAAGAAAATGAACGTGCTGGAGAGCGCCCAGCCATCCCCAAGTTTTCTCTCGAACCTGTTTCTGAGATTGAAACCCGATGGGGCGCCACGCCCTATCTTCAACTTAAAACGATTAAACAAATATGTTCATGTAAGCCCTTTCAAACTAATAAATCAACTGAAAGTTCCGGCCTTCTTACAACTAAAAGATTGGGTTGGGTAGCCAAAATCGACTTATCAAATGCTTATTTCCACTTACCAGTGGCCCCAAGTCATCGAAGGTTTTTGAGGTTAGTTTTCAACGGCGAACTCTTACAAATGACCTGCCTACCTTTTGGTCTGGCAACAGCACCAAAGGTCTTTGCAACAATTACAAACTGGATCGGTCGAATTCTGAGAGAAAAAGGCATACGAATTCTCATTTATCTGGACGACTTTCTTCTGGCTCATCAGCACCGAGAGACACTTCAAACTCAAGTACAATACGTAGTAGTGTTATTGAACTCAATGGGCTGGCAAATAAACAACAAAAAGTCGATCCTCATACCGCAATCCGAAATACAGTTTTTGGGCATAATCTGGGATCCTCACCAGAACCTAAAATACTTACCATCAGAAAAACTCCTATCGATACGCGAACGATTAAGCTTAGCTCTAACCAGAAAAACTTTATGCCTAAAAGAGGCGCAGAGCCTCGCAGGAATTCTAAATTTTGCAAGCCTAGTAGTACCGTACGGTCGCCTTCACTTCCGCAGACTTTTGACATTCACGAACAGTCTACTGAACGAAAATCCTTATCAAAAATATACAATTCCAAACGAAATCCTGTTAGAACTAATATGGTGGATAGAATTTCACACAGTGAAATCTCTACTACATTCCCCAGCAGTAACACATTACCTATCGACAGACGCCTCCAGTTCGGGCTGGGGGGCTCAAATAGACAATACGCAACTACACGGGACTTGGGGACCGTTAGAGAAGGATCTGCATTCAAATCAAAAAGAAATGGTAGCAATCTTAAATGTTTTAAAAAGTCATGCACCATACCTAGCGAATTCAACTATCTCCATTCAGTCGGACAACACAACCGTACTGGCGTACCTCAGGAATCAGGGCGGTACGAAATCAGACTCTCTAATGAAGCTAACGTACAAAGTCTACCATCTCCTACAAGCTCACAACATCGGCATAAGCCTACACCACTTACCGGGCAGATACAACGTGGAAGCAGACCGCCTGTCTCGCAATACCCCTCGCCCAGAATGGCATCTCCTCCCGTCATTGACAAAAACAGTTTTCCGAAAATTGGGCGTACCAGTAATCGACCTCTTTGCCTCGAACCGAGCCCACGTTGTGCCGACATACGTATCCCTGGACATGACGGACAAAAAATCCCTATTCACAGACGCTTTCTCCCAACAGTGGAATTACAGACTAGCCTGGACCTTCCCGCCACCATTCCTAATACCCAAAGTTCTCACACATTTGAACCATGCAAAGGGAGTGTACCTTCTAGTAACCCCCCGCTGGGAGAAAGCCTTTTGGCGCCCCGATCTGAAAAAGAGAGCAATAGCAGCCCCCTTCACTGTACACAATCTCGAATCAGTGATGATAGACACATCAACGAACCTACCCCCAACGCTCGTACACGAGCTAACTCTGGAAATATGGAAATGTGTAGGTGGAACGAATTTTTAACTGACTGGACCCCAGATCAGCTCAATCTACTACAAAGCAGCTGGCGGGACACAACAAAGAAATCTTATCGATCAGCCTGGCGTCGTTGGTGCCTTTGGGCTACAGACCACCAAATTAATCTAAACTTTCCCTCCGGATCAGACCTGGCCAGGTTTCTGTCAGATCTCCATCAGGTAAATAATTTTGCCTATAATACTATCCTTTTTCATAGATCAGTTGTGTCTACTTTGTGTCACCCAAATAGCGAAAATCTTAGCTCACATCCTCTCGTGATCCGCATGTTAAAATCTATTGCTGCTAAGAAACCCAAGAATACTAGACCCCCTATCTGGGACGTTGACGACATGTCATCCTGGCTAAGTAACACGTTCAACAAAAATCTTAACTTATACGAGTGTTCTCGCAGGACAGCTTGCATATTACTACTTTGTTCAGGTCGCCGAATTCACGACCTCACCCTGCTTAGTATACATCCCAATAATATTTCAATACTGGACGACCAAATAGTTTTATGGCCATTATACGGCTCAAAAACAGACTCCTATGATTACAGACAGTCAGGGTGGAAACTGCTTCCGAACCTAGTTAGTGAGGCTCTGAACCCACTTTTTTGGATTAAATCTTTAATTGAACTGTCTAAAGAAAGAAGAACGAAATGTGACATTCACAACCTTTTCCTTACAGTACGTGGGACACCTAAAGCAGCATCCCGAACCGTTATTGCGAATTGGGTCAAATCTCTTTTACAAGAAGCAGGAATTAATGCCACCCCCGGAAGCTTTCGACCTGCAGTGGCATCTAAAAACTGGCTACTCAATTTCCCATTGGACGAAATTCTCAGAAGAGGAAATTGGAGGTCCCAGAATACTTTCTCAAGATTCTACCGACGTGAAATTAGACCTAACAATCAAGATTCCTCTGTGTCACGGTTCTTTCAACCTGTATAATTATGAATTGGACTACTGATTATTTGTTTACGGTTCTAGTAACTACATAGTTTATAATTTTTAAGATCTGTATAATAACTGATTTCATGCTTGTTCCTAGTTCTTACCTAGTGTTTATATATCTAGACTACCTAACTGATTAGCATGTGAGGTAAATAAGTAGGTATTTATACTATAATCTCGCACAAAATATGTTTGAAGAGGTAATAAAAATAAAATAAAGAAGTTCTTAATTTAATTCATTTAATTGTTTCTCTTATACCTAATTACATAAATGAGACAGATTCAAACACTCATCCTTACCTTAGTTCACATAATAAACACCAACAGTTTTAATTATATCACTCACATTCCTTTATGCACTCTGTTGTTCTCATTATGTGAAATTTCCTACAAGTAAATTTCCTTCCACTCACATTGGCGATTTGCCACCAGGCGATAACAGACAGGCTCCCATAATTAAATAAGGTTTCGAATATGTAGCGTACAGTTCTTTAATGACGGCGTTTTACCAAACAATAAAACGCCTATTAAATAACTTACATACATATTCGAAACCTTAAGTTTTCACACCTGCCTGGTGTTACAAAGTTGATGTGACCCTAAATTCATTTTTGATATTATTTACATAACCTACCTTAATCTGATCCACAGTAACTTACCTTATTTATTTCCTACTACCGTCATAAGTCTGACTCAAATTGTGGAACACAATTGAGTAAGTATTACAGTAAAATATAAAATCACGCACAAAAGAATTCGGGTCACATCAAAATCTTTCGATCAAATTAATTATGTCGCAATGAAGCTAGGAGCACTCCTCAGGCCCCAAGAAAAGATGGCCGCCGAGTGCCTGCCTGGTGGGGGATGAGTGAGACGGGGTTACATGTTAGAAAGGGACAGGTATATTCGCCGCCGACCAATCAGGAGAAGACAGTGTTGCCACTCTCATAATTAAATAAGGTTTCGAATATGTATGTAAGTTATTTAATAGGCGTTTTATTGTTTGGTAAAACGCCGTCAATAAATGATCATAGAAGAAAAAAAAAAGTGTCCGTCTTCCCAGCAAGCCCGTGCGAGATATAGCCAAGTGGCATACACCAAAATTTAGTGGAAATTGGTTCATTCCATCAGTAAAGTGTCAGATTCAGTGCATCAAAACTGACGACACTACGAGCTGAAAACTTTGGGTGGCTGTAGAGACGTCTCGTCAGCCAGCCCATTCTATACAGGGAAAACTACGAAGATTACATAAAAGCAAAATAGATCCACATTTACTGCATGTCTAGTGCAATTGATTGTAAAAAAACCGAATCGAAAATGTCCATATGGTAGGAGCCCTTCATCAATAATTATGGGTGGCTGGAGAGACGTTTTCCCAGCCAGCCCATGTGATATCTCGGAACATATAGTAGGTAGGAAGATAAGACAAAGCTTAATATTTACTACCTACTCGGAACAGTAGGTAGCAAATATTTCAAAATCCTAGCTCCACTAACTTTTGAGATATTTGTATTTTTTCATGGGCTTGCTGGGGAGACGTCTCGCCAGCAAGCTCATGCTGTAACTCAAAAAGTACTGCACGTAGAATGCTGAGCGATATACCAATAGAGAGTGCATATTTGATGCAATAAGCACCAAGAAAAGTGAGTCCCTAGGTCTTACGGTTTCGGTGCTAGAAACAAATATCATTTTCCCGCCGAAAATTTTGAATGCATGATGTGAAGTGCGACGTTGCCGTTCTGTGCAACTCTACATGTTGCTGTTAGAGCATTCAAAAATCAATCTTGTATCCTTATAGTTAAAAGGTACTGTAGACGCACGTGTAGATTATTTGTAATTTGAGAATAGTTCGGGAGACGGTGTACTTAGTAAAAGACTGATTGGTTATCAAGAAGTTTTTATTTATTTGTGGACGACATGTTAAGAACGAAAGAGGTATTATGTATTTTAGCTCACGTGAAGACTAACTGGTGCCTCAATCTCTTTTTAGCAACCGTGACAACTGTATTCTAGGAGGAGATGTAGGTTTAATGGTCTCAGTAACAAACTAAAATTTTTAAAGTATTCTTAAATTGTCCTGTAATTAATAAGTTAAGAAAACTGGTTTATTAAATAAATACGTGAGCCAAAATACATATTATGTCTTTTGTTCTTCACATGTTGTCCACAAATAAATAAAAACTTCTTGTTAACCAATGAGCCTTTTAAGTACACCGTCTCCCGAACTATTCTCAAATTACAAATAATCTACACGTGCGTCTACAGGACCTCTTAACTATAAGGACACAAGATTGATTTTTGAATGCTCTAACAGCAACATGTAGAATTGCACAGAACGGCAACGTTGCACTTCACATCATGCATTCCAAATTTTCAGCGGGAAAATGATTTTTGTTTCTAGCATCGAAACCATAAGACCTAGGGACTCACTTTTCTTGGTGCTTATTGCATCAAATATGCACTCTCTATTGGTATATCGCTCAGCATTCTACGTGCAGTACTTTTTGAGTTACAGCATGGGCTTGCTGGCGAGACGTCTCCCCAGCAAGCCCATGAAAAAATACAAATATCTCAAAAGTTAGTGGAGCTAGGATTTTGAAATATTTGCTTCCTACTGTTCCGAGTAGGTAGTAAATATTAAGCTTTGTTTCATCTTCCTACCTACTATATGTTCCGAGATATCACATGGGCTGGCTGGGAAAACGTCTCTCCAGCCACCCATAATTATTGATGAAGTGCTCCTACCATATGGACATTTTCGATTCGGCTTTTTTACAATCAATTGCACTAGACATGCAGTAAATGTGGAACTATTTTGCTTTTATGTAATCTTCGTAGTTTTCCCTGTATAGAATGGGCTGGCTGACGAGACGTCTCTACAGCCACCCAAAGTTTTCACCTCGTAGTGTCATCAGTTTTGATGCACTGAATCTGACACTTTACTGATGGAATGAACCAATTTCCACTAAAAGAGATGTAAAATTTTACTATGGAGGTTGGATTTTTATTTCGAGGGAAGATTAACAGGGTTTAAACCAAGTTCATATGGTGGATAGGATAGTAGATAATATTTTGGTGAAGAAAGAATATTTTTATAGGCCACCATTTTTTTACAATTGATTTTTAAAGTTATTGAAATACGGCATCACTGATTCGAATTTGGCAACACTGATTAGACTATGACAACCCTACTTACAACAGGGTTTTAGGGTAAGTAAGTATACAGGGTGTTAGATTAGGATCACCATATGTACAGGGTCTTAGGGTAAGTATACAGGGTGTTAGGATAGGATAACTATACAGGGTTTTAGAATAGGATCACTATATGTACAGGGTATAAGGATAAGTATACAGGGTTAGATTAGGATCACCATATGTACAGGGTCATAGGGTAAGTATACAGGGTGTTAGGATAGGATACCTATACAGGATGTTAGGTTAGTATCACTTTATGTACAGGGTTTTAGGGTAAGTATACAGGGTGTTAGGATAGGATAACTATACAGGGTGTTAGGTTAAGATCACTATATTTACAGGGTTTGAGGGTAAGTATACAGGGTGTTAGGTTAGGATTACTATACAGGATGTTCGGGTACGTATAAAGTTTGTTAGATTAGGATCACTATATGTACAGGGTCTTAGGGTAAGTATACAGGGTGTTAGGGTGTGTACAGGATTTTAGATTAGGATCACTATATGTACAGGGTCTTAGGGTAAGTATACAGGGTGTTACTACACAGGGTGTTAGGACTAACACTAACACACTAACACCCTGTATAGTTATCCTATCCTAAGACCCTGTATAATTACCCTAAGACTCTGTACATGTGGTGATCATAATCTTACACCCTGTATACTTACCTTGAAACCCTGTGTATTTATCCTATCCTTACACCCTGTATACTTACCCTAACATCCTGTATAGCAATCCTAACCTAACACCCTGTATACTTACCCTAAAACCCTGTACATATAGTAGTCATCCTAACCTGACACCTTGTATACTTACCCTAACATCCTGTATAGTTATCCTAGCCTAACACCCTGTATATTAACAAATAATGACCATAAGAAGCATTTTTGATAATACCGAGACTTATAAAAAAATATATTCATGGTATCTTACTAGAAAAAAAATAAATCATCGACATCGTGTGTCGATATTATTTTGATCGATCACCTCTCTAATTATCATACAAGAAATCGGCCGACAAAAATACGGTCTTAGATTGTAATAATACTATAAATACGGTCGTGAGCGGGAGCCCTGAAACACACTGCTTCAAAAAATTATTACTTTGAAAAACTCATAAACATTACCCTTTTGCCACAAACAAAAAAAAATTACCCTTTGACAGCAGTCTGTCTTGACCACGCACACGGGCGTCATATACAGCTATCCTGCTGTCAATGTCAAGGTAATATTTTGCCGCACAAATCTTTGGTGTTGCCAGTACTTAAAAAAAAGTCCACTATCAATATTTAAAAAAAATATTATAAAAAAATGGCGGCCCCAAAAAAAAATAATTTTTGTTGATCTTCTTTCTTTTTTTTATTCTCCTTTATATGATATAAATTTCAAGTCTGTTAGTTTTATCTCGGAATAAAAAACCACTAGTATACATGTCTTTTTGGTGTATGCTACTTGGCCATATCTCGCACGGGTTGCTGGGGAGACGGACACAAAAAAAAAAGGGGGAATCATAATCTATTCTGTATAGAAACTTGACAGACAGCTCAACTGACGGACGGCGACGAAATGTTGCCAGACAGCGAAATGATTTATATTCTCTTTGAGCGAAATAAAGAAAATAGTGATTCCAAAGTCGATATATCGATTACGTGGTTTCTTGCTCAGTCGCGCTCGCTCGTGTCGTATAGTATCTTATCCATACAGCACGTTGGGTAGACTCTCAGTCAGAGTATCCAACAGAGTATCCTTGTAAAGTAGGATATAATCTACACGGAACCCAAAAAAAATACGGTATCCGAATAAAAAAAAAATCTCAGCTGATTTGTGTCAAGTGTGATGTGGGTGTGTGTGGCTTTTTGGCGGGAACTCGACATGGGCGTTTGCCTGCTTAATTGAAATTTTGTTTTTTTGTGCATTTAGTGATTTAGTGGATAATAAAGATAGTGTGTTATGCAGTAAATTTACTACGGAGTGCGCAGCTGATGAAGATTTCAAGTGATCTCGTGTTTAAGCCCCGTTTGTGTTGTCCCAAAAAGTCACGAACATTTTCCTTCGTAAAGTTCACTATCGCTTTACGAGGGGAGCAAAAAGAAAGATTAAACACATCAGACATGGCTGTATGGGCTTTGTACTCTTTGCCTTTCCGAAAGGAAGAATGAAACCAAAAAAAAAAAATTGGGTGTGTGTGCAATGCGGGGCTTTTTGGCGGGAACTCGACGGCGGTGTTTTCTATTTCGATTGATTTTTCGTTTTTTGTGTCTAAAGTGGTTTAATTGATAATAAAGATAGTGTGTTATGTAGTAAACTAACTTAGGAGTGCGAAGCTTATGGAAACTTCAAGTGATTCAGTGTATATTCCCCGTTTGAGTTGTCTCAAAAAGTCATTGCCATTTTCCCTCGTAAAGTCTGCTATCGTTTTACGAGGGGAGCACAAGGATACAAAGAAAACCATACCAGATGAAGAGGGACATAATTCGAGAAAACCTACTGATGAACATGGGGGACTAAAGACCTTCAATTTAAGGGCCCCATACAAAGCCCTGCCTGCAGGGCCCTGCTTGCAGTGCGCACTGCCAATCGTACCTTGTGTGGTCTTGCAGGGCCGATGTAACGGCGATTTTGTCGGCCCTGCATGCCCACACAAAGTACGATTGGCAGTGGCACTGCAAGCAGGGCCCTTCAGGCAGGGCTTTGTATGGGGCCCTTTAAGACACATAAAGGAGTAAAACTGAAGATAGATGTTCAATTTGATGGCGGGACCGCGGGATTTCAGATGAAGAATAAAAACAACGGACGTAACTGACGGTGCACTCATCAATGGGCATTAGCGCTGAGTGCCGGGGGATGACTGCTTCGTCAAACAAAACAACTGAAGAAAGAAGACGTTACATATTATACTGATAAAACAAAATTACTTCTGACAATAAAGAACTTGGAGTAGTTCAACTAAAGATGTTCAACTGAACAAACTAATGATGAGAAAGAAGACATAATTGAACGGACCAAAAAAGTAGAATAACTGAAGATAATAGGTGAAAAATGGGTGAAAACCTACTAACGAAGACAGAAATTTAAGTGAAGAAGAAGAAAAATAACTGAAGAAGTTTTATTGAGAAAACCTACTGATGAAGAAGAAACTTAAGACGAGGCAGTATGGTCTTGATACCTTCGCCTGTCCCTAACAGACAGGGACGAATGAAATAAAAAAAAGTGTGCAATGCGGAATGTTTTCATGTCGGGGACAATACAAAATCTGCGTTTGTTTATAGATTGTTATTATTCAGCATGAAATCGGAACCCCGTGTAGCGCTGTGGAAGTGTTCTTTCTGCGAGAAAGATTTTAAATACGAAAGTGAAAAGCGAAGACATGAACAGAGTCATGTTCCACAATTCGAATGCAAAGTTTGTTCAAAAAAATTCAGTTTCGTGTAAGTTTTTCTCTTTCATTTCCTTCCTCGTACCCCAATAGATGTAGTAACATGTAAATTTCGCTATAGTTTTTCATACGTCAAATTTTGTGATACCTACCTTAGTGCTTATTTCGATATTATTACAAAAAACCGGCCAAGTGCGAGTCGGGCTCGCGCTCCGAGGGTTCCGTACCACCACATACATAATCATAATTGTATTAGTTAAAATTTCAATAAGTTACTGTACTAGATTTTTTGAGTCCGACACGCGCTTGACCAGATTTTATTATTTGTTGTTATTTTATAGCTTAAGCACTATAAACGTACCAATTTTCACGTTTGTAAATGTTCCCGTTTTTAAGATAGAGCTAAACAAAAATCGCCTCAAAAATAGGTCTTTAGTATGGGAGTCCCCCTTAATTTAATACTTTTTTAATTTTTAGTATTTGTTGTTATAGTGGCAACAGAAATACATAATCTGTGAAAATTTAAACTGTGTAGCTATTACTGTTCATGAGATACAGCTCAAATAAAATTTTGTAAAAACATCTGACTTTGGTGGTATCTTATTCCTTTGTTTTTAAATATTTTTTAAAACAAAAAGTACAGTATTCATCTACTCAACGAGTTCTAAACAAAGATACCCCTCTTGATGGATCTTGATTTTTTATTTTTTGTATTTGTTGTTGTAGCGGCAACAGATATACACAATTTGTGAAAATTTCTAATTTCTACCTATTACGGTTCATGATACTGCCCGCTGACAGACAGACATCGGAGGCATATCTATAGGGTCCTGTTTTTCACCCTTTGGGTACGGAACCCTAAAAAAGTACAAAGGTACTTAGAACTAATAAAATTGTATTATCAGAAGTATAGTTCCAGAGCTCTTTAATCAATTTGACAAAAGAATACTTACTCATATTGTTTACAAACTATCTTATTAAAATAATGCTTGTAAGTAGCTACAATATTAGACAATTTATAGTATATGTACGGTAAAAATAATATTTCAGGTCAGCCCTGCGTCGTCATGAAAAGCAACACAAGAGACAAGAGAGTGTTGAGTGCAATACGTGTGGAAGGAAGTTTAAGGATGAAGCACTACTCAAGAGGCACATGCAGTATGCTCATAATGGTAATTTGTCTATAACACACTAATATTATAAATGTGAAAGTTTGTATGTTTGGATGTTAATTACTCTTTCACACCCTAACTGCTGAACAGATATTTCTGAAATTCGGCAGGGTTGTAGATTATTATCCAGAAAAACAAAAAATAACTTTTACTGCGGAAAATTTGAAGATTTCCTTTGGAAAATATGTTTTCTTTATGTTTTTCGATAGATCTATGCGGACAAAGTCGCAGGTAACTGCTAGTGGAGTTATATTTCTATGAAGTCTTTTAAGCATGCATATAACCTGTGCCCGACATACACAACGTCATAGAAATAAGCACTTTCAGTTTTTTCAGTTTGGTCATTTTTTGGGAAACTTCCAGCTTTTTTCATGCAAATATATATTGTCCTAAAAGTTTTGAATACAAAAAAGAAAATTATCCAAATTGGTTGAGCCATTCTTAAGTGATGCTTCGTCGACATTCACACATGTAGCAATTCAATAGATTTTTTTTTTATTAATTAATAATTTTATCTTTGCCCTTGTTTGATTCGCCATTTTTCCATTTTCTTTTGTTGGCTAATTCTGTTTTGACTGCTTTCATTGCTTCAATATTAATTTAAGATGTCAAATGAATTTCCAGGAAAATTTACTTGTAAAAAGTGCGACACAACACTCAACAGTGAGGTAGCATTACGCACACACATGAAGATACATAAACCAGAGTCCGAGAGAAAGTTTAGATGTGCCTACAATGGTTGCAGCAAAACGTTTAATTTTATCCACCATTTGAAAAACCATGAACTGACCCACACAGATGACAAGCCTCATGTTTGTATGGAGTGTGGGAAACGTAAGCTTTTTTAAGTAACAGCTGTTTAGGGCTTCTATTTTAATGTGTAGTTTGTTCGTAAGATACTTAGATCATCATAGCAACCTTTGATCCTTTATTATAAATCATAGTTTTGACCATAAACGCAAGGTTTTCAGTTGCTGTTTTTTCATTGCTTGGAATAAATTGCTTTTGTAAGTTTTGCCATTTAACCTAGGTAATTTATTTATGGGTTGTTTTTCCAGGCTTTATCCAACTACACCACTTTAGGACACACCAGCGTGTTCACAAACCAGAAAGTTGGTTGCCCTGCCCTGTCCTAGACTGTAATAAAGAATTTCCCAATGAATATGCACTAAAGAGACATATTTCCGTAGCTAAACATAGTAAGTTTCTGATTTATAAATTATAAGCAGATCTATTCAATAATTAATTTTACCAAGTATTCTAATTAGTTTTCATTACATGATAATTTTTGTTTACTTTAAAAAAATGTATTAACTTTTGTTATAGAAACCAAATCTCGCAAATTACAACGAAATACCCGGAAAACTGGTGAAAAAGACAAGAAAATAAGTGAAAACCCAACAGACAACACATTTAAAATGAATGCAGAACAATATCTTAATCTAACTCTAGACAACAGTGACCACCTGAGATATATATCCAAAACAGATTATGTCCAAAAGCATGAAGTTGCAATATTTGAATCAGATTTTAACATCACAGATACGGCAAGTGCAAACGATGCATATGTACGTAATTACGAAAAATGTTATGAGAAAATTACGAAAATTGTGATAGTTAACAGAATAGATGAAAATGTAGAGATAGATGATACAGACTGTAAAGCCGTAATAAGCAGATGCATAGAAACTGGAGAAACAGAGACAAATGAAACATACTTATGTACTGAAATGTCTACTACGAAAAAAACTGATGAATTTGCATCCGATTTTGAAATCATAGATACGGCAAGTACTAAAGATTATGCACATGCACGTAATCACGAAAAAAAATATAATAAAATTATGAAAAATATTATAGTTAATATAATAGATGAGAATGTAGAGATAGATGGTATAGATTTTTCTTCAAGTAGCTGTAAAGCCGTAATAGGCAGATGTATAGAAACTGGAGAAACAGAGACAAATGAAAGTTGCTTATGTGCTCAAATGTCTACCACAAACAAAACTGATGGATTTGGATCAGATTTTGAAATCACAGATATGGCAAGTGCAGAAGATAATGCTTATGCACGTAATGACGAACAATGTTATAGTAGAATTACGAAAAATGTCATGTTTAATAGAAGAGATGAGAATATAGATATAAATGATATAGATTTGTCTTTAAGTAGCTGTAATGCCGTTATAGGCAAATGCATAGAAACTGGAGAAACACAGACAAATAAAAGTTGCTTAATTTCTCAAATCTCTACCACAAACAAAACTGGTGAATTGAACACTGGAAGTCCACAGAATAATAATAACACTATCAATGTGAATTTCATGGATGATTTAAAATGTATAGACAAAAGGCGAAGTGATGTGAATGCTTGCGAGACATGTGAATGTGCTAATATATGCCAAATAAAAGGCGTCGGGAAGAATGATAATATGGAATACGAAACACCTGGATTAGTACTAAGAAATGACGGTATAATCAAAATTAAAGAAATATTTGATATTGTAGACATTGACGTTAAAAGAAATCTTCACAAAGATGTTACAAAAGCAAAATTCGTTGCTATGAACAGCTGTAAGGATGCTATAGGTAATTGTATAGTGAGTGGCGATGGTACGATGGGGGAAGGCTGTCTGTGCGCGAGGATGGCTGCAAATGATCAGATAATTTCTCAAGAGATCGAAGAGATCACGCCACGCCCTAGCAGTAGTTGGTCGTAGCAAAGTTGTTGTAAGTTACTTATCAACTTTATATAATTTAAATATGCGTACTTATTATTATTACCTACGAGAGTAGTACTCGAAACTTATGAGCGTGCATTAAAGGGTTGATGAAAGTACACGAAACAGACAGTATGTCAAGATTGATCGTAGCAGAAGAAGGATGTAGTTTCTGCCTACCCAGAGGGGAAGAGGTGTGAATATTCTATTGTTTTTGTGTGTGTGTATTGTTCTATTTCTAAAACAACGAGTTTATTACATTATTTTGTTCTAGTGTTGAAGTGTACTTAAATGAAACAGAGCATGTGCATGTTTTATTAACTTTAAATTTATTTACAACGTAATTCTTTACAATTTCAACCATATTATACAAAATATAATCTTAGTTAACAAGGACAATTATAGTTATTATTTTACAATCAGACCCCACTTCTGTCTGCTATCACTAAATAAAAATTACGATGTGGAATGTATCTATCTGCAAATTAACATTATCACATACGGCATGGCAGAAAACGATGTCTTTTATCACGTGAAAATAACATTACAATCATGTAAACTTCCTTTACATCATTGATTTCTTTTTTTATATTTGATAAAGGGTCCAAGACAAAAATTACGTAAATTGGGAAATATCCTAACACATATTTAGCTATGGTAACAATTTAAAAAGTAATCGATCGTAGAATATCTACGACATGTTTTTAGATAGGTACAGTTACTTATCTTTTACATACCTATTTGTAGTAATAAATAATCTAAAATTCTCAAGATGATGACTTTTCTATAGTTTGACTAGTCTAATAAGTTTTCATTGTAATCTTCTGCATTTATGAACCTCAAATTGATTTAATTGTATGATCAAATTAAATCTAAATTATTCACGCTTATTGCATGAGCATCATCATTAAAATTCGTTTTACATTATAAAATTGTTCGACATCATCACAGGAAATAAAACAGAAATATACAAAACTTAATAGTAAGTGAACTAAGTACCTAAGTAAGCACACACGCTACGCTTCATTATTAATTACTGAATCAAACTTACTGCTATCTATTGTCCTCCTATCACTTTTTTTTGGCGAATCACTAATATCGTTTAATTGAATACCATTATTGATGTATGTCTTCCTTAACGTTTCTTTCTCTTCTCTTTGCTCTTCTGAAATAGGAACCACACTGAGATAGTCATTTTCATCGCTAAGTGATGTCAGATGAGTTACCGCTGTTTCTGCAGTTTCCGTTGTCTTTTTCACATCTAAATCTTCAGTGTCTTGCAAAAATGTTAGTGAAGGCATGATTTTGTCTTTAGATTTAGAATTTTCGCTTTTACTTTTTGACTCCGAACCATTAGTATTATTTTCATGCGTGTTCTCATTCTCATTATTAAGTTCGTTGTGATAATACGTAGAATGGTCCTCATTAGTCGTATAAGGGCGGATTGAGCTTTCCTGTGTTGTAGCGAAGACATCTTTGTTAGCGTGATCTTCAACATTTTCATTTTGTGTATCGTTCACATGAGCGAGTTCTATAAGATCATGTCCCTCTTGAAGTTTTTTTACTAGGCTTTTATTATTTTCAACTTCAGGTAAGAAGGGATTCATTTCAGTTTCGTGATCTTCGTATTCCGAGGAGTGAGTAGTAGATTTTGACTGAGGCAATGAAACGTTAAGGTCAGGTATCTCATATATTGTAACATTAAGATTATTTTTTGGTGTTACAATTTTGTTATCTCCACTATTCTCAGCGGGGATGTTTGTCATAGCTTCTTGAGTTAAGTTAATAATATCTTTTTGTTCATTATCTTCGCTTTTCGGAGAAGTAGAAACCGTAGGTTCGTTATCATTTTCCCAGACTGGTGCAGGTTCATCTCTGATTTTTACATGTTTACTAGTTGTTGTACTTACTACATGCTCATTTTGATTTGAATGTTTTGTAGATACTTCTACATTAGAAGTATTTGCCGGTTCATTTAAGGATTTTTCGAGATTTATTACTGTAACATTTACCGTAGTTTCACTAGCTGTAGGATTGACTTGTTCTGAAGTAATATTGGGCATTATTTCAATCTTGTCATTTTCTGCATGTGTTTTACCTAAAGACTCGTTATTGTTCTGTCCTAAAATTTCATGACCCTTTATAGTATTATTATAATTGGCAGAACTTTTATCATCAGGAATGTCTTTTATTGGATTTACTCTTTTTACCCGAGCATCTTCGCTATCATAATCGTGTACCATTCCATAAAGGGGCACGTCCTGCTCAGGTCCTTTAGGCGGATTAATATTTAAGTAATCTGGTTCAAAATCATCTTTACCATAACCCTTATTCATAATTTCTTCTATTCTAGTTGAAGGTGGTTCTGTTGTCGTAAGTTTATCGCTTCTAGGCTCCATTATCAAGTCTTTATAATTGACTTCAGCAACTGCCTCTGTTAGCCAATCTGATTGAGTTGTTGGTGGTTTTGACTCGGTGGTCGTCTCTATCGTTTCATTGTTTGATCTATTAATTCCATCTTCAATTGACTTAGAAGAACGGTTAAAGAGTGTGCTTATGACATCGAAGGTTATTTGAGTTGGTTCCGTAGTCGATTTTTGAGTTGTGGGTTGTGCTTCTGTAGTGCTTATTTTGTGTTCTAAGAACTCCATAATGTTTTGTGTGTTGTCTGGTTTGTAATTCTTATTTAAAGAATATTCTGTGGATGTGGTGGGTAGTTCCACGGCCATTGTAATTTCCTCTCGCTTCGGTGTCGTGGTCGATGTAATATTAACTGTAGATGCTTCGTCGATAGCTGAGTTAAGGGCTTTATCAAATTCTGATTCTAATTTTGTGTCATTTTTCATGTCACTTTTGCCGCTATTTTCACTTGTACTCGTACCTGATGCAAGTGTTATATTACTTGTTATTTGGGAATTTATTTCCGAATTGGTAAATCTGTCTTTATTTGTGTTTTGAGTGACATTTGATCTAGACATATTGTACGTTTTTTCAGATTCTACATTATCGATACTAACAGTTGCTGTTGGCATTGTTGTGATTTGCTCAGAGTATGGCATTGTAGTCGTTTGCTCAATATTAACTTCTGACTCCATATTTAAATTTTCATTTGATTTCGTACCTGAAGCTTCATCAGTTTGTTTTTCTAGTATGACTGAATTGGGACCTCCATTTTGTTTTGTCAGCAGAGCGAATGATATGTCTTCGTCAGGTTCTATTGATTGAGAGGTTGTGGTTGCTATCGCCGGAGTAGTGAGTGACAAAGATGTATCATTAATTTTAGTGAACTGTTCTTGGATGGTTTTAGTTGCAGTTAGTTTGTCTTCACTTATGATATCGTCGGTTCTCGGATAGCTGTTTATAGTATTTTTGTTTTCTGAATTGACATTTGTTTCTTTATCATTATATTGCGAACCTTTTAATGGTTCATTATCGTCTTTAGTTGTGTAATTCAGATGTTCATAAATTGAAATTACATCTGGCTTAACCTCATCAGGATCAGTTTTCATAGTGTCACTTAATGAACCTGCGATAGTAGTTGTTTCGTCTCGTTGTCTCGATCGTGTAATATGTAAACTATCCAGTACAGAAAATTCTTGGCTAAGTGCAGGTTCTGTTGTTATTTCTGTCTTTGGCTCAAAATTTGCTTCAGGTATTAAAGTTGTAGTTACATCTTTGAATTCCCATAAAGGTTTTACTTTAGCCTCCACCTCTGGTTCCGTTGTTATTGTAGATTTAAGCACACCAAATTGGTTTGAAACGTCCATTTCCTCATTGGCTTTATGTTCAGCTGACGGTTCTGTTGTGGGCTCCGGCTCAGCTGTAGGTTTGCGCTCTTTGTGTTCTTCTCCTGAATTAGGCTCTAAATTAAATTCTGGAAATAGTTTCACTTTTTCATCCGGCTCCGTTGTCGATTCGGATTTAGCAGTAGGCTGAGGCTCAGCCGATGGAATACTCTCAACAGAATGCTTATTTTCAGTTGACGGCTCAAGCACGGTTGATGGCTCTGCAGTCGGCTGAGGCTCTGCAGTCGGCTCAGGCTCTTCAGTCGGCTCAGGCTCAGCAAATGATTCGGGTTCTCCAGTTGAAATAGGCTCGGCAGAAGGGCTAGGCTCGGCAGATGGCTCGGGCTCAGTAAATATCTTTGGTTCTGTAGACGGTTCAGGCTGGGTCGGTTGTTCGGGCTCAGATTGGCTAGAAGGTTCAGGCTCAGCGGATGGCTCAGGCTGGCTAGAAGGTTCGGGTTCTGACTTGGTGGTTGGTTCTGATTCAGCTTCAGTCGGAAAGCTTCTCGAAATTTCATCACTTTCACCTTGTGTGCCAAAAACGTGTGAGTGTTTGAATTCTGCCGCTGCATTAGTAGTTGTCTCAGCTACCATTTCTTGTGAGCTTTTCCAGTCAAAGTTGTCTGTAGGTTTCTCTTCCTCCGGAATCTGTTTTGTCGTAGTTGCTCCGGAACCAATGTTCAATAATCTGGATTCCTTTTGTTTAGTGTCATCGATCGGTTTGGCTTCTAAGTTGCTTTCTAGTATAGACATACATTTTTTCGAATTGGTCATGTCAAGTATTTGTCCTCTGGGGCAAGTGCACATGAAATCGAGGGTAGCTTCATCGTAAGTACATCCATATTCGCAATCGTTTTTGTTTACGTGGCAGAGGTCGAGGACTTGCCGGGTGTTGATTTTTTCCTCGGCGACGTGGTAGACATTGATCATTCGGCTGTTTCTCTTTAGGTAATCGTCCAGAGCTGTTTTTAGTGAAGCAGGAGTGAGCAGTTCATCGGTGACCTCTGAGCTGGTCTTTGGTACCCAGTGGATTCTGTAGGTCACGAACAGGGAACCAGGTCTGGAAAAAAATAACTTTACTAAGTATAGAATAATTACAACATGTCGTTCGTCCAAAGCTAGTTAGGGTTTCACATTGAAAAATCGGGTAAGGTCTAGGTATATTTTGAGGGCCATGTTTGAGGCCATGTTCCATCATTCCCACGCTTTTTAGCATTGGGGCTGGTACATGCAACAGCACGTCAGTAGAAACACTTTGAATTTTATGGTATGGAAATAGAGTTGCAAATGTTTCTACTGACGTGCGGTTGACCGTGCAAAGGTCCCCGGTTGTTAATGACCGCAGTATGATGGTACAGTCAAGAGCTTCTTTTTTGTACCGTTCTTATTTCAATAATCGTTGGAGCGAAAGTTGCGCTATAAATGTTAAGCTTGACCTGCTCTTGACTTTACGATGCGCTGTAGAACGCTGCGATGCCTACCCTCCGGTTCACGATGCACTAGTCGGGAGGTGCTCGCAATCATGGGCACGAATTCCTTTACTGTAACGACAATCCAGCGAATAGGTACCATCAACAAAGTTGGCGCCTGACCGACCACCTTTCAATTTAATTTCCTGTGCAGTAGCACCCTATAGTAGGATCACTAAGGCTGAGCTTGTATGGGGTATTTTGCTCCTAAACCTGCTGGGATGAAACTTGGCAGGAGTCAGTACATACCCATAGGTATGTACTTGACTCCTGCCAAGTTTATACATAATAGAAGTGGTGCTCCCCAGCAGGACGCGACTGAGATGCACAGTGGGGCATAATGTCGAAAATGTGTAGTTTTTTACTGGGTTGAAAATTGTATCTGTTGAACCGACATAGGTAGCTGGTTGAAAATTACACAGAATATGTATTTTTAAAACAAATATATTACCTTGAAATAAATATTTAAAAATTTAAAAAATAAGGGGGGTCGCCATACAAGAAACGATTTTTTTTTGTTTTTGCTCTACGTCAGAACGGTTAGTTATTCGAGTGTCAAACTTGGTATGAGTATAGTTCACTAAAATGTCAATAAAATAATATGTCCTGACTGACTGACTAACTGACTGACTGACTGACGTCTATCCGTAACCGCTTTAGCTATTCGTGTGAAATTTAGTATGCTAATTTATTGCAAGCCACAAACACCACTCAAGAAATGATTTTCCAAAACTCATCCCCCAAGGGGTTGAAATAAGGGATAAAAGTTAAAGCTAAGTAAAAAATTTTGAAAATCTTCCATCCCTTATTTCACCCCCTTGGGGGATGAGTTTTGGAAAATCCTTTTTTGGGTGGTATTTGTGGCATGCAATTAATTAGCATACTAAATT
The DNA here is from genome assembly GCA_947532105.1 of Athrips mouffetella. Classification (NCBI taxonomy): domain Eukaryota; kingdom Metazoa; phylum Arthropoda; class Insecta; order Lepidoptera; family Gelechiidae; genus Athrips; species Athrips mouffetella. Next base: position 23,948,009 of record OX383957.1, on the reverse strand, counting down.
TCACACTTATAGCTAAAGCGGTTACGGATAGACGTCAGTCTGTCAGTCAGTTAGTCAGTCAGTCAGGATATATTATTTTATTGACATTTTAGTGAACTATACTCATACCAAGTTTGACACTCGAATTACTAACCGTTCTGACGATAGAGCTAAAACAAAAAAAAAATACGTTTCTTGTATGGCGACCCCCCTTACTTTTTAAAATTTTTATTTTAATATAATATATTTGTTTTAAAAATACATATTCTGTGAAATTTTCAACCAGCTACCTATGTCGGTTCAACAGATAAAATTTTCAACCCAGTAAAAAACTACACATTTTCGACATTATGCCCCACTGTGCATCTCAGTCACGTCCTGCTGGGGAGCACTACTGTCTACTTCTAATATGTTACCTATGGGTATGTACTTGACTCCTGCCAAGTTTAATCCCAGCAGATTAAGGTGCAAGGTTCGCCTTCTTAGTTATCCTACTACTACCACCCTTATTCCGATTTTATCCAGGTTTTTACAGTGTCGGCAACCTATCCTATATAGGGGATTTGTCCTCCGCAACCCAGAAGGAAAACTAGATTAGCTAGGCCCAATCCTAGATTAGGATTTTCCGGGTTAGTGGTCAACCTGGCTTCAGAGTTTTCGTGCTGCATTGCTACCGACTTGGCTTAACGACTACATCAGTGGCTTAACGTGCCTTCCGAAGCACAAAAACTCTCTAGTCGTTATGCCACTAGCGGTTACCTATACAGGTTCTGACCACGGCCAACATTGCTTAACTTTCGTTTTCGGAAAGGTAGAATAAGCCACGAGCGCTTTAAACTACCACTAGGCCACGAACTCTTCTATTTGTTTAATATTATTTTTGCATAATTTATGTTCAATAGATTTAATAAATTGATAAGGCAGGCGCCTACGATATCTGTTCAAGTGGTTAAAATTGGAACTATATTTTTTAAACTGAATTGGTTTTAGAGGTTATATAAAGATCTTCGCCACTAGCGACGCTGTAAACTGCACAGATATCATGGTCACCTATGATGCGCGGCAGGCACAGAGCTAAAGTTGTCGCAGGATGCGAAGGACGAGATGAATGGATGCGAGGCAGGCGTGCGAATGTCATCGGCTCCCCGCGTCTCCCATGCGCAGAAAATAACCGTCAAGGCTCCTCTTCACATAGGGCCATAATGAGCAAATGGCGAACACGCATGTGTAGAGGACTACGCATGTGTAGTTTACTAGTATTATATGATCTGTGGTAGAGGGCATATTCGTCTGGATTATGCCCTTAGATTATGAATAACGGCAGCTTACTGCCTATATTATGCCAGACATCATGGGATATATAAAATTAAGGCGTAGGTACCTACTATACCTACCTGCTGGCAAAGTAAAGCAAAGTCGGCGCCTGACCAGTTTCCGATCCTTGCATGTTTCGCCCCGCCCTTTAATACGGGCAATGCCTGAATTTGTTTACCATTGAGAGACGACAACGCTTTTGGTTTTATGACCTTTTTGTGTCCATCTGTCATATGTTGGTCAGTTACAACTTGCACTCAGTGGATTAAAACTAGCAAGGCAGAGCAAGCGGAGGTTCCTGCGAGCCACTACCGCACTAGTATTATATGATCTGTGCCATAGGGCAAGGAATTTAATCTTAAAACTCGAAAACAACTTTTGAAATCATTACCTGACACTGACTATAGCCACATGGATATCATGGCTGCCATTTTCAAGAGTATTCCGATCGAATATAGCTCTCTTGAGAGCGCGTGCGAAGTTATCGTTAAACTCCCTGTATTCTAGACTCTCCGGGTCCATGTACTGCTCATTGAACTCCATGTTGTCGATCCTCAGTTCGCCTTCTAGGGTTCTTGGTACTGGAATAAAAAAAAAACTTAAGAAAGTTGCTGTGACGATAAGAGAAATGGAAGTCAAATGAATAGGTAGATGATTTATTTATGTGAGCAAATGGTCACACGGCCGCACGTCAGTGGGATCACTTTAACCACATATTAGATAATAGTAACTTTAATCTTGACCGGGTCTCTGGTTACGGGCGTTTGGAGCGCAGCGTTGGTTCAGCTTATACTGGTTTGGTTACTACTTGCTTACTGAATATTGCCTACCAAAAGTATAGTTGCCAAGCTTATAACCGGTCTGAATGAAAGATTCGTATCGAACCTATCCTTTTCCCTACTCGCGCTTCGCTGTGTCTTTAGGATAGGTACTCATTGGTAAATCCACAATCACACCTTCCTGAATTCAGAAAGTAATTCGGCATACATTGCTGGTTGTTATAAGGATGTTGGAATTAACAAAACTAAGCTTCCCAGCAATGTATGCCGAATTAGTCTTTGTATTTAGAAAGATGTGATTTTGCATTAACATAATTTTACGCGATTCGGATAAGCGCATGTAGGTAATTACGTGTCAAAGCGTTATCGACCAATTCGCTAGTCTTTTAAGAATGATTGAGAGAAAGTGTCGCGAGTCCTGCTAAGCGGGCAGTACCTACAGCCTAGAGCCGTTCAAGCTAGACAACGCATCGCGACTCAAGCTCCTACCCTACTACCTAAGTATAAAAAAATGATGTATGAAGATTATTTCAGTCCTAGGACGTTTTTAGGGTTCCGATACCAAAATGGTAAAAAAAGGAACCCTGTCTGTCTGTCACACCTCTATATCTCAGCAACCACTCATGCTATCGACTTGAAATTTGGAATAGTTTTAGAATACGGTTGCCCAACTTAATTGCATATAAAAGAATTAAAAAAAAATTCTGATTATTACTGTAAAGGGGGCCCAAATAGGGGGGGCAAAACTTCAAATTGTTGTTACTAAGTCGAGTGAGGTATTATATGAAAGGATTTTACGTGTACAATTTAAAATATATTTTTGTATTTTTTACGACTTTTAGTTTTCAAGTTGTGATGAAAAATGTAAAAATAATACCATTCCCTCCCCTTATCTCCGAAGTTTGTGAAAGGAAAAATCTGAATTAATTACAGTCGGAATTACAGCAAAAAATAAAACGTTCTTTCTAAGTTGCACAGTTTTTTAGAAATCTGCAAAAAACCTTTACAAACAAATTTAGTTTTGCGATCCTAAAAATGGACTTTATTGCTTCCAAAAATACTATAGGTATATCGGGAACCTCGGCGCGCGAGTCTGACTCGCACTTGACCGGTTTTTTTTTTGCTATGTGTAGCAGTTTTCGAGATATTCACGAAAAGCTAAAAAACGGGACCTTTTTTATGCCCCCCCTCCTAGAACTCACGTCCGTCCAAGGATCCGGGACTTTTAGCATGTTTACCTTCTAACTAGTCTAAGCAAAGTTTCGAAACCAATCTTTCTACTTTATAACTTTCCATCCACAATCATTCGTTTACAATACTGGTTCGGGAGAAAAAGGGTCTTGACCGTCTTGACAGACAGACAGACAGACAACAAAGTTATCCTATAAGGGCCCTGAGTCAAGTGGTTTTCTACAATCGCAAACGCTAGTAAAATATAATGCAAATGTACGGAATTGACATTAGCTAACGAAACATTGCGTGACAGCTAACGTCAATCCCATACATTTTTATTGTATTCTATAGCGTTTGCGATAATAGAAAGCCACTTGTCCTAAGCCAAGGGGTCAGTTTTTTTCCTTTTGAGGAATGGAACCCTGAAAAGAATGGTACGAGTATTAAGTCCAATGTGTCGAGCTTTATGTGCTCTTGGCTGTACTAAACTACTTCAATGCATATCGTCAAACTCACCGTAATAAGTAACATCGCCGCTTTCGTCCGACATGGGGAAGTGCGATATCTTCTTTTCATTCGGCGTTTCTTGTGATGGTGTTTCTTGTGATGGTTCGGGAGTCGGTTCAGCTGCTGGCTCAGGATGGCCTTGATCGGAGTGCTCTTGGGAATTTTCTTGGTCGGGATCGTGGGTATGCGTGCTGTGGTCGTGGGCGCTGTGGTCGTGGCCGCCGAGACCGCTGAATGCTCTTGCCGAGGATACAGACGACGAATTGTATTGGTCTAGAGGTGTTGGCGCGTTTGTGAACAGAACTCCAGCTGGAAATAGAAAGAAGATTGGTAAGATTGAGGTATAGGTTACAACACGGCTTTTATGTGATATTTTTATAACTTCTACTTTAAGTAGGTATTTATTTTCCGAAAACAGTTCTTTGAATTTGTTGTTTTAATTTAATTCCCAGGGTACCTAAAGAAATTCTATGCATATGTATTATATGCGTATCGTAGGTACACGGAGCGCAGCGAGGTTCTAATCTCTTTGCATCGTACCACCATACTGAGGTTAACAACCACTGCAGTTCATTGCGCCAGCAGCAACACTAAGAAGCGTTAATGGCAGTGTGACACGCGCCAACAGCGTCCAACGAAACGGCTGCTTGCAGCCACTCTTCTGGCCACGATTGTCTACTCTCATTGTATAGTAGCACTTACTGGCAGCCAATATTATGAGCGTCAAAATGAGCATGATAATACCATAATACCAGCTGTGACAAGTGTCAGCAGCGTCCAACAGCGGCCGCTTGCAGCCTCTATTCTCGCCATGCTTGTCTTCCTCACTTTGATAAGTAGTATAGTCCCTACTACTGGCAGCCAATACAGCTATTATGACATAGGTACATGACTGTTATGACACTTATGACATATAATAGCAGCTGTAACACACGTTAACAGCGTCCAACACAAGGGCCGCTTGCAGCCACTCTTCTCGCCACGATTGCCACTAACTAATAGGCAGCACTTACTGGCAGCCAATATTATGAGCGTCAAAATGAGCGTGATAATGGCAGTTAAATTGTGACAAGTGTTAGCAGCGTCCAACAGCGGCCGCTTGCAGCCTCTATTCTCGCCATGCTCGTCTATCTATTTTAATAAGTAGTATAGTCCCTACTTACTGGCAGCCAACACTATGAGCGCGATAATAGCGGCTGTGACAAGCGCCAGCAGCGTCCAACACAGCGGCCGCTTGCAGCCACTCTTCTCTCCACGCTTGTCTGCTGTCACATATAATTTCTCGCCCCTGGAAATTAAAACATACTTAATTAGTAGCCTCGCTTTCATTATGAAAATCACTGGGTCTTTGGCTTCGAGATTAAAACGAATGAAAATTTACGTTATTCTGGCGTTTGCTCTTTCTTTTCCATCGCAAAAGGAATCCATGCAGGCGACGGCTTGTTGTACTCGTACTTATTATGACTTTAACTTGTAGCGGAGGTACCCTAAAGATTTCTTTTTCCAAGATTTTATTTTACCACTGTCGGCGTGACTAATATGTGTATCCATACCAAATTACAGCTTTCTAGTAGATACTCAGAATCGCTGAGCTAAGCCTCGGACAGACAGACCGACAGACAGACAGACGGACGTGACGAAACTATAAGGATTCCTTGTTGTCTACGGAACCATATAAACCACGTATTAATTAGTCAACAGGGTCAATCCACGGTAACTCGCGTTACTCCATAATTACCAGAGGTATATAATCATTTATCTAAAACTATTTTATTCTAATCGGAAACAAAACAATAATAGTTAATATAACAAAAAACAAGTCTATAATCTTTATACTACTATTAAGTAAAAAAGTGTTGAATCGAAACTAAGACGGTGTGGAAAAATTTATATTGTACGTTTCCTTTAGTTTATGGAAACATGTCTGCAAATGTGCATGCTGTGATGGCCTTAAATAGAATTACATTTACATCTTTTTTCAATATCTTAAAACATTATGAATGTTTCAATGTATCGATCACTGGCAGTCCTTAATAAATAAAATAAAATTACAAAAAAACTTTTATACCTAGAACTTTTTCTATTCTATTCTACATATTTTTAATAGTCCGATCAGCAGTAAGTATATGTCACCGGAAAATAATAAAAAATTGTATGTTAATCAACTTTCGAAAAATAATAAACAAGTAGGAAATCCGTAGATCCATAGGTGCGTTAGGCAAGGCCTACACAAATTTTCCAATCCTACTAATAGGACTTTTAATATGATTTGATACATCTGACTTTTAATGCTATAAAACTGAAAGTAACTTTGTAGGTAACTCGCGTTACATAGCACCGCGCATTTTTCTACAAGAGAGTTTAATATCTTTGTCCAGTGTATCTACCTCATCTACCTACACCAATACGCTTATCGTTCTTATTTTGTAATAACTTGAAGAGACTTACCGAGCAATCCAGCATAAACTCTTGAGCAGACCTGGCGATATTTTTAATTTTACAAACTACACTCAAGAAAACGTTGCTATTCTTAATCAAATGAATTTTTCAATAATCAAACTTTCAAAAATTGTTTTTCTATTTTCAATTGTTAGGTCTACATCATAGATTGTCTACATTCAAAAAGATATAATTTAAAATGGTTCAAATTTCAAACCCTGTGTACAGTTTTCGTGGAATGACCCACACACCACCACCATCACACTTCCATACTACAAATTAACAACTTTTAATCAATACTTATTATTGAAAATCTGACGTCACTTAATAAATACAACGTACGTTTCAACATCTGGTTGTTCACTTCCTTCTAGAAGGTTCTGAACCTCTTGGGGCTGCTCCATCCTTGGACCCCTGCCTCTGTGACCTCTGCGTTCCTTCACCGGTAACGTGTGCGCGCTTACTGACGCCAACACGAATCGAGCCAACTGTACCATTTTGATGTGAATTTAGAACTACCCTCGTTTCATTATTATTTTATCCAGTAAATCTACGACAGATTGTGTGTCTAAACGGAAATAATTTGTAATCGTTTTAAGGTCGATAGATTATATTACTTACTATATAAAACTTTTTAATAGGACCCACCTACCTATAAATTATTTATTTTGCAGCACAAAGTTTAAAAAAAACTTGGTTTTTTTTTTTTCAATATTTCACTATACCACTTTGTCGGCGTGACTAATATGTAGGTATGTATCATCATAATTCATAACATCCCATGAAACGTCCACTGCAGGACAGACTCTCCAAAACACTAGCGTGGTACTTTGGACGGGATTTACTATAGTCACCACGCTTATAAGCGTTGCGGCTGGCGGCCGCTGTTGTTGGTGACCGCAGTATGTAAGAAGTAAAGCTACGTCCGTGCCGGGCACGTACAGTCATCGACAGGTCAAGCTTGACACTCGCAGTGCGATTCTAGCCCGTACGTCTATTGAAATAAGAACGGTGCAAAGTCCAATGTGTCAAGCTTGATGTGCTCTTGACTGTACACAGTGCACACGGATAGCCGGTGACGGCGCCGCCGCCGGCCCGGCGCAAACCGGAAATGTGGAAATTATTAGATTCGATTTTACTATCTCACATTATCAATTTCTAATTTATATAAATAATCTAGATGTGAATGTGTCTCGTGTGGTGCCGGCAAAGAATAGTACCAACCCATACACACCCGTGGGTGTCGTAAGAGGCGACTAAGGGTTATAAACTGGAGGATGGGCAGCAGCATCCTCCTTAGTATCTTACATCTTTCTTATTGCGATCATCTACAACCGCAGACCATGGTGCCAGCCGTAACGCTAACAAGCGAGGTGACTATGGTACTTCCCCTCTACATTTTTCCAGCAAAAGCTAGAATTCTGGAGGGAGCTCCCTGTCCTTTAGTGGACGTTTCTTGGGATGTTATGATGAATCTAGATGTCCAAGCATAATGTAATCGCCAAAAACATAAAAAAAAATCTAGAAATGTTATAGGTAATAATAAAAATATACGAAATATAATGCGCCCTAATAATCAAAATACTGAAAATAATATCGCTGTTCGTTAGGAGGGTAAATGTTTTGAATAAACAAAATTTTCTTTACAATAGTGATTCCTGAGACAACTACGGAAACCTACACTGCGCTTGGCCTGACACGCACTTGACCAGTTTAAAAAAAATTATGCTGACTTTCTTTGAGGTATTTGAAGGCACGAAGCATTAAGATTTTACAATAGTGTCACAGTGAAGTAGTAAAATTAGGAACTTGGACCAAATCCATAATCAAGTCCCTAATTTTAACATCTAAAGCCTGAACTCTTTTAGGTTTGGTTGTGTTAGGCTAGATTATGTTTCTTTATGTTAGATTAGATTCTGTTTAGTTAGGTTAGAAATAATATAGACTGGGTCAATGTCATTTTGTCTCCCGGGATTTGACCAAGTCCCTAATTTTGTCATATCCCGAAGCAAGTAATCTTATTTTCGCATAATCACGGGATTCAGCCTGGGAAGTTCCTTTGTTTGACAATGTCCCCACCTGAAATCAAACCCACAACCTCCGGATTGAGGGCCAAACGCTCTAAACACAATACCACTCAGTTTATGCAGTAGGTAAGTAGCTCTATAAGTAGATAGATAAGGAAATTTCAAGTAAAGTTATTCTGTGCATGAAATTTTAACTAAGTAGGCGATCAAGTACGTAAGTAATCGAGCCAACAATGTTAATCTGTTTTGACACCTTCCTGCTAGGTATACCAGGCGCGTAGAAGTGGCAAGATTAAGAAAACCGCGACATGTCAGGTATTAGCTACAGCTACAGCCGGCGTCCAGGTGAGGTCGATGCCCTGCGCTTTGTTCCTGCGCTTGCGCACCTCCCTCCCCATTCGGTCCCCTCTCCCGTCCAAGGAACAATACTGCCTGCATGGTGCTAGGGAGGTCGAGACTGCGGTATTTGAATTATTTATCGAACTCAGGAACTCATAATTTAGACCTTTCTAGCATATCCTGAAAATCCTGAAATAAACTTATATAAGGTCATTTAAATCTTTAGTAGTGGACTGATACGAAATGCTGACGCTTTGACAGAGAATAGACCTATCCGTTTATTTAACTAATACCTACAATCCTACATACAGGGTGTTTGATATATGTCTGCACTGCAAACCTCTCAGGCAGGTGGTTGTATAGCCAAAAATCTAACTCGATATTCAATAAGTAGCAAGACGCTTAGGAGTCATTCTTGAGATTTAGATACTTTTCATCACCTCACTAGTCAGTCTAAACTCAAAACCTGTTTAAATGAGCGTAATATCCCGAGCGACCCCTTGGGCCTGGGCCAGACGTGACCCGACATTTAGAAGCCTTTGCCACACATTTGCCAAGTCTCTCTTTGTTCATAATCACTTGCTGCGGAATGCGAAAAGTGAAACTTCTGTAAACTTGCCTGAATATGACCCGCCGAAAGAATGTCGACAGAGCGGATGCTGCAAGAGAAAATTATGTTGATCGTAAGTTTGTGTTTTCAAAACGCACTCAAAAAAGTCTGTACTTATGTAAAGTGAAGTATATTTATGAGCCTAGCGTCTGAACGACAAGTCCGAATCGCACCAAATTTAAAATTAAGGAGTTTTAGGCAAATTTATTACAGTGTTTTGAGTAGTTTCTTGCTGGCTCTCATTTTTAGGATAGCTGTCACACAAAATAAAAATAAAATTGCAATTATCTCGGAAACAGCGGAACAGATTTTGATGAAACTTTGCATGACCAAGAATCTCTATTAAAGGTATCTTACGGCAATATCCATTATTCTGCCAAAATTAATGACAGGGTTGTTCCGATACACCTAAAATGTTGATATGTGTTTTTGAGGTACTTGCGGCAAGAAATTTATAGGCAACCCTAGGGCGTTGTATGACCCCATGTATAACCTTCCATATAAACCACATTTCGTTCAAATAACAGATAGGTGCATAATCTTGTCGTGGGATCTTAGCCTATAATACATGATAATAACTCGCGTATATACGAGTATACTGATCGAGAGTAATCGTCAAAACTTTAACTGATTTTGAAACAGTAAAATTACAAAATTGCAGTTACTTTACTCGGGTTTATTAGCAGTGCTAGGTACCCAGTTGTAAAATAAAAAGATCACGTATACCTATAAAAAAATACCTACTCGTACAATCAACAAAGTTTGTCAATAACCAATCCAAACGCGAGTTCAACAGACAATGCCATAATTTTTTACGCATTATTCTTAAAAAGCTCCATTGTTTGTTACTATTATGACCCAGTTTCCCACGCGTGGGCAATCGATCACTGAACCCATTGAGCAACTATTGGATGGTATCGCGTGAATGGGCCGAAATATCACCATGTCATTCTAATGCACGCATTGTGACAATAGAGATCATTGTGGAGCAATTGCGCGTTGACATTCAAATTCTTGGGATTACACCATTGACTCCCATTGAACATTATGCACGGCATAACATAACACAAATACGTTTTCGATGAAACACACTTGGAATAAATTCAAAGTAACCAATGATAAAACAGAATCACAGTCCGCGGTAAAAGAACATCAATCAATACTTAAGTATAGTGCGATAACCCCAGTCAGTACGTTCAAGGAAACAATCGCAATAGCAGGATCAGGGTTTTATAAAAACATAGATGTTTGTTTATTTTATAAGCAACGTAGTTCATTGTGCTGCTCCTGAGTAGGAATAGATCACGCACTTTGCTTACAACAACAATACATTACAAACGTGCGAACTTTTTTAAATCTCATAATTGGAAACAACATCCGTTGATATTTAAAAAATCTGGGGAGCAAGAATAGAGTTCTTTATGATTCTAGGTAAGCAGATTGACCACAACTTGCGTGAGGTCCGAATGCGTCATAAAATACTGTGCCCTTCAGTCAGACGCGATGCGGTAAGGCTGGGTGGTATGCTAGGTTGTCGTCACGTTATCGTTATAAAATTACGAACAGAGGCAGCAATACGCGGCATAGGTCAGATTTTTGTAAGATGGATAAAAACAACTCCTTTATACGTAGCTAGAGGACATAATGAAGGAATTTACAAACCTATCGAAAAGCTTAAAATATGTTTTTCAATGCAGTGTGTGAAACGCACTGCCCATCAAAAGACTGTCTTTCACGCATAGCACACGTTATCCTTTGTACAAATTTCTTTCACAACCAAAATGTTTTTGTTTCAATCTTGTTGAATATTCAACAAATTGTAAGTACTACTTTCTCGAGACAATAGTAAGTAAATTGTTGTCAAACTTGTTGTTTGAGAAACGATTTAGTGAAATACTTAGTTTAGTGAAATTTTCGGCTGTGATGATGCAATGGAAGTGGAAAAGTCATGCCATCAAAGAAAACTGTAATTTTTAAGCTAAACATGAATGAGAACATGAAAGTACCTAATTGAACCGTAGATTTTCAAACTATTGATCAAATGTTTCGTGATCGAGCTAGATAGGCGTATGGTCCCTTACTTTATTGCCTACTCTAGATATCCAGACAGGATATTTTCCTCAGTAGGCGCGACGTGTTTAGTATATAGCTTTTCTAACTGGATATCGATAACTATTAACTTTCTTATCACGGTGCTCGTGACTGAAGGTGCATCGTGCTGCATCGTTGCATAATTTTGTAGTAAGCAACTTGTGCATAAGTAAAGGAGTGATCACATCTAGCTGAATTCAAAGACTAATTCGGCATACATTGCTCTTTGAAGTAAGAATATTTCAATTAACATAACTAAGCCTCCCAGCAATGTATGCCGAATTAGTCTTTGAATTCAGCTAGGTGTGTGTGATCACTCCTTAACATAAAAGAGTAGTTGAGGTACTGTCACGCACTCCTTGCTCACGTCATTTATACAAAGTGTATCAGAAAGGGTATATCAACCCTGAAAGATGCGATTCTACCAATGAAAATGAAAAGCTTTCCCCAAGGAACATAGGTCGAAAAACTAAAAAAAAAATCTACCTCCCATCAAAATGTACTATCAGGTGATTCAAATTCTTGGGAGGTCAATTTTTTTTTTCATATTTCGACTTATGTCCCTAGGGGAAATTTATTTAGTTTCATGGGCATATTCACGTCCTTCAGGGTTGGTTTTGTATGCTTACCCTTTTTGCTACGCCCCGTATATTTTGTTGGGTTTCGATATGTATGGTTATGGACAGAAAGATATGAATATAAATCATGATTCAAATGATTCATCCTGCAATATCCTAACCAAACCGAGGAAGTCTCACAAAGAGATTTTAACTTGACATTGCCCCCACCGGGAATCGAATCCAGATCCTCTGATCGAGAGCTGAACTCCCTCATGACCAGGAGGCTGTTTGCTGTGCACCATACACATTATTTACCTAGATAAAGTCACAAATTACCTGCATTGTGTGGGTGGTTGGTGTCAAATGACACAATTTGGCAAAACCGGCGCGGGCGCTGCCAGACTGGCTATGGCTTACTGAGCGGAATGGACAAGCTATCGGATGTGGGTTACTATACTCGTGTCAATGGAGAATGTGGTCGCTTGCGTAATGCGCTGGCGAGACGCGAGGTGATCGATTGTGCGTGGGTAATTGATATTGATTGCTATCCACGAATGCTAAGAAGACATGTTTATAGGCTTATCTTTCTGTTGAACTGCTCGGAACGTGGATTGTCTTTCTAGTTAGAGCTGATGGGCGGTTGTTGCGTGTAGTTTAGAAACAGAAACGGTTAGCGTGAGAGAGTTTGTTGTCCATTATTTGGGATACGATACGTTATAGGCTATCTTGTTTAAGATGTAACGGGTTACGGGTATCTGTAGGATAATTTAAATATTATCTTAAGATAGTCCTAGTATAAGTTTGACATTTCGGCAATGTTCGGCATACACTGGCAACTAATGAAAATAAACAACTTTCCCGAAGAACAAAAATGTTAACTCGCAAAAAAAAATCTGGACTCAAAACGAGATGATCACATGACCACGAAAATGTCGAGTAACATTTTTTTTCTATGCTAGAGTTGCTTATTTTCATGAGTAGAATTACTGAGCTTCGGGAGGAAAGCAAATAAAAAATTACGTTGTATAGGATTAGTACGAGTAAATACATTGAATGCATGGAACATCTCAATGAAGTCTTACCCCAAATACCAATGCCCTGATTAGTAAGCGCAATGAGTTTTCGAAGCTGATTAACATAGTTAGCCTCCTAAAGCACGGTGCGTTATCTATTGAATGCTCAGTTGACTCATTACCACATTTACCACGTTCCAGTCAAATTATCTTTTACTTACCCACTCGCTTGGGGATAATTCTAGTCATTTACGGTTGAGAAACCAATTACAATAGGGCTGAACGAACCCACCACGAAGATCTTTACATTAAGGGAAAATTGTGTCACTGCTTTGAATGAGATTATGGATTAAAAAAAAATGTGGTAAATCTTTTATTTTGCGATTTTTCTACATACAAAGAAACTAAACTTTTTGCGAAGTTCCAAAATAAGGTTTTATACCAATTTAGCGAACAAACTGAACAACTTTCCTTCATGAACATAAGGTGAAATACGAAAAAAAATGTATACCTTCCGTGCAAATTGCGCAATGATGCAGTTTCTTTGGGAAGTTGATTTTGTTTTTCATGGTAAAAGTTTTTTAGTTTCACGAGCAGATTTACCTACATACTTCGTATTAGGTTACCATTTACCACTGGCTAGCTTAATTAACTTTTTCTTTTATTGTCAGTGGGCTTGCTTGTATTATAGCAGCCCTATAGCACGAAACAGTATAAACCATAGAATGGTATAAACAATATCAAGAAGTGAACGTGTGGATATCAAGCGCCTGATAATTCATACCGTGTCCTTGTGATTTTGACAGTGAAACCGAGATATACAACCTTCGCCCCTACTCACTTAGCTCTTGACAGGTTTGCATACCTGGCTGATTATAGAAATTAGAACCTAAAGCGGAAATTGGCTTTTGAATTACTGACCTTCGCATTATATGGCTATAACTACCTGTTATGATTTGTATGGGAGTAGGGCTATGACGGTTATTTTCTGCTCATGGGTGACAGGCGGACAGCCAATGAACGATTCGCTCGCCTCCCCCGACATGCCGCGCTCACCCCCGCAACTCATGTTTCGACTATTTCGAGTTATTTTTTACGCAGTATACCAGGTGGTATATCTATAAAATCCAGACAAAAAGCACAAATTCTGTTGATAGCCCTGACGTTTCGCTGAGACATTTCGCCCATACGATGCGACGTATTCAAAGTTCACAACAAATACATTGTGGTTATTAACTCTGCCCAACCGTTCGAACACTCGTAAACCTTGCATCTATCGCATAGAAGAAGATGGTCGCATAAATTCGATACGACCATGAACTAAAAAGAATCCAACAATACTCATTGATATTCACGTGAGAAGTTCTGTGAATTCCTCAAGAATACGTTACACGGAGGTGAGGTGACATTTGATTCGGGTTTTACGCTTCAAGGTCTATTGCTCCGATGAATAAATAATAGGAGGAACTGGTCAAGTAGACCCGTAGTTTTACTATGCGAAGGTGTTAGGGTTAAAATAGACTGCCGAATCTAACATGAATGAGTGAAAATGAGATACAAACTCTACAACTTGGGTAGGCACCAAAGCCATACACAGTAAAAAAAAACGTACCAAATTTATTCTCATTGACTATAGATTCAAATCATCTTTACCTTCTCTCTTTATGCAGGTAAGGGAGTAAACGGGTTTCACTGGCTGTGAGTTGGGCTGGAGTGTACTCGGGGGCAATTAGTTAGGTAATTCGCAGCGATTACCTCAACCTGGACAACTCAGGAAGTTAGGTTCCCACGATACTCCTCACGCTTACACGGGTGCCGTGAGGAATTTTTGGCCATATAATTAAGAAGGCGTTTTTCAAAGACTTGCCATTCTTGCTACCAACCGCTGCATTGGAAGAGATCACGTTTAGTTTTTTTCATAACTAGTCTACTAAGGTACAAGTTTCCACTTTTTTATTTGGCGTACTTTTTATTAAATGTAAAACTAGTTAGACAAGGAAATTCATAGTGTTCTAGATTACTATGAAATGTGGCCAAAAATCCAGATTAAAGATATCAGCTTTGTCATACATAACATAACGAATTCTTAAGAAAACGATTTGGGAACAGTTTCAAAAATCTGGCAAATTTTAATTGGAGGAGGTCCAGATTCAAGGACAACAAGCCTCTAAATAAATTGGACGTGTCATTGAGACGGAAACACTACGATTTGCGATTGTTGTAACCGATTTCCATGAAATAAATATTACGATAAAAGCACGATTTGCGATTGTTGTAACCGATTTCCATGAAATAAATATTACGATAAAATTAGATACTCGTTGAGATATTTTGGTCTAGCTTCGGCACATACTTATTGAGTCCTTCTTAAGTGCTTTGAGACAACATGTTACTCTTGCTTAAAAATACAAACGTGAATAGATGACCCTGTACATCTGCGAATGCATCCTAAGAATGTGTCGATGACCGTCTTGAAGCAAGAAAAATCTTATATTTGCAATTCAACACAAACATTTACCATTGTTCGTTCAATATTCAGAGGCAAACATATGACTGGATTGCTCTGTTGGTCAACAAGCTGGTCGATTGTTGTTATTTGTTTAAGTATCGAGACGAGATGTGATTGTTGACAAACAAAAATTGAGATTTGCAGACATCGATGAAGATAATTCTCATGAAATTGCAAGAATTTATAGGTAAGTCTGAAGATGTTATGAAAATATTTTTTTATGGGGCAAAGATTTAATTTCATTTAAGTTAAGCAGTTTTAGTCAGCAGTGGACGTCTTTCGGCTGATATGAAGATGATGAGTCAACCTTAATCAGCTCTACAACCTACATAACCTATGTAACGATGGGAACCCATTCAGTATTGTACCAATCCCTTATCCTACCCTATGAATTAATAAATCTTATCGGTGTAATGGAAAATAAAAAGAAGTGTATGTAACAACTTCAGTAAAAGCTCAATCGTTTCTGTCAAGATCTTCAACTCAGACAAATTGGTAATACAAACAAAATGTTACGCTCATTAGTGTGATTACGTAACTAAAAGCTACTAACCTCATGTATTTCCGATGCTCATTAACCGGCACGAAGTACTCATCATACGGGTTCGTCGAATTCATGTCTACTTCCACATCCTTCTTCTTGGACCCATTCTTAGGGGTTAGATTTATGAGTTCAAGATTAACCGCTTCTGGGGTTTTGGTTTGCGTTCCGTTGTGGTCTTTCGTGTGTCCATTCTGTTGTTGTGAGGTAAAGGAGTCGTTGTGGTTGAGGTCCTCATCGTGTTGGTAGGCGCGGTTGTCGAAGGCGGGGGCTGTGGTGGGGGGTGGGGAGGGGGGTCGATGCTGCGGCCGCGTCGCCGTCAAGTCGCGCGGCGACGCTGAGCGGCTGTGACTATCCATTACTCGGGAGGCTGACTGACATCTGGAAAGAAGAAAATGTTATTAGAAATGTTTGAGCACAAGTTCAGGATTAGGATGCTCTCGGGTGGTGATCGCTCTGTCTTCCCAATTGCAAAAGTTAAGCAATTTCGATTCTGGTCAAAGACTTGATGGTAGGGTAAATAACCCACTCACTTTTGTACGTGGTAGGGCTTTTGTGCAAAGTCCGCCTGGGGAAGTACCACCCCCTTGCCTGTTTCTGCCGTGAAGCAACAGTGTTTGCACTACTGTGTTTCGGTTTGACGGGTAAGGGAGCCAGTGAAATTACAGGCGCATGAGACATACCATCTTAGTTCTCAGGGTGGGTAACGCGCTTTACTGTCGTATTAGTGTCAAATAATTTCACTAATAAGACAGTGGGTGTCATGGGCGGTGGTGACCACTTACCACCAGGTGGCCCACCTGCTCGTTTACCCACTTGTGACATAAAAAAAACTCACAAGTCTCCATATTACAGGCTGTTTGGCATGGTTCGGCGGCGTGAAATGTAAAGACAGTTTTTAGTCATCTGAACTTTAGTTTTCGTTGGTTGTTTCCTTGTTGTTGGTAGGCAATCTTTCCTAACAATAGCAATCCTAACAATGAACTGAGAAAATCTAAAATACGAACACCTCGTAATGTTATGTTCAACCTTTTGTTTCAGACTGCATTCATTATATTTTAATAAAGTTCTGTCTTTCGTTAAAACCGAAAAAATAACGTTCAGAAAAATTTGTCATGGTTTTGTAATTTGGCAACAAACAATAAAGTCTAGGCAACGAGGCGGATCGTTGTATGAAGACCCCCGCATTAAATCCTCAGTCGATGAAACTTTGCTGGGGTAATACACTACATGAGACAAACCTTCTATAAAAAAATCCAAAAAAAATCGGTACTTTTAATTTTTCCATACAAAAATTACAAAACAAGTAAGAAATTATATTTTTGGAAATTTTGAATTAACATTTAATTCATGATTCTTTATCATCCTGTCAAATAAAATCTGCCTGAGAAATTTATTTTGGGGTCAACTGCTTCGTTGCCTACACTAATAGCTTTTTATTGGAACACATTATCTATCAGAGAACGTGGATAAAGTTAAGATAGGTTTTTCCACAGATTACAGAAACTAAAGGGAGATATGGTAAGGGGCGGGGCCGGTGTCGCTGCAATATGCGCAAAAACAGAACACACCGCTCGTGACAGTAATTATTATGTTTAGTTGAAGTTTGACCGTTGGCCGAGTATTTTATGACAATGCCGTGTTGTTCCGTAGTTATTTGTAAAAATCGAAGTGAAACTAGTAACTTTAAGTCAAATGGAATCACATACCATCTGTAAGTACTGAAAACAATATGTTTTTCTTACTAAAACTTCAAAATCAAAAATATGTAAATTGATTTCTTGTTCTCGGAACTTTTGTATTATGTGTATGAACGATGTTAAAAAAATATTTGTTAACAGTTTACAATGCTTGCTGTGTTCTCAAGATTATTCGAACATTAAGTTCTGATACCGCAGTGTATAAGGAACACATTAAAGCTAACAAAATACGTTCATTCGCTTGGTCTGGCCGCTGCTTACAGTCGTGAGATAGTGATGTGCCAGGAGTGTGTCCAATTCGATGAGATTTTGATATTCATGTTGACGATTTAATTATATGCAAATAAATTTCTTATATTTTATTTCTTTATTTATTGGTCGTTAATTGTATACGGTATACAGCGTGAATTTCCATTGGTTTTGCTCCCGAAGCCCAGTGATTCTATTCATGAAAACAAGCAACTTTCCCGAAGATTTTTTTTAAATTGAAATAAATGTTTCGCCTTCCCATACAAAATGAGTTGATCACGTGACCCCCTTGCTATGGGGAGACGAAAATTTTTTTCAAGTAAAACATTTTTTTTCGCGAAAGTTGCTTGTTATCATAAATAGAATCACTGGGCTTCGGGAGCAAAACCAATGAAAATTCACGCTGTATATCACCAATACGAACAATCTCCACTCAATAATCATGTAACTTTATTGATCAAAGCAGTGATGGAAAAATATATTAATATTAGGTTACATTATGTATTACAAAAAATGCAACCCAAAAATTGTCAAAACGTCAAGTTTTAAATAAGTATCTACTTTTTACTGGACAGTAAAATATTTTTTGGTAAATAATTATCCACATATCTGTTTTTAATTTCTCGACAAGCAATACTTGTGAATGGACTTCATCACATTATATCGACTATCGCAATCACTAGCGTAGGTGTGAAGTAGTCTTACGCGGTGTACGCAATGTGTGCGTGCTAATGGCAGCGTTCCGTTCAATGTGTGTTTTGTAAATGTATGCGTGAATCTTGTGTACTTATTTCCGAGTGCATGTAGTTGTGAATTTTTCTAGCGACATCGGGACTCGAACAAATTTCGCCGGGCAACAAATCTCCCCCTTCTGATATCTATGGGTTTTTCCATTTGATATGTTTCCGGCACCTTTCCTCCGTGCTAGGGAAACATTCCAACGAATAGGGTGAATTTTCACCAAAGCTGTGCCAGGAAGCTAAGCTGTGAGCTGGGAAAATTCAAGATAGGATTGGATAGGACAGGATAGGATTGTGCCATTTTCTTAGCTTATCAAATGCGCTGTCAAATGGAGCAATCCTATTGGCTAGAATTTTCCACCTCACATCTCAGCTCCCTCGCATAGCAATGGTGGAAAAGTTTAGATGTTGGTAGGGCTTTTGTGAAAAAAAACCGGTCAAGTGCGAGTCGGACTCGCGCGCCGAGGGTTCCGATATACCTATAGTATTTTTGTAAGCAATAAAGTCCATTTTCAGGACCGCAAAACTAAATTTGTTTTTAAAGGTTTTTTGCAGATTTCTGAAAAACTGTGCAACTTAGAAAGATCGTTTTATTTTTGCTGCAAAGTTTACACGAACCCCTGTCAACTGTAATTAATTCAGATTTTTCCTTACTCAAACTTCGGAGATAAGGGGGGGGGAATGGTATTTTTTTTGACATTTTTCATCTTAACTTGAAAACTAAGAAACTTAAAAAAATACAAAAATATATTTTGAAATGTACAAGTAAAGCCCTTTCATATGATACCCCACTCGACCTAGTAGCGACAATTTGAAATTTGGCTCCTCCTATTTTGGCCCCCTTTACATTAATAATCATACTTTTTTCAAAAAATTTTCATATGCAGTTAAGTTGGGCAACTATATTCTAAAACCATTCCAAATTTCAGGTCGATAGCATAAGTGGTTGCTGAGATATAGAGGTGTGACAGACAGACGGACAGACAGACAGACAGACAGACAGAGCGGCACCATAAGGGTTCCTTTTTTTTACCATTTTGGTATCGGAACCCTAAAAACCGTGTGGGAAAGTACCCCCCCTCGCCTTTTTTTACCGTAAAGCAGCAGTGTTTGTATAGCTGTGTTTCGGTTTGAAGGGTGAGGGAGCCAGTGAAATTACCGGCATATGAGACATCCCATCTTAGTTCTCAGGGTGGGTAACGCGCTTTACTGTCGTATTAGTGTCAAATTATTTTACTAATAAGACAGTGGGTGTAATGGCCGGTGTTGACCATTTACCACCAGGTGGCCCCCTGATCGATTGCCCACTGGTGACATTAAAAATAATAGTACTGCGCCATTTTCAAGCGCAGCTCTAAGCTAGGACAATAGAGCAATCCTATTGGTAAAATTTTTTCCAGCTTGCAGGTTAGCCATCAAGCACAGCCCTGGTGGAAAGGTACCGTTAACCGGGGTTGACAAGTTCTTGCATCATGATTTGCTGCTAGGAATCCAAGACGAATTGTCAAAGGTCAAACGCATCATTTGCGCGGTAGTTGCCAGGACGACGCGCAAGTTTATAGCTGAAACCTTAGATTATTTAAGGTCTGCGGGCTCCAGCTGAAATGCTAAGTAAATCTCAACTTGATTGGCGTTTGTTTATAGCTTTAGTAGATCGCTAAAGAGGTCAACTTCTTACCTACCTATACAGGGTGTTAGGAAAAGTACCGATTTCCTTTAAACCACATGTTCTATAAGTAGAATAAAGAACAATAAGCATGTTTAAACAATAAAAATAAAAGAACAAATATAAATTTATGTTAAAATTTAATTGTGTCAACCCTACCCAGACTCGCGGCTCGCATAAAGGTAGGTACCTATTTTACTTGTTTACAATCGGTGCGCGTTGTGATTCTTAGAATAGGGTTGGCAACTTATACTTTTTAGGGTTCCGTACCTCAAAAGAAAAAACCGGAACCCTTATAGGATCACTTTGTTGTCAGTCTGTCTGTCTGCCTGTCTGTCAAGACCCTTTATCTCACGAACGGGTAAAGGTATCAAGTTGAAATTAATACCATATATTAGGATCCATGAACCACACAAGATCTGAAAATTTCAATTTTTTACAACGACGCTATCAAAAGATATGGCATTTTATGTCCTCATCTCCATACATTTATTCAAAAATGCAAAACCTACAGGGTACTTCCCGTAGACCTAAAATTATGAAATTTGGCAAGAAGCTAGGTCTCACAGTATAAATAATGGGAAAAGTCTGAAATCATTAAAAATTACAACTTTTCTCACAACTAATGATAACCAATTGTGGTGAGCTCCCGTTTCAACAACATTCATATAAGAGAGGGGTCAAGTGGGATGGTCGCTGAGGCGATTTTTGTTTTAGTTCTATTTAAAAACGGGAACACTTACAAACTTGAAAATTGGTATGTTTATAGTGCATAAGCTATAAAATAACAACAAGTAATAAAATTTGGTCAAGCGCGTGTCGGACTCAAAAAATCTAGCACATTGACTTACTGAAATTTCAACTAATACAATTATGTTTATGTGGTGGTACGGAACCCTCAGTGCGCGAGTCCGACTCGCACTTGGCCGGTTTTTTTTTCATGGGAAGTATTTTATTTTTATGTTATTTTTTTGTTATCAATATGTTTAATGTACTTTATTCACTTATAGTTACAACATGTGGTTAAAGGGAAATCGGTTCTTTTCCTAACACCCTGTATGTTTTAATTCAGTGGTTATTATAAGGTATTAAATCTAATTACTATGAAACTTCCCTTGATTATACAACGAGCTATGACTTAAATTATGTACTCATCGAGTTTTGTATAGCAAACAAACTCGGTAAAAGGTTGTTCGCCTCGGTGCAGTGCAACTAGGCGCACGCGCAGCTTATTGGGATTAAGGCCAGCCGGAGTCTCTAAATACTGTGCTCTAAAATACAACTTAGGAGCTCAGGAAAAAAAGTCCACCGGTGTTGTTCAAATTGTTTTATTTTTGATAATATTTAGATGTTTTTTTTTTCGTTTCGTTTGGAAGGTAGTGAGCGTGAAAGGTTATTCAATTCGGAGAGTTCTTCACTTGTGAAGGTTATTCAGATTCAGATATTTTTTATTCAGTGTAGATTCCCTATAGAATACTTATTGAATGCCATGCAGAATACAATGCAAGTCAACACCGTTTCGGCAATATATTTCTAAAATTTTGTATGATCCCAGATAGGGTTCTAACTTTTCTTTCTCTAAAAATCTTATAAGGACTAACACAAACCTAAAAAAATTGATAAATAAGTTCAGTTTTTGTAATAAACTAAATTGACCTTGAGCGGGTCTCTGGTTTCGGGTGTTTGTAGCGTAGCGCTGGTTCAGATTATGTTGGTTTTGTTTCTACGTGCATGCTGCCGTGTGTACGTAGATTTTGTTTATAATAGATTCTAGTGAATTTCACTTTACAGTAAGCTAAACAATATTATCATACTTTACCGTCATTACATCTCAGCACTAATGGTAGGTCGGCACAGATTAGCATCATATGCCGGCAGTCGGTTTGATTCCCGATTGGTGTAAGCTCACCTTGTAAAGTGTCTTGACCTGGTCACATAGGGTTCGAGCACAAGAGACCGCGTGTAGTAGTACCGCGCATGCGCACTTCTCGGAGTCCGCGGCCTCTTCCGGTACCGCGGACTCCTGACTAGGTTCCCTCCACCAGGCATCTCTACATCTTACTCTCAATTGGAACTACACTACGACATAATTAATATTTTGTGCTGATTTGTGGAACATCGGCTGCCCGCGCGCGACTAACGGTCTCAAATGGCGAACAGGCCAGCGATGTAAACAATAATGTTGTTGTCTTCGCGACAATGGCCATAGGATGTGTTTAAAACTCGGTTAGTGTGGTTAGCTTTAAGTGTGACGCGGTGCACACGAGTTCAGTTGCTGGAGTTCCAGTAGGAACGATCGTAATCCACTTCGCAGTTTTGAGCTCATAACACAACCATCAACTTCCAGCCAGACTAGTAGGTAATATTGCAACTATTGCAAGCATACACGAGATGACATGTAACGAAAATTCTAGATTTAAAATGAGTAATCATTTGGGTAAGTATTTCATAATCATATCACTCGTCTATAAAAGAAACGGAATATAAAATCGATGAATGAATAAAAATCATCCTGTAGTGTCAGAAGTATTTACAACAAGGTGTGATTTCACTAGAGAAAAATACAATAGTGTACTGTCATCGAGTTTAATCATACTCGACATCGTTATTGAACAAAAATATAGTAACAAGTTTATTTGAGTGTGATAATCAAAATAATCCAACAAATATAAAGGGTGTAAGGGGGACGGTGTACCGAAAACTGAAAGGGCGTGCTCAGTCTACGAAACTGAACAACTTTCCCAATGAAACATACGTTGGGAAATGAAAAAAAAAATTGACCTCTCCATACAAATTGCCCACTCTGGTCGAACATTTTGTATGGAGAGGTCAATTTTTTTTCCATTTCCCAACATATGTTACTATGGGAAAGTTGTTCAGTTTCGTTGACTGAGCACGCCCTTTCAGTTTTCAGTACACCGTCCCTTACACCCTGTATTTTTTGAATTTGATAATAATAATCTTAAACTACTCATGGGCAGGTTTCCTCGATCTAGGATATTTGGTTTATGTTATCGCTAAGGAATATATGTAGACGATAAATTAAAAACATCGATCGTAATTGCGAATATGTTGATTTTAGAACAACGTACTAACTATTCAGATAATATACGTGGTGGGCATTGAATAAATTTACCCTACCTTTCAAGGATTAGTTGACCATCTTTCAGTTCATGAAGGACATCATAATTATTTTCATCAAGATTGGAAATGGTCTCTTGGCAGATAATTATAGCCATGCTAAAAACTGTTTTAGGCACAAACTGTGCATCCATGGCACAATTTCGTGGTATCAGTGCTTGGCATAGCAAAATTTATGTTTATAGTTGCTGCAACATGGAAGGCCAACTGAGCACCGCTAGAACGGGCTAGACACGAGTCTGTTATCTATTACAAATTGTCCACGGTTCTTGGTTGGCACGAAATTGGCATTGTCAGCTTTATAGAGCTTCGACACTTGGTAATCATCAGAGTCTGAATCAAAAACTGCAAACTTTTTGCTTTGTTTGAAGTTGGCATCACTCGTTTTTTTACACTGACGGCCAAGTTACACTTTTCCCGATCCCTCGACACTAGTGTCTCTAACACGCACTTTGCGTCACTATTGCTTCAATTGCACAATCCTGAAGCAGTTGTAATTGAGCTACACATGCGTAAGTGTCTGAAGCTTTTTTGGCGCTAATCGTAAGCGGAGATTCTTGCACGAATTTTCGCGATTAATTAATCTGCTTTGCATGCAGCGTGAAAGTGTAAGCAGGGATTGTAATGATCTAACTGAACATAATAGGTGTTTGGTAGTGTTGTTATTACTATTATTCAATTTCCTTTGTTTTGATGTTCGAGTCTTTAAAAATAAAGTGACTGAAAAATATTGAAACCGATTTTTCTAGATCATTGCGTAAAGTTGGTAATTTTATGCAAATTTTAGATTAATGGAAGTCTAGACCTTTGATGAAATACTTTATCGAAAGTTTCAAGGTATCATTATATTTGCAACATTAATAACGAATTTCTACTAATAAAGGCAGAGAAGCTTTTTAAGGGTTTCGTAGTCAACAAGGAACCCTTATAAGTACTTCGCGTGGCTGGACACGCAATTGGCCGGTTTTTGTTTTATTAATACTGGATATAAACAAATATTAAGTAAGTATAATGCCTAGGTACCTATGCAATATCTCAAGAGCAATAAACCGATTAAAATAACTGTTGTAATCAGAGGAATGCCGTACCTTAGATCGCGAGCCAGATTGCATCATGTGGCATCAAGCAGTCTATTAGCATAGTTACTTACTCCAGCAAAATTTGTAGTGTTAATTAAGTTCTTACAACAAACTGTAACAGAATTTAAAATTACGATAAAGAGAATTTCAGCTATAATCATTTCGTGTTTGGAGTTTTTGGAGTGGTTGCTACAAGATTAATTAGGATTGATGTTTGTATAATGTCTTGAATCAGCTACGAGATTTTACAACACTGCTTTATTTCAGTTTATGATATCTTAACTGCAATATAATGAGTGTTACTAATCGACATTATCTTTGTATTTTTACAAACTTGCATAACTGAAATTCACGGCTGTTTATTACTGACAAAGTGTGAAAGAGAATTTGTCACTGTCTCGATGTAGTCTTAAGATATTCTTGTCTCGTTTTCGAACCACAGGCTAGCTAGCTATTTAGTGCCACTGGTGCTTCTGTTCTTTGACATTTCGACTATATTTGATTGACTGGCAATAGGGTGTCTTCCAGCACCTTTTGAAAGTTCCACTAGATGGCGCTGATAATCACTATAAGGAAATTAGAAAATGGAAATACTGATACTGAACTGTCTCCCAGTATGAAAACGATTAAGTCAGTTTGATTGCTGCTGTCAAATGTTTGCAATATATTTTCCATTAAAAAGATTCCATTCATTTTACTAAGCTTAAAGAAAAGAAATTCCTAACACCACACATCGACAGTTAAAAAACGTTGGTTACAAACTTCATAGAAAATACCTTATTGTAAGGTACATGTCGACGACATACACAATACTTCATTGGTGTCAGCTTGTCTGCTGCAGGGCATAAGTCTCCTCTCTTTTGTGCCAATCCTAACGGTCCCCACGTTTGGTAGAAATTGCCATAGGCACTTATAATTGTAATAACTTCCCAAATCACATCTCAGCAGTGTAATTTTTACAATTTGATCTCATAGTTCACTCGAGACAGACATTTAACTAGGTTACCTACAAACCCAGATCCAGTAAAACGTCTTCACTTATTTGAAAGTGACTTTATTCAGCTAAACTATGTTACACCTGAATAAGGTGAAGAATGGTACGAGCCGCAAACTTTTTAATTTAGTTATTACTCGTACTGTCTTTTTTTTTAAACTTGCCTCAACATCACAATAATGACCACTTGGATTTCAAGAAAAGGAGTTTTTATATAAATTTACTGAGTTAAAACTATACTTACGACGCTGTGCTTTCAGACCAGGATCAGTGATGATTATCATTACCCTGCCCTTACTCCAGTTTATTTAGGGTTGTCGCAACATCATCATCGCAACATTCACAAAGTCCATCCATCTTTTCTTCGGCCTACTTTGCGCTCTCATTCCATCCACATTCAAGATTCCTGATGATATGGCCAGAAAAGCCGCAGGTCTTATGTAGAAGTGGGCCGGTCATAGCGCGCGATACTGTCTGGTTCTGTACTATGGGCTAAGACAGCTACCGAATGGATATCCCAGAACGGTTACTTACTTTCATAGCATAGACAGAACAGGGTTGCGATTCTCCTACTTTTAAAGGCTTTTGTCGACTAACCGGCGAAATGGTCGCGAATCTTGGTAGATAAGCGTAATACATTGATTGTTTTCCTAAAGAATATGTTATGGCGTAATATGGAAGCAGTTGAACCTGACCTTTCTACTAATTGCGGAAGAAAGACCCCAAAACTCAAAGTTGACCATAAAACTTTAGTCGATTTGGTGTATGCTACCTTTCACTACGCTCGATACAATTGCATCGAAATCCGCGGGTCAGCGGTCGCGCACAATGAGATGCGCCCGCGCCGCTGTGTTGCGCAAACCACTTGTGTTGTGGCTTGATTAGCGCCTGTTGTACCACCGGAAGACGGGAAGCTTTGTTACGTGGAAGTAGTTCGACAAATATGTATAGATATATAATTAGGTATAAACTCTATTATTTATAGAATTTTATGTCTATAATTTCATGATAGCTTTACTTATTGGCTGAGAACCGTATGAGTGATGGTGGAAATAGTGTTAACGAAACCCTTTTTAGCTACGTCACATCGTCTGTCTGTCTCTCCGACGAACTTTATACTTACGGCTATATTTTTTTAACACAAATAGAATAAAACTATTTCTGCGGGGTAGCTGGTTAAGATTTTGCACAGAATATGTGTTAAATTAATATTGATTCGAGGGACGAGGCCTTTGCCCAGCAGTGGGACAGTTAGGGGCTATTTAACATAAGATAACTACTATGTATTTTTAAATATGTTTTTTTACCATACGACTTACAATCGATGTACTTTTACTTCCTATGACTGGTACGAGTATTTTTGAGAATCTATCGAATTGTTTCAGTAATCGAGTGCGTAGAAAGAAACAAAGTAGGTACCTATCACTATGAAACGATTGTAACATTAGCAAGACACGCTTAGTTAGCTTTATGTAACGAACTGTAGTGTTGTCTATCGTACTTTCGCTCATCGTTTGTCGCAAGAAGATACTAAAGCCACTTAAATTGCATCATTTGGTAAATAAAGAAGGTGATACAGCTCAAAGTTTACTCTATTTAGAAGCTATTCAATCGACGACAATCGTTTGGTTAAACTTTAATCGTTAAACCATAATGCTTGGCATATAATGAGGAAATAGTAGACTTAGATATAGGCACCCTGGAAAATGCGAATAACACCGCCGCTACTGTGAGTTCCCAAACAAACTAACTTTTGCCGTAACTTCTGAACTACCAAACACATTATAACAAAAATTTGTATACACAATTGGATAAAATCTATCAGGCTTGATTTTTTTTTAATGATAACAATTAATCAACATGAAGATATGTGATATGAAGATAGTTGAAAATGTGTATCTAAAAAATTTACTCGCTCTATAATAATTAATTGGCCTATGTCCAGCAGTGGACTTCTTTCAGCTGATATGATGATGATAATAATTAAATAATTGTTTTCAACTAAATACCTATTCCACACCTTGATACATCTTATCCAATTGTATGTACAAAATTTTGTCATAATGTGTTTTGTACTTTAGAAGTCATCGCAAAAGTTAGTTTGTATGGGAACTCACAGTTCCAGGTAACTCTTAAATGACTACTCTCGCTCCATAAACCACCACCACCAACCAAAACCAACCAACTACCATCGCTCTCGCGCAGGCCGTAAATGGGTCCGTTGGTGCTCTTTAGGCCCGTTAGTCAAGGCGAACCTAACTTAGGTTGAGTTAGATTATCTTGCGACCACAACGGTGATCAGAAACGAATTACGCGCCGTTTGGCTATATGCCTAGGAATTATGTAAAAAGACGAATTAAAAAAATTCTTGGCATTTTATAAAATGCCAAAGTATTAAGTGAAGCGACCAATAGGGTTTTATAAACCACCTTTTCAAAGTCCTACTGGATGGCGCTGCAGATCAGAAAAACGGAAAACCATCATAGTGCCACCATATAAACAGTATGAAACTGATTGAGAGTGAGAGAAAGTCAGTTTGATTACTGTTTTCAAATGCCTGTAACATTTTTTCTTGTAAAAAGTTTTCATTTTTTACTGAGTCTAAAAAAAGAAATTACCAACAGTGATCAGCGTACCAGCCATCGATACATATAAAAACGTAGTTGACGGACGTCAAAGAAAACTCTCTATTCTACAATTTGCGTTGCACTCGTAAATAACCTAACCCAACCTAACCGCACGCTTACATTCTGCCGACGCCGTTTTACAATTTTCCGGTCGTTCGTAAACAGCGAATTATACGATTTACCTGCGACAGACAGAATAATCTTAGACTTGGCATGCTAAATTAGCTACGTCAAGAATGGCATCAATATTTATACCTATTGAACAACAGAAAAACCAAATATCATCTAGGTGTTAAGCTCTGCATCCGGGTTTACTCACTCCAATCTTGGCTGATGTCATCACATCCAGCTTGTCACAAACATTTGTTTAATCGTGTTAAACAGCTTTAAGTGCGCACTTTTAAACAATATTGACTAATAATGGTTCTTTGCTACTGGAATAACCAATATTGGAGCAAAAAATTAAGAACCTTTTCAATAATTACTTGAGATTGTGAATACTGATGTCACCTTTTACGTATCAGCATCAAAAGTAGAGTTTATAAGCTTTTAAGGTGTCTATTTAAACATAAGTACCTGATCGACCGAGCTTTGCTCTGTAATAGCCGCCCCAACATTAAAATATCATGGGTTGAGCAAGCTATGCTACCCGGCAACAGATGGCGCTGTGGGTTTTTATCTAAAACGTGGTATTGAAAAAAATGCTGAAAAATGCATTTTGTTGTGCATAAATGCTTAGCTACTTTTGATTCTGGCTGTACAATGATAATTTACTCTTTTCGATGGCGAACTGAAAGCTTTGTACAAAATATAGAGCTTTTCTTGTACAGCAATGCGATCCAGAATTTTTGATGCACAATCAATATCTTGATGTTAGTTGTGCAGTTAAATATTTCCTTTACTTTATTGTATGGCACAATTTATTAGGTTTATAAAAAATATCGCGTTATGAGCCTACGTGTGTAGCCCACCTATCGATTTACATTGTATAAATTCGCTCCTATGACGTTCAACTTTATAGCTACGATTATTCTCTTTCTGTAGTTGCGAGTGGTTTTAATTGCAGATGGGTCAACGACCTCGACCTCTGTGATCGGCCATGTTTTGTTGCCACATTATTGCTCGTTTATCGGTTTATACCAAATATGGATGCTACGTAAATTACTTAGTTACTAGTTTAGTAGATGTAAAGTTTGCTGTAATATGCGACTCTAACAGCCAGTTGAACAAAGCTGTTTTAAATTTAAAGCTCCTGTAAATCTATTGCAATTACTTTCCAATATATGATATGCCAATTTGAAGAATACTCATAGTGAAATAAGTGGTGTTCCAAGTCAAAAAGGGGCCTTACGTCGACGCACACTTTCAACCCTATAGAGAAAGATATAATGATGGTCCTTTTTGATCTGTAACGCCACATTTGATTAACATTTTAATAAGTGTCGTATTTCTCCCGGATTTCACGGGTGTAGACCATAGAGTAACACGATTTTCGCGCGCAAAGCGTTTGACGCGTTGCTCTAAGGTGTAGACAAACTCAAAACAAACTATTAATGTTTACCGGCTATTATATAAAGCAATGCTATTAGAAATAATTCACAAGAATGAAAGATTTAAAATATTTGTTAAAGCTATGGCCGTGTATAATTTGCTTAAACGTTTGATGATCATTTTTACGTGCCAATGTAAACCAGTAACAATGATAGCACACACGGAGTTTCAATCGATTTGGAGTCAGTGGGGCGAATGTGTTGCTACACCCTATTAGCAAGCTCCGACCGTTTTGTTAATAATCCTTGAAGGCCGTGACTTAATTATAGAGTTGTTGTGTTTCTTTAACTATGAGATTTAAAAAAACTGAGATTTTACGTTACCTAAAACCGCATGGGCAAGTATAAGATCCTATGAGTAATATTCCTCTTAAAACTTTCCTTATGTGTGTTTGGGATTTCCTCTCGCTAAGGAAATGTAAAATACCTTTAGATTAAGCATATACCTACGGCTTTATGAAAATAGTTACCTCTGCTTCTTCATTTTTATTGCGCATAGGTAAGGAGTGTAACTGCCTTCCTGCCCTGAACAATAAAGTATGGATCTTTTCAGGGCCAGTGTAAGCAGAGGTATTATCTGGATAAGCATGCTACATCTTTGACCCTATCATCACTGGTTATCTGTCAAACAGGGAAACCTAATACGGAGACCAGTCTCTCTCACAAGGAACATCTAGAAGATACATAATACATAATACATACATAACATCACGCCTCTTTCCCGTTGGGGTAAGATTACTCTTAATATTAAATTCCTTTGTGAAGAGAAAATAAAAACTTATTATTATTATGTACCGCCAGGAGGTCGGGATCAAACCTGTCGTGAATAGGAATTGAAATTCTTAAATATTTTTTTATGTCCCAGAAAATAGATTGTCCTTAATTTGCTTTTTAGGGTTCCGTACCTCAAAAGAAAAAACGGAACCCTTATAGGATTACTTTGTTGTCTGTCTGTCAAGACCCTTTATCTCACAAACGGGTAGAGGTATCAGGTTGAAATTGATACCATATATTAGGGTCCATGAACCACACAAGATCTGAAAATTTCAATTATTTACAACGACGCAATCAAAAGATATGGCATTTTATGTCATCATCTCCATACATTTATGCAAAAAAGCAAAACCTACAGGGTACTTCCCGTAGACCTAAAATTATGAAATTTGGCAAGAAGCTAGGTCTCACAGTACAAATAATGGGAAAAGTCTGAAATCATTAAATATTACAACTTTTCTCACAACTAATGGTAACCAATTGAGGTTAGCTCCCGTTTCAAGAACATTCATATAAGAGAGGGGTCAAGTTGAATGGTCGCGGAATCATATTTGTTACAGTTCTATTCTAAAAACGGGAACACTTACAAACTTGAAATTGGTATGTTTATAGTGCATAAGCTATAAAATAACAACAAATAATAAAATTTGGTCAAGCGCGTGTCGGACTCAAAAAATCTAACACATTAACTTACTGAAATTTCAACTAAAACTATTATGATTAAGTGGTGGTACGGAACCCTCGGTGCGTGAGTCCGACTCGCACTTGGCCGGTATTTTTTCTTTTTGTATTAATCTGTAACAGATTAGACTTTTCATGTAAATAATCGTAATTAAGTAGGTAGGTACACATGATCGAAGGTCAATTGCTTTGATGATTCGCTTTTTTTGGCCTGTATTTTATACTACATACTTTATCAAGGTTCGTTTACGCAAACATTCGATTTTGGGTTGAATTGAAAGGAATCGTGTAACTTTTCACAAGTTCGAAAACAAGGTCAAAACTTACGCCTTCGATGGCTTTCTTAGGTCTTAATATCCATTTCCAGTCTGGCCATGTCCGTTTAAGGCCGAAAGGTCTAAATTTACATCGGCCTTTGATAAATGCTGCATGTATACAAATGGGTAGCTATACCCCCAATCGGAGATTCACCAAGAGTAGCGATGGTTGAATCGTTGTGCAATCGATGTGTTGCTCCACACTTAGATCTACATACAATTGTTAAGCCAACTAGTTCCATCCGAATGCATGGATCAAATAGGATTTAAGTACCTAGAATGTTTGCCCTTCATTACCAATTGTTATAATAAAAGTTTCAGAGTGATAAGTGTAAGTTTTTAATTAATGGGGAATAGCACTTCAAAAAATTTTAAATCATGGATTTTTCAGTTCAAAAGTAAAGATTGATCTATAGCCTATAGCGTCAATTAGCGTCCCAGTGCTATGTAAAGGCCTCTCTCTCTCTCTCTTCCTTCCATCCAAAGCCTTTTGATACCAAGTCTTGCAAAAGGCGAGATCATAGCGCCATCGGCGCCTCAGTCGGCCTCGTCGCTTAATAGTGTATAATTTTTAATTTTCTTATTTTTTATTTACTTTTAAACAGTTTATCAGATTAATTTGAATTTTTAAAGTCTTAAAATTGATATTTTATCACACAGTGATTTTCAAGAATTGAGTCCCTGGGATGTTAATAATAATGAGCATATTTATAATAATTTTACTACCTGGGTTACCTTACTCGTGGCCATCTCGCGGCTAAAGTAATAAGTAATTTCTTTTTAAAATCGCCAGATAAACTAAAACACAAAACACCTCTGCACAATCTCTACTACAATTGAATGCATCAAATTACAGTAAAACATCTTTGTATCATCATAAAATTAATTCATTATAAAAGTACATGCCTATTAAATAAATATCTGTAATATTAAAGCATGTGGCCTTCGAAACGGCGGTTAACCTTTGCGATAGAAATATTTCAAAAATGAATTCTCATTAGATTTGTGGCCATGGAAAGAGCGATTTATTTTAAGCTAGTAAAGACATCGTAAAGACTTCTTTATTTGACTTGACATTCCATAGTCGTGATGTTTTAAATTACTTACATCTGTATCAGGGATATTCGTGCAATTGCAATGAGGAGACCAAGGTTTTCCGTTACCGGTTATTTGTTTTCACATCGGAACTCAAGACAGTGAACGAACAGTCCACTTAGCACTAAATAATTTAAAAAAAAATCGCTTCTAACACAATTGTCTCTTTAAAATAATATCATGAAATATTATTATACTTTAAGAAATCAACTGAACTGTCGGCAGGTGTTATAAAATTGGTAGTTTTGCGACACGGTTTTATGAATTTTAGAGCTGTTTTATTTAAATTAGATGCTATTAAAAATATTAATGAAAAGCTATTTATTTCTCTTTTTTAAGTAACAGTTAGATTGTGAATTTGATCAAACTCCCTGATTTATTCAAGATTGTGATGAAAGCAAGTCCCCATTTTATTATAGAATTATAGCGTTAAATTATAGGCGCATATAATGTCCGTCTCCGCTAATTGCGTATTTCGTGTATGTACCAAAGGCTGTGTCGGGTCGCAGCCTCCACAATTTCCCAGGGTGCCAACTAGACTGTAGGTTACTGTGTGGGACCGACAATGATTGTCTCAATAATATACAGGTAACTGCACAACAAGCTTTACGCTAGTAGTTCCACTTTCGCCTCTAAGCTAAAGTAACATAAGGGTTAGATAGTCTTAATTGTAAGCGCGCTTTTGATTGTACATTAAATGAACCCACATCTGTCTTGCCCCCGCAGTTTGTGCGAATGCTTGATTAATCACGATTAATTAAATATTAAATTATTCTCAGGTACGCACGGCAGCAAGCACGTAGAAACAAAACCAGTATAAGCTGAACCAGCGCTCCTCTGCAAACGCCCGAAACGAGAGACCCGCTTACGGTCAAAGTGCTACCGACGAGCGGTCTTGTGTACCTTGAGACAAATTTGTCGAAACAGTTTATATTTAGCCGATGAATTTTTGTTGTTGTTTTGTAGAGTTGAATTACGACTTTCGTTAATGTTAACGGGCGACTTTCGTTAATGTTAAAGGGGCAGGACATGTGTCCTGCCCCTCCACATTGTTTTTAGTACAAAACTATAATAAATTATATAAATAATAAATTTTCAACTTTCCATACAAAGGTGAAGTTCCTATGGTACGTTACTTAGGAAAATTTCTTCAGTTTCATGGGCTGTTTCAAACACTTCAGGCTTGTTTTTTCGCTTTGTTAGGTGTAAAGTCAACATCACGTCAGTGGAAACATTTGTAACTCTATTACCATGCCATAAGATCCGAAGTGTTTCTACTGAAGTGATTGTGTAAATATGTATCTATTTTGGGATTTATGTCATGCCAGTGGTATTTAATAGAATAATAGTAAGAGTGACGTGAGACAAAGGTGTAGCGCTTTAGAAAGGCTTGCTTGATAATTTAATGACAACACTACAATAGAGAGGTCGGAAGCCGTGAGTCACGCGTGTGCGCGTGAGTTGCGGAGCCAGCCTGTTACATGACCTTCACGAGCTTTTAAGTTAAGAATTACAGATATTTCCGGTCCTAATGAACTTTGCCTTTTGTGGATTTTTAACCTGTTCGTGTAACATTCGGGGGGTTATTTCGACGAGACCTAAAAAGCTTTACATTATGAATGATAAATAACTAACTTAATTAATAACCATTCTAACTAATTATTTCATTTTCATGAAAAATCAAAAGCACTTGGTCTTCATTGGGTGAAAGGATGTTTTTGAACGGCATTTTGATAATTCATCTATCTGGGACTCAATTGATAAAATGTAAATCACTTTCAAAATTACAGATTTTTGTTTTTAAAAGTGAAGATTGATATTTGATAAATAGTACCTGGTCGACCGAGCTTCGCTCTATAATAGTTGCGTCAACATTAAAATATCATCGGTATGCAAGCAATGCTACCCGCCAACAGATGGTGCTTTAGGTTTTTGTCTAAAATGCAAATGCTTAAAAACATGAGGAAAACGAATTTTCCCAGACATGAGACCTAGCTAAATAGATTTTTCGCCCCTGAAAACCCCCGTATGGTAAATTTCATCAAAATCGTTAGAGCCGTTTTCGAGAAACCGATTACACACACATATATATATATTAATTGCTCGTTTAATAGTATAGTACCTGGGCGACCGAGCTAATGCTCTGTATTCTGTATGATAAAAATATCATCGGGTGAGCAAGCTATGCTACTCAACAACAGATGGCGCTGTAAGTTTCTTGAACGCACTAAAATGCGCTAAGAAATATTAAAAAAGACGGTAAAAACTAATTTTCTCAGACATGAGACCTAGCTAGATCGATTTTTTGCCCCCAAAAACCCCTGTATACTAAATTTCATCGAAATCGTTAGAGCCGTTTTCGAGAAACCGATTACAAATACGACACTGAACAACTTTCAGTGAACAAAACTTTCAGGAAACGAAAAAAATTAAATCCGCGTCTCCATACAAAATTGTTAACTTGATCGGGCAGTTTGTATGGAGAAGCTGATTTTTTTTCGTTTCCTGAAAGTTTTGTTTACTGACAGTTGTTCAGTGTCGTTGAATGATCATGCCCCTTCAGTATTCGGAAGGCTTTCTTTAACACCCTGTATTATAATTTTTGTCATTTAAAATTTCCTGTTATCACTTGGTAATATTAAAAAAGACAATTCAATTCAAGTCATTCAAATTTTATTAAGGTACTGGATTACTTTGTAATGTAACTTTGTTACATTACTAAGTAATCCAGTACCTACTACTGTTAATGTTTTCCTAATCTAAACTGGATTACGTTAGAACCATTAATCAGCTGATATAAATTCTATGGTCCAATTACGTGTACAAGACAAGTATTTGGTTTTGCAACACCGCCTCCATAGCAAGTGTCGCCAAGTTTAGCTATGAGCGAGCAATCTCGTTGTCTGAAGATAGATTGTGGGGACAATTGTCATGACGACTAGTAGAGTTTTACTGTAAATAAGTATACATACATTGAAAAATGCAGGATGAAACGGTTTGATATATGGGGTGTAAGGGACAGCTTTTCGAAAACTGAAAGGGCATGATCAGTCAACGTACTTGAAGATATTTCAGTGAATAAAACTTTCAGGAAATGAAACTGGCTTCTCCATACAAAATTCCAAACTTGATTACACAGTTTGTATGGAGGGGCCAATTTTGTTACCTTTCTTGAAAGTTTTATTCGCAGAAAGTTACAGTTACATTAACTAATCATGCCTTTTCAGTATTCGCAAGGCTGTCCCTTACGCCTGTATAGAGCAAGGTATAGATAGATAATTTACAACCATTTGAATGAAAACTAAAAATTGGGTCCCCTGAATAAATAACAGCTACATGAAAAGATTCGACTAGAGGGTTTTCGTGTTCCTTCAATACAATAAAATAAGCATTGCAAATATTTTCGTTGTAAAAGTTAAAAATTTGCAATAGCTTGTTACAAAAACAAAATAAAAGTTTTGTTTGTGGACACAATATATCCGTATTCCGTGACTGATGTAAGACGTTGTGAATAAGTTATGCAAGTAGGTCTCCACTTTCAGTAAAGTCTAGCTGTTAAGACAGGCTGATTATTGAAAATCACTTAATGTTAATCGGTACCAAGATTGCTTTAAAAATATTTAGAGAAAATTAGTTTAGCACACCTAAGTCTACAAATTCGGAAATGGCAAAATCAACCACGGGCAGGATTTGAACCTGCGCCTTTGTCACCATTGGAGAAGCTTTAACCAAGTAGCTTACATATCTTGGTCCTGTCTAAAGTTGCGTTTGCAATCTCTTTATTCACAGGAAAATCCAAATACACTTTTCAAAACCATAATTGTATTTCAAGAAACGTAGCCTCAAAGTTTTAGTGAAGTTAACAGAACTACAAAGATTCGATTATCATCGTGATGAAGAACAATGGAAGTACCGTTGAATCGCCGTTCATCTTAGACCTCAGACTTAATCTTTTAACAGCTTAAATGATCTTTTAGCTGAATTCCTCTTAATGCCAGCCGCGATTGCACCGACACACGCAATCTTCAGACGCGCGAATTTGTGGTGTAAATTCGTTTCGATTTCAATTTCTCCTAAATTATAGTTATGAGGAAACGATGATCGATGTTCGTTGCGGCTGTGAGTCAGTGTGCTTGCCATTTTGGGAGGTTAACTGTACACATTGACCATCAGGTAATAAAGGTAAATGAACCTTGCGTGGGTTAAATGCAATTCAGGACAGATCAAAGTAGCGAGGTCTGTAATTTATTTTTTCTTTTAGTGCCAGACTGAATTGAATATTAGAGATAATCGCGACAGTCGAAACACTAGCTAGCCTGATGAGCTTGTACTTTAGTTGCCGAATATGCAGTGTGTTAATTAAGTTAAAGCTATACCGGGTTCAACCTATCAACTTTATCCAAGGAACACAGGTCGAAATACGAAATAAAATTTAAACCCATATAAACTTATCGATCGTAGTGCATTTCGTATTGGAGGTAAAAAAAAATCGACCTGTATCTTTGGAAAGTTGTTCGGTTACTGACGCTAACCTTGAGCGCATTGTAAATATCACCGAATATATGCCTCCTGCTCTCGCCACCTTACAGAGAGCAAGACAACAACAAGGTTATGGTTAAGTTTAATACTGAGTTTAAATAATGCAACCCACCCCGTTCTTTACACAATGAGTGATTCACCCGCGAATTTTTGTAATAAAAACAAAAAATTAAAGGACTTACAAGAGGAGGAATGACCTAATGAGTTGCGTCAGTGAACTCACGAACTCATTTAAACCGAATGACTCAATATTGTGCCCATCACTGGTTTTAGTTTTCGAAGTCTTTTTGTTTTATCTTATTCTCGTGTTTTACGATCGCGTTGAAAATTGGATCGAAGGCTCTAAACGTTGAAACTTCGACGTATTTTATTTATACGATTTTCTGTTATTTTGCTCGTGGGATCATTCTTCCTATTTGAAACAAGGCTGCAGATTTTATTGGCTGTTAAATGTTTTCTACGTTAACATCCAGCTTAGCCCCGAACGCAACTAGATGGAGCCACTGCTGCAAATATAAGGTTTTATTTTTTAATGCAATAAGTACCAACTATATCTGCGCAAAAAGTTGATTCGCGTAAATTTCATAGTGCAACTTCAACGCCTAACAACAATTTCGATATGAAAAATATCTCCATATGTCCACTAAAGTCAATTACTCTCGTCAGTACGTGTTTACATGAGTACGATCACTCACACATGCACACAAAGCACAACCGTACAGTTTTGACCGCACGCCCACAATCGTAATATTGAACCAAAAATTGCTAACAAAAATAGTACTTTTAGTAGATTAACTGTATTTTTGTATTAATTAGCGAAAAATTTAACTAAAAATAGCAGTATTCGTTCGTTTTTCAACAGAATTTAATGTCCCGCGTAAGAATGCAAGTCATTTGAATTTTTGTATGGAAAACGGATCACCTTAACACCTTGTTACGTAGAAAATAAACTAAAAATAACTTGTATGCATTCCATGGAGGTGTTTAGGGGAGGCCTATGTCCAGCTTGGACGTCTGTTTTGGCTGATATGATGATGCCAATAAATGTGCAAAAGATGCTCTTCCTCAGTAAAAACAAACAACAAACATTAGTGTTATTACGTCTAATGCCTTTCTGAAATTATGATCTGAAAAACATTTGCGGTACGGTCTATGTATATTATAATTATAGGCATTTTAAAAGTTGCCTGCTCAACTACAAACTAATTCTTAGTATCAGTTCTAAATAGATAGTTCTGTAATTCTAATGGAAATAATTCTTAGTCCTATCTAGATGACAATACAAGGCCGGCCAGTTTAACTATCACTATTGATCAATATCAGAATCGTGATCAGTTGACAATAGCAAGAATGTTGTCTGAAGCCTTTTTAGAGCTTACAGTAATCTTGCTAGTAGTAATAGAGCTGATAGAGCCTAGATTTCCGCCAGTTGGATCGTAAGTTCGTAAGGCGGAAGGGAAAACTGTATTTATTTTTTATGTGAAATAGGTGAACATACTAATAGTTAAACAAAACGTGTTATCTCGTTTTAATGCTTATCTAAGTGACATTCTTTCTTTGACATTGTGTCATGAATCATATCAAAAAGCTGGCCTACGGAAGGCAGTCCGCGTGTAAAACAAAACCCATAACACTTGCGCCAACAAGTTGTCACTGCGCAAGAATTCGGGCGCGCCGCCTGCGCCTGCACCGCCGGTTTGCTTTATGATGGAATTCTATTAAATATTAATATTTCTACTGAACAGTAGCAGCTTTACATTTGAATAAGAGCAAGTTCAACGTAGCGCTGGGTTTACAGCCAGGTGTTTATACACCTGTAAAAAAAATTTTGGTGGTCAGAATCTTGCATGAGTGGTTTACTTGAATATATCTATCTTGTAGGAACTTGACACTCAGAAAACCTAATTTGGAAAACCATGAGATGGTGGTCTTGGGAGTTGTACGGTCTATAATAACCCGTTAAATTAAATAGTAATATAAAAAAGCAGATCATTCGGAATCCATGCAACGTCCGAGATTTTCAAGCTTCGATCTCGAGTTCAGCCGCGGGTATAATATGTCTACGAGTATTTACATACTTGACGGTACCTTAACATTTTGCAGTGATTTGTCATTCGCCTGCCCTAATCCCAATTTATTTGGTGTCGGGTTTACTATTATAGGGTCAACATGTTGATAGCTTTAATTTATCTACAAGGTGCAACAGAAAGTGTACATCAACTCTGAAGAATGTGATTCTGACTATGAAACTGAACAACTTTCTCTAAGGAACGTAGGTGGAAATATGAAAAATTAAAAAAAAATACCTCCCACAGTTTCTATGGGAGGTAAAAAATTTATTTTCGTATTGCGATCTATATTTCTTAGGGAAAGTTGTTCAAATTCGTGGGCAGAATCACATCTTTCTGGGTTGATGTAACCTTTCTGTTACACCTTGTATCGACCGTCATCTCAAAATTCACTTTTTTCAAAATATCATCTTTCACACAGGCCATCCAGTATATAAAAAATTTAAACCGATTATACCTAACTTACAATTTGAGCGATAAGTTTTTAAAGTAAATTGAACTTTATTTAATGGACCTTTAAACTGTGATTAAAAACGTCGTTAACCACATAGCCTTAAGTAAAACACCTGTTTTAAAAAGAAAGTTAGTATTGAGAAGTAAAACAAAGCCATTACCTACACTTAGTTTCACTTTAAAGATTATTGAATAGTCAGTTACATAAGAATCGGTTGTTACTTCGTCAATGAAATGTTTGTTAGAGGAGTGTAAGAGACTGTTATCGGCTTTAAGGCGGTATTGATCGTATACATCAATCGTTTTAAGGTGGAGATACAATGAGTTCAAAAATAAACTACAGTTTCGTGTGAAAAGACGTATTTTGTGAAAAAAAAAACTCAATCCTTCGAACTCTCCTCTGCTGTGCCAAAATTGAATTCAAGTACTTTCAATATTATAGTAGATTTTTTTTTCGTATTTAGAAAATGTTTTTCAGTTTCTGAATTTCTTATCGGATATTTTTATAGAAATCTTTAGCCAGATATGATGATAAAACTACGAAACGAGTTTTCAGGTTTATGTAATTATCATGACACATACATAAAATATACAACTAAATAAGATTGGCAACCAAAAATATTTTTCTTAAAAAAAAAAAAAAAATTGCAATTCAGAACATGAATCAATCGGAACTCATTTCAGCGGCTTTGATGTGTGCCGTAGCCTTGCGCACGCGCCGCACAGTCACTTCCGCCGGATGTAGCGCGAGCTTTTATTGGCAAGCTCGTTATCTATTGTGACTTGAAACATTGATATGTTCGAATCGATTTATCTTGCAGGAACTTCATTGTAGAAAGAAGCCTGTTTTCTTTATTTTTATAGGAAGGTAATTTGTTTTTTAAAATGTCAGAGAGCCACCATATTGCCAGTTAGATGTGATTTCAACTCAATCTATGAGGCATGTGTTTGTAATTTGCACCATTGATGCATTAAAAAAAGCACTGCGCGCTTCGCGGTATTATAACATCATTGACTTGCACTATCGTTTCACATAATGTCAAAAATATGTACTTTTTTATGCCACAAGTAAGCAAACGAGCAGGTGGCCCACCTGAGGGTAAGTGGTCACTACTGCCCATAGCACCCACTATCTTATTAGTGGCATATTTTGACCCTAATAAGACAGCAAAGCGCGTTGATCACTTTGAGAACTAAGATGGTATGTCTCATGTGCCGGTAATTTTACTGGCTCCCTTACCCTTCGAACCGAAACACAGCTATGCAAATACTGCTGCTTCACGGCAGAAATAGGCACGGAGGCGGTAAATCCTCAGACGGACTTTGCACAAAAGGACACCTATCTACAGTATCAAACATTGTTGCTCTTTTCAGTATTTTCGCACTTTTTACTTGTAATTTACCAAACTTATTTGCTAAAACCTAGTACCTGTTGATATTTCAAGTGTAAGTGTTGTAGATTTTTAATATCTTACAATAAATAAAGATCATTTTTTGATTTGATTCTGATGGTCCTGAATCACTGCCTACGGCACCGTGTTGTTAATGTGCTTGCGCAATGTATCTAATAGAAAATGATTTTGCATCTAAGAGCAAAAGGAATGTATGGGTTCAAGAACAGCCAACGAAACTGAACAACATCAATTTATTAAAAAAAAGGGTCATTG
Source organism: Athrips mouffetella (assembly GCA_947532105.1). Taxonomy (NCBI): domain Eukaryota; kingdom Metazoa; phylum Arthropoda; class Insecta; order Lepidoptera; family Gelechiidae; genus Athrips; species Athrips mouffetella. The sequence continues at coordinate 23,906,787 of OX383957.1, read as the reverse complement.
CTCGTCGTACAATGACCCGTCCATAAACTAACCTTGTCAAAATTTCAAAACCAAAATGTTCTGATGAAATTCACGACCTATTTATCACGTCAATTTCTCGCCGCTGTTTAAACTCATAACACAAAACCTGAAATGGATAATTTAAAAATTTTTTTTTCAGGAATCATCCAAATTGTGTACACAACACGTATTGGCGATTGAAAGATTTTTAGTCCCGAATATGCACGATTAGATGTAGTCTTTCTTATTACCAATCTTTAAGCACACGACATTACCTGAATGTGCCAATATGTTTGCATGAAACGACTTGATTGAGAAAACAGCGCGATTTTATATCCATTAAGTCTGTTTGGTCATGTTCGTCATGTCATCTATTGCTTCATATTGTTAGTAGAGATTGCGAGGTGAGTTAGAAGGCTGTATAGAAAGAATAAAGGTTTTTATGTAACATTTACATACATACATAATATCACGCCTTGTTCCTGTCGGGGTTGGCAGAGACCACAGTTCTCCACCTGCTACGATCTTGACATACTTCCCTTGCTTCCTGTACTTTCATCAATCCTTTCATACATGCTCGTCGGTTTAGGGTACTTTTAACCTGGCTTTTATTCAGAACATCCTGAATTTGATGAAACATTTAATGAAACATTTGGAGATTACATTATTATTATATTAGATGATTGATGTTCATTTCTGGACAAGGCCTGCCTCAAGTGTGGTACAAGAGTTTGGATGGTTTGGAATCGAACTCAACATCATCAATTTTATTCAGTTGTGGCCCCCAAAAATTCCGGCGGGAGGCCATTCTTCAGTTATTCTGGCGGGAGTCCAATATTTTTACTGAATAAGGCCCTATCGGCTAAAGTTTTTGGGGGTTTTTGGATGCTTGTAAGCCTGTGAATGTCTTGGATTCACAGGTTCAGTGGCAATCTATATATATAAAACAAGAAGGTGACTGACATATCAACGCACAGCCCAAACCGCTGGGTCTAGAGATTCCAAATTTGGCATGTAGGTTCCTTATGAGGCCTAGGGGTGCACTAAGAAAGGGTTTTACAAAATACCACCCCTAAGGGGGTAAAATAGGGGATGAAAGTTTGTATGAAAGTCCGTCAGTTTTGAAGATAGGATCTTCAAAATTTGTATTTAGGCTGACAACTAAAAATTAATATTTACAAGTCTCAGGGTTTTTGAAAATTCGACACCCTTAAGGGTGAAAAGGGGGATGAAGTTGAAAATTCTTTATTTTTAAAGTAAAATCCACATAATTTATTATTTAGGCATTACTGATGTAATTCTATGCAACGTTCATCACTGTTATTGAAATTCCACCCCAAATTCAACCAAAAGGGAAATGGGGTGAAAAAGTCTAAAAACCAATATGGGTATCATTTGTATGGTTTATCGGGTCGCTGATTACGAAAACTACAACAATTTTGAAATCCAACGTGGTGGACGTAAAATACCATCATTCCCTTGGGATGGGGTTGGGGTGCGATAGGGTTGAAATGTGAATATGGGAGTCGTTTGTATGGTTTATCGGGTCGCTGATTACGAAAACTACAACAATTTTGAAATCCAACGTGGTGGACGTGAAATACCATCATCCCCCTGGGGATGGAGTTGGGTGCGATAGGTTTGAAATGTCTAAAAATCAATACGGGTGTCGATGTCGTTTGTATGGTTTATCGGGTCGCTGATTACGAAAGCTACAACAACTTTGAAATCCAACGTGGTGGACGTGAAATACCATCATCCCCTGGGGATGGGGTTGGGGTGCGATAGATTTGAAATGTCTAAAAATAAATATGGGTGTCGTTTCTATGTTAGGGATAGCGGTTAAATTTGCGTTAGGGGTAGGGATAGGGAGAGGTAGAGGTAGAGGGGTGGAGAGGTAGAGGGGTAGAGAGGTAGAGAGGTAGAGGTACACGTACAGGTAAAGTAGAGGGAGAGGGAGAAGGAGGGGAAGGGGGAGAGGGAGGGGGGAGTGGGAGGGGGAGAGGGATGGGCAGGGGGAGAGGAAGGAGGGGAGGGGGAGAGACAGAGGGAGGGGGAGGGTGGAGGAAGGGGTGAGAGGGAGAGGGTTTTAGTTTTTCTCAATTTCTTCTGCGAATTGGCTCTGTTTTGAAATATTACATCAAGGTGTCTCTCATCTCTCTCTTTACATTTGTTAGAATACTGCTGCTAAGTTCCTCTGTTCTGAGAAACTTATGAGTTACGTCTGTATATTATATAAAATTCAGCTGGATCTTGAATTATACTCATTGATTTGCGCAGGGTTAGTCCTGGTATTCCTTAGTTTAAATTTACCCCGAAATGACGGAAAAATATCTCATTGCTTCGGAAAACCGGTAACAACCTAAATACGAAATCCACGCGAGCGAAGCCGCGGATAACAGCTAGTAAAATTATAAGTGAATTGTTTCAAATTATACGTCGGCACAGATTAAATAATAGTAAACTACGTCGGGCTAATTTGAAGTGGATGTCTAGTATCTATTACCTACTCCCTCTAGCTATGCAGCTGCTTTCTCTTAAACAATTTTAGGAATCACACTGTATAATCTTTCTAAATAAAACGGATAGTTATCGTTCTTTTAATTTGCAATAAAATATTTCGTTTGAAGACATACTGTATAATATGCAGCTTTGCTTTCTTCTCATTGTCGTCTGAAGTCTGCTAAAAAGACTGACAAGACATTGCACAAATCAGTAATCAATGCATATTAAAAATAACATTGTACATGTAGCTATACTAGAGATATAAATAGCAATGAACTCTCGTTTGGTTTGGACAGTCGGCGCGGACGCAGCCTTGCGGGTCGGATTACGAAACAGACTCAATGTCGACCGGCGCGGCGTAATGTAATCACAGGGGTTATCTCGACACACAGTTACAGCAATTACACGTTTTCGTAATATAGGTAAGTCAGGTTAAGTTGGAATGTCTCTGTTTTCTTTATTATATTATCGCTTGCCAGTTAGTCCAATGCCTTTGACCTTTCTGAAAACTAATTGCGATCATCGTACGAAAAGGCGATGCGTACAAAGAAGTGGAGACCCTTGTTTGCAACGATATATGTGTGATCATCATCATTATCGCACTCTTCATTTCTGAAGGTCGTGTCTAACTAGGTCGGTTCCTGTTGCTGTTGGTGCAACGGTGGTGGTCCTGGTTAGTGTACGCCAAGAGTTTCTGTATTCTGCCCGTTAGAGAGTGGTGGGAATAGGCAGGTTGAGTAGGGCTTTGATCTGGTCTGACCAGCGGTGTGGTGCTCTACCTCGAGATCTTCTCCAAATTATCTGGGCTTCTTCTGGCAACGTGACCGAAATAGCTAGCTAACTATATTTTTCTCTGGTAGCATATTTCTGAGAGTCAGAAAGCGTATAGCGTATTTCTGGCAGTTCAGCTGCTCAAGAATCGAGCTGTTGGTTTTTTTTGCCGTCCATGGAATGCGGAGCATGCGGCGCCAACACCATATTTCAAAGGCGTGATACACAGATTATACATGATTCGGAGCCATAGGGGAAAATAGGGAAAACTAGTTTTACCACTGAATATATATTAGTAAACAAGTTTAGTTTTACTTAGTTTTCCCCATATGTGTGATAGCATCGCATAAACAGGGCTTTAATAAATTTGTGTACTTGTTTTGTCCTTTTAAGGACTTATTTTGGGAGCTAAATGTAACAATAACAACTTTTGTTTTACAACTTTTAGATGCAATTGCACCATCTAACTTAACCATAACCGAATATACACCTCTTGCTCTCTCCACCCTTTATGGTTAAATAAGATGGTGCAACCCTTAGAAATTCGAAAAAAACATGTTTAGCCCCCAGAATAAGCTCTTAAAAGATTTATCACATTTTTAAAGCCCTATGTAATGTTTTTCAAACAAGGCGAAGCCTATACTCTTCACCTATGTTTATACCAAACTTCACCAAAATCGGTTGAGTGTTATTGCCAAAAATTTAACTGACAGACATATCGATCGGTTCCAAAAGACAGAAAAAGGGTTTTTATTGTCATTGTAAAATGGGTTTACTCTTGACCTCGATCTAGTCTTGAGGACGGAGATGAGGTCAGCGATGGGACGAGCTTGCCCAGAAGAAGCCTATTCACTCGCGAACACTCACTTGTATGAACTCGGGAACACAAACGCAGGTAGAGAATTCCATTCTTTAGCCGTGCGCATAATAAAACATGTTTCAAAGCGCTATGTGCGAATGTGTGGAATATCAACCAAGTGTGGGTGATATCCTGCAGTGTGTCTGGACTCCCCATAGTAATAGGGGGATTGTGGAATATGCTCATGGAGCTCTTGAGGACACTCTCCGAAGTACAATCTGTAAAAGACCGACAGACATGCAACTTTGCGACGGAGGGCCAGACTGTGAAACTTGGTTTTCACCAGCAGTCTCGAGCAGTATCGAATCAAGTGTGGCTAGTTGATATTTGGCTAAACAATCTCAAAGATGACAGATATAAAACTAGAAGATGTGCTGGAGTGAAGTAACCTTGTTGAGGATACCCAGCTTTTTTGCCACAGTTTGGGCTTTTGACTCAATGTTGGCGTCGAAGTTCAGATTTGCACACAACTTCATGCCAAGAAGCTCGAGGTTGTCGGTAACTGGTACAGTTGTACCTCAAAAAGTGGGAGCTTTTGGCGGTGAACAGACACGTTTTGGTGGCGTTGAAACTCATCAAATTTTTGTCACCCCACTCGGAGACACGACTTAAGGTGATGTGTTACGGCCAGCTTAGCCCCGAACGCAACTAGATGGAGCCACTGCTGCAAATATAAGGTTTTATTTTTTTATGCAATAAGTACCAACTATATATGTGCAAAAAGATGATTTGCGTAAATTTCATCGTGCAACTTCAACACCTAACAACAATTTCGATAAGAAAAATATCTCCATATGTCCACTAAAGTCAATTACTCTCGTCAGTCCATAATTATATGAGTACGATTACTCACATATGCACACAAAGCACAACCGTACAGTTTTGACCGCACGCCCACAATCGTAATATTGAACCAAAAATTGCTAACAAAAATAGTATTTTCAGTACATTAACTGAATTTTTGTATTAATGAGCGAAAAATTTTACTAAAAATAGCAGTATTCGTTCGTTTTTCAACAGAATTTTATGTCCCGCGTAAGAAAAAAAAGCAAGTCATTTGAATTTTTGTATGGAAAACAGATCACCTTAAGGTTGAGTTTATTTTTATTTTGCCAGGTTAGTATCCACCCTGGCTATCAGAGTTTTGCCAAATGGCCTCTGACTTGGCTTAATTACTGCTATCATTGACAGTAGCTGGGATCAACGGCTTATAACGTGCCTTCCTTAACGCTATCGTTCTTGTACCACTGGCGGTCACCCATCCGGTTTCTGACACTGGCCAACGTTGCATAACTTTTGTGATCTGAAAGACTGAGCAACTACCACTCAAAAAATTATTCTCTAGTTGTGCTATACCAAATACAGAGGTATAAAAATAACCCTGTAAACTGTATTAATAACAGTGATTTTTTACATTCTTAGCAATGATTAAATTATGTGCAATTTAAGCGACGGAACAGGCACAAAGTTAACGAGATTTAAAAGGAAGCTGGTTATTTTTAGACGTTATTTAGTTCTGCAAGCTTTCAAGGTTCTTTGTTTCAGATATAGGTAAGCGTAGTTACTTTTAATTGACAGAAAGAGGTAGACAATGAAAATCACTTCATCAGTAAAATCAGTCAAATTTACGTCCTAAGTTACGGTGGATGGAAGAATGTGTTTTGCGGTGGGATCTTAGACTATATTGAGGTCAAGAGTAAAACCATTGACGATAAAAACAAACTCGATTCATTGGCAGACTAAGGTTTTGTGGATCTAATAGGCCACTACTCTCTCAACAAAGTTGCAACCTTCTTGTACTCGATGACGTAGGATAACTTACAGAGCCCTCAGAGTCTAAATCCAATTTCATCGGCTGACATTCTCCAGCCAGGAGTGAAACCTGGGCCCTTCGCAAAACAGTAAACATGAAAACAAGATCGTCTCGCGTTGATGTCTTTTGTAAGGCGGTAATAAAAATAATGTATAATCTTATACTTTTTATTTTTCGTTTTGGAAGATTCTCTGTATAAAAAATATGATTCGGTTAATTTCTTATGGCAGGCAATAAAACCCGGAATCTTCAAAGCCACAGCACCAAATTAAAGATTATAGAAATAAAAATAAACTTAGAAGTATTTTTATCGTCACTCGTTGATGTCTTTTGTATGAAGAATTAGAATCGAATTTTCGTTACGGAACGGAAGCTTCTTATGAAATATTTAATGTGTTTAGTGTAGCTCAGAATATAGGAAATGATTCATTTCATATCATACAATTACAGCCTACATATGTATTAGATGCTTATTCTTTGTTATTTTCAGTCGTAAAAGGAAATACTTGTGTCTCGCCTTGGAAAACGCAAATAAACAATTACTGTCGGTAATTTCCGCCTTTTCTTGATTAGATACAGATACCTACTGATGTATTCGGTACTAAATAAAGACCTTTACTCATTTGTTTTATTATACTCAATTGATAATTTATTCATATTAGGAGCCGTCTACTTTGGTCATCTTTGGTCCTTATGACATTAAATTAGGCGACATAATGAATAATCCTAAAAAAATCTAAATAATTAACTTTTTCAACACATTTGCTCATAAAACAGCTCGATTTGCACTGTATTAAGGTCCATAATCCAGCTTATCAAACACGCGTGCTTTTTTCATTGATATAACTCATTGACGTAAGAAAAACGCTGCGCCCCCTGGCGTAGTTTCCAAAATCTTTGATATAACTTCACTAGTGTTGTAACTTTTGTCTTTTTTTTTAATCGGCAAGGTGGAAGGAGTTTCCATATCTATAACATTCATAATATATTCATGAATAAGTAAACTGTGTTCGATAATATGATAAATAAATGTTAATTACATGGAAATACGAAATTAATCAACAAACTCACTACAAATTTGTCTTTAAAGTAACAAAATATTCAATATTAAATAATTCAAGGGATTGAGCCTCAGAACAAAGACCTCCTTGCTGAGTAAGTTGTTTGGCAGATTAGTGTTTTATTTTTGTTTTGTTTTTTATAGCGGCAAGGTGCAAGGAGTTTCTATATCTATAAAATTTATAATAATTTAATGAATTAAGAAGCTGTGTTCGATAATATGATAAATAAACGTTAATTATACGTAAATATTGATTTTAATCGACTAACTTACCACAAATTTGTCTTTAAAGTAACAAAATATTCAATTTTAAAATAATTTGAAAAGTAGTCTGTTTGATAGTGTAGTCATTGTCTCCTGCGCGCGCATGTATATTATATAATCTGTGTCTTCGAAAAAAGTAATACGCGCGCCATTTTAACAGATATTTCTTGTTGTAAAATGTAATTAAAAAATAAATAACTTCTACAAATAAAAAAACCGGCCAAGTGCGAGTCGGACTCGCGCACTGAGGGTTCCGTACCACCACATAAATATGTATTAGTTGAAATTTCAGTAAGTTAATGTGCTAGATTTTTTGAGTCCGACACGCGCTTGACCAAATTTTATTATTTGTTGTTATTTTATAGCTTATGCACTATAAACATACCAATTTTCAAGTTTGTAAGTGTTCCCGTTTTTAAATAGAACTATAACAAAAATCGCCTCAGCGACCATCCAACTTGACCCCTCTCTTATATGAATGTTCTTGAAACGGGAGCTCACCACAATTGGTTACCATTAGTTGTGAGAAAAGTTGTAATATTCAATGATTTCAGACTTTTCCCATTATTTGTACTGTGAGACCTAGCTTCTTGACAAATTTCATAATTTTAGGTCAACGGGAAGTAGGTTTAGCATTTTTGAATAAATGTATGGAGATGAGGACATAAAATGCCATATCTTATGATTGCGTCGTTGTAAAAAATTTAAATTTTCAGATCTTGTGTGGTTCATGGATCCTAATATATTTCAACCTGATACCTTTACCCGTTCGTGAGATAAAGTGTCTTGACAGACAGACAGACAGACAGACGGACAACAAAGTGATCCTATAAGGGTTCCATTTTTTTCTTTTGAGGTACGGAACCCTAAAAAACAGTGATAAGTGTAGAACGTCGAAAATACTTGAACAAAAAACACAAGTCCGGTGTATCGGGTGACGTAGAAATGTGAGGAAAACGTCTACGAAATTTCCTTAGGAAAAAAGGTATGCGAATTTGATTCGTTTTTATTCGCAAACTAGCGGTCCGCCCCGGCTTCGCACGGGTAGATATAGGTTCTTGTTGCGACGGGGGTTAAAAAAAAACCGGCCTAGCGCAAGACGGACTCGCACCGAGGGTTCCGTACCACTAAGGTAAAAATACTGTCAGCAGTCATACCGTTTTAGTACGCAGAAGTGCATTAAATTCGCTCGAGCCGACACGCACTTCATCATAATACGTCCACTACAGGACAGGGAGCTCCCTTCAGAATTCCAGCTCTTGCTAGAAGAATGTGGAGGGGAAGTACCTTAGTCACCACGCTTGTTAGCGTTACGGCTGGCAACATGGACCGCGGTTGTTGGTGACCGCAGTATGTAAGATGGTGCCATACACGGAAAGATGCTGCTGCCCATCTTCCGGTTTGTAAACCCTTAGTCGCCTCTTACGACACCTACAGGTAGAGATGGGTCGGTACTATTCTTTGCCGCTACTACACGGGACGTGACGCACTTGACCAGTTTTTATTATTTGTTGTTATTCTATAGCTTATGCACTATAAACATACTAATTTTCATTCCCCTTTTTACGATAGAGCTAAATCAAAACTCGAGCAAAAATCGCTTAGAAAAACACGTGTTTAGTAGGGGGCCCCCCTTTATTTATATTTTGTTTTTAGTATTTGTTGTTATAGTGGCAACAGAAATAGATAATCTCTGAAAATTTAAATTTTCTACCTATTACGGTTCATGAGATACCAGGCCACTCAGAAAGTATTGCGAAAAATAGTTTTTATATATGGGAGACTGGCCGGTCAGAATCTTTTTCGAAAATATGATTACTTGTAGTAAAAATATGTGTGTTCCATTTTCAAAATTTCCCTCCACATTTTTTGCGAGCCAATTCAAAGTATCGTGTCTTACTGAAAAATGGATCTGCGCCGGGAACATTTTAGAGCTATGATTTTTTACGATTTCAAGTGTCGCCTGAAACCGGATGAATCGTTCGATAGACTTCAAATGGCATTTATGGATGAAGGCCCCTCCAAGGCAACCGTGTATCGTTGGTATAACGAATTTAGGCGCGGTCGACCAACCTTGGGGGATGAAGAAAGAAGCGGTCGCCCTTTGACGGCTATTACGGAAGAAAACGTGCTAGCAGTGAAAAATTTAATCCAAGATAATAGGCGAATTACATATCAGGAGATTCAGCACATATTAAAGATTGGATCGGGAAGCGTTCACGAGATTCTACACGGGCATCTTCGCGTGAGGAGGATAGTATCGCGCTGGGTGCCGCACTACCTCACCGACGCTCAGAAGCAGGCCCGGGTGGAATGGTGCCGTGATATGCTGAACAAATTTGAAGCAGGCTCGTCTCGGCGTGTTTACGACATCGTAACAGGTGATGAGTCCTGGATTTATCAATACGATCCAGAAACCAAGCGCCAGTCGACAGTTTGGGTGTTTCAAAATGAACCAACGCCTACCAAAGTGAAGCGATCTCGAAGCGGGGGGAAGATTTTGATCGCCAGCTTTTTTAATTTGACTGGCCACTTGGCCTCAATTCCCTTACGAGATCAAAGAAGCATCAACGCCGAATGGTATACTACCAAATGTTTACCAGAAGTTTTTTCTGTTTTGAGCAACAAGCAACCAAACACAGGGCTCCGCGGACTACTGCTCCACCACGACAATGCGCCTGCACACACCGCGCTCAAAACGAGGGACTTCCTGGACAGCACACCAGTCAAACTCCTGGGTCACCCTCCTTACAGCCCTGATCTAGCACCGTGTGACTTCTTTTTATTTCCAAAAATAAAAAATCAGCTCAAGGGGATACAATTTTCGTCGCCGGAAGATGCGCTGGCTGCGTTCGAGCAGGCTGTAAACGAGGTGTCTACGGCGGACTGGAAAAAGTGTTTTGAAAACTGGTTCAGACGCATGAATCTTTGTATAGAGGCTGGTGGAGAGTACTTTGAAAAGATTTAATAAAAATATATTTACCTGTAGAACAATTTTTTTTAGTGTCGCAAATATTTCTGAGTGTCCCACGTACAGCCCGCTGACAGACAGACAGACATCGGAGGCATATTAATACGGAACCCTAAAAAGAGTACATTTTAAAGAAATTTTGGATTATATTTTGAATTAAATGTTTAGGTACTTAAGTAATAGACAAAGCTACGAGTATATTTCTCATCATCACATACACTCTTTGATGCTCTGCCTGCCTACCCCGTGAGGAAGGGATATATTATAGGCGTGAGATTACACTCATTTACACATACAGGAAACATCAGCCACATTTTTCGTTTCTATTCTCTGTTGTAGATAAAACCATTACAGTCACTTAGAGCGCTTTTTCTTAAATTTCAATTTTGATAACGATTACACTCATGATAACTTTTGAATGGTAGGTCCGATTTCAATAATTAAAAAAATATTATACAGGCACTGATATAGCCTTGAATACGAAATCATTTATTTGGATAAGGATTAATAGGTACGAATAATGTGGCTACTACTACTTACTATTGCATATTTTAACATGAAAAAGTAGTTATTGTGACATAAGTGTAATAGTTAGACATATAGTATCGCGGGCTTTTTAGTAGATATTGATGTCTTCTATAAACCTGTCGTACATTACTTTGCTCTATTGTTAATATTTTCGGCAGCGTAAGCGATATAAGGATGCTATTTGGTATTTTTTTCACACCTTGGGTTACATTATCGACGTTTCTAGACCGAACCCTAACTTTTTTTTAAATACTCTATAGCCTATGTTCATCACGGACAAAGCAGGTTTATAATGGTAAAAGAATTTTTCAAATCGGTCCAGTAGTTTCGGAGCCTATTCGATGCAAACAAACAAACAATCAAATCTTTCCTGGCTCCATTACGCCCTCGCCTCGCGGCTCGGGCTGCAATTTCTGAGCCTCGGCCGTAATATCCAAAATAGCGCACGTGCATCTTAATGTACTATTATAAATATAGCCTACATAATGATTTAAGGATTCTGATAATGGTGCTGGCAAAGAATAGTACTGACCGATTTCCATCCATGGGTGTCGTAAGAAGCGACTAAGGGATTATTCACCGGAGGATGGGCAGCCGCATCTTTCTGTGTATCGTCGTATCTTAACTACGGTGACCAACAACAGCGGTCGCCAGCCGCAACGCTTACAAGCGTGGTGACTATAGTAAAAGCCCTCCTAAGTACCACGCGTTCTTGCTGGACGTCTGGAGGGAGCTCCCTGCCCTGCAGTGGACGTTTTACGGGATAATATGAAGTACATATTGCTTTTTACTATGCACGTAATAGAAATGTGTATGTTTCTGTGCGCTATAATTATCGCCGGTAAGATAAATATATGAGTTGGGTTGATAAGTGAAATTACTTTGTAATAATACGTAGATAGTGATAAATATTGTAATGTATTACATTGCATACATTGATGAACTATGTAATACTGATAGTAATAGCGAAGAAGATATATTACATAATTATTGGTTAATGAATGTGTCTAATTTAGCTAGCTACAAAAACCGTGTGACATGGCAAAACCCAGCAAATAAAATGTTATAGAAAGTACTTTTAGCTTTATGTGAATACTTTTAGCTTTATGTGATGTTTATGGGTAAAAAAATGATCCTTCTAAGGGGTGATTCTACAATAGATTGTATAGAAAAGCAAAGAAAACGGGTGGGTAGCTTTTTCGCCATACATTTTCATACAAAGATGGGCTTAAAGTAATCGCCAATATCTTATCAAAATCGAAAATAAATATGAATCTAGTCAGATCTTTCGATAAGAATTTTATCAACAATTATTTCGAAGATCACACCTCTCTACAGTATCCAGGAAAGCAGTACATCACTTAAAAGAAAAATACGACTTCGTCAGATTTCCCATATATTTTCCTTGATAAAATTTTTGGACTGACGCACGGGTTCTCCAGAACATTTTAGATTCGTATTTTTATTCGATTTGATTTAGATATTGGTGATTACTTTAAGCCTATCATTGTATGAAAGTGTATTTGTTTGCTCTTCAGTGTAGTTCAAATAAAAATGAGAGCGTCTCACCCATCTCTTCATTAGAAGCTCGTTAACTCGAATTAGATTTCTTATCCAAATAAAATACCAATCATGTGTTTAAATGTAGAAAGTGCAATCATCAAATCATGATTGTAATTACGTCATAAACCATCGTATTTACTATCAATGGAATTAGTTGCATGCGTACGATTATCTATTAGTACAAAAATATACCGTTTCTCAATCTTTCTAGTACTTTAGTAACCAAAACTGTTAACACATACTATTGACCTGTAACGTTTCTCATATGTAAATATTTCATTAGAAATATTATGTCTACACTTGTTACGAATACTTCTTCTTAACATCCTATGAAACATTCACTGCAGTACAGGGAGCTGTACTCAAAGTACGAAAAATTCCCTCTAATTACATAATTTTTCTATTTGCTACTACTCAATACTACATTTTTTAATTTATATAGAATCCTTTTTCTGCCAGGAACGTCTGAGAGTCATTAAAGTTTAGAATATCTTGTAAAATACCGCAAGATTTGTTTTAGATTTTTTTAAATACTTATGTTTTTTGTCTTGGTCTTTTCTTCTTCTTTGGACCCTTTGAATTATCGTATACATATTATTATCAACTCACAGTTTGAGAAGCAATGCCACACTGTTAAAATTGGAACGTACACAGCCGTTTAGGGCTCCCGCACACGACCGAGAATCGGTGGGCGATTATCGGCCAGAACAAGGAGGGAAGATGCAGGTGATAACACGTCAGAGCGGGATGTCGACAAAAAATCGGTCACCGATTCTCGGTCGTGTGCGGGAGCCCTTAGTTTGAGACAGTGTTTGTACAGTGCTACGATTATACAACCAATTACTGTGATTGACGATGGTCAGTGTCGATGATTGAAATGGTGATTGGGACAGCAAGACGTGTGGTCTTTCATGTGAGGTGATTAGTGAGAGAACAATGCGAGCTTATAGCACATTCTAATGCTAGTGCATAGGATATAAAATATACCTCTTATTTGATATCCTAAATTTTTAAATGAGTAATATTTGTATATAATATACAAGGTGTAAAAAATACGATGATCCTTCTAAGGGGTAATTCTACATCACTAATAGATTGAATAAAAGATATGAAGAAAAAACTTTTTCTTACAAAAAAAAGTAGTTTTAGCTCAAGAAGAAGTGCAGCACCTGGAGGGTTAATGACCTGTATGATCAGCTGGTGATGCAGACAAAGATGTTTTTTGTTATAATATCCAGTCACTAGAAGTACCTATCCATTTTAAACTAATGTCATGTAATTCGAAGGAAAATAAAATTTCATGCTACCCAAAATTAGAAAAAAAATTTTTTTTTATATATTTTTTACAATCTATGTATTAGTGATGTAGAATCACCCTTTTACACGAAAACGGCTCTAAAGATGTCGACGTTTACTTTGCGGGAGTTTTCGGGGGCGAAAAATCCCTACAGTGCCATCTGTTGGTGAGCTTCGATTAAGATTACACAGAGCAAAGCTCGGTTCTTTCGTTAATAACACGCTTTACATATGTAATAAGCAAAATAAAAGATGCTAAAACAAATATAATAACGAAAGCATAAAACACATTTGTGTTTCTAAAAATTTTAAACACGCAAAAGGCGGACTTTGCATTTTTTATTTCTTTTTAATTTTAAAGGCCGTCTTTCGCAACCACTAGTTAAGAGCTTTCGTAAAGTTTATTAATTATTTTATAGCTTAATGTAGCAATTACATTTTAAAATAAAACCAAACTTACTTGATATAAATCCATTCTCGGACATGTTGGTTTTGTATACAGCGTACCAGACAAGTTAAACTTCGAGACTGTTTCAAAACGAAAGAACTTCTTCTTAATTTTGTGTTAAAGACTGTAAGCGATTGATAGCTTCCTTTTGTTGTGTAATAGCGTTTGAATTTGGAACAACAGTCGTTTGTTATTTAATAGGCATGAGGATCGACAACCTAGTCAAATCAACTACTCTTTATGGAATGTCAAAACGAAAATCTTCCAAATATTTTTGGGAAATCATATATCTATACTGTACAAAATTTTAATTGTTAGTTGTTCAGCCATTTTTATATGGAAACAGTATTATATTTTTTATCCGACCTAGTTATCATCCTAATATGTATGGCGCTGTATTGTGATTCTATTCAGAGAAAGCGCAGTATACTCGTACCTATATGTATTTGAGAATGGTTTGGATTGAAGTGGTTTAAACGTTGCTGCTGCTGTTGCTTTAGGTATGTAGTTGCGCTCATTATCTGTCTATTCTGTATTTGGAAATAGAAGTTAGATATTAGGTCCTTATCTATGAAATTGGCGAAATTTTCTTGCAGATTCATGAGATCATATTTCATATAATTCCACAGCTATTTTCATTATTTGTTTCATATTTGAAAGTTGATTTCTAGTTTATCAATCAAAGCATTAATTATTCTTTTTATTTTTACCTAATATGTCAGGGTCTTCTTCTTGTGTTAATTTAAGGTCAATGCTCTCTACAGCTTTTTATGTCTTGCAAACCTTGTCTTAGAGCTTAAACTGTATTTCTCAAACAACTATAGTAACAGGTCAAAACTATCAAAGAGACATGGATAGACAAAACAATCAAAAGATTGTGGTTCTATACAAATTCGTCTAAAGCCGGCGCTATTGCGGTTCCTATCTATAGGAAAGCGAAAAAAAAAAAAGATTTTCGACTATGTTTCGACTATTGATTCTCAAGGAAAGTTGTTTTCCTGAGTCACACTAAAATTACTGAGTGTACCAATTTCACTATGAAATTGAAAATGAATCAAAATTTTCACACGTAGAAAACTTGGACACTCCCAAATGCAATCAGACAGAGCTTTAATATGTAAACCGACTAAATACATTATAAATGGAATTTCTCGACCATTCAGCATCGTCTTTTTATTGCCAATTGAATTGCTTGTTGGTTATTAGCAGCTGGGTGGCCCTGAGTTTCAGTAAAAGTGTGAATATACCGACTTGCTAACAGGCCGTGTGGGTTCACTTTCCCTCAAGTACAGTTAAGGGCACGCCAAGCTTGTCATAATGGACTTTGTACCATTCTTATTTCAATCGTCGTAAGAGCTAAAGTCGTACCGCGAGTGTCAGGTTTGACCTGCTCTTGACGAGAAATGTTTTCACAGATGTCCGCGATTTTCTTTAACCAATATTGACTCAGACTTATGCAGAGAAACCTTCATCTCATTATGCAGTATGAATGGAAAATTTCCATATTTGTATGTGATAATTAGTGAGTGATAAAGTTGTCACGTCCACTATCCTTTATGTTGTTAGCCTTATGGCTATCCATAGTCATTTTACAAAAAATACAACTTATTTAAGAAAATACGGTACGACTACTCACTATCGAGTTACATAATAGATTGTGGTACTTTTGGTGTTGGACCCTGATTGTCCAAAAAGTATGATGTTTCCGTGCTTCGGAAGCACATTTTGGAAGGCACGTTAAGCAGTTGATCCCAGCTACTATATTCGGTAGCAGTCGTTAATAGAGCCATGTCAGAGGCTTGGGCGGCTCAACTACTATGACACCAGGATATTTGAGGTCGGTCATCGATCTTTCAACCCTCACGACATGATGATGATGACTCCAACATGTAAAGATATGTCCACATATTGTTCGCTAGTGTGCGTGAGGCAGTTGACGAGACTGAACACACGCGCGCGCACCCAGACATACACACAGCATGCAGCGTGGCGGATGCGGTGGAGCTCTTTGCTAGGATGGAGTGGATAGTTTAGCTTAAAACATAATAATTTAAAACTGTTTATTTTAACTAAAAATTGTAAAGAAATTACATGCACCAAGCGCTTAATCTTATTTTTTTAAACTAAAGATTATATTGTGCTTTTGTGTATTCATTATATCCTTGTCAGTAGCAAGCCTGGTTTGCCCTGTTGTCAAGAGTTTTCAAGCCACGAATTCGCCTCAAGACTCACTACACGGAACATCCACAATAGCTATAGTAAATTGAGAGATGTGATACGCTATACTTACATAGATGACCTAGTACTTGTATTTAGTTGGTTGTAGGTAATATGTCGACATCCAAGATGAGCCGGTCACGAGCCCGGAGCGTCTCCAGTCTGTTTGCGATTTCACTAAACCATATAATACTTTGCATCAACGTTCGCTTGCTCAAATTGCTTGTTCACTACTTAAAGGCCCATGCGTATTGAGGATATTTTACTAAAGATTTAAGCTGAATGTTGATCACGAAATTTTTTTATGTTTGGCAGAAGAGTGCCACTGCATTCGGTAACTGGCATGGAGTGCTCACACATCAGAATAATGGTTGTGTAAGTAAATTACTGGCCCTTTAATAAGATTTTAGTCAACAGTTAGGTTTACATAAAACTGATTGGAGGCTCTTTAATGTTTTTTTATTAATTATTTGTTAATGATAAAAAACTTCAAATACACCAATGTCAAAAAATTACTTACTGGACGGACATCTAGGCGAAGAGCCCTCTCCGAATCGTGCAAGGCGCAAAGGTGCCCATGATACTCGCCGCGTTGGATGTCAAATGGGCAACCTTTACGCCAGAACCCTGAGCGAGGAGCGAGCATCATACCCCTACTCGCTTAATTAACTAAGTACCTGGGCGATCGAGCTTCGCTCTATAATAGCCGCCTTGACCTGAAAATATCATCGGGTGAGCAAGCTATGCTACTCACCAACAGATGGCGCTGTAAGTTTCTGTCTAAAACGTGGAATTTACAAAATGCTCAAAAACACACATGAGATAGCTAGATCGATTTGTTTGCCCCCGAAAACCCCCGTATGTTAAATTTCATCGAAATCGTTAGAGCCGTTTTCGAGAAACCGATTACAAATATATATATATATATATATATAAATATTGCTGGTTTAATAGTACAGGATTGATTTATTTACAATGACTGTCTTTATTTTAAGAAACAAAGATGAAATGAAAATATTTTATTAAATATCAATTTTATTTAACTTTACGTGGAGTATAATCTAACAGGGAATGATAACTTTAAAGCGTTATAATAAAAGTAAAATTTTCCACCCAATGTGGGCGCCTCTTTATATTTGGCTTAAATGTTCGTTTAAATTGATAGTGAAACTCGCTAAAGGGGGGAACACGATGCACCGCGTCACAGATAGGCAAATGTTGGGAAAGGTTATGCGGCACGAAAGAACAATCTAATTGATATTAGATTTAGTAGAGAAATCTGTGTTAGAATTTTCATAAAATGTCAACAAGAGACATACAAGAGACTTAATTCTGGAGGAGAAATGCAAACTTTGGTTCTACTACTTTACAAAATTCACAAATTATTGGACAATTTATAGCAAAAGGTTGATGAAAATAGTTGTTACTTTTACAAATAAATTCCTCCAGAATAAATTGAAAGGTTTGCAGGTTTTACACGAATTCATTAAAATCGAGTATTATTCAATACAAATCAAGGCGATGATTTTAAACTATCGGAGTTATAGATATTATGTTATACAGTTGTAGAAACAGGAAGGAAGAACGGAATTTGTAAAACTGAAAAAATTAGGGAAGATCCGTTTCTTTTTGTCGATAAAGATGTAAGAGTAGAATTAGTAAATGACAACAATATCTAGAAGTTTTGTGTACAGATAGGTAGGTATCTTATCTATACAAAGAGGTGTCAAGCATGATAGTAATAATTTCAAACAAACAATGGTCCATACGGTTATAATATTTATAAGGTAAACATAGACAATCACTCTTTATAGGCAACATACAACCGAGACCTCGGACGTAATGCATAAAAACGCCAATTACGGATATTTTATGCTGCCTCAAGAAGCAAAAGCGCTCATATTGAAAATATTTTCCGCTTACTGCATAATAAAATCCATGATTCATGTTTTTAATCCGATAAATGCGAACTCCCCTACCTCTTTCACTTGGTTATTATGCAAGAGTAAGCACTCACATTTGCAAAGGTATTTCTAGGTTTTTATATGTGAATGTTAAGTAGTTTTTTTTTATCAAAGCATATTTAAAAAAAAGTAAATATTCTATAAAAACCTCTTAGTATTTTGATACAGCAGTAGTTAGACATTTCGATGTCTTCGTAATTTCCAGAAACAGTTGCTTTGGGAAAGTTATTCAGTTACGTAAAGAAAGACTAATCCTACCCTTTAAATTAAAAAAGGAAAGTATTTTCATGCAAAATTTTCTTCAGAACTTCTTTGACCCGTTGGATTTTTTTAGGATATTTTGTCGCCAACCGGGCGTCGAGACGAAACCACCTTTATTAGGTAGCAGTACCGCTGATGTCCGTAGTGCAATAGAATCCATTGATGTGCGGTTGACTGAACTACTTTCTAAGGCATCCTTAATGCAAAAGTCAGCCTCGTGGATGGAAGCAGAGGAGGTTAAAGCCGTTGTCCTACGACGGTCGTCGGCCCGTCTGGCGGGAAAGCAGTCCTGCCTTATTCGGGGAAGAGACAAGACAAGACACCTCTAACGACTTTCTGCCACCCTGGTATTCAAGTATCCGCGATCTTGCTCTACTGGTAGCGACAGACTACATTTTTTGCATCATTCTATGATCGACAATTCTTTTTTATCGATATTTTAGTCACCGAGAAGAAACAACTTGCAAAAGCCTGATCAAACAATAAATTGTGATAAATCACCCTTGGTAGCATATTTAAAGATATTAAAAAAAATATAAACCTATATTCAAAAGAAAAAATACAACATTAACACCTAAATACTATTTCTATATAAAACGCTTGTTAACATTGTATAATTTCATTCTTCGTTTTGTTGATGATATAATTACTAGGTATTAAAGTTAGTTACGTCTTTAAACAATCTGCGATAAGCTTTTAAAAATAATGATTACGCGTGTAGTATTTTATTACGCGAGTGCTTAATAACCACTTAGATTGTACGACCTTTCAACGTTCAACAACTTAGTGCTGATCCTAATAGAAGCACCTACAAAAATCTAGAGCAATTGTATAGATCGTCAACCTAAATACCGTTCACTTTTTTCGGTAAAGACCAGTTACACGATTGCAGTCGGTTTTGCCTAATCTCGAAGCACCGATGAATAATTCTTTCGAGGCCAACGGCATAACACCTGGAAAATTGTTTTGATGTGGTAATGTTGATTTACACGATATTTTTTGCAAGGATTCGTAAAAATGCTAATGATAGATCTTAGTGTAAGCAGTATTTTATGTAGAGTCACTTGAAGTGAAAATATCTGTACATAGCAAATAAGATTTATATGTAGAATAATTTTACAAACGCATAGGTCACCTAAGACATTGGTTTTTGCAAATAGCCATTGTTTCCATATTGAGAATTGTAAATGCATGAGAGAAATTCCAAAATTGCAGTTATTTTAATAATGGTGTCTTTGCGTAGATTATTTGTTGGTCGTTTGTTTTTAAATTGATTACCGTTCATTCTTTTTTCAGATTGTGTATTTTGTACTTATTCATCATAACATCCCATGAAACGTCCACTACAGGACAGGGAGCTCCCTCCAGAATCCTAGCTTTTGCTGGAAAAATGTGGAGGGTAAGTACCATAGTCACCTCGCTTGTTAGCCTTACGGCTGGCACCATGGACCGCGGTTGTAGGTGACCGCAGTAAGTAAGATGTAAGATACAAAGGAGGATGCTGCTTCCCATCCTCCAGTTAACCCTTAGTCGCCTTAGTCGAATTATATTTCGTATATTTTTATTAGTACCTATAACATTTCTAGATTTTTTTTATGTTTTTGGCGATTACATTATGCTTGGACATCTAGATTCATCATAACATCCCAAGAAACATCCACTAAAGGACAGGGAGCTCCCTCCAGAATTATAGCTTTTGCTGGAAAAATGTAGAGGGGAAGTAACATAGTCACCTCGCTTGTTAGCGTTACGGCTGGCACCATGGACCGCGGTTGTAGGTGACCGCAGTAAGTAAGATGTAAGATACAAAGGAGGATGCTGCTTCCCATCCTCCAGTTAACCCTTAGTCGCCTCTTACGACACCCACGGGTATGTATGGATTGGTACTATTCTTTGCCGGCACCACACAGGACACTTGTACTTATTAAGTAGGTTTATTCTTTCTTTTCTTGGTCGTCTCATCGTGTCCATTTCGGTCGAATTGTGCAATAAATACCGATATGTCTTTATAAAGGCTGTTTCAGTTGAATCTGGTGAGAGTCGATTATGTAAAGGAAACAGGTTATTCTGAAACTGGGTCGAAGCTTTCCACTTCGGCCTTCCCTCTTTTGGTTTAAATAAACATTTTATTACGCTAAAATATCAGGAAGTCTTATCAAATCATCTGATAAAACCCATTGGATAACAAGATTCAAAATGTTTTTGATGAGACTTTCCAAGTCGTTTACAAATACTTAGTAAAATTATCTTTACTATTTAGTAAGATTAATTCAATGACGCGTGCTCATACCTACCTATGTATTAATTACTAATCGCGATTGAGCTTACTATATTGGAAACCAAGGTAAGTCTAAACATAAAAGTGATTTATAAAAAGCTCTTCAAATAAGTCATTGAACACGTCAAAGTGGTCCTATTTATAGCTCATTAAACTCTCGAGAGATCTAATATAATAACTCTGTTCTCTACGACCCATTCATATTTTGTGTCTAGATATCACACAATTAGTGCACAATAGTGTCGTGTTGTGTCAAGGCCTTTTGACACAACACGGCTCTAAATAAAAATAAATAGATCTAGATGAATATAGATCTATTCGAAATTGAAAGAGCTAATAACCAACCAGGGGTTTAGACAATGTATACGCACGGCAGCAAGCACGTGGAAACGAAACCAGTTTAAGCTGAACCAGCGCTTTACTACAAACGCCCGAGACCAGAGACCTTCAAGGTCAAAGTGTTTCCACCAAGCAGCCGTTCATTTGACGAAAACAAACGTCAAAGGATGTATGGGTTGATATTTGACATATCATTACATATCATACATTTTATGAAGTTCGCTTTCGACGTCTAGTCTAGACACCCAGTATTATACACTTGACATGCATTTGATAGTTAATTAATACAACTTTTCAGGTAAGGCTATATTCAACTTTGTGCAGAGCGCGTTCAAATACTACGTTGGATACGTGCCCTAAAAATGTTTTGGTTAATCTCATCACAGATAACTAGACATTAAGAATAATAAGCCAATCAGAACCTTGAATATAAACTTGAAATGTATTCGTATCACGATTTTGTAATAGACTATTGGTGGATCTATAAGTGCAGGCTATTATATATCTATAGTATTATATTTCTCTGTGCTATTGTGTTCAAACCTTTACAACCTTTATGGTTTACTATTGTACATGTAAATAAAGTGGCTTTACTTCTAACTTCTTCGGTTTAATAGTAAAAGGGGGCATATGAGGGTTAGATTAACCTGAACGAAATCCAACAAATTTTCTGCCTGCGTTTGTGTTCACGAGCTCTTATTACCCTAATCTATTTAAGTAGCGAGTGAATAGGCTTCTTCTGGGCAAGCTCGTTCCATCGTCGACTTCATCTCAGTTAAATCGAGGTCAAGAGTAAGCCCATAGACAGTAAAAAAAGAAAAGATTTAGATTTAGATTTAGACTAGATTTAGATTTAATGTGCATTTTACATTGTTAAATATTTTGTTGTGGATTTGTGCTGTATTCCTAAATAAACAATTTATCTATCTATCTATCTATCTAAAAACAACCAAGTGCGGGCCACGCGCAGTATAGGGTTCGTAGTTTTCTTATGGTTTTTTTTTTATCGCAAAACATGTTTTGATTAAGTATTTCATAACGCTCATGACATAAACTTATTGCCTCCTAATGCCCGGCGAGAAGACGACCTAGCGCCTGATTGCTATTGCTATTTTTATTATTTTCAGTTTTTAACCGGTGAAGCCTTCTAAGCTCTGATAGTTTTCCTAATGTAATTTTTTTTAACAAATGGTTAGCTTGCAGGGGGACACAAGACTCCAACAAAAAATTATGCTTTCAAACTAAATATTTCACAAACGGATTGCAAACAACGGCCTATTTTCAATAAAAAAAAAAGTCTTATGAAAAATGAAATATTTTATTCAAACTTATTATTATTCTAAAGATACATATTTTACAAAGATTTTGGGAAATTTTCAAAGTAAAATATTCAAAACTCGGGCATTACGACGCGACGTCATTTCCGGCAGTCCCTCGGAAAGAGGATGCCTCCGCGTTGACAGCAGAACTTCTTACAGGATTATCAGAAGTTAAAAAAAAAACGTGTTTCAGTTAAGACCATAAACTAGGTTTTGAACGAAGGAAAAAAAAAGTGAAAATTGTATTTTTGGCAGACAATTTTACAAAAAAAATTAAAATCTGGAGGTTTTTTTTAAATAGATGTAATTTATAAAAAAAATCTTCGTTCAAGACCTTGTTGCTTATATTTCGAAGACCTGTGTAAAATTTCATTAAGATTGGTTGAGTAGTTCGCGAGAAATCTTGACAACCGACTTTGAAAACACAGTTTCGAGAAAAACGCGTTTAAAGTTTTAAGAAACAATAGAAGTGACCTCGAGCGCGCACCTTTTTAAGGCTGTATCTCCGAAACTATTACTCAGATCAACTTAAGCATTTAGGACAATATTCTAGAGATGTTGTAGAATTAAATGAGACAATAAAAAAAATGATTTTTTGAAGCCGTGAAACCCATGTAACCCCTTAAATCGAAAAGTAATAAAACAAACTAAAATTATTTTTAAGAGACCTATCTAACGATACCGCAGTTAATGGAGTAGACAAGAAAAATTTTTGTCACCCCCACTTCACTTGTACCCTAAAAAAATATTTTTCTAGATTTTACTTCACCACTTTCTCGGCGAGGATGAAATATAACCATACAAAATTTCAGCTTTATCGTACTATGGGTCTCTGAGCTAAGCCGAGGACAAAAAGACAGACCGTCTGTCTGTGTCATGACGATACTATAAGGGTTCTATGTTGACTACGGAACCCTAAAAAGGTGCTTACCAGAAAGCAAAATTATAAATTGAGTGTCTATAAAAATACCAAATTCTTGTCAAATGGAATTCAGCAGTACAGGTGGGCAGACAAGTAGTAGTTAGCGGCGAAGCAAGTCTCCTTATAAATCGTGAGCCACTCCCAGCCCAGCACTTTCCCTCCGTCCAACGAGACGACGCGCGACGGTTTCTGGCAACTCTATATGACCGGAGAGATTGCTTTTAAATGGATATTAATATATTTTTATCTATCTCTGTGGCTCAGATTCTTGATCTCCGACATCAAAGTACACCACAACACTCCTAGCTCGTTGAAGTTTGTATAACCCATCTATATCTCGTAGGCAAATTGTATAATTCGCTGCATAACATAATACATAATAATGGCATTTTACATAACGCGTAATTCGTTTCTGGCACTCGCCAGTTCTGGATCGGTTAGGTTGGGTTTGCCTTAACTAACTAACCTTAAATGCATCTGTACTGATCTTATCCCTTTTAAAATCAGCCGACGCCGTTTTACAATTTGCCGAACGTATTCAATTTGCCGGCCATTTGTACCTAAACGGCGAATTATACGATTTGCCTGCGACATAAACATAATACATATTTATTTAGATTTAAGGCCGAAATTATTGAAAAAATATGCGTGCGTCGTGTATCTAAAAATATGTTTTAAGTTTATAAATTTTCCTAGCAAGAGACATCTTAGAACATTTTTCCATGGCAGTGTAATAAAAACCTTGACTATCAAATTGTGTGTGTCCAAGCCAAGGGCGAACGGAAGTTCAGGCGGAAAACTACAATCACGATGACAGCTGTTTTCGAAGCCATGGCAACTTGCGATGCGAAAACTAGTTCGGGTGCTAGGGTTGCCAAAATATTTTCAAAAATATTGTAGGTGTCTTATCTGGTCTTATAAATTTTTTGAGACCTGTTACCTCAACCTTCGTTATGAAATGCTGAGTCCAAGGCCGAGCGGATGCGTTGCCGGTACATTGCCACCGCAATGACAGCTGTTTTCGCGACGCCATATTTAATTATGATGGCGGAAAAAATAGATCGTTATTTCAGGGTTGTTAAAAGGAGCTTCAACTGACTACGGTAAATCCCCTCCTAAGTAGCACGCGTTTTTGCTGGAGTCCTGGAGGAAGCTCCCTGTCCTGCAGTAGACGTATCACGGGATGTTATCTCTCTGGTTTAGTGGACTCCTGGTTGGTCAAGTTTCTGAAAGGATTAGGCAGTCTCTTTTATTTTTGGTTCATAATGTCTTGTGACGAGCAGCTGGCTCTCACAACCACCTGTCTCTTCACGAGCTCGAGCGAAACTTTTCCGTCCAACTGGTAACTAAACTGGATAGTAGTAGGTAATAATAATGGAGAAAACAGCCAATCGATATAAATATACTTTTCAACACATTTGCTCATAAAACAGCTCTATTTGCACTGAATTAAGGTCCATAATCCAGCTTATTAAACACACGTGCTTTTTTCATTACTATAATTTCACTAGTGTTGTAATTTTTGTCTTTTTTTAATCGGCAAGATGCAAGGAGTTTCTATATCTATACCATTCATAATATTTTCATGAAAAAGTAAACTGTGTTCGATAATATGATAAATAAATGTTAATTACATGGAAATACTTATATTAATCAACCAACTTACTACAAATTTGTCTTTAAAGTAACAAAATATTCAATATTAAATAATTCAAGGGAGTGAGCCTCAGAACAAAGACCTCCTTGCTGAGTAAGCTGTTTGGCAGGTTAGTTTTTTATTTTTGTTTTGTTTTCTATAGCGGCAAGGTGCAAGGAGTTTCTATATCTATAACATTCATTATATTTTAATGAATTAAGAAAGTGTGTTCGATAATATGATAAATAAACGTTAATTAAACGAAAATATTGATTTTAATCAACTAACTAGCTACAAATTTGTCTTTAAAGTAACAAAATATTCAATTTTAAAATAAATTGGAAAGTAGTCTGTTTGATAGCTTAGTCGTTGTCTTCTGCGCGCGCATATATAATCTGTGTCTTCGAAAAAAGTAATACGCGCGCCATTTTAACAGATATTTCTTGCTGTGAAATGTGTTTAATGTAATAAAAAAATAAATGACTTCTACAAATAAGAAAAACAGTGATAAGTGTAGAACGTCGAAAATACTTGAACAAAAACACAAGTCCGGTGTATAGTTTATTCGCAAATGTGTTGAAAAACGTCGTAAGAAGCTTGTGCGCTTTGGTGATTACACCCTCGGCTCCATTACGCCCTCGCCTGCGGCTCGGGCTGCAATTTCTGAGCCTCGGCCGTAATATCCAAAATAGCGCACGTGCATCTTAATGTACTATTATCTTATCTTGATACTTAGCGTACGTTCGCTTAGGTGAAGTAAGTAAGCTAAGTATTGGCAGCCCTAGTTGTGGGCTGTGGCGATTCGATGTCGCAACGAAATTGAGTTCTCGATTATGTTATGACTTTATGACTCTAATTCGTTAATTATTGTAAGTAATCCAGTTTTGATTGACAGTAATGCAGTGCTAACTCGAATGCCTTGACACGTTTTTTCGTAACAAAGCGCAGATATGTGTAGGTACCTAATTGTTTCTACATTCACTTAAAAATAAAAAAATATTAACTTCAATATTTTGTAGGCAGCGTAAAAAGATTTATTAGTCATGGAGATCTTTAGGGGAGGCCTATGTCCAGCAGTGGACGTCTTTCGGCTGATATGATGAAGATGAACAAATATATTTTTAAAGCCGTTAACATTGATAAGTAACATCAATTGACTTCGCTTCTGAGGAAAAATTGATAGCTGTGGTCTTCACCTACTCCGACGGGCAAAAAGCGTGATGTTATGTTTGTATGTACCGTACCATAGTCACCACGCTTATTAGTGGTGCAAGCTGGCACAAATGGACCACGATGATTGATGATGATCACATATCTTCGGTGAGCAAACAACACCGCGTAAGTCGAAATTCGGCGGTTTCGTCATTTGAATACCATTGGATGCAGATTTTAAGCGCGCTTTTTTCAACCAATCATGTGCAGATGTATCAGCCAATCAGAGGCCATTATTCAAAAAAGTGTATCACCGCGCAAGTCCTTTTTCTAAGCAATACCGCGCAAGTCATCACTTCGCCATACTGTTTTCGACAGTTTTGGAGCTGTCTCGAATTTATTTATTTTACCGTAGTTATTTTTAATGATAATTGAAAGTAAAAACTAAAAAAAACCTGGTCATTTTTCCCTTAATTCCAAAAACTATAAACAGTTTTTTGTATCCCCTGTAAACTAGGGAAAAATTACTTACACGGTGATGTTGCTCACCTACGATATGTAGGTTTAAGTGACAATTACTGTGCCATTACACACTCTTAAAATAATTAGGATAGGTGGCTATTATCTTACCTTAATGGGTATAGAATAAGCTTCTTCCTTATTTTTTGTAGACAATCGTCTAAAACCACAAGATATTTACAATTAGGAAATTGCTAATCGCAGGATAACCTCTTGTTTTTACAAGTATGTTATGTTCAATAAAATTATACGTTTTTTGTGACATTTTTACGCAAACAAAAAATATTATGTTTATCGGAGCGATGAGTAGCAAATGAGTTTGCAATTTGTGTTCCTGTTTGGTGTTACAGCACAATTTCAAAGTTAATGACTTAAGTTAATGGCAACCGTGGTTTGAAAAACGACAATCGACATAATAATCAAGGTCAACTTAGTTAAAATAGTCAACATAGTTTAATATTAACTAGACAATTAGAACAAAAAAAATTAAGGTACATCCACAATCCACATTCCTTTAAGTCTCGTACTTGTTTAAACCTTAATCTATTACTGATACTCTTTCAGAAATTTTCAGCATTAGATTTAAAGGTCAAATGTAAAAGTACCTTTCTGCAACAGGCAGTTTAAGACATTTAGCAATCGCAGGTTTTTGATGAAATCGTTTTTTTTATCATAACCTATAACCAAATCTGACCAGAAAAGAGTTCAGATTTTAACCTAGAGACCTCAAGCTTTTTATAAAATTCGACATTTTGTTAAAAACCTGACTTTATTAAAACCAGCGACGAATCGACAATGCACATTGAATTGAACTTAATAGGATAGGACAATTTTAAATGCACTTACGAAACTTAAAAAAATAGCTGCAGTTTTATAAGTGGTAGGGCTTTTGTGGAAAGTCCGTCTGGGGAAGTACCACCCCCTTGTTTTTTCTGCCGTGAAGCAGCAGTGTTTGCACTGCTGTGTTTCAGTTTGAAGGGCAAGGGAGCCAGCGAAATTACCGGCACATGAGACACATCATCTTAGTTATCAAAGAGAGCAACGCGCTTAGCTGTCTTATTAGTGTCAAAATGTGCCATTAATAAGACAGTGGGTTTTATGGGCCTCCTCCAAGTTATGGGCGGTGGTGACCACCTTGACCACTTACCATCAGGTGGCCCACCTGCTCGTTTGCTCACTTGTACATAAAGAAAAAAAGTTTAATTCAACATAAGTACCTACTTTTCTGTTGAGCAGAACTTTAGTCGTTTTAAAGTCTTACTCAGCAATTGTGTTGGATTTATATAGTATGCTCCAATTAGTAACAAGTAGCCAGCCTTTTTTCGTCGGAGAAACATAATGGATAGCCGGTCGCTCTGGGAAGCGGAGGGGAAATGTCAACCAATGCTACCCTCGATCGCCCATGAAAAACGGCAAAACCCTTTCCACCGTCGTCTTCTACACCTAAGGAAGTTAGACAACCACATAAAAATTAAAAGATATAAAAAAACACTTACCAAGGCTAAACAGCCGAATTGAAGCCTGTGGTTCAACCACCGGTATCCGAGCACCAAGTTTCACTTTACTTCACTTTTTAGTATTTCGACAAGTCCTCGTGCAAAGGAAAAGAGCACTTAAATAGTTTCACTATAGACAGCCGTACATTATGAAATAAGGATTAAAGTTTCGGAATCGTCGCTTATTACATATCGCAGTTAAGGAAGCACTTTAATCTGCAACAAAAAAAAATTGGTTAAAAGTCGGATCAAAGAAGAACCAATTATTATGAATGGAGTCTAATACTTGTACCTACAGTATGGTAAAGTCGTCGTAGTCTTTTCTTAAGACATAATTTTTCTTACGGTCATGTGATCTCAACCTAGCCAAACATCAAAGGCATACATAAATATGTAGATAAATAACACACAGAACAGAGCCAAAGACTTATGTGAATCACAAATATTTTCTTCGGGCGCAAGGCAGGGTCACTACCAACCACAACAACAAACAATTCAAGCAGTAATATTTATCTCAGAATAATATAATAAATAAGAAGGCGCATTTACACAAAAAGACGTAATCAAGAATGTGAGAGGCGGCTAGCTGTGACCGTATGTCAAGGAGGACTTTGCGGCCAGTGGCCACGATAATGCGACATTAGCTGGATATTTTGCTCAGTGACACTTAGCAAGGGTCTAAAGATCTTTTCGTTGCACAGGTATAATAAAAAACAAATAAGTAAATGATCTTTATAATAGACCGTCTCTAATTTTTTTCGTAATCCAGCCTTTGCAATAACTATTTTAGGATAAGCAATATTCTTGAACAATCAATGTCATGACGATATGACTGCTTCGTGAGTTCAGCGGGGCGATCATCACGATTAAGTTTGTTTTTTAAAATTTAGAATCTAAGACAAAAATAAAGTTTTTATTCTGCTATATCAATAAGTTTATAAAATGCCTGTATCGAGCGTTATTTTTGTCACATATTATATGTAGGTATAATTATGGTTTTAAAAGTACCTATGTACGGTCAACCGCGTATCAATATAATTTTTTTCAACTGTATTACCAAGCCATAAAGTCTAAAAGTGTTTCTACTGACGTGCTGTTGAGTGTACAATAATAAATAAAATGTTGTCAATCTATGATATA
Organism: Athrips mouffetella; assembly: GCA_947532105.1. Taxonomy (NCBI): domain Eukaryota; kingdom Metazoa; phylum Arthropoda; class Insecta; order Lepidoptera; family Gelechiidae; genus Athrips; species Athrips mouffetella. The sequence continues at coordinate 23,877,466 of OX383957.1, read as the reverse complement.
TTCATTAAGTTTAAAAATATTTTTAACCTTAATTGCGGTTTGTTCTACAATTCTACATGCCGATGACTAAAACCATGGAGTCGCTACTTTTAAAACTAGTTTTTGCTTGTTTAGAATTCAGTAATTAGCGTAGGCAGGCAATATAGCAACTGGTTAGCTGGCAATGTAGAGAATATCTATAGGCCAAATCGGAGATCAAAGGTTTCAGGAGAACATTTCTTCGTTAAGGCTGATTTCCATATCAGGCGCATTCTATCGTATTGCGTAGGCCTCGCAGTTTGAAATATTAAGGATTTTTATTTCTATGAAGAGTCATCATTGTCCAAGCCTCATTCCGTTTTACTTATGGAGCCGGGTGCAAAGAGTCGGCTATCGGTTCGGAAATTTTGTGCCGCATTGCCAATTTTTTTCGTCATAATATCGTACACAATATTTCTAAAATAGCTCAGTTTATTTATACTGATAAAGTCACGATATCAAATAAGTATGCTTATTATTTGTTATTATGCCCATTTGCCAAGATCGTACGATCAACCGCTTGTCGGTAGAAACTTTTTCAACTCTATTACCACGCCATAAGGTCCAAAAGTGTTTCTACCGATGTGCGGCCGTGTATACCAAGAAGTTTCTGCGGAACTAAAATATTGTTTCAAAACGTTAGGGACGCATAACTTAATAAAATTTACGAAATTGTGTCAGTGAGTAGTCTCGTTTTAGTGTTGATTTCTGAGACTCATTTACAACATATGCAATTTTGTGATGAAAGAATAAGCAAGACTTCTAGATCTTTTCAAACAAAACAACTAGGTTGTTCATACAGGGTGTAAAGAAAAATACCGATTTCCTTTTAACCACATGTTTTATAAGTAGAATAAAGTACATTAAACATATTGATAATTAAAAAATACCATAAAAAATACTTCCTATGGAAAAAAGTTCAAGTTGCCAACCCTATTCTAAGAATCACAACTCGCTCCTTTTCCCGGCGCAGCGCACCAATTGTAAACAAGTAAAATGGGTACCTACATGCGCGCTGCGAGTGTGGCAAGGGTTGACACAATTAAATTTTAATATAAATTTTTATTTCTTTTTTTAAATTCTTTTTTTATTGTTTAAACATGCTTATTGTTCTACTTTCTACTTATAGAACATGTGGTTAAAAGGTAATCGGTACTTTTCTTTACACCCTGTTTACTAGAGTGTCTAAAATCTACAGACGCCGTTTTACAATTTGCCGTACTTATACAATTTGCCGGCAGTTTGTAAACGGCGAATTATACGATTTGCCTGCGACATATACACTCACACTCTGTATAAGTACATGTAGAACTATGAAGTGTATGTGTGTTCTTGGTTGCATTTTGTTTTAATTAGGTTACATGGTCGCACTTTGTTTTAATTAGAGCAACAACACTATGCTTACGATAAACAATCACTGCAGCTTTGAACACAATGCGCTTAGTAAAGCGATAAAAAAGCAATTAATTCTATAAGACTGTACAAAATACGCAAATTGAGTTAGCGGGTTTCGTATTTTCTTAGTTTCCTTTTTATATATATATGTTCTTATAGCTTCTTATTAGTTTATAATGAGTTATTACTTCACTCTTCTCGTATAAAAGCTGCTCGTTCTGGTACCACTGATAAGCTCACTCGGTGTTTTTATTTACCGAAACCATGGGGTCCCATTCCGTACTACGGTTTTTTCGACGGAGTATATAGCCCGAATTCATTTGGCCCTTTTGTTTCTAATAATTAAACTAAATGTTACTACTAGGTTGGTAGGTAAAGGTGTAAACTATGACATTAATTCAATTTTAATATTCAGATATCAATTTATTCTAAGAAAATACCTTATGGAAAAAATAGCCCGAATAATTTTCGGCACAAATTCGTTCTATGAAGTGAGGCATCTGTACTAGTATAGTATTATATTATCTGTGCCGAAACATATTTCTTGTGGATTTCAATCACAATCACAAATTTCAATCACCTCTCCGTAAAACATTTCATGAGCAGCGGTCGTACGAAACGATATCGAAAGGTGCGAACACACTGGCCCAATCAAACGGTTGACTGCGCTGGAATATTTAGGGCGAGTTCGCAACGAGTCGAACGTTGCATTGCGTGCACTCGTGAAATGATGCGTCGAAAGTTGCGCTTGCGATGATTAGCAATTGCAGGTTTTAGGGATTACTACGAATTAAATTGAACTGAATAATATTTTGGTAACACTTATTTGTTTAGTGTGTGATTTATGTTAGGACTAGAGAACAATTAATAAAATTTTATCGAAAATTGCTGTAATAAATAAAAAAAATAAAAATAAATAAATCGTTTATTTCACATCAAAAACAGTTTAAAGTTTACAGACAAGTTCCGCCAAACTATAAAATAGTTTGTTGGTTACTAACTATTAAATAGATGGTCATCTCCATGGAATATAAATTTCTAATTATCTATGTTACAGTTTTTACAAATCAGTTTTAAAAATAGCGATGTTTTGCTTTAACAAAGATCCATTAATTTTAACATAGAGCAATCTAATAAAGTTTATAAGAAACTTTAGTGCAAAATGTCATCTAGACCTACCGGTTGTACTTGCGTTGTCACTGAGAGATTATCATCAGTCGGTGGTAGAGATTTATCGATTACCTCTGTAAATCTAATAATAATTTAAAGAAGATAAGATAGATTAGATTTCTTCAAAATAGTAATTATAGCATTCAAAGATAGAGCTTAGGGCAAGGTCACCTGGCGTCCGCGCAGCTGGTTTACTAAATTCGCTCGTTTGTATGCCCGCATGAATTCCTTATTTAAATGTCAAACCGACTTACCGGCCTCGATTGAAGAGTCTAGTTGCACAAAGGTTAGATAACAAATTGCTCATTTACCAATCATTTACGTTAGTAAATTGTATTGTCTTTGTTTTTGGTGTAACTTCAACAAAAGTTTTAGCAAACTGTGCATGTCTGCGGGCATACGGATAGTATAACACTGTGTATGGGGATATTTGACTGGACTTCGCGCTCAAGGTTATATAGAATGAGTATTACATTATATAGGGGGTGAAAAAACAAATCCCGAAAACTCAAATTGTGGATTGAGACTATGACATAGGTTGGTCGAATCGCTACTTTATTTGACTACACATAGAAACTGCATTACATTTTGTACTCTTGTACAAAGTTATTTTTTTCCATTTTTGACCCATGTTCCTTGGGAAAGGTTGTTCAGTTTCAAGGTCTAGCCTCACAGTTTCAGTGTTTTTTTACACCCAGTTTACGATCTCTAAACTCTGAGCTGATTTATACGGAGGCAAAGTTTTAGCACCTCGGAGGGATGCTGCTATAAAGTAAGAGAAAGCTATTCGACTACTTTTTTCTTTCTTATAAATTGCATTCCTCAGAAGCGCCTAAATTTTTCCCCGTGTGAATTGGCCTTTACGCTTTTTCAAAAGATCATCAATAAACTCTTGTAATTTAGTTTAAATCCCATTACTGCATCTCTAACCTGCGAGTATATCATTGTTACCAAACCAATCAATAGCTGCAGTTTTCTACACTGTGACTGAGCACCGTTTGACCTCAGCTGATATTTCTTGTTTGTTTGACCTGCTTGCTACTAAAATACCTCGTTTGCGCAACCACGTGACACGTAACTTCTGAATCCTCTGGTGCAGTAGTGTGGACAGCACGCAGCTTGAGAAACAAGAGTAAATATGAGCTTAGGTTTAGTAGGTTTTAGCAGTGAATTGTATGACTTGTAATGTTTACTTGACCGCAAATTGATTTCACTTTTGCTCTTTATCAAAAAGGCTTCTTCTTTTTACACAACCGAGCTCATTTGACTAGGTCGTCTCTCACTAGGTTATGACTATTCATTATTAAATTTTGTACGATATAAAAAAATTATGACGTCGTCATAGGCAGTCATGGCTATGTGTCGTTGTTTTTTATCTTATTAACACAAAATTAAAAACTGCACAATTTTGAATGTACTTATTCTTTTTTCAGCAATTTTGCATATATCTTTTTTGATGGACAATATTTCATTTAGTTTTCGACCCAGAAAGCTTCCCAATTCAGAGTACATAAAGTTTAGATCGCGATCATTTGCGGTTCAACTCAGTTTAAAAAACGTCTCTGAATAACAATCTACAACTGACACAGCAGTGGTCCTATTCATGAATATCACCGGGTGATACAATCTACGAATGATAAAATATTATTAAAAAATTCAAGATCACAGATGTATTTTTCCAAAGTAAAGATTAAAAATTTGATGGTTATATTCGTTAATTAAATATAAAGCAGTGTATAATTATTCATTTTTATATTTTTCATTTACGTACTTTTTTAACAGTTTATCAGAATTTTAATTTTTAAAATCTAAAAAATGATATATTATCGGCCGGTATTCAAGAATTAGCTGCTCGGCCATATTTTCTAAACTGCCTTGCCTGACTGCTGTGTTTGCAGTTTTCACCTTAAAACAATATTTAATACTTCTGAGAAAATTCTTGTTAGAAAATCGTAAAGCTTTTCACGATTTTCTAAGCCCGAAAATGACTACTTTCTGATTTAAGACTAAGAGTATTTCTTGATATTATAAATAAAGCTATTTATGTAAATTCACGAAAATAAACCATTTCACTTTATATTCGGTTCAATCAAAGCGAAAGTATAAGTAAACACTCTCTATTAGATAACAGCATTAAAGTATCAAGTTACTTTTAATACAGGATGTTAAAACGAAGAAAAATGGAGTAACTAAAAATAGATCGACAGTATAAAGTTAAGACTATACATTACATAGCATTATATAGTAACAAATATTTCAAAGGAAATTGCTCTCAAAGCTTTTGGTACAGTCAAGTGCATAAATATGTATCTTGAAATCCATTGCAATTACATGTATTTATGTAAAGATTCACGAATTATGTCACACTTTTCTCATCGTTATTATGTCTTCGTTTTTGTTGCAAAAATATCTAAATAACTAAGTTTTTGGTTTGTATTGCTCGTTAAAAAACAAATTGTCCTTTATAGTATACATATTATTGATCAGTTTCCGCAGACATATTTATATCAGTTAGATTGGATGCTATAATAATAAAAATTCAATGATACATACTTTTGAAACGATAGTTTAGTTAGATACATATTTATGCACTTGACAGTACCAAAAGCTGGTACACGATGGTCTACTCTTCACTTGCGATGACAATAATTCGAAACTGCTTCAAAAAAGATAAATCCAAAACTTTTGATATTGGTCGAATGATTAAACCCACTTACCTATCACTATTAATTTGATAAATTATCCGACAATCCGACAGTATTTTACTCTATACCAATGAATATTTTGAAATTAGAAGAAGAATTGTATCAATGTCGTTTTCTTGGTCGAAAGTTATTAGTAAACCACGGTCCGGATTCATGAAAAGGTAGGTAACATTTTCTTATTTTCAAGATTGTTTAATGAAAATGTTTTACTTCTAAAGTAGATTCTTAATTTCAAAAAATTTTTCAGCGTATGTACTATTTAATTTTTCTAGAAGAAAGTATGTTGAATGAGGTCCTGGTCATATTGTGTTTATTATTCATTATATATATACCAGATAAACCTAATTTTGACCTCGATACTTCATACCTAAGCAATTTCCAGAGGGAACAACGACCGAACGAGATTCGATAGTCCAGTTGAACAGGGTGTCTACTCTCAAAGTCCGATATATCGAAACGATACTACTCGAAACATGCAAATGCAAAACTTCGTCCCTTGACAATAGAGTAGAATATTGGTTGGATGCAGTTTGAAAATTAATCCAACCAATATTCTACTCTATTGTCAAGGGACGAAGTTTTGCATTTGCATGTTTCGAGTAGTATCGTTTCGATATATCGGACGTTGAGAGTAGACACCCTGATTTCTTAATTTTGCGTCGTATGAATTATTCACATTTGATTTTTATGCACTTGTCTTAAAAATGAATGTATTCATAATTCATATTAATGAGCATGTTTATGTAACGTTGTCCAAATGCATGCCTTTATCCATATTTAAAAGTTTTGTTATTTCTACAAGACTTTGTTTTTACCCGACTGCCCCAAAACAGGAGAGTTATGTTTTTCGAGTGTATGTATGTCGATTTCTTTGTCGCGCTCTGCAGCCTAAACGGCTTGATAGATTTCAACATGTGAGGTGTCGTTAGATTTGTATTCATTGTGGGAGTGGCATAGGGTATAAAAAAAATAGTAAAAATATTAAAAATTTACTTCATCGTAGAGTCGTTCAAATAAATAACGTACCAATATACTAAATTCAATCTTTCATTAATAAAACTAATAAGTACTAAATAAAAAAAATATTTCATAAACAAAATACCCAACTGTGTAGAAAAGAGAAAGTTCAATTTATAAAAAGATATAACTATAACATAAATATAACTTGAATTTCATGAGGTATTTGCAGGCGGGGACAAACAAAACCTACAAAATATATTTGATAATTTTAATCCGCCGCGGTTTGTCTCCGCCTGCAATACCTCATGAAATTCAAGTTATATTTATGTTATACTTATATCTTTTTATAAATTGAGCTTGTTTTTTCTCTTTAAAGTTCATATTTTTCTACACAGTCGGCGGGTATTTTGTTTTTTGTTTTTTGTTTTTTTTTTTAATCTGATGCAAGTCCGTGATGTAGCAGTGATTGTCGTCAATATATGTCTATAGGAATTTGTACCAAGGGATGAGTGAGTACGATTGTCTTCCTGTGTATTGTGCTTCTTTGCACGACTGTACCTACAATGGTTTCCAATTCGTCTTTACCTTATAGTGACTATGTCAAAGGAAAGCAGTCATATTAGTGTTAGTGAAGGCGGCAATGGACATCTTTTGCCTGGTGAACATTTTTTTAGAGCCTCTGAGTTTTGTTTTGAATGCAGTTATTATGATAGTTTTATTCTAGTATTAATCTGTAAGCACTTCTTACTAAAATAAAAATCAACCAACGATGAAAGTGTATGCAATAGATTCCATAACTACATATAAATAAAAAAAAAACTGTTGATGAGCAGATGCAAATTGATTGAGTTTATTTATTGGGTTTTTATTTTTATTCTATTACAAAATGAACAATATTTATAGGTTATTTACGTAAATTGATGTATCGTTGTTGTATTTCCGACTCTACTACAATAGCTTTCTGGCTACAAAGTTCTTAGCTTCACTTTTGTCTGATGGGACATGGAATCTTGTACTTACGAGCTGAAAATTGTTGTACCGTTTTGCTTGTATGTGGAGCAAAAGGAAGTGGCCAGCACAGCGAAATAGCTGTGTTATGTTGCGTGGGCAACACTTAGCGTAGAAGGTGAGATGGCAAATGTGAAAGGTGATTTGGAAGACGTTTCACACGTTCACTTACTTGTAATTGGGTGATTTTTTGGTTCTAACTGCCTACTTGCCTTGCTTCCTTAGTTCAAAGAATGAGCAAATGAGCATTACATTCTCAGAAGCGATTTTGGGTTCGATTCTTGTGGTGGGCACAAAAAATTATTAAGAAATCACTACATGCATATTCTATTACCTGATATGAACGATGATTCGTGATTTCCGAAATAAAGTTTAACTTTAATAATCTGTACTGAGGTTGATAAAACGCATGGCGATATCCCACCTCGACACGATCCCATCTCGACACAAAAAAATTGCTTAAATAAATTCTTCAAAAGTACTGTCAGAAGCAAAAGTAAAATAGTCTCAAAACAATTAGTTGCGTGGCGCGACTTTTAACACGATATATTTCGATCATTACAAAAAAAAAACTGTTTTTAAATTAAGAATAACATTATAATAGAGACCCGTTTGTTCTGAAAGTGCATAGCTCATTAATCAAATTACTTAGAGTAAATCAAAATCTATTTTAAGAAATTGTAAAAGTCAGTTTGTTTAAAAAGCTAGTACATAGAGTGCTTCCTAATCAACTAGAAACCTTTGAGTTTGTTACTCGGCCTATAAAACTGAAAAACTTTCCTTAAAGAACAAGGGTCAAAAAACAAAAAAATATATTAGACCTCATACAAAATGCACTTATGCACTTTCTATACAGTATTGATTTTTTTTTCGTATGTTGACCTATGTTGTTCAGTTTTATGGTCCGAGTAACATACTCAAAGGTTTGCAGTTGATTAGGGAGCACCCTATATGCAAGGTATTTGGTATTTGTCTGCAAACCTCTCGGCGTGTTGCTCTACCCATAAACTTGAAACTTTTTCAATACAATCTAAGAAGTGAATCAGATCAGGCCAATTTGTATGAAGAACTAAAAATTTCTTTTGCTTATATTGAAAGTTGTAGCACAAAAGTAGTTAAACACCCCGAGAGTTTTGCAGACTACCAAAGACTCTGTATATACAGGGTGTAATCTTTAACTGTGTTCAGGCGATTATTTCGTAACTATTACAGATATCAAAAATACTTTAAACTGGTATTGAAAGTACGTTACCTAATGAGTAAAATTACATCAATAACTTTTAAAGAAAAACAAGAAATATCCAAAATTTTGACGACGGCTATTATCTGAACATCACTGTGAATACTTATTAAATACCATAGTTTGTACATAACAATTTCAGATGATAATATTTTCTTGTTTCATACTTTTTAAAGCAAGATTTGCCAGTAGTCGGGTTCTAGTATTTGAACTTATTTTTTTTTAAAGTTTTTTCTTATCACATTCAGAATGAGGAAGTATCTACGTTGTTCTTGTGGCTGTGATATGATACTTTTCTTATATGAACGAACTTGCTTTACCTTGAAATAAATTGAAGGGGAATTTCTAATATATAATATACGTGAAGTGACCTGGTGCTGTCACACAGCTCCAGTGGGCGTGAAGGTAAACTGGATTTGCGTTAGTCTCTTACGCACTTGAGTGTGGATTGCAGATCGTGATGGCATACTGCCCAAAAGTAGCTAAAGTTTTAAGTCGCCGTTATAAGGAATGCTTCTATACCAGAGTTCACGAAATAACGCCACGTTTTGTAAACAAACATTTAACACTTACGAAAAGATTTATCTTCAATTACACTTGTGTACACGTTTGAAACCACAATACACACACGCATACACACACACTCACCCACAGAAAAACACTTTTACATAAAGAGGTTATTATTTTGTTTACAAATCGCGACTTTCTTTCGTGAACTCAGTTATACATACTATTTTGTGGTAGACGTTAAGAATAAGTATTGATTGTCTTTATAACCATGACGTGAATAGACATACTAATTAAGTACTTAACTACTAAGTAAATTAAATTGGAAATGGCGGTGAGGCGGCGGCTGGCGCTCTAGTTTAGTTTAAAATTGAACATGTTATAGACAAAATTCTTCTACCTGTTCGTCACTTGACTTAAACAGCCATAGGTTACGAGGTCACCTGACGAGAAGGTGACCAAATGAACTTTTAATCTTTATCAGTAGCCATAGCTTAACCGAGCTTTCCCTATGGTGAAATACATGACCTGAAATACCTTGAGCAAATGACGAACACGACGAGTGACAAACGTGCATGATTTAAAACAAGTCGGGTGGGCGCTAACTGCGAAGGCAGACCGCAATCCGGTGACGAAACTAGAGTCGGGGCAAGGTAGGTGATTTGTTAGGCGTTACTAATAGACTTCGTTTATTGAAGACTAATCCTTGATGTGAAATTTTGGGAGTATGGATATTGTTGAAAAATTCAGTTGGTTTAAAAAGGGTTATAATAGTATGGTGAGCCGCCTATAGCCACACAAAAAATCTTTTACATGATGTAAATGGTTTAAGAATTTTTGAAAGCAAAGATATTTGAGGTCTATTTTGTTTTAAAACCATCAGCTAAACTTGCTTCATCTAGCAGTCGCACCGCACGGTTTCCTTAAAATTACTTGTGATTAGAGCAAACTCAAAAACAATTATCTACAAAAATCTTTGATTCTATAAGAAAGCAAGGTCAAAATGAACTTGTGCGTTTTGTAATTGTTACAACTTTTTCCAATTTGTCACTTTGATTTAGCGGCATTGCATGATTGGTTAGTGTGTCGGGTAAAAAGTGCAGTGTCGGTCCGTGGGTGCAGTTCGAAAGTAAGCGGAGACCGGTCGCCGAAGGTCGTCGCGCGAACGCTTTTGTCTAACGTTGCTACCAAAGCAGAAGCGGCAGCGGGAAAAGCGTAGGACACCTGACGACAAATGTAGCTGTGACCACAGGAATATTTTTTTTATTACTTTATTTTGGTTGTATTGTAAAGATATAAATTTTTAAAAGAACAATTATAGAAATATTTATGTTAACATGTATTGCCACCCAAAAATCTGATATATTTGTGCACAAAAAAGGAAACTACTTTTAAGCCAACAACACAATGTTTTGTAAGAGGTTGATGAAAGTTGAATACCGCATACAAACACATACATATTTATTTTAAGTTTGTGCTACCTAATCATGAATCACAGAGAATCGTGACTCTTGACAGAAGCTTAGAAAGGTCAAATATCTCAATTCATAGCTCTACACACAAACATCAAGGGTTTATTAAGACATCATCGCTACCTCTTCTCACTTGCATTGTAACGCGTCGAGCAGAAATTCCACTGCAAAAAGCGCATACTGCACCACTCCTACTTCTGAAAGGTTTCGCTTCTCTTTCTAACTTACCACCTAGCATGCATCTGTTCTTGTCACACTTGGAAAGCTTAGCTGAAGACCACGATTGAGCCTCAAAGGCTTTTGTACGGATGTCACATAAATCTTAATTTCTTAAAGCTAATCAGTTTCTTATCGGGTTTTCAAATGCCATCTAAAGTGATGTGTTAGCTGATGTCTATTACAGGCAAAGATTATATACATACATGCTGTGTCATACATATAAAAGGCTAGCTTTTATCACAACGGTGATGAAAGTTGTAATGAAAATTACCATTGGAATAAAATTCTTTAAAGAAATAAAAATGCTTTACTACTCCTAGTATGCGCTGTAAGAATTATAAAACGTAATTGGTTGATAAAATACTACAAAACGTTTTAACTTTTAGTGACGGTGTCTGAGTTTATGCTATAAGTAGGTCATGGTGGATTGTCCTTGCACTTCGACTATAGTATTGACGCCGCCGTATATTTTTAAACAGATGCGTCCAGAAACATAAAATTGCTCAGGTAGGAGTTTCTTGTACAAAATTGTTTATGAAATTGAAATGAAATTATTTAATTTATAATACGTGAGCGAAAAACATGAAATTTTGTAATATTTTTTAATATTTTTGAATATTTTGTTCAACTACTTACTGGAAAACGATTTTTAAGATTCATGCCTCAAGAAAACGCATGATACAGGCTTCTGCTCTGTAAACGTGGGCTAAACAGTGTTTAACGTGGGTTAAAATAATAATAAAGGCAGTTAAAGATAGTTTGGAACATCGTTAAAACACCTGTAAACAAGTAGAAGTTCCTCTTTCTTTTCGAGCACGTAAGATTAGATGTCAGAACCTGGATGGGCGTCGTTAGTGGTAATGTTACTCCAGCGTTCACGGCTTCAGAACGCACGTTAACTCAATGGTTTCGGCTACTGTTACTGATCGTAGTCATTAAGCAGAGTCAAAGCCCATTTTGCAAACTCTGACAGTCGGGTTGACCACTAACCTGGCGAAGCCTAATCTAGATTGGGTCTGGTTTGCCCTCTGTGTTGCGGAGCTAGGATGTCAGTCGCTCTGTGTAAAAACCATTGCCCTCGTGAAATCTCCATGGTCAGGCAGCAGATTCGAACGGATTGTCGAGCGCACGGCTAGTTAGTTACCATATAAAGCCATAAATACCTACATATACTCATAAAGATAATAGTAACGATGAATAAATGAGCTTAATTCGATGATAATAAGCGTCGATCTGTTCTCCGATATCTCTATAAGGATGCCTTAACCGCTCAAGATTGAGTGTACAACTAAATAAGGATTGTAGATTTGGTTCACGCGTTATAAATTACTCGTAAGGTAAATTATTAGATACACTTTTAATATGTGACACCGGCTCTTGATATTTTGTACTAGTTATAACTGTAGTTATAGTAATTGTAATAACATGACTTTTATATAAAAATACCAAAATCTACAGTATCTCTTTTAAATCACAATACTTTACTACACAATAATGTATCTTTTATATGGATGGGTGGAATAACTTTTTTGTTACGTCAAAATGGATTCTTATTAGGTACTTAGCTTAACTAGACACTAGTTAAAAACAATAACTAAATAAAATCTGCCATTTATTACACCAGGCAGATAAGGGCGACACATAATGGCGCAGGCGCAAAGATTTTTATATGCTAAGAGTGGTGGATGACCACTCTTGTTGCCAGCTTAAACTGAGTCCGAGTCTTCGCTACAAATCCTGCCTTTGAAATGGTTAACACGTGTTTTATCATGGATTGGGGGGGCATTTAGATTAGATATATAGAGATATAGGGAGTTGTGAGGGGGATGGGGGGATGGATAGCGAGGGGTGGGGGAGGGATGAGGGGGGGATGGTGGGAGGTCGGGAGGGGGTGGGAGTGAACGATGGAGGGAGCTTGACATGCTCAATACTGTAGCTATCTACAGAGACGTATCCACGTAAAACTTACAGTCGTGTCAATTATACAGCCAACCAGGGATTCTTTGTTAAGATAGTTTAATATCTTTCTTCAGATCGTTTATGTACTCAATCATAGTACATCTTTATCGTATGTTACACTCTGCATCTGTGCATTAAAAGAAGCATTCGAATGCATCTATCTGTTAACAGCATCCGCCACACAAATAGCCGTTGCATTATGTAACCAAGAGCCAAGACCAAGATAATAATATTTAATGTCTGCCTGTCTGTGTGATTGTAGACAAAGCATAGTGCGGTGACTGGGGCGTGCCTGTGCCTACGAATTAGCACATTTCATAGCACCTAGTACTTTGACAGTGCAACCGGTAAGGTATCTAACTGCTGCATACCAGGGCGATGATAATCGTTATTGTAATGGTTTAGGTATTGCTGGATAAGTTCTGCGCTAAAGTTCTGGCCGAGATCGTTTGGTTTTATTTTATTTATACCTATAAATACAAACCATTTTAATAAGGAGCTAGAGTGGTACATCCGATTTTTGCTCACATATAACGACTGCCACGATCACACCAACCTTAATTCAGAAACTAATTCGGCATACATTGCTCGTTGAAGTAAGGACATTGCAATTAACATAACCAAGCCTCCCAGCAATGTATGCCGAATTAGTCTTTGAATTCACGAAGGTGTGATCGTGGCTTTAGATTACACTTCCTATATTAGGAGTTATAAATTAGGAGATGACGAAAGCGAACGTCACGAAATGTATGGGATGACAGTTGACATATTATGTCATCCCATACATTTTATTTTCGATTTAGTCAAATGGCAAGTTGCAAGTTGCCCCTGTATAAAACAAACGGCTGATAATGTCTTGTGAATCTTGTGATATCAGAATTGTTTCCTTAGCGTTTGTAATAAATACAGTATAATAACCATAAAAGAGGACAATAAGCTCGTGAAACTGAAGAATATTTTCCGAGAAACATAGATCGGAATAACAATAAATATTTCCATGGAAACTGCGACAGCGAAAGCGCATTGGCTTTTTTGTATTAAAACATTAAAACCTGTACAGTACCTGGGCAATCGAGCTTTGATCTGTATAATTTTCCAGTAACGGATGGCGTTGTAGGGTTTCTGAAAGGCGCAATTTTCAAAAAATGGTAAAAAAACGGAGAAAATTAGTTTTCCCAGACATGAGATCCAGCTAATAGATTTTTTGCCTCCGAAAACCCCCGTGCAGTGAATTTCATCGAAATTGTTAGAGCCGTTGCACGGTGTATTTTGCCTTATGGGTATTTTAATTAAGGGTACCATTTAGTTATAGTAATAACTGTCTCGTAACTCGTAAGTAACTAAAGTTGTTTTATCAATACCGGAAGTGAGTTTGAAGGGGTGCAGTAATCACGTGATCGTGACATGACATAACCGATGGGGTGTCGACATGAAAACCATCGATGCACTGTTACGAATTAATTTCCATAAACATTGTAACATGGTTACATCAATCATTAGTTAAACCAAACACCGTGAAAGGCGAATAATTCTGATTAACTAAGTAGGTACGGTCAACAACACATCAGAGAAAGCAGTTGCACTTCGAACATCAAAGTTACTGCGAAGTATTAAAGGCGGTCAATGTTTCTACTACGAGTATCTGACTGTACCTAATAACGTCCATGGGAACGTTTTGTCTTATTAAAGGTGAATGTCCGATTTGGGCTACTGTTGCAATCGTTAATTGTAATGAATCATAGCGTTTTTTGTAAGGAAGTCGCGTCGTTAGTAATCTTTTTATCTGCAATCTAAGTCAACTATGGTCCGATTTATTTTAGGTGGTCAGTTTAAGCAAGTTTGCAATCAATAATTCTTTGATTCCGTAAAAAAAAATGGTTTAAGAAGTGAATGAAAAACACTGTGATTTTCTATTTAGAGTGGATCGGGATTTTGATTTTATCTCTTTAGAATAGAATATAATCTTTATTTGTATTAAATATGGTAGATAGTTGTAACATAATATTGTAATAGGAGAATCACACATTCAACCAATATTAATTTGGTATAAAATACTTTTTAGACGTTAAAAAAATATCCTCACTACTTCTATTTACGCGCTCTTCGACATCATCTCTTTAAAGATATGTCGATTTGCAACGTCGTTATGTATAGACATTATGTTGAGGAAAAGCGAAAAAATGTGCTTTGATATACAGGGTGTAAGAGACGGTGTACCGAAAACTGAAAGGGCGTGCTCAGTCAGTGAAACTGAACAACTTTCCTAAAGAAACATGTTGGGAAATGAAAAAAATATTTGACCTCTCCATACAAATTGGCCACTCTGGTCGAACAGTTTGTATAGATAGGTAATTTTTTTTTCATTTCCCAACATATGTTTCTTTGGGAAAGTTGTTCAGTTTCGTTGACTGAGCACTCCCTTTCAGTTTTCAGTGCACCGTCCCTTACACCCTTTATTTTTTTCGAAAATAAAATGTCAATGTTGAATCAACATGATACAAATTTAATGAACGAAAGCAGACCAATAACGTAACGAAGCTTTTCTTAACAGGTTCTCTCTTTTAAACAATAGCAATTAAGACTTTTGCATCTACATAATAATTATACAATAGTTATGTTCTGTGATAGAATATGAACCTCCAAAGCTGTTATTATTTTGAATTAAAAAGAGTTAGAGCAAGGTCAAAAGCCAAAAAGTATGCAAGTTAGATCGAGAACCTGTTTCATCGCTTGGCGCTTATGGAAAAGTTTGCGGTGCTATCTAAATGGACACATTATTGTTTTATTTTATTTAAAATTGCCAAACGAAGCCCGAGAAGGTTGAGATGCCAAGGTCAATGATGTCAGGAATTTTGTGATCGCAGAAACCACAGACTATACCTACTTAATAAGTATTATAAGCTACAAAGTAGAAAAGTTATAAGCTAGTAGCAAAAAGATCTCGATGTTTGTTATATTGATGTTGATGATATGTACTCTTAGGTAAAACTGAATAACTTAAAAAAAAACTGCATACGAGTCTACCACCTGAACTGCAATTTAGTATGGAACGATGGATCTTTTTTTATTTCTCAACATATTTTATGGTTCTTTGAGAAAGTTGTTCAGTTTCATGGGTTAAGGTCACCCCTTGAGGATGTTAATTCAAAAGTTACCTCGTATGGTATGACCCATTATTATGATATTTATTCAGATTATAATAGTGAGTACTTCACATAATGTTTGAGTCCAATTATTATTTTAATACGTTGTTTACATTGGTGGACGTAAAAACGTGATGATATGACAACTCACGAAACGTTCATCCAGCAAATGATTGCAAAACTATCTACAATTATACCATAAAAAATATCAATACGAACTAAATGTTAAAAGAGTATGATAGATTTTTTCGTTTAATACAATCAATCGTATTTATGCCAAGCATACAAAAAAACACCGCTCTTGGCAAATTATAATGCACCTAATTAGCAAATGAGTGCAAAATGATAATTTTTTCACGTCATCGATTCTAATACATGACTCTAAATTATGAATTTTAGTAACATTTAAATGTACCTAGATAAAATCTTTTGGAAAAATAAATTATTTTAGATTTTGCAAACAGCACGCGTTGATGTCTTTTCTTAAGACTTTTATCTTGAGTGAGTCTCTACAATCTACATGTGCCTTAGAAATGCAAAATTTTTATTTGCGTCAGTAAGAACGTGATTGGGCACGTTAATTTGTGGTAAAGCCTCACACGTGGATATTTATATTATTAGATCGAAACAATTTAAATGACGATAAAATATAAAAAGTATAAGAGAAAAGTACCAACCTGCACACAGAAACAGATATAAAACACTGGCACACAATCCTCAAAAGAGTTCAGAGCACTGGCACTTTACAAAAAAGGTAAAAATGACAAAATAAAAAGAAAAAGGACGGTTAACGTTCCGTATTTGAAATTGGAACGGCGGCGTCGGCGGTGCGCGCGCGAGTGGCGACCGGTCACATGCGCCCGCCCAGCGGTGAGAGGTTATGCTGCCAAGTTGAAACGGCAGGTTGATTACTCACCCCTCACTTAAGGGACTTATACACTACGACACAACAGGTGGTTTGCTGATCCTTATCTAGTCATAATTAAAGTATTGTTTAAGTTATCTGGTTAATAAATCGTTTAAATCTGTTTAATGCCTAATTGTATAACACAGCAGGTTTTTTATTTTGTTAAATGTATCTTAATGCAGTATTTAGATAACTAAAAATAGTAAAAAATAAAAAATATGAAGTCAGGTTTTGTAGAGCAAAAATTACGTTTTAAGTTCTTCCACTTACAGTAGTTTTATTTTTATAGAGGTAAACTGATTCAACTGAATGTTCTTGTTAAAAATGGTTTTAAAAGGTTAAGCTAATTAAAGAAACAAGGAAATGGCAAGCATCAGCATCAGCTTAGGAGATTGTCAGTTAATTTTGTTTTTGGTCTTAATTTTATTTTGCAACTTTACATTCACTAAAAGTTTTTATTTTAGTTCGAAAAATGTGTAGAGATATCGTAAAAGTCACATATGTTAGTTTTTTTTATTTTTTTGTCAAGGATTAGTATTCAAAAGAGTAGAAATGGAGTATCAATGGAAACTTTTTAAAGGCTTTAGTTCCCATTAATATCGTTTACATACTACCGTGACGGTGACGGGAAGTGTGCGTGCAGACGACCTACTCGTAAGTCTCCTTGACGCACTTCTAAACATGTCCGCGTATTACCGGCGCAGGCGCATAGGAAGAATATATGGTCTTTTTAAATTCATTTTAACAAATTTATTTTTGTTATAAAGTGGTCTTTTTTACAATAGGCCTTCTTTGCTTTGAACATTTGTTTGTTAGGATTTTTTTCAAGTAGATAACTAAGTGAACATGCAAGATGGGAACCTAACCTGATGGTGAGATGACCCATAGGTAGAGGCATACCTCTATAGGGGTCTAGACAATGTGCTATTAAATTTAGAGATGACAAAAGCGATCGTCATAATATATTATGTCAAATTTCATCTCATACATTTGCATGACGTTCGCTTTCGTCAAATATAGCAAGCAAGTTGTCACATCGTTGTGTATATCCCCAGGATCTATTCCATAGATTAGTATGTATGTAGAGGGCTAAACTATTCGCAGATGGAAGATGGTGACAGGAGTGCATTGCAGTCATATAATATTTTGCTTGTAAAGTATTCTACAAGGTGTAACAGAAAGGGTATATCAACCCTGAAGGATGTGATTCTGCCCATGAAACTGAACAACTTTCCCTAAGGAACATAGGTCGAAATACGAAAAAAATTTTGACCTCCCATACAAAATGCGCGATCAGCTGATTCAGTTTCTATGGGAGGTCAAAATTTTTTTTTCGTTGTTTGACTTATGTTCCTTAGGGAAAGTTGTTCAGTTTCATGGGCAGAATCACATCCTTCAGGGTTGATATACCCTTTTTGTTCCACCTTGTATACCATAACATTTGTGGCATGCAGTTACAGTCATACAGTAAATGAATCCCTACTATCTTCGAAAAATGACACAAACAAATAATAACGGTCAGAAGTAACCAGTTTACTGTTTTCTTGGAAAAGACCCTGTGTGTTGCACGCCGCAGGTAAGCTGTTATCGCCCGCGGACCTACCCGGAATCGCCGCCTGATTGGAACGTTTTGCTTTTATTGTAATGACTTATAATAACTGCATTATGAATTCCAAACCGACCAGGAGCGCAGAACAAAGTAATAGTACTATCATACCGAACGGACACTCTCCACCCCCCGCCCGCAATCTTCCCCGCACCGCCGCGCGCATCCGCCCGCGCGATTCTCGTAGTACAGTCAAGAGCTCATCAAGCTTGACATATTGGACTTTGTACCATTCTTATTTCAATAGATGTACGGGCTAGAGTCGCACTGCGAGTGTCAAGCTTGACCTGTCGTTGACGTGTCGTGTCGTTGACGTAAAAATTTACAGTAAACATTTACAATAAGATTTCAAAGGAATTGCAGGAAGAAGAGAATATAAACAAGTTTAAAATGCGCTTGAAAAACTTTCTCTTTCAAAAATGTTTTTACACACTGCAAGAGTTTTTTAATGAATAATCTTAACTGACTGTCGAATTGAATTGGTTTTTTTTTTCCTTTTCCTTAGATTTTATTTATGTGACTATTTATTATGTTGAACTGTATTACGTTTTATAACTATTGACTGACAAATTTTAATTTCTAATGTTTAAAAATACTAATTTCTAATATTTAAATTATATTCATTGTTATTGCCACGTTCCATTTCTGATAATTAATTTCTGATTTAATTAAAATTATTATAATATAGTTATAGTAACTTAGTAATAATAATTGTTGTGCCCTTCTGGGTCTACATGTGTAACTATGTATATATGATAACACCTTGACTGTACTTATGAATATGCGCAGGCCTACGCGACGACAGTCCAATTTCAAATTCGCGCTCGTTGTATGCAGTGTCCGGGGTGTTTCAGGTGTTTCAGTCCGGGGTATTGTTGTATTGTAACATAATGATTGTCAAGAGCAGTCCCGTCCGTACGCTGACTGTGATAAGCGCGGTAAAAAGTCCAATGTCAAATTTGACGTGCTCTTGACTGTACGTAATTAGGCTATGATTAACTTTTGACCGTTGTTGCTGTTCTTTGTTAGGAATAAAATATGTTTTTATCTGTATCTTTACCAACCAGATTGAAGGTTTTCTTTTATACAGGGTGTAAGGAAAGGTACCGATTTCCGAACAAAGTACATAGAAGTACATATTAATTATAAAAAATATCATAAAATACTACTTCCTATGAAAAAAAGGTTGTCAACCCTATTCTAAGAATCGCAACTCGCCGCGGCCCCCCGTTCAGTAAATAACTTCATTCACAAGCGAGCAACAGAGATAGGAGATAGAAAACTACGTAAGGACGACACTTGAGGCAAATACTCACGTCTATCGGTGCGATAGTCTTGAGTTTGGTGAGGGTTGACACAATTAAATTTTAATATTAATTTTTAAATTCTGTTATTTTTTTTATTGTTTAAACATGCTTATTGTTCTTTATTCTACTTATAGATCATGTGGTTAAAAGGAAATCGGTACTTTTCCTTACACCCTGTATAAAACGACCTACGTACATACAAACGGAACTGCTGCAGTAAGGTAGAGCTTCCCTTTCGTTTTAGAGTTCAGGGTTTGAAGCCGAAATACGACGAAGCAAGCTCGCTGACAATACTTAACTTTTTCTTAGCTAAAAAAGCAAACTGAGTAGCTGGATAGAACTGGTGTAGGTAGTTATAATCATGCCATTCACGTAAATAATAATGAATGAAATGTTACGGTCATCTCCAAAACGAATTGCTTCAAAGGCGACGAGACACACAGCAGTCGTCATGCATCAATGCCAAGCAGAGTTCGTTAGTATTATATAGTCTAAGCAGAGTTCTAATACGCCTCTTATACACTTTGTGGGGCCTAAAGACGTAAATGCCTGGCAGATAGGCAAAGTATCAGAATGACTGAAATGACTGAAACTGCAAGACAGGGAGCCACGTCAAGAATTTTAGCTTTTTTGGTACTTTGTAGAAAGGAAGGTTCAATTGTCACCAAGCCTCTTAGCGTTGCAGCTGACAATATGGACCACGGTTGTTGGTGACCGCAGAATGTAGAAGAACGCTGCTGCCCGTGCTCCGGTTCATAAGCCCTTAGTCGCCTCTTACGATACCCACGGTATGCATGAGTTGGTTGTTTGTCACCACACGGGCTGGCTTTTACGAGGTTATTATTGGCCTCTTTTAAACCCTCCCACTACCAAAAAAATATTCTGAAGAATTATGTTTGGTCTGAGACTCCTGAGTAGCATGAACAGAATCTGGAGGTTGATTATGGGTTAAATAAAAAATATATGATGAAAAACATAATGACTTCTTCTTTTGTTAGGTCGTACGAAAAAATACGTCTAATTATGATAAATCATAAAATCCCCTTCCCCCCTTATCGTCATCAGTCGTGATGTTTTTCAAACGTATTTCTAACCCTCCTAAACCCTGTTTGAACTTCACGTGATTACATTTGACCCCTAAAGTAAAGCAAAGTATATATTACGCCGGACTTTCGGTCATGCTCCAGTGCTTGAGTCCCACTTGCCCCCGTCTCAAGCCACTTCCTGTCGCATGCCGAGGGTTAAGGTTACATGCTGAGGGAAATCAGAACAACGGATGGCCTCTAATTTCAAAACTGTTCGGGACTTTTTTATGAGTTTAATCTTTGTCAACTGCATAACAGTTTATTGGTGACTAGCTGTTGCCCGCGACTCCGTCCGCGTGGGGTTCAGAAAAAGTAGCTAATGACTTTTCCCATGGTTCAAACTATCTTCGTACTAAGTTTTTATCACAATCGGTTTATCGGATTAGTCATAAAAGCGTAACAGACAGACAGACAGTGCAGTTCTCGCCTTTATATTATTAGGGATACAGAGTACCGATAATACGGATTTTTGTAAATTAAACACCTCTTGTCTACGTGTGGACTGTTAGGTCGCCCACTATCCTCGTAAGTGTCAAATCATAGTCGAATTCCACGCGGAATAACTATGATACGGGTTTTGTTATTTCTTATACAAAACAAAGCCTAAATCTGAGGCTCAGTCACTTTAGCTTCTGTGGCTACTGAAAAAAGAGCGGTACAAAGTCCAACGTGTCTAGCTTCACATGCTTTTAACTCTACATGTACCTACCTACATACAAAACTGTTAGACTTCGCTTCCGTACAATCTTTGTAACTTATCTCTCCCCTTAAAAGACAATTCCTAAAAAACAATGATTCACTTCTCTCTTTATTTTTTGAAGTATTACGTTTAAAAGTACCTATTTCCTAAGTTTTCAAAACTTTTGAACTTTCATATTTTTTTTTTACATTTGTTGCACCACCATGCCGAAACAGGAATTTTTTTATTATTATTTTTACAATAAAACTAAATCTAGATTTTACCAATCTTTAGCTGACAAATCTTCACAAACAACTGGAACGGATCGAACGGAATTTTCAACAACTTATTTGACTTTTTCCGTACAAAATTATAAGCTTTGTTTGATTTCAGCTCGATTTCACAGCTTGAAACTTTGAACTCGCCTATTGTCTGCTTGATACTTATGAGTTTAATCTTTGTCAACTGCATAACAGTTTATTGGTGACTAGCTGTTGCCCGCGACTCCGTCCGCGTGGGGTTCAGAAAAAGTAGCTAATGACTTTTCCCATGGTTCAAACTATCTTCGTACCAAGTTTTTATCACAATCGGTTTATCGGATTAGTCATAAAAGCGTAACAGACAGACAGACAGTGCAGTTCTCGCCTTTATATTATTAGGGATACAGAGTACCGATAATACGGATTTTTGTAAATTAAACACCTCTTGTCTACGTGTGGACTGTTAGGTCGCCCACTATCCTCGTAAGTGTCAAATCATAGTCGAATTCCACGCGGAATAACTATGATACGGGTTTTGTTATTTCTTATACAAAACAAAGCCTAAATCTGAGGCTCAGTCACTTTAGCTTCTGTGGCTACTGAAAAAAGAGCGGTACAAAGTCCAACGTGTCTAGCTTCACATGCTTTTAACTCTACATGTACCTACCTACATACAAAACTGTTAGACTTCGCTTCCGTACAATCTTTGTAACTTATCTCTCCCCTTAAAAGACAATTCCTAAAAAACAATGATTCACTTCTCTCTTTATTTTTTGAAGTATTACGTTTAAAAGTACCTATTTCCTAAGTTTTCAAAACTTTTGAACTTTCATATTTTTTTTTACATTTGTTGCACCACCATGCCGAAACAGGAATTTTTTTATTATTATTTTTACAATAAAACTAAATCTAGATTTTACCAATCTTTAGCTGACAAATCTTCACAAACAACTGGAACGGATCAAACGGAATTTTCAACAACTTATTTGACTTTTTCCGTACAAAATTATAAGCTTTGTTTGATTTCAGCTCGATTTCACAGCTTGAAACTTTGAACTCGCCTATTGTCTGCTTGAATGAACCGATTGCAATAAAAAAAAGTTCAAATATTGCACGAAAGCAACCCAAATACGTTATTGAAAACCCCGTTTAAGTCGTTCAAGTAGTTTGTGAGGTATTGGTGCGGCCACTTAAAATTTCGCGAACCTTCTGTTTGAGAGAACCGTTTGCAATGAAATAAAGCTTAGGTATATGTTGCACAGAAAGAAGCCCGATAAATACGTTTAGTAGTTTGTGAGTTATTGGTGCCGCCGCTTGAAACTTAGTGTATTTTATGTCTGAGTGAACCGTTTGCAATGAAACTAAGCATACATGTTGCATGAAGTAAGCCAAAAAAGTAGTTGAAAACCTCGTTTTAATCGGTTCAGTTGTTTGTGAGATATTGGCGCCTCCGCTGGAAATTTCGCGTACCTGTCTGAGTGAGCCGTTTTCAATGAAAGTAAGCTAATATGTTGCAAAGAAGAAAGCTTGACAGTTTATCGAAAACCCCGTTTGAAACAGTTCAATAGTTTGTGAGTTATTTGCGCCGCCGCATGAAACTTAGCGTACCTTCTGTCTGAGTGAACCGTTTGCAATGAAACCAAACTTTTATGTTGCACAAAAGTAAGCCAAACTCGTAATTGAAAACTCAGTTTGAATCGGTTTATGAGTTATTATCGTACAGGCAATTTGATACTTTACATTAGTGTAGCTTCTGATTGAAAGAACCGATTTGAATGAAACATAGCCTATATGTTGCTCAGAGCTAAGCTGAATCTATCTGCGAAAACAGCGAGAAAATCTGTTCAGTAGTTTCGGAGTTTATCGAAAACATACAGACAGACAGACAGACAAAAAGTGCAGAAAACATATTTTTGAGTTCTATTAGTCGTTTCTTATCGCCCACACTATTTTTTTAATAAATTTATCAAAAGTACAGACACGCGGTTTCTACTCTTTTATTATATGTATAGATATATAGATATACCTACAGTATTCTTAATTTAGCAGTGCACTTGATTTGGTCGTCTAGTTTCACAAGTACCACTGGATTTGTACCACTAGTACTACAAATAGACAGTAGGGTCCCACTAAAAGATGCGATACCTTGTTAATATTTATTGATATTCCTCCAATATTTAAGGATTTGCGTCCAAGTATATTATTTTAAATGATTTAAATTAATTTCACGGTGATAATCAAATGTTAATGTGAAACTTTCCGTTTTTAGCATTGTATGTTTTATAGTATTTACTGCAAAAGGTGTATGTACCTCTAAAATCTTCATCTCTTCCTATGCGTGTCAGGTATCGAAGGATTCTTAACTAGAGCAGCGTCATTTTTGGCGTCATCATGTTAATGAATTCTTGCCTACCTAATTACCTACAGGGTGTAAGGGACATGATAATACAATGAAACTGAACAACTTTCAGTGAATTAAACTTTAAGGAAATGAAAAAAAATCGGCCTCCATAAAATTTGCAAACTTGATTGGACAGTTTGTATGGAAAGGCCAGTATTTTTCATTTTCTGAAAGATTTATTCACTGAAAGTTGTTCAGTTACGTTGATTTATCATGCTCTTTAAGTTTTCGTAAACGTGACCCTTACAACCTGTATACAGCGATCGCAAACTTTCTGTCAGGCTGCGTGGCAACAATGAAACAGCGGTCGTATAAAAAGAAACAAAACTACTTGTTGTAGAGTTCCATATTTCATGGATTTCGTCAGCAGAAGACCGTTTTTAGAGTTACGTACCCAAAGGGTAAAAAACGGGACCCTATTGATATGCTTTCGATGTCTGTCTGTCTGTCAGCGGGCTGTATCTCATGAACCGTAATAGGTAGAAATTTGAAATTTCCACAAATTGTTTATATCTGTTGCCGCTACAACACCAAAGTCAGCTGTTTTTACACCATTTTGTTTGAGTTCTATCTCATGAACAGTAATAGCTAGACAGTTAAAATTTTCACAGATTATGTATTTCTAGTGCCGCTATAACAACAAATACTAAAATAAAAAAAAAGTAATAAATTAAGGGGAGCTCCCATACTAAACACCTTTTTTAGGGTTCCGATACCAAAATGGTAAAAAAAAGGAACCCTTATGGTGCCGCTCTGTCTGTCTGTCTGTCTGTCTGTCCGTCTGTCTGTCACACCTCTATATCTCAGCAACCACTTACGCTATCGAGCTGAAATTTGGAATAGTTTTAGAATATAGTTGCCCAACTTAATTGCACATGAAAATTTTTTGAAAAAAGTATGATTATTAATGTAAAGGGGGCCAAAATAGGGGGGGCCAAATTTCAAATTGTCGCTACTAGGTCGAGTGGGGTATCATATGAAAGGGCTTTACTTGTACATTTTAAAATATATTTTTGTATTTTTTTAAGTTTCTTAGTTTTCAAGTTATGATGAAAAATGTCAAAAAAATACCATTCCCCCCCCCTTATCTCCGAAGTTTGAGTAAGAGAAAATCTGAATTAATTACAGTTGACAGAGGTTTATGTAAACTTTACAGCAAAAATAAAACGATCTTTCTAAGTTGCACAGTTTTTCAGAAATCTGCAAAAAACCTTTACAAACAAATTTAGTTTTGCGGTCCTGAAAATGGACTTTATTGCTTCTAAAAATACTATAGGTATATCGGAACCCTCGGCGCGCGAGTCCGACTCGCACTTGACCGGTTTTTTTTTAGGCGATTTTTGTTCTAGCTCTATCTTAAAAACGGGAGCACTTACAAACGTGAAAATTGGTATTTATAGTGCTTAAGCTATAAAATAAAAACGAATAATAAAATCTGGGCAAGCGCGTCACGGACTCAAAAAATCTAGCACAGTAACTTACTGAAATTTCAACTAATACAATTATGATTATGTGGTGGTACGGAACGCTCGGAGCGCGAGTCCAACTCGCACTTGGCCGTTTTTTAGCTGTTAGTCTTTTACTTTGTTTTTATTCCGAAGGTTTCAACACTTGACGTTATGAATTAAAATAAACCTCTAATAATGACCACAGAGGAATACAATATGACTAAGCTGTTCTCGCATACTTACATTGAATGGAATACTAAAGTCTTAAAGAACCCAATCTCTCGCGAATCATGACCTCAACATGCCTCAACGCCTTCTCCGCTCATTCTTCCGACAGAAATGCATAATTAATATGATATGCAAACATATTCTACTAGTTTAACACGTGTGTTGCTACTTTTGCAAAATTAATAAATTGAAACCATAAAATATGTCGTCTGTTACTTTAATGTTAATAAGCTCTTGATGATGACTTGTGTGACTTGTGTCTCTTGAGGGTGTGATGACTTGTGACTTGTGTTTTCACCCTCTTTTCTTTCCGCTTTTACTCGTATTAACTTTTTTCGAAATAGGTATATTTCAAAGTCACGATATCTGATCATATGTGATGAGTTGGTGCTTTGGAAGTTAAGAGCCACGCTTTTGTCGATTGAGCAAATTCCACGTTCACTTTCAAGAAAACAAATTAAACTGTTATAAATAGTTAAAACCTAAAGTGTCCTTGAATATATTTTTGAGGTTAAGGTACTTATTAAACGAGCAATATTTTTATAATCGGTTTCGTGAATACAGTAAAAACAATTTTGATGACAATTACTATATGGGTGTTTTCGGGGGCGAAACATTTATCTAACTAGGTCTCATGTCTGAGAAAAGTCTGTCTATTTTTTTGAGCATTTCTTGAAAATAGCGCGTTTAAGAAACCCTACAGCGCCATCTGTTAATGGGCTTTTGTCAAGATTAAACAGAGCGAAGCTCAGTCGCCCAGGCACTATAGACTTATTTTGAATATAACCATTAACAAAAGACAGCATTTGGCTTTAGGGCAGCACACCCGTCAAACGGTTGTTCTAGGTAATGCTGTCTTATTAATGGATCTTGGATTAGAAAGAATAATTCTCCTTTTTATTAATTAATTTTTAACTACTTTCAGATGGACACTTAGTAGAATCAGCGCCATTGTACCTGCCTACCTGCATCCTGAGAGCGACGCTCCTCAATGGGATCTTCCAACGCTGATGTCACGGGGAAGGCATCGCAAATATCTCACTATGTTTGCACAATGATTATGCATATAAAGATACCTCACTCACTTCTACTTTACAATCAGCAGTAGGAATGTAACTGATGTATGTACTTACACTGGGGATTAGGTTACGTTAGAACTAGGTTAATGACAAGTAACAATAAATGAATACCATTTCTTTTATCTTATTTGATTATAAAAAAGTTCATCTAAGTATATTTAAAAAAAAGGAAATAGATATTCATTAAAAGATAACCTGAAGATGTCGTCGGTGTCTGTGTTTCAAGAGACATATAAAAGCAAAAATTTAAGGACTCTTAAAATTTCAAAGATATACACCGTGTGAACCAGACGTTGTTGTTTACAATCTCAAAGCTTCAGTAGAATGGCAAGACGCAAATAAGTAAAAAACGGTAAGAAAAAGATGGGTAAAAAACCGCCAGCTTATAGTGAATCCCAACGGTCAAAGGCTGGCATGGCGGTTGGAGGATCAGGGCCGGGTGAGTCATCGCAGGATATGATGCGGTGCGTGAGTGCGTGATTTGATGCTTTTTGCTTGATATTTTGAACTTTATACCCTTAAGATTAGGGTAGAATTCAGAGCTGAGCAGAACACAGAGCTTTCCCTGTGTTTTGCACATAGAATTACTGCTGAATCTATAGTAAAGGATGTTGTAATTTTGCACTTGTCATTGCTTGAGTTTTAAATACAGGGTGTTAGGGACAGCCTTCCGAATACTGAAGGGGCATGATCAGTCAACGACACTGATCAACTTTCAGTGAACAAAACTTTCAGGAAACGAAAAAAAAATCCGCGTCTTCATACAAAATTGTAAACTTGACCGGGCAGTTTGTATGGAGAAGTCGATTTCTTTTTTCTTTTCCTGAAAGTTTTGTTTACTGAAAGTTGTTCAGTGTCGTTGACTGATCATGCCCCTTCAGTATTCGGAAGGCTGCCCTTACACCCTGTATACACCAAAAATTTTAAATTTCAGTTAAGAAACTTATCGAAACAAAGTTCTTATTTCCAGGCTGTATGTATTCTCTGTCAGAAAAGTTTAGATTAGTCACTTATCTGCAATACCCTATTAAACCGAAGACAAAAAAAAACGGATTCGTAGTTTTTTCGCCATACATTTTCATTATCATTAAATACGCAATGATGGGCTAATCGAATAAAAATACTAATCTAATGTCATCTCCGTATATCATATCTTTAGATTAGAATCTTGTCAACAAAACAAAAACATTGTAGACATCAGACATAAGGCAGTAAAGCTGCCGTTATTCATAATCTAAGGTCTACAGTATCCGGGAATGTTAGTACATCACTTACAGGCAAAGAGATTTGAATCTCGTCATCTGAGCTTACAAGAAAGAACGCGACTTTTCGTCAGATTTTCCGTATATTTTCCGTGATCAAATTTTTGAAGTGACGCACGGGTTTTCTTGAACATTATACATGTATAAATTTTTTTTTGAAATTTGTTGACAAGGTTCTTATATAAATAAAGATCTGACTAATCATATTCGTTGTTTTATTTGATTTGCATAAGATTTGAGGATTACTTTGAGCCCATCATTGTATGAAAATGTATGGCTGAAAAACTACGGACCCGTTTTCTTTGCTCTTCAACGTATAAGGATATTTATACTCGTAACCTTTTAATTAATCTCAGAAAAGTTGTTAGCGTGAATGCAAGTTTAAGATAAACTTTTAATTAATTTAAATATAAATAATAGACATTAAAAAATTATAAAAATCTTTCTATCCGGCCCAAGATATGCTTTAGATATCCTCTATCTAAAGTTTAGATAAAGGAGCAGACGCGCCGCTGCCCTATAGGAGTCGTATTTCTTACAGGATTAATTAGCAGACTTTACACTTGCAACTTATTAAAATAAAAGCAACACAAGCTTCATACTTGGAAGGATGAGCTACAAATTAGCATCAGTGCATTGCTTTGAGCATACATGCGAAAGGTTGCATCCTGTCGACACATACTGAAAGGTAACTTGCACGCAGATATGAGCTGCGGTTAAGGCACAGGGTTTAATTTTGCTTGCTCGCACAGCTCGCACGCTACGTAACGCAGCACAGGTCCGTCTAGCATGACGACTCGCCCCGCATTGACTTCATAGACGAGGGCGGGGTATGGGCTGGGTAAAAGTGGGAATTTAGTCGGTTTTTTTAAGGAATTAGCTACATTTTTATAAAATTTCAAAAATAAGCCGACCACATCAATAAACGTGGTTTTGTAAATAAGGTTATAAATTTTCGTATATTTCTGATAAGAATTGCAGCAGTAAAGTGGTTACAAGTGGAAAAACAGGGGTCATTTTGGATTTTTTTTTCTTGAGTTATATTCAATAAATCAATTTTTGAGGCCGACCACATCACTTGTAGATTACTAGATTTTATTTTCGTCAAAAAATCTGCCAATTTTAGTATCTAAAAATGATTACAAAGTTACTCAATTTTAGGGTCAAGTAGGAATGCCTAGCCTTAAACTGAATCGGATGTAGTGCGTAATGTACCATAGAACGTTCTATTCGGATCAGACGTAGTGCGTACTCTTAAGTCCGGAGTTGGACCTCGCCATTAACTCTATTACAGCGTCTCCGACTTATTTGCAGAGCAGTGACTGCGCGACGGGGCAGATACAAACAAAAGCACCTCTAAAATTTATCAATTTGTCTTTAATATTCACATCATATAAATAATATAGTTTTGAAATAATTGCATCATTTATGCTGCTTATGTAGGTAGGTATAACATACAAAGTATGTAGGTAATAAAATTACACTATAACGATGAATTATAAAAGTGAAACTTTGTATCACGTTGCGCGATAATTTTCATAAATCTGGTTCTGGTTTACTCAGTCTCACCGTCACTAAAATAAAATTATACAACCATAAATACTTACATGCTAAGTGATTTTCAAAAGTTTTGAGCAATCGTCACTCTAAAACTTCTACACAGAGAATGAAGAAAAGTTCATTAGCAGCAGGTTGGAGTAATCGCTGAACACTCAGTATTTTCAGGCTTAGGAACCAGCCTCTACAAACATAAAAAAATAAAAAATAAACGTTAACTATCAATAAACTTTCGCCAACTGTCCGATGGTCCGTGTGGTGGTGGTGGTGGTGATATTAGAATACATTTATGAGTAAACGTACCATTTTCTTTTTAAACTTTAAACCTACATGCATTAAATGTGTGATTTGCAAAGTTTCTCCTTTTCTTTTTGCTCTTTTCCAATTTGAAGTTTCGATTTCTTATAGCCTGACGTCTGGCGGGGACTGGGTCCTTGAATCGGTGATTACGTCATCATTCCCTTTCCAACGCCCAATAAAAACAAAAAAGTTGCAGGTAAGGTGACAGTTGTAAGCAACCTTTTGCGAGGACTGGATTACTTTAAGCTTTTTTTAAAAGTTGGGATTCGATATAAAATTAGATGATAAAAATAAAAAAATCATTTCATACTACAGTTACTAGCCGAGTAAATATTAAAGTAAGATGAAACATTTTTGCGATAAAATCCAAGTATAATTTTTATAACGTCATACATAAGGCATTATCTCTCAACATATTGATCAATTAAACTCCAAATAGTAAAAATAAAACAGAACATAAAGCCTGTGAATGAGTTTAGAATTTTATTGATAGTTTTATTCACGGTAGAGAGAAAACCATATGTGAGATAGCTGGGTGAAAGAAGGTAAAGGAACTGGAGGGAAAGTATCATAAATAAGTAATGGCAAATTTTACTGAAAGCAAATATGCTTGCTTCATCGCATTTATGAGATTTGATAAATTGCCTGCTTAAACCGGAAAACTATTTTTTTTGTTGTTGAATAAGTTGATTATTTTCCATTTATGACAGTTTCTCCACCCTGTATATTTCGAGATCAAACAATATATTAATATAGCTGTTCTATTCATGCAAAATAATGCTAGAATTATACCTTTTTTACTATTTCTAGTTATAAGTACTCGCAAAATCGAAAAAAAAAAAACATTA
The DNA here is from genome assembly GCA_947532105.1 of Athrips mouffetella. NCBI lineage: Eukaryota > Metazoa > Arthropoda > Insecta > Lepidoptera > Gelechiidae > Athrips > Athrips mouffetella. The sequence goes on along the minus strand of OX383957.1, from coordinate 23,846,703 downwards.
TATCGAAATGGTTTTCTCTTACCTTCAGCTGCTTCTTGATAAAGGTATGCAAATGACATAGTGAATGTTTCAAAATTTGTCAAAACATGCGCACGAGTCGCATTTAACCTAACATTTACTCGTTCGGTGTCAAGGTGATTCGATCTATCCGTTAAACTGGTTCTGTTGCGTATAGATTGGATTATTATAATTAGATCTGAGCACCGGATTACATAGCTACTTTATTTAGATTTATTCGTTGCTTAAAATTTTTGATTCATACATTTTTAATTAGCTTAAACTTTGCTAAATAATGTACATATTCCTGTAAAAGCCTGATCACAGGTAAATCGAAGAATTTACCGCAAAATCTTAAAATAAACAAAGCTAACGGATTAGTTAGGTTAGGTTAAAATTCACCGGTAAATCCTAAAATTTACCCAGTCCGGTGGATTTTAAGGAAACTTGTAAGTAGATTTTAATGCTTTACGATAGTGGCAGTTTTTATAAAGAAAATATTTAGTGGTAACTACTATCTACCTGTATAAAATAAGTGCTACAACTACAAACAACTGTTCAGTTTGCAGAGGTCTAAAGGTTAAAAAGGGATTCCTAGTTTTATTACGGAAAAAATCGACAAGTCCTTTGTTTGTAAAGAGTAAAGAAAAGACCTACTTAAATATTAAAAGTAACAATAATTATTGCATGTACTACGTACTTATTTTGGACTGGGCCTACAAAACCAAACAAAACAAAAATTACCGTTTTGTGGGTTGTCTTGTCTATAATGCAACTTGCACATGCTCATTTTATATCTACGTAAAAACCGGTTCCTGATTTAACTTTATCAAGACTGAATAGGCAATTATTATCGATAGAATATCATTCGATCAATGACCGAAATCCCGCGTGATTGGCATTTTCAATCAACTTGAATCATTTACGGTACAGTTTTTGTTCTTGTGCAGAGCTTGTATTTTTTTTAGATTTAATTGTGTGGGCTTTTCTGGCGCCGCGCTCCACCTCTTTGAAGGGGTCAGATGAGTCACTTCCTTGACGTGGTTTGATCTAACGAACTTTAAATAATAAAGACAGCGTATTTTGAATTTCTGGCTCCAGTTTTGTTATACTACGTTGTTTTTATAAATCAAACTAATTCGATAATTCTCACATAAATGGTTATATTACGAAAGAACTGTTTTAGATTTTTAGTCACGAAATTTAAAAAACCTTACTATATTAAACTTATTCTAGACTAACGGAGCTCCATTTTTGTTAATAACCTTCGTACATTGTGGAAGTAGGGCTTTTGTTCAAAGTCCGTCTGGGGAAGTACCACCCCCTTGCCTAATTCTGCCGTGAAGCAGCAGTGTTTGCACTGCTGTGTTTCGGTTTGAAGGATAAGGGAGCTAGTGAAATTACCGACACATGAGAAATACCATCTTAGTTCTCGAAGTGAGCAACGCGCTTTGCTGTCTTATTAGTGTCAAAATAAGACAGTGGGTGCTATGGGCGGTGGTGACCACTTACCATCAGGTGGCCTAGCTGCTCGTTTGCTCACTAGTAACATAAAAAAAAGTTTAAGTAGGTACCTAAATGAAGAATGTACAAATATATAGGGTGACTTTTAATTAGTTCTTGATAGAAAAAGGTATGAATGTACTCATGATACTGAACAACTTTCCCCAAGGAACATAGGTCGAAATATGAAAATCAAGTTTCGATCTCCCATAGAAATTGCATCAGCTGATAGTGCATTTTGTATGGGAGGTCAAATTTGGTTTTTCGTATTTCGACCTATGTTCCTTGGGAAAAGTTGTTCAGTATCATTAGTACATTCATTTCTTCTGCTATCAAGAACTAATTAAAAGTCACCCTATATAGATAAACATTTTCTGTAATAATAACCTATACCAAATGTACGGTACCTCTGCGTCGTTCGCGATTGGCAGGGGAAGCATCGTCGGGTGCGGTGCGGTGCGGTGCACATGACGACCCTCGTCATGCACCTTGTGTTGTGTTTATATCGACTATGTTTATACCACCACGTACTATAGCCAGTTATACAGGTAGGTTGCGAAGGAGTTTATTGAATATTTTATTGGGTGTCGGTAGCAAGAACGACGTTGTTTTGAACCAAAGCTGGTTTGATTCGCAACATGCGGTCGGATAAATCATACTAAACTGGTTGTTGCCCGCAAATACGCGCGTAGATTAAAATTTTAGCTCATTATATTCGCTTTTCCTCAGCAGGGTTCAACTAATACTACATAACATGTCAGCAAATGTTTCCAGAACATGAATCTGAACTACTTTCCCAAAGGAAATAGGTCGAAAAACGAGGAAATGTTTTGTCTTCCCATACAAATTCCACTATTGCCGCATGCTTTGTGTGGAAAGACAAAAATAAAATATGTGTCGTTAGGAAAATTGTTTGAATTTGCGTTTGTTTGTGTCTATAAGTATTATTATATAAAAACACAAAAAAAAAAAATATGTTTATTTTGCAATTAACACAAGTTCTAAGTTACGAGTAGCTGCTTATTAAATTACATTTAAATATTCTCCGCTGCATTAAGGCAATTCTCACTGTGTTTTGCAAATTTAGGCGTTTTATGAGATGATATAAGTAGGTCGTTATTTTAGAAATAAATCTGATAAAAATGTATGTTGAATATCCATGTTTAAGCTATAGTTAGTATATTTATTTTTCGAAACAATTTAAAATACCTACCTTAAAAAAATAAAATAAAGAAAAGTGCTTTTTTCTTCCAAAATCACACTAAATTCGATATTTCTAAGAAGACAGATTGAAGTAAAAGTATCCTAGTTTATTTAGAACTTATCAATCCTGAAAAATAAAATTCACTGTAGTTACAGATACAAAAATTGCGAAACACGGCCACTTTTAGCAGTTTTATATCCCTTACTACAGTAAATTTTATTTTACAGAGTAAATAGGTTCTAAATAACCAAAAGTACCTTTCATCATAACATCCCATGAAACGTCCACTACAGGACAGGGAGCTCCCTCCAGAATTCTAGCTTTTGCTGGAAAAATGTAGAGGGGAAGTACCATAGTCACCTCGCTTGTTAGCGTTACGGCTAGCACCATGGACCGCGGTTGTATGTGACCGCAGAAAGTAAGATGTAAGACACAGGAGGATGCTGCTGCCCATCCTCCAGTTAACCCTTAGTCGCCTCTTACGACACCCACGGGTATTTATGGGTTGGTACTATTCTTTGCCGGCACCACACGGGACGGGGAAAGTACCTTTCCTTCAATGTATCTTTCCGGATTTTCAATAGATGTTTTATTTAGCGAGTAATATCTTTTTAACTGATGGGGTGCTAGTGGACGGCATGTAGCCCCCTAAAATGCGACGCGCTTGAAATTCTTGGCAGAATCAGAAGGACTACCCTCTATAAACAGGTTGTTGCTTCAAGTTCAAGGTAATATCACATTTTTGTTGGACCCCTAATCTGAGATCTCAAAACAATGCGCCGTGCAAAATTTGAAGCGCATTGCCCTCAAAGTAAAATAACAACGTCGTATTTTTAGGCTGGAAAAACATTGGGGGACTTGAAAACAAAATACATATAGGGTGACTTTTAATTAGTTCTTGATAGCAAAAGATACGCATGTACTCATGATACTGAACAACTTTTCCCTAGGAACATAGGTCGAAATACGAAAAACCAAATTTGACCTCCCATACAAAATGCGCTATCAGCTGTTTCTATGGGAGGTCTAAACTTGATTTTTGTATTTCGACCTATGTTCCTTGGGGAAAGTTGTTCAGTATCATGAGTAAATTCATACCTTTCTCTATCAAGAACTAATTAAAAGTCACCCTATATAAGGTTTCAAAAAATCCATTAATGAATTCAAAATAGCTTTTAAACGAGGCTGCTTATTGTAGACCTATTAAATGCCTCCGATGTCTGGCTGTCTGTCACCGGGCTGTATCTCATGAACCGTAAAAGAGTTGAAATTTTCAAAGATTATGTATTTTTGTTGCCGTTATAACGAATAATAAAGAAAAATACACTAAGGGGGGCTTAAAAATCGCGTGTTAGGCGATTTTTTTTTAGTATTTAGTTTTAGCTCTATCGTAAAAACGGGAACACTTACAAACGTAAAAATTGGTATGTTTATAGTGCATAAACTATAGAATAACCTAACATAACATGGTCGAAATACGAAAAAAAAAATTTCAACCTCCTATACAAATTGTGCTGTCTGCTGATGCAGTTTGCATGGGAAGACGAAATTTTTTTTTCGTATATCGACCTATGTTTCTTGGGAAAAGTTATTCAGTTTCATGGTTAGAATGTACCGTTTAAGTTTGTACAGTCGGTCACAAGACACATTGTATATATATGTTTTAGCATACAGCTTCTTTAAAAGGTTTTATTATATTGTTACAATATAGGAACTTGTTGTGTTGTGGAGGTGGAAATTTGAGCGGCGTCGTGACCGCAGGCGGGTCTGACTGGTTCCGAGTGTTCCGACAAACGACCCTACACGCCTGCTGGAAATATCTTAGCAAATACAAAACGATGGCAGGTAACGGAGACTGTTGTTGGACAGTATAGGTTTATATGAATTGACTAAACCAAAACATAACTTGATAGATATGTATGGTCACAAATCATATAAAACTAGTAAACTAGTAGTAGGATTTAAAAAGTTCTGGCTAATTTTGCTTTTTAATATGCAACGTGTACCGGAAAGTGTCATACAAAATCCTGAAACTGAACAATTCTTTTAAAAGAAAAACCAAATTCGAAAAACCAAATACGAAATACCAAATTTTACCTCTCACAATAGTAAGGGTGCTGACGGACAAATATTTATATGATTTGCTCATGTCTGCCTCTTTGACTGATGATAAGAAGCAAATATTGGCAGACATCCACGCCCCTGCGTTTTTGAGGAATTAAGTTTTAACTATTTTGAAATTTGACAATGAAACTTACACCTGGCAGACTATGACCACAGTAAATATATAAGCTAAAGCAGTATGGAAACTCCTAACAAACGTCCAAAACAGGCGCACTCACACATGCACACACCGCTACAGGAAAATAAGCAGTTTTCGCGCTGAAGTAAGTCGTGCGTGCTAAAACCATAATACAAACAAATAGGTACATAGAAGCTGACTTTTAATTAGTTCTTGATAGCAAAAGATATGCTTTTACTCATGATACTGAACAACTTTTCCCAAGGAACATAGGTTGAAATACGAAAAACCAAATTTGACCTCCCATACAAAATGCGCTATCAGCTGATGCAGTTTTATATGGGAGGCGAAAACTTGATTTTCGTATTTCGACCTATGTTCCTTGGGGAAAGTTGTTCAGTATCATGAGTAGAGTACATTCATACTTTTTTCTATCAAGAACTAATTAAAGGCCACCCTATAGTCCCTATAAGTATGTCCCTGTCCTTGTGCGATAAAAGGCGACTAAGTATCTTAACCTGCCCTTGCGTGATGAAAGGCGACTAAGTGTCCTCATCTGCCCTTGTGTCATAAAAGGCGACTAAGTGTCTTTATCTGCCCTTGTGTCATAAAAGGCGACTAAGTGAGTTAACTTTCCCGTGTGTCGTAAAAGGCGACTAAGTGACTTCTTAACCTTTCCTTGTGTCGTAAAAGGCGACTAAGGGTTTAGGAAAAATTTGTTTAGTTTTACGGGCCGAAAACATGCTGAAAGGAACTAAGTTGATAGAAGCACCCCAATATTTGAGTTCATCATACTATTCTTATTTCAAATTTCTGGGTTACAACCCTGACGCTCTGACGCAGAATAGTTCTTTTTTCAAAAAAAGGCCCGAGTTTCCATACTGCTTTAGCTTATATATTTACTGTGCTATGACTGTCCGAATAAACACAATGTATAGGACCCCAGAAAAATGGTCTGCTACCATAATACTCGTAGCCCTGCGTTGTAAAGTAACAGAGCTTCAAAATGTAAAAGACCACTACTTCGTTCCGTGATAATGCAGAGCCCTGCATGTCTGCCTCTTCGATTTTCTACATCTTCAGAAGTATTTTATACAGCAGCCACAAAGGCAGACAAAAAAACATTATTTAGTGTCTTATTTTATTTTTTTATGCTTTAACTCAAAAACGCAGCGACGCACGGAAAAACTTGTTAGAACCAAATCGATTCGTATTGAGCATATTGTAGTTCTATTATAGTAATTTCAGGTCAAAGCGTACACATACACAAACGTAATCCACTATCCATACATACAAGAAAATCGTGAAGTCTCCGACATTAAAAACTTTCGCGACAACCTAAACTAGGGGCACATAAAAAGGCATAAAACCCATTCGGGTCATTTTTTAAATTTTTGTCTGTTTGTCTGTGCGGGAAAGTTAACTAATATAAATTACTGAACCGATTCGAATGGGGTTTTTGATAATTTGTTTAGCTTGTTTCAGTGCAACTTAAACTTTTTATTTCATTATGCTATAACAAAAATCTTTCAGCTAAGAATTTGCTTATTCAATTAACGTGATAACGTGTCTTACTGTTCCTTCAGTAGCAAATAATTGTGTTCGTTTTCTTAATAGTACATTAAGATGCACGTGCGCTATTTTGGATATTACGGCCGAGGCTCAGAAATTGCAGCCCGAGCCGCAGGCGATGGCGTAATGGAGCCGAGGGTGTAATCACCAAAGCGCACAAGCTTCTTACGACGTTTTTCAACACATTTGCGTATAAAAACGAATCAAATTCGCTTACCTGCAATTCCTGAGCCTCCATTTTTCGTTCTCACAATACTTTTCAACATGGGATAAATACACCACAAAGAGCTAGGTTTATACTTATTCGCCAGCTCATTGAAATAACCCAAAAAGACATTCTCTGAAAACGAAATGGCATTTTTGCTGTTCTTCCATTCAATGAACTTTTCGTAGGCAAGAATGTACCTATTTTTCCTTTGATTATGCTGGAAGGAGACTCACTTGCATTTTGTGCCCCACTAATTATTTCCTGTGGGGTTAAATTAAGTTCTTCTTCATTGCTTGAAACCGACGAACGACATTGTTAGTTAGTCACAAAAATCAAAGCAAATGAAAATACTTCTGAAAAATGGCGCGCGGAATTCTTGTTGCGCGCGCATTTCTTTTTTCAAATGAGGAGCTGTGACGAAGCAGTGGCAATGCTCCCAAACAGCACAGTCATTGAAAAAGTACAAAAACTTAAAATTTATTGCTTACAAAATCAATTAATGTTAATTTGTTGTCAAATTTAACTAATCTCATGCAACAAACTGTTTATATATTATATTTTCATCAACATTAGGTTTATATTTACGAAAATGTTATAAATATTTTAGACATTAGAACTCCTTGCTCTTTGTTAATATAAAAAAAAAAACAAAAATTATATAACTAGTGCTATAATATATAATGAGAAAAGCACGCGTTTTTAATAAGCTGGATTATGGACCTAAATACAGTGCAAATAGAGCCGTTTTATGAGCAAATGTGTTGAAAACATTTACTTATATATAAGTACTAGCCCATCGGCACATTACACTGTCCCCAATTCGTTGGTCCGAAATCTGACGTTTAGGACCAACAAATGTCAGTCGTTGTCAGTCATATTGTCAACGTTGGATGCAAATAGACTTACCAACAAAATGGAATGTTCTTATTTGAAGAAACAATATACTCTTATTATTATTATCATTATTTCTTATTATTGTTTTTGACTATAATCCAATTAATGAAACTCAAAAACCTGGCCTAAATCACATATAAACAGTAAAAAGTTTGTTTTGTTTTTTCCCGCCATATTATTTCCGTTCCGTGTATTAAGCACCGACGGAAGTACTACACAACGTAGTTCACGCGATTTTTCACAGATGGCGCTATTTTTTCTTGTATGGGGAAATTTTGAACCGCTTGTTCCCAAGACCCTATCTTGACTATATAAATCTATGGTTGAAAAATATTTTCTAGCTATTACGTTTTCTGCGATTTCGGTTAGCTTCGGTTTTTTGGTTAGCCTCTTGCAAGAATCAAACGTTGGCAGTAATATGAAATGTGCTAACTAGATAAATAAATCATTACTTTTGTAAAACTCCGAGTCCCATAACAGTTGCTCTCACCCTACCTAGCGGTCCGCAGTCTACGATGATATCTCGACTCTTCCTACAGCCGCTAAGCGTTGTTTTTGTTCAGCTAAAATTGTATTACTGTTGCTTTGCTCATTACAAAGATAGCATCTGGATGAATCGAACTTATTAGACCATTTGTACTGAGCTCTGAAAGAAGGTCAACCTCCTGGTTCAATCTGATTTAGGTAAACTTGAAGAAAATTGATTAATAGCTTCATCATTTTGTATAAATAAACAGCAAAGTCATGGTTTCTTCAGTGGAAGTTCTTCCCTTTTTTTCTCTGTACCTATTTTATGTGATTATTTGGTATCTGCTATTATTAATATTATTGTTTTATCATGTATGAAACCCTCGAGCATAGTATAATGATTATAAATGTACAAGACAAGGGTAAGAACTGAAAACCAGTGCTTTCAGTGTTGACCAATGCAGTCTGAGAGCAAAAACTGTCTTTGCCTTTTATTTTTTGATTTTGCTTGCAAAACTATTTCCGATATTTTGTCGCTATACAAAGTGTTCATGCCCTGACGAGGTACGTGTACCGTACTAAATCCTATACTATTAAACGAGCAATATTTGTATATATATAAATATATATATTTGTAATCGGTTTCTCGAAATCGGCTCTTTCGATGAAATTTACCATACGGGGGTTTTCGGGGGCGAAAAATCGATCTAGCTAGGTCTCATGTCTGGGAAAATTCGTTTTCACCGTCTTTTTTAATATTTCTTAGCGTTTTAGTGCGTTCAAGAAACTAACAGCGCCATCTGTTGTTGAGTAGCATAGCTTGCTCATCCGATGATATTTTAATGTTTAGGCGGCTATTATAGAATAGAGCGAAGCTCGGTCGCCCAGGTACTAAACCATTAATGAAATAAAATAAATAAATATCGAAATGTCTATTGATTCAGCATTTATTTGTCTCTACGTACAATATTAATCAAAGTTGTATGGAAAGTCCCGCATGCAGCATAAATAATTTTATATTCTAATTCAAGCTTAATTATTCAAGATTGTGTAGGTAGAAGCAAAAAGTTATCCTCAAAAGCGAAAACATAGTGACTAACCATCTAATAGCATTAGTTTGTAGTGTGATCTCATTTATTATTGGATTCCTTATAGGTAAAGTCAAGAGCACATTAAGCTTGACACTTTGAACTTTGTGCCGTTCTTATTTCAATAGATATACGGGCTAGAGTCGCACTACGAGTGTCAAGCTTGACCTGTCGTTGATTGTACCTTAATAATTTTATCGTGTGTTTTATCTTTAACAACATTATAATTTTCGACCCGAGTCAAGCCTACGAGTAAGTCTGGTTCTAGGAAGTGTTTAAGATTAAATCTTCTTCTTCTCCCGAGCCTATTTCCCATATCTCTTGGGGTCGGCTCTCCTAGTCCTATTTCGCCATTCTGAGCGTTTTTGTATATTCGCACTCCTAAGGGGTTATTATTGGTTCATAATTCTTTTTACCCGTAATTTTTATTTTAGGTGGTATCATTTTGCGTAAGATTTAACTACAAAAACTCGAGCAACGAGGTTTCTGTACCTTCTAGAGATTATGAAATTTGTAGTGGCAAAGTCGAGTCCGAATGCACTACGTAGGATTATACTAACACTTGTATGTGTAACCCGAGCAGAGCGAGGTTCAAAACTTTTTAATGTAAACGTTTTCATGACTACAACAAAAATTCGCGATTATGTTTCCGTTTTTTCCATTATTTATTAGTTTCAACTATGATTGAGAGAGTTTTTTCAGTTCCTCCGTCCAATGACTGAGTCGTATTTTCCTCCTTCGTTAATACCTACTTCCAATAGAATGTAGAGACGATCAAAATGTTCGGATCATGGCCTTTGCGTTTGCCGATGGAACGCGGCCTTTCCAAGCTCTGGGAACATGCTAAGCTAGAAGGTACAGTCACGAGCACATCAAGCTTGACACATTAGACACTATCGTTGCTGTTATTTCAATCTCAGTTGGGGGTAGAGTCGCGCTGCAAGTGTAAAGCTTGGCTAGCTCTCGTACTTAGATTTTGCAGCTACCTACGTAAAGCATGTCAGAATACAGTAAGAGATTATGTTGTTGGTAATTGATGATGGACTTTATTTATATGGGATTTTCACATTTATTAGGAAAAGCTATTTCGTTTCATGACCACGTAGTGTCAGTTTCCGGGACATCGTATCCTTTATGGGAAAATTTTCTTCCTGAACACTTTAGCTAGGATCTCACTGAACGATTACCCTTATCATTTTATTTTATTACATATTTTTATTCGGTTTAGGAAACCATATCGAAGTTTTCTTTGACGCCATCATTGTATGAATATAACTTAGTCTACCCAGCTTCTTTGCCACCCAGTGTACCTAGATTATTTATTTATTGTATTTAGGAGCCTGTCGTGTCCCATTGTAGGGCAAATGCCTCTCTTACGTCTATCCTCACATCCCGGTTTTGTACAATTCCATTGGCCAGAATGGGTTCCATTAAGGATAGGTCAATGTTGAAATGGAATAAAACAAGCTGTGTGTGTAGTATTAACGATTTTTAGGGTTCCGTACCTCAAAAGAAAAAACGGAACCCTTATAGGATCACTTTGTTGTCCGTCTGTCTGTCTGTCTGTCTGTCAAGACCCTTTATCTCACGAACGGGTAGAGGTATCAGGTTGAAATTAATACCATATATTAGGATCGATGAACCACACCAGATCTGAAGACTTCAATTTTTTACAACGACGCAATCAAAAGATATGGCATTTTACGTCCTCATCTCCATACATTTATGCAAAAAAGCAAAACCTACAGGTTACTTCCCGTTGACCTAAAATTATGAAATTTGGCAAGAAGCTAGGTCTCACAGTACAAATAATGGGAAAAGTCTGAAATAATTAAATATCACAACTTTTCTCACAACTAATGGTAACCAATTGTGGTGAGCTCCCGTTTCAAGAACATTCATATGAGAGAGGGGTCAAGTTGGATGGTCGCGGAGGCGATTTTTGACTTAGTTCTATTTTAAAAACGGGAACACTTACAAACTTGAAAATTGGTATGTTTATAGTGCATAAGCTATAAAATAACAACAAATAATTAAATTTGGTCAAGCGCGTGTCGGACTCAAAAAATCTAGCACATTAACTCACTGAAATTTCAACTAATACAATTATGATTATGTGGTGGTACGGAACCCTCGGTGCGCGATTCCGACTCGCACTTGGCCGGTTTTTTTTTTATTATAAAGGCCCATGAATGCTATTTTGAGTGGCATAATATTACATCTTTCAAATTTTTGCTGCGGCTTCTCACGGTGGCACAAATCTGAGAGGTCCAATTTTTAATGACTGCTCATCATCATCATCATCGTATGGCATAATCATTCCTACGTTTAAAATTCAAAGTCAATGTTGGACATTAATCTGCAAGATAAGGACTGAAGGTCCAATCTTCTTCGTCAGTTGACTCTGGGAAGAGTCTTTGTCTCGACTTTTTGTGTATCGGCTCTGATCGGAGCCTTTTATAGCATTCATTTCATAGGAATTCGCTGAGAGGTCTAGAAATACAAGTTCAGCGTGCCGAGTATAGTCAGAAGATTTTGGCAGTCTATGACGTTGCCCGGGGTAGACCGCGAGGAGGTATATTCCAACAATTTACCACCCAAATTAATGACTGCTGCATAGATCTGACTGAATTTGAGCAATGTGTTATGTTGACTTTAAGGCCATCGGACAAATGCAGCTTATTGGCATAGACCTGCAACATCAGAGAACCCCACAAAAAAAACTCTAACGGAATCAAATCACACGATCTTGGAGGCTAATCCACGTCACCTCTGTATGCAAGAAATAACGCACCCGCAAATCATTTATGGAGAATGTCCATCATGGCGTTCGCTGTGTGGCAAGTAGTGGCATCTTACATATCGTCCACATCTTTGTCGTCCTATTCGGGCCAAAATCCGAGTCAGAAAAATTGTTATCATCGATCTGTAATGTAACTCTCGTCGTCGACAAGGACGGCCTTTCGAACGTTGTTTTTGAAAAATTAGGCACAACCCGAAATCCGCACCAAACAGTGAATTTCTGTTATTCCATTGAAAAATCAACCCAACTTTATTGGAAGGCTCTTTCTTTACATTAAGCTCGTATCAATGTCGAACACGACGTCTTCTGGAGCTTATCTCCCAAGTGTTGGTGGTTTTAGCCCAAAGTATGCTTAACATGCGGGCGACATAACCGGCCAAATCACACTTGGCGGCCTTTGAAGCTACATTTGTGATCTGGGCTTGAGAAAGCAGCGTCTTATTTCTTGACAAGTCTGAGCTCTGTAGGAAAGTTGATTATATTCAAATAAAAATAAAATATAAAAAATAAAATATATACTATATATAATATATATATATATATTATATAAAAATAAATATCAGACATAATATTTGTTCTGGTAATCGTACTATTTAAGATTAAAGAAAGGATAAGGTTACAATTAGTCACTCTAAAAAATTTTATCCAATGCTTTATTGAGAGTTCGTAACTAATACAAACAAAAAAACAAAAAATACGTAAGCCTTATTATTAATATTTACACTTAATATTTAGTAACATAACATACATCACATAAAATAATTATAAATCTAGAAAACGTGGTGTGTGGAAAAAGTGAATGGAAACGTTGGAAGGGGAAGGCCTAGGCAAACGTACCAGGACCAAATTCAGGACGTTCTGAATAAAGGCCAGGTTAAAAGTACCCTAAACCGAAGAGCATATATGAAAGGATTGATGAAAGTACAGGAAGCAAGGGAAGTATGTCAAGATCGTAGCAGGTGGAGAACTGTGGTCTCTGCCTACCTCGACGGGAAAGAGGCGTGATGTTATGTATGTATGTATGTATGTAAAACGTGGTACTTAAAAGAAAGATACAAGTAGAAACTTTAAAACATATTCGCCTAAAGTTACACAAACAAGCGCATGAAGCCCGTCACAACTTTGCTCGTTAACTTATAGCAGGTACTTTAGCAAATGATTTAATTTTTTAGCTTCTTGTAGAGTGCTTGCTGACTCAAATTGCCTACCTATATTAAAGCCTGTTTGTTTTCTTTTTTGATATCATATCGAAACTGTTTGATATTTGCATGAACAGTAAAAAATAATAATGTGAGAAAAAACAGAGAAAAACACAAACCATTTTTTTTCAACTGGGATCAGTTTTTTTTCTAAGCAGCTATAAAAATTATAGCCCTTTAGGCGTACATAGAAGAAGCTCTGGTTATGTTTCATGATCTTCTTATACTTTAAATAATTACACTGCATTGGAACGTGATATCAGGTACCAGGCTACCAGCTGAATTCAAGAGATGTTAGCGTTGAACAAGCTTTCATTGAGCCGGTATATTACTATATTTATGATTGAGCCTATCTACTCGTAATAAAAACCAGTAAGTTACTTGAGGGAAGCTCTGAACCGATTGTCCAAGCTCCCGTACGAAGGCCTGTACCGAGGGTTACGCTGGCTCCACGGACTCCGGCGGTTCTTATAGCTGGAGCAAGCTATCAAGCTGTTCATTGCTGGTGGACGGGACTGCTCCACGCTAATGCCACAGCGACGACTGCGGGAAAATATAAATATTCAACACCAAAAAGACATCAATATACTGGGAGTACAAGGTAAATTGAAGCTGTTAGGCTTTTGTATCTGTTCTTGGCTAAACAAAGGTAAGATTGATTTTAATGTCAATTCTCATCTTAAAATTTATCTATAATGAAGCTGGCATCTAGATGACTCTGAAAAGTCTTGTTGGTCACTTGCAAAATAAGGTAGCTTCTTACCTCTTCTCTCTCGGTGGGGGCAAGATATACTTGTCTCCAATGAGTACGCTCTCGTCCAAGGTTCCATCCAGCTGTAGCAAGTCACCTGCCGATACTGAAACGTCCAGCTTGTCACGGTCGCTAACCCAGAGGTACAGGAAAACTATTACTGCCTGTAACAAAATTATTTACCTAACTACAGCAAAGCAAGTACGTGGTAGTCTTAAGGTTGATATTGCCGATTGCCGAAGATGGCAATCAACAAAAATCAAAACCAATTAATAGTTCTTTATTCATTGTAGCATATTTCCAATCTCTTCCAATTTCTCCTGCGCACATAATCTTTACTTTTAATTTAAAGATTAAGCGCATGGCTTTTTGTAATTTAATTTTAGATTTTGATTGAAATAAACTTTTTTTTTTATCTTAATGATGTTAGTTACAAATTGGTGCCAGTGAAAAAAAGAAGCGACAACAAAAACCCACGCGCTCTTATAAACTTTAATTGCACACAATGTAAGATACAGCAATTTAAAGAGATATAGAAAATAGTTGAAAACATGCGTCAGCTAGCCGACAACGTAAATACGGAAAACCAAGATGCGTTTAAAACAACATAGCATTTGATCATGAAATAGCTCCGTAGTTTTCATGTACGAGTATCATATTGACCTAAGGAATTGACATATAAAAAAGCTTTATCTACTTATAAAAAAAAGAACAACCGACAAATTTTATGACTTACCACACAAATATGCAAAATGAATATGAAGAGCGTGGAACTTCTGAAGCCGATGGAGTCAAATAGCAACCCTGAGATAGTGGGCCCGAGGAAGGCTCCAAGAGCAAAAGTAGAAGTCCACATGCCAGAGACTAAGCCGTAAGTCTCTATCGTGTTTGGTAGACCGCTTGAACTGTAAAAACAGTAAAGTAGAAAGAACAACATCAAACAACAAACAACAACCTCAAGGTATGAAGACGAAAATACGAAATGCGATGCGACGATGACGATGCATAGGTGGTCTACTCTCAGCTTCGTACGCATCAACAATAGAGTAGAATATGGTCTAGATAAAGTATCAAATACTGTGTGGTGCCGGCAAAGAATAGTACCAACACAACTCTATCCAAGGGTGTCGTAAGAGGTGACTAAGCAAGACTTATAAACTGGAGGATAGGCAGCAGCGTCTTTCTGTGTGTCGAACCATCTTACTTACTGCGGTCACCCACCAACAACAGCGGTCGCGAGCCGCAACGCTTACAATTGTGTTGACTATGGTAAGTCCCCTCATAGTACCACACCTTTTTGCTGGAGTTCTGGAGGGAGCTCCCTGTCCTGGACGTTTCATGGGATGTTATAATTATGATGATGATGAAAGTATCAAATTAGCAGTGATTATCATCCAACCATTATTCTACTCTATTGACAAGGAACGAAGTATTGGATTAGATTGTATCGAACTAGTATCGTATCGATATATCGAAAATCGATATATCGAAAATCGATAGCAGGCCCACAGGTTTTAGACGTTCTCTGGATTGTAATTTTGCATCGCATCTCAGATTAGTTTTTTGGACTCTTAATCATGCAAAAATTAAACCAAAATTTCAACATAAACCTTTTAATAAAAATCGTCTATAAGAGACGAAATACTGTCTTCTCGAGTTCATATAACCCGATTCTATTCAAGATAAGCTCGTTAGCAGGTTTCTCGAGGGTGACCCTTCACACCCCTTCGATCTAGCCCATCTAGCCCCGAGGCTGAGGCCAAAGATGGGATAGACGGTGAAACGACCTCACCCCCTAGAAACCGAGAAGTCCATCGTAATAAAATACCTACAACTTTCTTTTTAATCGTAAATAATTTGAATGACCGAATTAAAAGCGAGCGACCATGTTTTCACAGAACATAGTTTCAGCACAGTCCAAAAAGAGATATTCGTTGTATGGGTAGTTTAGATTGCAATTCCATCGCATAAACACCATCCAAAAATGTTTCAAGATTCCGGTTTTGAGAGAGAAATTGGATGATTGCTGGATGCAAAAACTTCGCTAATTTTGCAGACACTCATTATATTTCGATTAGAGCTCTTTCTTTTGAAGCAATATCTGTAAATCCATTAGCATTAAGATGATTAGTGCATCTGGCAACAAATTTAACGGATTTGTGATTAAATCGATGAAATCTTCTGATAAGGTTTTTTTCTCTCTCTTCTGTGCGATCCTGACGAAATTGGTTGACACAAAAATGACGTACCTATTTAACAGTATTTAAGTTCCGCCACAGTCCATTTGGCATCGATGATGAAGACTAATTTATATGACCTAGATATGAAAGTATGTGTAAACGATATTTTTAATAAGATATTTACTAATAAGGAATTGAAGAGGTACTTATAACTGTTAAAGACTTACATGGCGGTACTGAGTGCGTCTGAGAATGATGCCACAAGTTGACTGCCCAGACCCAATCCGTGTAGAACTAGGCCTACTATCGTAACCCACTTTACTCTGGAAATAGAACACAATCACAGAATTTATCTACAACAGAGATTGGTAAGACATGCTCTACTCAAACATCAAATTATTTTCGGATTATAAAAACACGAGTCGACAAATGTGTAAAATAAGATGTCGTGTAGAATAAGCAAAGGGACTCTCGTAGGTACATAAGTAGGGCAAATAATGAAAAGATATGAGATATTTAATCATCATAAGCTCCATTACAATAAGGCCAGGACCGGTCGTCGTGAATATCTTTAGGAAAGGCTTACATCGACGTCTTTCGGTTGATATAATCTGTATGTATGCATAGTCCGAATTATGATGTATGTCTGCATTTATTTTAGACAATGTGATAAAATTAAAACGAAAACAAAATTTGTCTTTCGTACGTAGGCATATCGAAGAAAGGCGCCGGTCCGATGAGCAGGAAACCGCCAGCAACAAACATGCACCCGACGATGGTGATATATTTGGGCTTCATGTACGGTCGGTCACACAACAAGCCCCACAAGGGCGCTGACACCGCGTACACTCCTCCGTTGATCACAAACATCAGCCCCAGGACTATCGGCGACAAGTGGAACTGAAAGGATTTATATTTATTAAACAACACAGTATTTTCCCTACGAAAGAATCACTTGAAAGTAATGAAAAAGTACACACTATAAGCAATAGCTAAAATAATGAAGTCTTTCGTAACATATTCCTTGCAAAATGTATAGACTGAACGGGTGTGCTCAGTCGACGAAACTGACCAACGATCCCAAAGAAACTGTTCATAAGAGAGGTCATATATATTTTTTTTCATTTTCCAAAAATGTTTCTTTGGGAAAGTTTTCAGCTTCGTTAACTGTGCACGCCCTTTCAGTTTACGGTACACCGTCTCTGTATATAGATCATTTCTGGGAGTAACCGTTCGACTAGGTTGTTAACTTGAGGATTCAGTTCTTTACGTTTTACTCGTACCTGCGACCCTTAATCAGATAACGGGTCAATTGGGTGATCCCCTGCCATACCCAACATTCCGGTACGGACTTGTCCTATGCCCACTGCCATTATCATGCTAGCTCGCTTCCAAATGGTTGCAAAAAGCTTCTTTAATATTAAGCCTCCTTTAAAACGACCTTATAAAAATCTACTGCTATATGTATTGCTGACACTTTCTCCGTACGCTGAGCTGAAGTGTAGGCAATAATTGTAAAAAAATGTTAAACTTTGAAGAGGCTTTCTACAAGTGGCGGAACATCTAGAAATCCATATCCATCAACAGTTTACCTGTCGTAAATGAGGTTCTAGAGTAGCCTGAAGGAAGCCGATGCTCATGCTGGTGGAGATAATACTGATAGCTGCGAGAAGCACGCCTGGGACTTTTAGCAGGGATCCCATTGTTGCTGATGACAAAAAAAGACAACGAAATGTGGCTAATAGTTCTGAAACACTTCTAAAAGCATAAGGTCTTATTAAATGTAGCTAAATCAGAAATTTAAACACAGTTATGTCCTCATGATTCACCTTTGATAATAATGATAATAATAAAAGGTGTGAATTTTCCCATGAAACTGAACAACTTTTCCCAAGGAACATAGGTCATAAAACAAAATAAACTTTCGACCTCCCATCGAAACTGATCAGCTGATAGTGCATTTTGTATGGGAGGTCAAATTTAGTTTTTCGTATTTCGCCCTCAGTTCCATGGGCAGATTCAGTATTTCAGTATTCCTTCAGTATTATCACGCCTTTCCGTCACACGTATTATTATATTATATAAGTAGAATGTTTGGTTGGTATGTTGTTAGATCTATTATTATCTAGAAAAGTCTAGACAAGAATGAAGCACTGACTCTAATTTTTGTTGGTGACTTACTAAAAATACACGCCTGCAAGTAAACTAACAGCAAAATGTACGACTTGTGTTGCTCGTTACAAATTATTGTACAGTTAAATAAACAATTATTGGTGTCGTTTGTTATAGTTGTACTATATACTGCACTCTTCTATTCTATATTACATTTGTAGACGTAAGATAAATCTAAAGAGAGAAAAAAGTCAAACGTTCCAAAAATAGAGCCAAACATTCGGAACCTTTACTAAATGAACGCCTTAACGGTGGGAAAATCTTGGGAGATGAATATTTAGTTCGGTATTTGATCATTGAAACGTCAAAAATAGTTATATACATAAAAAAAACGACCAAGTGCAGTGCGAGTCGGACTCACGCACCGAGGGTTCTGTACGACCACATAATCATAATTGTATTAGTTCAAATTTCAGTAAGTTAATGTGCTAGATTTTTTGAGTCCGACAAGCACTTGACCAAATTTTATTATTTGTTGTTATTTTATAGCTTATGCACTATAAACATACCAATTTTCAAGTTTATAGGTGTTCCCGTTTTTAAAATAGAACTAAAACATAAATCGCCTCCGCTACCATCCAACTTGACCCCTCTCTCATATGAATGTTCTTGAAACGGGAGCTCACCACAATTGGTTACCATTAGTTGTGAGAAAAGTTGTAATATTTAATGATTTCAGACTTTTCCCTTTATTTGTACTGTGAGACCTAGCTTCTTGTCAAGTTTCATAATTTTATGTCAACGGGAAGTACTCTATAGGTTTTGCTTTAGTGCATAAATGTATGGAGATGAGGACATAAAATGCTATATCTTTTGATTGCGAAGTTGTAAAAAAATGAAATTTTCAGATCTTGTGTGGTTCATAGACCCTAATATATGGTATTAATTTCAACCTAATAACTCTACCCGTGCGTGAGATACAGGGTCTTGACAGACAGAAGGACAGACAGACAGACAGATAGACGGATAACATAGTGATCCTATAAGGGTTCCGTTTTTTTCTTTTGAGGTACGAAACCCTAAAAACAATAGAATAACGTGCGTGTTGATTGTTTTGTTACTGATAAGAAAGCATTAGACCTACATGTATGTGTACCTACTGAACTCTATACCAGAGGCAGTACAGATGATTTTTGTAATAAATTGTGGATTTAATTGTATCTCCCTACCCATTGCTATAAATAAAATGATCTCACTCGAGGACAGTAAAATCTATTTAATACATTGCCCAGTTGCATACCAGTTCCTGTTTACCATTCAACAAGATTGTAAATAATCTCGACGTTTTTTCGTTCGTTGTAATGGTTCCGTAGCCAACAAGGAACCCTCATAGTTTCGTCACGTCCGGGTCCGTCTGTCTGTCTGTCCGTGGCTTAGTTCAGAGATCCTTAGTGAAAGCTGTAATTTGGTATGGATATAAACAAAAAGTGTGCGTGATGTCTTTTTTCATGTAATATTGTAGGATGTCGTTAAATAGGTCTTTCGAAAAAAATATGAATGCGTGAAGACCATTTTTCGATTAAGAGTTCCGTTTGGGAAATATTACGCATAAAAAAGCAAACATTTGTTAAGTCAAGTGTCGTCGTCCCCCGCCAGCTAAACGGTTCTTTTGAAACAAAAAAAATTACACCTCACAATCATTACTTCCAAAGCAAATACAGAACCCTACACTGCGCGTGACAAGAAATGCACTTAGCCGGTTCTTATTTAATCTGAATTGGTTAGATTGTTTACGACACTTACGTCCAGTAGCCCTGACGTCTTCGTCGTCGTGGCTCTTGGGAAGCGCGAAGCAGCTCATGATGGCGGCACAGAACAGCGCCGACCCTAACACTGCGAAGGGCAGGGTGTAGCCGCCAACGCTGTACAGAGCACCCCCTAGGGTCGGTCCAACGATCAGACCCAGGCCGAAGAAGGTTTCTAGTGACGCCTGAGAAATAGAAAAGTGAGAACAGTTAAATCTTGCTCTTATACAGGGTGTTTGGTATGTATGTAAGTAAACCTACATAGTAAACCTCTCTGGAGGATGCTCTCACCATGAAACTGAACAAATTTTCCTCAGGAACATAAGACGAAATCCGATTTTTTTTTATTGTTCTATAGTACCTGCGTCAACTGATAGCTTACTGGTAGCGTATTTTGTATGAGAAATATTTTTTTTTAAATATTTTAACCTATGGCCGTTAAGGAACGGTTTTCAGTTTCATGGGTAAAGCAACCACCCGAGAGTTGCGCATCTTTCAAAGACTCACCTACATGGTTTCAAGAATGTAGAGACAACCAGAATAAATCCGTCCAGGATAATTTGTACCATTAGTGGAACAAATAGACAAAGTTATCCACTAGTACCACATAAAACTAACGCAGGCTTGTCCAACAGTGGGATACAATATAAGTAGATTACTTAAGAACGAAACTAACAAACATGGTGGCGACGTTGTTGGGGAACTCCTTGGCGATGATGGCGAAGGAAGCGGTGAGGAAGGCTGCGTTGCTCATAGCCTTCACAATACGGATCAGAAAACTGTGCGCTCTGAACGGGACGTGGCCCTCCACTTTGTCCAATAGATTACTTAAGAAAGAAACTAACAAACATGGTGGCGACGTTGTTGGGGAACTCCTTGGCGATGATGGCGAAGGAAGCGGTGAGGAAGGCTGCGTTGCCCATAGCCTCCACGATGCGGATCAGGAAACTGAGCGCTATGAACGGGACGTGGCCCTCCACTTTGTCCAACAACCTGCAAAGGCGTGTACTGATTAATGGCGTTTATTTAACAATGTTTTGTTTTAGGAGAAAATATGGATGCTTCTAGCAAAATTTTTAACTGATCGTCGGTACAATTTATTAGCCACCTATATTAATAGCCATAATTTAAATATTTAAATGTTATTAAAACTCGTGTTTTCAAAAATTTCTTTTCTCTATCAGTGGGACAGAACACAGGCTAAACAAAAAAGAAAAATTTTACCTATGGCCGTGCTTTTATATTACGTATCAATGCTTTTTAAGAAAAGAAGAAAGAATGATGAATGATGTGTAGAATTTATGTATCTATCTTTTTACGGGCTATTTTGACAAATTTATTTCTACAACTACTCGTATTTTGTAATTTTCAATATAATTTAAATTTGTAATTTAAATTATTTAAATCGAAGATATTTTAAGTGTCAATACATATGGAGACATACATAAAATATCTTTGGATTGAATATCTAGACTGAATCAAATAAAATATGCACGAAGTAGTCAATAATCTTAATAACATAATCACATTTCTTGCCCTTGAAGACTCGCAAACAAGATAGGTATTTTAATTCCTTAAGTTTAAAGTACGTGTAGTATTTATAAGTATTTATTATAGCAGTCAAAAATTGCAACTTGTTTTTTGTGCTAATTAAACCTCCTATACAATATCCGTATTTTATATTTCAATGACTTCCACTTGCAAAACTAATACCACAGTAAATATATAAGCTAAAGCAGTATGGAAACTCCTAACAAACGTCCAAAACAGGCGCACTCACACATGCGCACACCGCTACAGGAAAATAAGCAGTTTTCGCGCTGAAGTAATCGTGGGTGCCAAAACCATAATACAAACAAATAGGTACATATAGGGTCCCTATATAAATATGTCCCTGTCCATGTGCGATAAAAGGCGACCAAGTATCTTAATCTGCCCTTGTGTCATAAAAGGCGACTAAGTGTCTTTATCTGCCCTTGTGTCATAAAAAGCGACTAAGTGTCTTCATCTACCCTTGTGTCATAAAAGGCGACTAACTGACTAACCTAATCTTTCTTTGTGTTTCGATCTGCCCTTGTGTGATAAAGGCAACTAAGTGACTTAACCTTCCCTTGGGTGCTAAAAGGCGACTAAGTGTCTTAATCTAAGCTTATGTGATAAAAGGCGACTAAGTGATTTAACCTTCTAACTTAACATTTTATGCATAACTTTTTCTGTGTAACTTTCCTTAAAGAACCTAGGACGAAAGACGAAAAAAAATAATACAAACGAAAAGTTGTTTAGTTTTACGGTCCGAAAACATGCTGAAAGGAACACAGTTGATAGAAGCACCTAATATTTGAGTTCATCATACTACATGTATTCTTATTTCAAAAAATCGGGTTACAACCATAGGATACATGAAACATTATGTATTCTATGGTTACAACCCTGACGCTGCGATGCAGAATAGTTCTTTTTTCAAAAAATGGCCCGAGTTTCCATACTGCTTTAGCTTATATATTTACTGTGCTAATACTGAGTAAGTATTTAAAATTTAAAATGTAAGAAAAAGTAACAGATCATTAGAAAAGGGTGACTTTTAATTAGTTCTTGATAGCAAAAGATATGCATGTACTCATAATACTGAACAACTTTTCCCAAGGAACATAGGTCGAAATGCGAAAAACCAAATTTGACCTCCCATACAAAATGCGTTTCTATGGGAGGTCAATACTTGATTTACGTATTTCGACCTATGTTCCTTGGGGAAAGTTGTTCAGTATCATAAGTACATTCATACCTTTTTCTATCAAGAACTAATTAAAAGTCACCCTATATACAGTCAAAAGATCGACGTAGGGGCTCGATCTGCTCTGTACTCTTCAATAAAAATTTTCTTTATCTTACATAAGAAAGCAAACGATACTAAAAATAATGAAACAGATATTTCAAATCCTATGTTTTACACTACATATACATACAGGGTGTGATGGACAGGTTTCCGAAAACTAAGGGTACTTGTCCTTTAGACCCCTTATATCTTCCTAGACATTTTGAAATTAGTCCCATATTAAAAGCAATTTTCTGCTTTATTGTTGAATTGATTAGCCGTTATGAAGTAAAGAGGGTCAAAGAACTTATACGCATGCAGAAAGTCTTACAAAATTCATGTCATGTCATTAAAATTTTATTTTAATTACAAAAATATGCTCAAAACGTGTTTTGCCCACGGGATTTGACGCCATGAGACGGTCTATTGAACTAACCAAAATGATTTTTAAAACAAACCCAATAATTATAATTTATCTAATGATTCTAGCGAGACCCTAAAAAGGCTAAAATGTCTGGTCTGGCTTGTTTACACTGATTCCCTACCTATTTCAGGCTGAGTTTAGGTTCAGATTGAGTTCAACCTGACTTCTAGATAAGTCAAGCTTTATTTAGGGCCTAAAAGCGATGCTGTTTTTTTAGCTTGAATGGCATAACAAAGACACTAACGTAAAATTGACGTCATTGACCAAAAAATGGCTAGTCTTAAAAAACGTCTCATAATGTTTGTAACAAGTAATTTATGAGATAGTAAAATAAAATAAAAAAATAAAATATAAAATTAAAAAAATATACCTTTAATAAAATTTTCTGATTTCTGAAATGAAATACATTTCTTATTTCTTTAAAAAGACTCCATCGCGAGTAATCAAAAGCTTGTAGCATGTAAGTACTTATTTCGAATCATGTTTTGAATTCAATAAATTTTATTGTATGATAATGATCGAACTCGTATGCGTGAAGTCATATTATAACGTATGCAATATGATATCCTAAATACTAATTACCTACTTAAGTACCTACAATCTACATGGTGTTTTATGATGACGAAGAATCACTATTAGTATAAAATTGCATAAGTACTCCTTGTAATTGCTTGCAAACGCACAATAATTTTTTTAAATTTGCCAGTTTCGTTATTTATAATAGTACTACCTGTAAGTAGTTAAGCCTAATCCAAGATGGTGTTCTATAATTGTGATTACTTTGATTCATCCAAAATCCTTGACATGACATCTTAATAATTTGTATTTAATTTTTTGACATATCTATGTTGCTCCAAGATCAAAGGAAGAGACCAAAGAAATTTGACCTCATATAGAAGTAATATATAAGAAATAATTCGTCACAAGTAGGGATGTGTGCATGCTTTCATCTATCGATCGTCGATAAGTCACACAAGGAAAAATCGATGTCGAAACTTTCACCAAAAAGTTGAAGTAGTAAACTTAAATAAAAGGCAAATCTGTTAAAAGCAGTTATTAAATTCATTCAGGAAAATAATACTTTAAGTATTTTTTACTAACGGTTATTTCTTACGTAGCTGTTTAATACCAAACTTCTTACTTACTTACTTACTAAAAGTACGGTTGCGGTGGAGGCAAGAGGAGTAGGAGGTGTAAAGGTTTTTTTTTTAAAAAATTCATGAATATCTCTAGCTTACATACAAATTATGTAGGATTTTAACACAAACTTTTATCCCTCAATGCAGGGGGTGCATTTGTGATGGTTTTGCAAACATGCTGAAATACGGGTTTGTGGTATTCTCCTAAGTAGCTCAAATCAAAATCAAAACGTTGCATGTGCACAACAGTTGCTCCATGTTTTCGCTTTCCTCACAACATGCTTTTAAATCTTTTAAAGTATTGTTTTTAGCGAAAAACTTTCGAAACCTTTTTTGTGTAGAATTTTATGTAGATTAATTTAATTATATTTTTATCATATTTCTTACGATTTGTTGATTCAGGATGATTCATGCTGTTTAAGATATTTAATTCTGGCGAAGACACACAAAGTGATATTTGTTTGACAGTGTCCCCATCGGGATTCGAACTCAGAATAAAAAACCGGCCAAGTGCGAGTCGGACTCGCGCACCGAGGGTTCCGTACCACCACATAATCATAATTGTATTAGTTGAAATTTCAGTAAGTTAATGTGCTAGATTTTTTGAGTCCGACACGCGCTTGACCAAATTTTATTATTTGTTGTTATTTTATAGCTTATGCACTATAAACATACCAATTTTCAAGTTTGTAAGTGATCCCGTTTTTAAAAAGAACTAAAACAAAAATCACCTCAGCGACCATCCAACTTGACCCCTCTCTTATATGAATGTTCTTGAAACGGGAGCTCACCACAATTGGTTTTCATTAGTTGTGAGAAAAGTTGTAATATTGAATGATTTCAGACTTTTCCTATTATTTGTACTGTGAGACCTAGCTTCTTGCCAAATTTCATAATTTTAGGTCAACGGCAAGTACCCTGTAGGTTTTGCTTTTTTGCATAAATGTATGGAGATGAGGACATAATAAGCCATATCTTTTGATTGCTTCGTTGTAAATAATTGAATTTTTCAGATCTTGTGTGGTTCATGGATCCTAATATATGATATTAATTTTAACCTGATACCTTTACCCGTTCGTGAGATAAAGGGTCTTGACAGACAGACAGACAGACGGACAACAAAGTGATCCTATAAGGGTTCCGTTTTTTTTGAGGTACGGAACCCTAAAAACAAAACTTGCGTTGAATATTGTAAAATATAGTAAATGATACAGCAGCACTGCACTTTCTTTCTCGCGATATGCAAGTAAAACTATCAGCCGCAAACTTATATTTGTTATACCATACACATAGTATGGAAATACAAATTTATATTTCGGTTTTTCTAGAAAATGTTCTAATGAAATAAGCAGATGAATTCAGAATTCGAATTGTTAAATATTAAAACCAACTAACCGTAAACGCTTTCGAACAAATCACATGTTCAATTTTTGGTAGTACTAGAATACCCTGTATATGATTAATTACCGATTTTTTTATTTCAAAACACGTTTCTTAGGGATAGTTGTTCAGTTTTGTCTACTGAAAAAAACCTTTCAGTTTTTCGTACATCCTGTGTACTAAATTTTCGCAAAAACCAATCAAATTGAATATCCATTCAAGTAAATAACCAAAACAGAATTAATATCATAGAAAATAATATAAACTTAATGGAACCAATTATGAGTAAATCACAAGTTTACGTTTTGGTAGTACAGGAACACCCCTTATATGAAATCACACAGACAAACTGATGATGGCGCAAGATACCTTGCATGGAGATCCTTAGTCAAGCAAAGTTTCATTATAGCCGTTTTAAAAAAAAATTCAATTCTTAATTTTTGTTGTATGACAGCTACCCTCAAAATGAGAGCCAGCAAAAAACCATTAGGAACCCTTCGACCAATTTGCATAAAAGTCTTAAATTTAAAATATGGTGTTAATGGGACCATTCGCTTAGCCGCTAGGCCAAAGCGTGACGGACAGACCGACCGACCGACCGACGACGGACGGACATTTTTAGGGGACTTGCTTTTTTTGGTATATAAGTGATATAGAGCACATTCTTGAGAAAATTTGTGCAACTTTTTTCACGATTACAATACCTTTCTCGCTCCGCTCGAAAGTAAAAGCACCACTATCGATAGAAAATACATCACTCATGACCTTCAACATGATCTCACAAAAAACGATAAATTACAATAAAATTCGTTACAATTTCCATATTTCTGACTGTAAGAATGATAAGTTGACATTTTTTAAGCAATATTTGTGATAATAATCCACAAACATGAAAAATACTGAATAAAACTTACAGATGAAAACATAAAATTTCTTTGCAGTTTTCGTTTTGTTGGTTTGAAGATGTACAGCCATCAACTACACACGTTATTATTAAAAAGAACAATCACTAATATCATAGAGTAATATAATACTGGTAATTACAGTCTATAGACGTTTATGTAAATATTACAGGAAAGATAAAACGATCTCTCTAAATGGCACCATTTTTAAGAAATCTGCAAAAAAACCTTTACAAACAAATTTAGTTTTGCGTTTCTAAAAATGGACTCTATTGTTTCTAAAAATACTAAAGGTATATAGGAACCCTCGGCGCGCGAGTCCGACTCGCACTAGACCGGTTTTTTCCTAAATGGTAAAAAAACTGTGGTAATAGCATTTTTTAGTCCCATGAATGTCACATATTTCTCAGAGAGAAAGATAAACATTTTACGTTTTTAGGATTTCATAAAAATCCATACATTTTAGTATGGAGGTCCCTCGCAATAAATGGATACGCTTATGGCTCCATCCTTAGCAGGAAGTGCTGCTACTCAAACATCCTTAAGCTACTCTATTCAAGGAACAAAATACCAAATCAATTTCAGTTAAAAGTTTTAACTAGAAATCGCTTGAAATGAGATCGAGAAATTGAGATCTGTGTTATTTTAAGTCAAAAACTCAAAAGTCAAAATTAAAACCTTTTTACATCTCTCATATTCGGTAAGTAGGTCCTTATTGCCCCCAAATGGGGCTTGTAGGTGACCAATTAGCGCTATAGGGTAATAATGTAGCTAGAAAAGCCCTAGGGCGGTAAGTAATTGTAACGTCCGCCTTGATGGCCGTCTCCAGCAGCGGGGCGGCGGGCGTTTTAATTACTTACCGCCCCAGGGTTTTTCTAGCTACATTAATTACCCTATAGCGCTAATTGGTCACCTACAATTTGGTGGTAATAAGGACCTACTTACCTCACAATCGAGATGTAAAGCAGAGTAGTTAGCTCGGGTGAAAGCATCAATTGCACCCTCGAACTATAGGCGCCCTCGCTGCGCTCGTGCGTCTAAATATCTCGGGCTGCAATTGATGCCTTACAGTCCTTGGCTACTAATCTACTATTTGTACTTACCCGAATAAGATGGCACAAGAGCCGGTAGTGAGAATGCCAGCATTAAACATGAGTTTGGGCCCCACTCGGTTTAGGTGGGACCCGTAAAAGGGGCTGATGATGAAGACCACCAGCTCGAAGATTCCGAAGACTAACCCGTACTCCGCAGCTGAACAGCCTTTTAGCTCGGCCTACGGGGCAAGAAAACTATAATTAATTAAACTAAGATTTTGTAGATAATTGATTGATTAGTTTGATATCAAATAAATGTTACAAATCCTATCCTGGTCAAGACTTTTCCTGTACTTAGAAGTAAAAGGACAAGAGGATTCACAGAAATACTTTTTTTTTATTAATATTGGGGTACATTTCACTTAATTTCATACAAGGTCTTCCGATCCCAAACCAGACAAAGGCCGTACTATGGGTATCAGAGACTTACACCCAGACACGAACAAATACTTGTGTTCATCACACAAATGTTTGCCCTGGGCGGGGATCGGCGGGGGCCTACGGCGTGTAAGGCAGGTTCACTACCAAACACTCCAACGGGCTTGTCAAGGGCTTTTAAGATATAATATATCATTGGTTAAGCTAAAACAGTCGTCCAGTAGTTTATGATTGGTGAATATGTCACAGGCAAATCGTATAATTCGCAAATTTACAAACGGCGGGAAAACTGTACCTAAATGACCGGAAATTTGTAAAGCGACGCCAGCAGATTGTAAACGGGTTTAGACCACTGGTGCGTTTTAGTTTATCTAGAATCCCTGATCGGGATCGGTTAGGTTGGGTTAGGTTACCTTTCGACCACAACGCACAAGCCGAGTGAGCGACGCGAGCGCACCTTGGACCCGCCCGGCGAATGCCAAAACGAGTTACGCGCCGTTTTGTGAAATGCCACGGCATTATGTAAGTAAAATGACGAATTAAAAATTTCTCGGCATTTTGTAGAATGCCAAGGCGTGATGTAAAACGACGATTTATACAATTTGCCTGCGACAAATAGAAAAACAGGCCAACAGATAAACTTTAAAAAATTTATCAGTTTTCATTCCAATACTTTTCCTACCAGGTGGCAGGCATATTTTTGCGAAAGTTCTCAAGGTAGCTAAAGATTCGTCGTCGTAAAAAACAAATTTTTTATATGCAATGTTTTTATTGAGATATTTACCTATTGATTATACGATACTATTACGAGTATACGTAATTTTAATAACAGAGGCTAGAAATAACATTACATAATTAATGTAACTTCCAGATTCCAAACTTCCAAAGTCACCTTTAAACATCATTACCGTAAATGGCTCATGGAAGCACAAATGCTACGAGCGACGCGTACCTAAAAATAAATTACTATAACGTTATTTCTTTATTTCTTCCATTTTTTGATAATATTTGTTATAAATTGTTTTTAATTAGTATTTAGTTTTACGGTTTTTCTTATTTTATTTTTGAATTTATTTTTAAAATTTAGCCTGTTTGCTCTGTGACGAGAGAGAAGTTTACGGTTCTGGCAGAATATCAGCGCTGCAGTGCCGTTGCCGGTGCTGTATGCATTATGCTGAGCCAGCGCCTATACAATAGGCATACCACATACAGCATGCAAAAGGTCGGCTGTCTTCTTGATGTTACGCGCGACTAAAATGTGAAACTACCTAATCTACCTATTTATTTTGAGTTGTGTATGTTAATATTTGTAAACTCCTGTGATCTGTTTTATGTGTTATGTTTATTGAATAAAGGTTTTATCTATCTATCTATCTATCTATCTATCAGATAATTGCTCACTATTTATTTACCTACATGGCGGCGTCTAGTAATTTCTGGAAGTGTAGATTAAGATAGCGCGACCTAAACTTGAACTTATAGATTGTAAGTTTTTTTTTATAATCTAGGTCATTTCGTATCAACTAGTCTCATCTTCATAACATGATGCCGTCATCATAACATCCCAATAAACGTCCACTGCTGGACAGGGAGCTCCCTCCAGAACTACAGCAAAAACACGTGGTACTTTGGAGAGGACTTACCATAGTCACCACGCCTGTACTTGCGGCTAGCGACCTCTGTTGTTGATGACCGCAGTATGTAAGATGGTACGATACACAGAAAAATGCTGCTGCCCATCCTCCGGTTCATAAGCCTTTATTCGCCTTTTACGACACCCACAGGTGGGTAAGTTGGGTTGGTAATATTCTTTGCCACACGGCCCTCTTTGCCGTCACCACACGGACGTCGGCGTTCGGCGACACGCAATGAAAGCGTTAAACCATACTAAATAATGTGCTAGTAAATGTTCTGTAATGAGCCAGGAGAGGAAAAGAAAGATATATAGGCACTTATTTTGATCAAATAAAGGGGAGGGTAGACGTCGAGTCGTATCGGGATGTTAAATCATTGGCAGAGGATAGAGAGAGATGGAGATTGCTCCACCGGCTCTTAAATATGAGAAGAAGATGTTGTGCCCATCTGCCCAACTAGACAACAGTCCCCAACTTTACAAGGAACGTAGGTTGAAATAAAAAACAGTTATTGGTTATGGAAGACAGCAAAATTGTTATTTGGCGCAAGTGCCTAATAATGAAACTCAAGGATTCTAGGATAGAGCAGCTAACGAAGCGAGTGGTTTAAAAGAAAAATTCTGAGCGTAGCGAGGGTTTCAAGAGACGAGACGCGAAATAACTTTGCTGCCGAGCGAAACGAACAGCACCTTACTACAGTGGGAAAATATTAATGAATAGCGCCAGTACCTCGTTCAGATTTCAAAAACCTTTTTCATGCGGCCAAAAATTACTTTTGCTCGCAGACTTGGACCGATAAAAATTTCAAAAGCCTTTTCCAGATTTCGACCGCGCAAAGCAAAGTTTTCCGTGCTAGTGAGGTGAAAAAAAATATTTCCTACAATTATTTAATGTAAGTGACCAACACAGTTGTATTTTTTTGTATTTAGATCTGTTCCTTGACCAAAGTTATTCAGATTCTTGGGTAAAGCAGAGTCTCCTGTGTATTGTTTTGTTTTTGTGTGACAATGAAGAAATTATCTATTTATCTAAAGCAGTACATAACACCGATGGAGTAACAGATACGGAAGCAAAATCGAAGTCACGGATCCCATACGGAGAGCTTTTTCAGGGCCCAATCACTGGGCTTCGGGAGCGAAACCAATGAAAATTGCCATATTTTTCTAAAACCTGTATTTAGAAAAAGATGGCAAGATAGACAAAACAAAAACACATACACCCTTCTACGTCATTAAAAGCAACAATCGCCGGCGTAGTGAGGTTCAGGCTACAGATAACCCTGTGATGAGGTTGTCAGGACCTGTTTATCAATTTGAGCACTACGCATTTGTATGTAGGCGCCCTTAGAGATAGATGCACTATATTAGTGAGCCTTGTATCAGTAGTCCAGTTGAAGTTTATAATTATAATATAATCGAACTAATGAGCCTAAAGGTAGGCGTATGCTGAGACGCACATAGCTTAGAGCAAGGCAGAACGCGTCTTCCCACTCGCTTTATTACAAAGAAAACTAAAGGATAGAAATACTGTTCTATGCTGAGCTGCGTCATCTGCGTCTCAGCTTACACCTACCCTAAAGAAGGCTCAGTAGGTCGACACCGAACTACTAGGACTAAACGAAATTATTGCTGAGTATTGTTTTGAATTTGTGTTTGAATTTGTTTAGAGCCAATCAGTTTCAACAATCATAAAAACTCGAATACGCTAACCTAGATAGCATGATCACGTAGGCTATCTCTATGCGCTACGATTGCACTCGTCGTCGTATCGTGAGGATAGATCGATGACCGACCTAACAAACCCTAGAGTCAACAAACAAACCCTGATACGGTAAATTTAACGACCACAATTGTAGATAGTCAACCAACCAACCATTAGCCAGCCAACCAGCCTGGACCAACGATTTAGCGTATTTCTTTCTTACGTACTTATTTCATCTTATTTTTTGCCTAGCCTAGCCTAGCATAGCCTTGTTTTCCAAGCTCTTTCTTTATTTATTTACATATTTTCCATAATTCTATATTTATGTATTCCTATTTTCCTCTTCCCATCCCTAGGATACCAGTCTGTTACAGTTCCTGTCCATCTCTTGTCTTTCAACCGCATAACATGTTCAGCCCATCTCAATTTTTGTTCTCTTATCGCCCTTGTTATATCTCGTACTCCTGTTCTCTTGTCGTGTCTTTTTACTTTAAGTATACTCCTTTCCATGCCGTGTTGGCAGACCTTAAGTTTTTGGAGATGTTTTCTAAAGTTTGGCATCTATATGTCATACATGTTATATGGTAATATATTAATATATTATATAATATGGTAATATGCATATGTTGAAAACTTTGCTTTTGATTGCTAGGGGCATATTGTCATCTTTCATAATTTATTTTAGTGACCAGTATCGACTCCAAGCACTGCTCACTCTTTTGTCTATTTCTTTGGTGGTCAGGTCCCTGGCTGAAATGATCTGGCCCAGATAAACATACTTTTCTACATATTCTATTTTTCTTCCCTCAATTTCTATGTTTTCTTTGTTGTTGTTGGTCATAAGTTTAGTTTTATCTGTGTTCATTGTCAGCCCTTTTTTGATACTTTCTTGTGAAAGATCACTTAACATTTTATGCAGTTTGGGCGTCTGGGGCCAGAATTATAAGGTCATCTGCGAACCGTAGATGGCTGAGTCTTTCACCGTTGATATTTATGCCTAAATTGTCCCAATCTAGGTTTCGGAAAATTTCTTCTAACACTGCATGTTTGGTGAGAGTGGGTCTCCCTGTCTTACGCCTTTATGATGTCAAATTCTTTTCCTGATTTTTCAAATTGTATCCTGGCTGTGCTGTTTTTGTATATTTCTCTTATAAGCCTTATATATTTTCTTGGAATTTCTTGAGAATCTAGTGCTTTCCATATTTCATTGTGTTTAAGTCAATCAAAAGCTTTATTGTAATCCACATATGCTATGTAGTATTGTTTTCCAAACTCATTTAGTTTTTCGAATATCTGTTTTATTACATGTATATGATCAATAGTCGAATATTTGCTTCGAAATCCCGCTTGTTTTTTTGGTTGGTTATTATCTAATATGGTATTATCTAGTATGGCTATTATCTAATATTTTTGTTACTTTTAATGTCCTAAACAACCAGTCGCCAAGTGATTTTTATTTGACAATGTTGTTAGAGGGATCCAAACCCAGAACGACGGAGGCTGTTGTAACGTGGTGATACGCTCACAAACCTATGTCCTACTATGGGGATATAGTACGGAAGTACGAAACTATGGCCCAAAGTATTGTACAAAGTATGGACTGCAGAAGCTACAACCGGAGGATGGACTTCTGTCCATCCATCATAATCATGTCAGTCGCCTTTCTAAACACCCTCGAGGAAAAATAAAGTTGGGCTATTCTTAGTTGGCACCTCATGGACAGTTTTTGTCTATCTAGAACAGTGGTTCTTAACCGGTGGTCCGCGGACCACTGGTGGTCCCTGGAAGCATCCCGAGTAGTCCGCGGAGCCACGCAAGATGAGCAAGGTCGGTAAAAAAAACTTTCCTACATTTGATACGCTTAGTAAAATTATTAACGGGCATAATGCTGTTATTAAAGAAGAAATGCAGAAGAACATGATACTCTATTTAATTTTTTTTAAAAATGCATTGCGTTGTTATTTTCCTGACTACGAAGACATATAGTATTCAAAAACTGATCCGCAAGCCTTTCATTGTCAACGTTTCAGAGGTACTTGATTTTATGTGTTTGCATTATAGTGAATTTCGTTACAGTGGACGCCCGCGATACAGGTTTACCTAGTGCGGGGTTCAAGTTATTGTAAATTGTGCAAATGTTTCGTAAATAAAGATATTTCTATTTCTAAGTGATTGAAGTGCATCACGACAATAACGAGAGGCTAGCAATTGGCTTTACATAAGGCAAATTTTATGAATAAATACATGATGATGAAGATACATTCGAATCAGTCTTGTAGATTTGTGGAGCCAAAATGTAATCGCTTTACTAGTTCAGGTTGGCCCGTGGCAAGACAGAAATTTTGTCCAATGATCCCTCATGTCTAAAAGGTTAAGAACCACTAATCTAGAAGCTTTTTTTTATACCAGCATCGAATTCTCTTTCCATATAAACTAAGAACCAGTAATTTTAAACTTGACTTACCTCTTGTGGGTAAAAGGGCGCTTGTAGAGCAACACATATTGCGTTACAGAAATCTGCTATTGAGATCACTACTATCGTCAGCCACTGCCTTCGAGAAAATTCAAAACCCATTTCTATAATCTTTTCTACTTACGATACAGAATTACAATCTACCTATATAAAATTTATGACACAATGTAATAATTAATAGTCTTTCACCGCCAAGAAAATACATCTATCTCTGAATTTTAAAACACATTGTTCTTTTCTTCCAATTATAAACAATTGTAAACGATTAAATAACTCGTAAAAAACTATTTGAAAAGAACAAGTAAAATCTATCTCTTAAAAACGTTATATGACTCTAAGGACGTTCGTTAATTTTTCTACAGGTCTACTTCAACAAGTGCACTTTCTGGACGAGTATAAGATACTGGCACAATCTTCTGGAGCAGGAGATGGCAGTAAATAGTTATTTATCACAATAATAATTAACATGTATTGCAACTAATCATGCGTCTGAACTTTGACCACGAGATTTGTTATAAATATGCTTTACATTGCTGTTTTTAATTTAATTTGAGTATTTTTTCTAGTAGTATTCTTCTAGTAGTATCGTACATGAAAGGTGATAAAGATAGTTAGTTACTAAACCTAAGTCGTTAGCACCGTATCGTAATAGACGTCAGTTACCAAATTTCATATTTCGACCTACGTTTCTTGGGAAAAGTTGTTCAATTTCATGGTGTTAATAACATGCTAAAATTATATTCACTATTTCTGTAGGACCTTATATATTAAGCAGCAATGTATTCTAAGGCTCGAATTTATAGTCGCGACTCAACCCTAAGTATAACTTAGCGCATGCGCAGCACGTTGCATCAGGAACTCAGCTAAAACTCAGCTATTCGATAGTCGTTGCCTTTCCTTCTGATTTGAGTTGAGGGTAAGTCGGGTCGATTCTTGACCGGGAGGATTATAACGAACACGTAAAGTCTATATTTGTCCCTTTCACTTATTTGGAGTTGTATGAAAAGAAAGATTATCTGACATAACTTTCATCAAATCTCTAGTAGAAATTTTTTCGAAGGGCACAAATCGCACAAATCCGTCAAAGAAATGTCATTATGAGATATGAAAACAACAATTTTTTACATATTCATTTTATTTAGTATTTAATTAGTATGTACCAAGCTAGGAACCTACTAGAAAGAACGAGAATAATCATACGCAATGTGCATTAGCGACCAGCGATATAAATTTATTCAATTATAATGTAATAATGGTAAGTGAAACATGATTTTAGTTCTCCATATATTTTCAAATTGTTTTCAAAGATTTAGCAGAAGATGAAGGGCTTGGTAGCCTTTTGTAAACTTTAAATATCTTATAAAACACTGCTTGGCCAGTTTCGCTAAATTTTCATGCGTTCAAAGTGGAGAAATATGGGTGTTTACCCGTGGCCTATATGCCCTATATAATACGTATTTACATTCCATAAAATGGATCACAATTTGATCTGAGTACAATCTACTTGCTTACAAATGCTTTTGTAGTTTAACTGAACAATTTTATTTTATTTAGTCACAACTTTTAAATAAGTATTTTTATTTTTCAGGTTGTTTGCACGACCTATAAAGTTGACCAATAAAAAGTCTGAGCTGACGACCAAAATAAAGTAATTTAGATGTGCAGCTTCAGCTACATGTTAATGTTATGTTCAAATACGTAGCCAAACGTTGGTCTGAAGATCTTACCGCCGAAAAGCTGCCACCAGGTCACGATCTTCCCTGGTCCATATGGAAGTCACTGAACAGACTGCGGTCGGGCGTTGCCAGGTGCGGGGAACTCATGAAGAGGTGGGGCTTCTCTGATAACGACAAGTGTGAATGCAGTATTTTGCAAACTATGACACACTTGCTGTCGTACCCTACTTCTCCAGTTTCCTGCACTCGGAGGGACCTTCTTGAAGGCAACTAAAAGACTATTTATTTGGCTACTTTTTGGGCTAAGCTTGTATAGTCAGTTTTGCCAATGACTCGAAAAGAAGAAGAAGAAAACCGCTAATCTAGATCAAAAGAAAACATACAAATATATGGATCGTATTCTATCTATGTATTGCCTTGTCTGAAATAGTCAATTGAAAGTCATTCTTCATTTACATTTAGAGAGTCCTTTTACGTTTAATTTCCTCGCAATCCAAGTGAAAAGCAAAGTTTATAACTCGTCCACAAAACCATTTTATCCTCGACTTTACTATCAGCCCTCGCCTTCGGCTCGGGCTGCTAAAAGTCTCAGAAGAATGGTTCGTTTTGTGCACTTGTTGTAAAATCTACTAAATCTATCAATGTTCGTTTTATTTAAAGGTGAGCTCTCACTTAACCGCAAGAGATATACAGACAGCAACACTCATTCCTACTGCCTAAAGAAGACAAAGCATTTCAAACGTTTCAAGTTGCTAGCGGAAAACCTAAAAAAAAAACCGGCCAAGTGCGAGTCAGACTCGTGCCCTAAGGGTTCCGTACCTATCTATTTGCTCTTTGACTTTAAAAACTCCGCGACCATGCAACTTGACCCCTCTATTATAGAAAAGTTCTTTAAACGGGAGCTCACCTTAACCACCTTAGTAACCACTATTAGTTGTGAGAAAAACTGTAATATTCAATAATTTTAGACTTTTCTCTTTATTTGTACTGTCAGACCTAGCTTCTTGCCAAATTTCATAATTGTAGGTCAACGGGAAGTACCCTCTAGGTTTTGCTTATTGCATAAATATATGGAGATGAGGACATAAAAAGTCATATCATTTGATTGCGTCGTTGTAAAAAATTGAAATTTTCAGATCTTGTGTGGTTTATAGACTTTAATATTCGTTATCAATTTCAACCTATCGAAATATCTCATTCGTGAGAAAAAGGGTCTTGACAAACAGACAGACAGGGTTCTGTTTTTTTATTTTGAGGTACGGAACCCTAAAAATGAACAGCTGAAGAGGGGTGCAAAATTTTTTTTTACTTTCCCCATTGATTGGGGTATTGTTGTTTAGAGCTCGTTGAGCAGAGGAATGCTGTATTTCTTATTTTAAAAAATATTTAAAAACGAAAGAATAAGATGCTACGAAAGTCTTTATCGTTTTTAGGGTTCCGATACCAAAATGGTAAAAAAAAGGAACCCTTATGGTGCCGCTCTGTCTGTCTGTCCGTCTGTCTGTCACACCTCTATATCTCAGCAACCACTTATGCTATCAACCTGAAATTTGGAATAGTTTTAGAATATAGTTGCCCAACTTAATTGCACAAGAAAAATTTTTGAAAAAAGTATGATTATTAATATAAAGGGGGCCAAAATAGGGGGGGCCAAATTTCAAATTGTCGCTACTAGGTCAAGTGGGGTATCATATGAAAGGGCTTTACTTGTACATTTTAAAATATATTTTTGTATTTTTTTAAATTTCTTAGTTTTAAAGTTATGATGAAAAATGTCAAGAAAAATACCATTCCCCCCCCCTTATCTCCGAAGTTTGAGTAAGGAAAAATCTGAATTAATTACAGTTGACAGAAGTTTATATAAACTTTACAGCAAAAATAAAACGATCTTTCTAAGTTGCACAGTTTTTCAGAAATCTGCAAAAAACCTTTACAAACAAATTTAGTTTTGCGGTCCTGAAAATGGACTTTATTGCTTCCAAAAATACTATAGGTATATCGGAACCCTCGGCGCGCGAGTCCGACTCGCACTTGACCGGTTTTTTATTTTTTTATTTTGTTTAGGCTGTATCTCATGAACAGTAATAGGTAGACAGTTGAAATATTCACAGATTATGTATTTCTATTGTGGCTATAACAACAAATACTAAAAATTTAAAATTAAGGCAGGCATCCCTGCTACAAACGTGTTGTTAAACGCGTGTAGGCGATTTTTGCTCGATTTTTTGTTTTAGCTCTATCGTAAAAACGGGAACATTTACAAGCGTGATGATTTGTGTTATTTATAGTGCATAAGCTATTAAATAACAACAAATAATCAAAACTGGTCAAGTGCGAGTCGGACTCAAAAAATCTAGCACAGTAAGTTACTGAAATTTCAACTAATACAATTGGTACAGAACCCTCGGTGCGCGAGTCCGACTCGCACTTGGCCGGTTTTTTACAATGTCCTCATTACCACATAAGCTTTCTCTGTTCCGTCCTCAATAAGCAGTTAGCAATTTTGCTGATGTATCAAAAAATACAATGTCGCAACGTTTGTCATGTCTGCATTTACCTTTTCAAAGTTATTTTTATCAGAAAGTGACATCTGTGCGATATCTCTTGATAAATAACACTGTCCATGTCCTCATAAACTGAAAACTTCATTGAAAATTTCATAGAGGTCACTTTCAGTAAAATAACCAAAGAGCGAAGCAAGGAGGTTTTTGTTCTGAGAAAATGACCATTTGACAAGTAAAGGAAACACAGACGAGCGGCTGATGAGCGGTTTTAGCGGTAATTTATAAATGAATAAATAGGAGTGTTTTTGGATAGATTCTCTAAAAACCTTTTTTTTAAATGGAGTATGCGCACGCGTGCACCCAGAATATACAGGTTGAAAAAAAAAAATACACTAAAGTGATACGGGAAACATATATATTAGCCACCGGATGGATTTACATGATGGATTTACAAAACATCAACTCGTTTGTAATAACTCTACCTGCGGAACATGTGTCCACAACGTAAGAGCAGCACGAACCATTTGAGGCTACTGTCGACCCCCGCCTCCCCCCTTAAAATTAAATCTATTTCACCTACAAACTTGCAATTTTGCATGGTTAGTAAGACCCAAACTAAAAAGTAACCCTTCGACCAATATAAAGAGTTATAGACGGGCCATATGGAACATCGTTTGAAAACCGATCAAGTGAGTGAGGTCACTCACTTTGATTTAGTCGGTGTTCGGATGCTCAACGAGTAACACGTGTGAGCAAATAATTAACTTCCCGCCTTTCTAATAAAATAAAGCCGTCCTGTGCTTTTCAAAGTATTCAAATAACTCAAGAAAATACGAACGAAGATTTAGGCGTCACATTTCACTTGTTAATATATTTTTTAGTAAAATCTAATTATTTGATAATTTTCTTGATAAAAAACCTTCGCCGGCCTTGC
Organism: Athrips mouffetella; assembly: GCA_947532105.1. Classification (NCBI taxonomy): domain Eukaryota; kingdom Metazoa; phylum Arthropoda; class Insecta; order Lepidoptera; family Gelechiidae; genus Athrips; species Athrips mouffetella. The sequence goes on along the minus strand of OX383957.1, from coordinate 23,807,626 downwards.
CGCCATTATTCAGCGACGCGTGATTGAAACGACGGCATCTCGACGAACATTCGCTATCTCGCTCGCGCTACGGTGCGAGCGCGTGTTTCTATCTCTGTTAGGGACTGTGTGTGCATGTGATTAGGAAAACTGTAACCGTGGGTGTGCGTTTACATGTAGTTGTAGCGAGACTTGTTTTTTATTAGCGTTTTGTACGGATAAGGCCCATAACTTTTTATATTGGTCGAAGAGTAAGACCCGCCTATAGAATCCTATTTTTTTCCTAAATTTCATGTAAGTATAAACCATTACCTTTTCTTGAGATATTGACGTCCAAAAGTCACTATCTTGTACACATGTATGTTAAACTACTACAACCTATCATTTTACGTACTGGGTGAGTACGGTCAACCGCTCGTCGGTAGAAACTTTGTCAACTCTATTACCACGCTATAAGGTCCAAAAGTGTTTCTACTGATGTGCTGTTGAGTGTACTACGGCACCACCCTTGACCGGTTTTCTATTGAATTGTAAATCTAAATAGGTACGGTCAACCGCTTGTCGGTGGAAACTTTTTCAACTCTATTATCACGCCATAAGGTCCAAAAGTGTCTCTACCGATGTGCGGCCGTGTGTACTCGGGACGATTGAGAAGGTTTTTCGGCACGTTTTGGGATAAATTTTCCAGTGATTCAAGATGATCGAGTGTTATTCGAGAGTTAAAAAAATGTGTCACATAATCTCCGTTGTCCTTTTGCAAAATCAGTTCTCTAAAATTTTAAACGCCCGTCTACCTGTTCAGGAAATTCGACTCAACCTGAGTTAAGATTTATATTTCTATCTCTTTCTTTCATTAAGTTGAGATCTTGGCTAATTTATAAACAAATTGAGCTGAGTAAAGGGTGAGAAGAGGGTGAGTAAAGAAATGGCCCTCCCTGAGTTCACGTTTGGTTTTTGCTTTGGACTAAAAAAAATGTATTATCTATGGAAAAAACGTGATCATTATAAGGGCTGTTATATTTTCAATAATTTTAACGAATTGATAATAGTGCGTTAAGATGCAAGTGCGCTATTTTGTTGATTACGCCCGAGGCTCGAGAATTGCAGCCCGAGCCGCAGGCGAGGGCGTAATGGAGCCGAGAGTGTAAGACCAAAGCGCATGCGCTTCTTACGACGTTTTTCAACACATTTACAAATAAAAACAGGTAACATTTGCTTACCTGATAAGGCTTTTGTGGAAAGTCCGTCTGGGGAAGTACCTCCCCCTTGCTTTTTTCTGTCGTGAAGCAGCAGTGTTTGCACTGCTGTGTTTCGGTTTGATTGAAGGGCAAAGGAACCAGTAAAATTACCGGCAGATTACCAAGGCAAACTGTGATATGAAGAATTATACTATATGCCTGCAACAGTTACATCACGCACGACCCATTCATGCTTTTACCGTTTTTAGGGTTCCGATACCAAAATGGTAAAAAAAGGAACCCTTATGGTGCGACTTTGTCTGTCTGTCTGTCTGTCACACCTCTATATCTCAGCTATCTCTTTTCACTCATGCTATCGACTTGAAATTTGGAATGTTTTTAGAATATAAGAAGTTGCCCAAGTTAATTGCACACGTAAAAATTTTGAAAAAATTATGATTATTAACTAGCTGTTGCCCGCGACTTCGTCCGCGAGGGATTCTATCTGACCCTCCATCCATCTTCCCTTCCGTCTATCTGTCGTCCTTTCGTCCGTCCGTCCAACCATCTGTCCAACCGTCCGTCAAACCATCCCTGGCCCTGCTCCTCTCCCTCTCTCCCCCACCCCCTCCCTTTTCCTCTCCCTCTCCCTGTCCCTCTCCCACTCCCTCTCCCTACCCTTATTCCTATCCCTTCCCCTATCCCTACCCCTAACGCCATCTTAACCGCTATCCCTATCTTCATTTAAACATAGAAACGACACCCATATTGATTTTTAGTAGTGATGGGCCGACTATGGGGTTTGCCGATCAGCCGACTAGGCGACTAGTCGGTTTTGATATTGCCGGATAGTCAGCCGACTAGTCGGCAGAGCCGATCATCCTTATTTCGTACTTGATCCCAGATATAATCTGCAGTTTTTTTGAGCCGCAAAATATATTAACAATGAGGTTACAATTTTTACTAGAAGTTTTAAAGATTCCTTGAGCAACGATGATAGTGATGCACTGCTTATGTCATGGCTAAGGACAGAACATAATAAATATTAAGATCCTGTGTTTTTATTTCATACTATTACTGCCGAATAATCGGCGCAGTTTTTACCGATTAGTCGCCGACTAGTAACCGACTTTAAAATATGCCGAATAGTCGGTTTTACCGACTAGTCGGTGTATAGTCGGCCCATCTCTAATTTTTAGACATTTCAACCCTATCGCACCCCAATTTCACGTCCACCACGTTGGATTTCAAAGTTGTAGTTTTTGTAATCAGCGACCCGATAAACCATACAAATGACACCCATATTGATTTTTAGACATTTCAACCCTATCGCACCCCAACCCCATCCCCAAGGAATGATGGTATTTCACGTCCACCACGTTGGATTTAAAAATTGTTGTAGTTTTTGTAATCAGCGACCCGATAAACCATACAAACGATACCCATATTGGTTTTTAGACTTTTTCACCCCATTTCCATTTTCTTTTAGGGGTTGAATTTTAGGGTGGAATTTAAAAAACAGTTATGTACGTTCCACAGAATTACAACCCTAATGCCTAAACAATAAATTTAGTGGATTTTACTTTGAAAATGAAGGATTTTCAACTTCATCCCCCTTTTTACCCCTTAGGGTGTAGAATTTTCAAAAACCCTGAGACACGTGCATATTAATTTTTAATCGTTAGCCTAAATACAAAATTTGAAGATCCTAACTTCAAAACTGACAAACTTTCATTCAAACTTTCATCCCCTATTTTACCCCTTTAGGGGTGGAATTTTGTAAAATCCTTTCTTATTGCACCGTTAAACTTTATAAGAGACCTAAATGCGTAATTTGGAATTTCTAGACCCAGCGGCTTGGGCGGTGCGTTGATATGTCAGTCAGTGAGTCAGTCACCTTCTTAATTAACATTAAATGCATTTTCCCGTTAGAATGAAGGGTTTTCATGCGGTAAAAAGTAGCCTATGTGTTACGAGTATTGTAGGACCTAACCTATATGTGTGCCAAGTTTCGTTAAAATCCATTCAGTAGTTTTGACGTGAAAGAGTAACAAACATCCATCCATACTTACAAACTTTCGCGTTTATCTAAATATATATGTATATATTTATATATTTTTTATTATTATATATATAAAATTGCTTGTCCTGACTGACTGATTCATCAACGCCGAGCCGTAACCGCTATAGCTACAGAGCTGAAATTTTGTACACAGGTTTATTGCACTTCAAAACCACCCACTAAGGAAGGATTTACCAAAACTCATCCCTTAAGGGGTGAAATAAGGGATGAAAATTTGTATGAAAGTCCTTTATTTCTTAAGTAAGATTCACAAAATTTTGAATTTAAACTTTTGGTAAAAATTAAGAAATGTGCTTAAGCATTTCTTAAAAATCACCTTTCAAGGAGGTGAAAAAGGGGATGTTTAGTTGCCGTATGTTGGTCTAAAACTTTGTCTTTCATTTTTATAGGTAGAATTGTAAAAAAATTTTTTGAGCTCCGTAAAAAATAAAAAAGGACGTGTTTTAGAATTTCTCAAAATTCATCCCCTAAGAGGGTGAAATATGGGATGAAAATTTGTATGAAAGTCCGTCAGTTTTGAATTTAGGATCTTCAAAATTTGTCATTAGACTAACGACTAAAAATTAAGTTTTACGTGTCTCAGGGTTTTTGAAAATTCTACACCCCAAGGGGTGAAAAGGGGAATGAAGTTGAAAATCCACTAAATTTATTATTTAGTCATAAGGGTTGTAATTCTGTGGAACGCACATCACTGGTGTTGAAATTCCACCCCAAATTCAACTCCTGAAAGAGGGAAATGGGGTGAAAGAGTCTAAAAACCAATATGGGTATCATTTGTATGGTTTATCGGGTCGCTGATTAAAAAAACTAAAACAATTTTGAAATCCAACGTGGTGGACGTGAAACACCGTCATCCCCTGGGGATGGGTTTGGGGTGCGATAGAGTTGAAATGTCTAAAAATCAATATGGGTGTCGTTTGTATGATTTATCGGGTCGCTGATTACGAGAACTACAACAATTTTGAAATCCATCGTGGTGGACGTGAAATACCATCATCCCCTGGGGATGGGTTTGGGGTGCGATAGGGTAAAAATGTCTAAAAATCAATATGGGTTTAGTTTCTATGTTTATGTAAGGATAGGGATAGCGGATAGGGGTAGGCGTAGGGTTAGGGGCAGGGATAGGAAGAGGGAAATGGAGAAGGAGAGGGATGGGGAGAGGGAGGGGCAGGGGGTGAGGGAGGGGGAGGTTGAGAGGGAGGGGGAGAGGGAGAGGGATAAGCTCGCCCAAGCTCTTCAACCTGTACATGAACCGACTGATCGGTGAGCTCAGCAGTACTTATATTGGTTGTCACATAGATGGGATTTGTGTAAACAATATTAGTTACGCTGACGATATGGTGCTGCTGAGCCCATCGACTGGTGCCTTACAGAGATTGTTACGCATTTGTGAGACATATGCTCTGACCCATGGTCTGAAATACAATGCTTCTAAGAGTGAGCTGATGGTATTTAAAGCCGGTAAGAAGTGTTATAAATACTTGCCTTTGATAACACTGTGCGGAACGCCGTTGAAGCTCGCTAAGCAATTTAAATATTTAGGTCATTGGGTAACAGAAAATTTGAACGATGATTTGGATATAGAGACGGAGCGCAGGGCGCTGTGTGTGCGTTGCAATATGTTGGCCCGCAGATTTGCACGATGTGGTAGGCAGGCAAAGCTGACACTTTTCAAAGCATATTGTCAGACTTTCTACACGTGCAGTCTGTGGGTCAACTACACCAAGCGAGCATATGGAACCCTGCGTGTGCAATACAACAATGCGTTTAGGATACTGTTTGGGTTGCCGCGTTTTTGCAGTGCGTCGGGTATGTTTGCTGAGGCGCAGACTGACTGTTTCTATGCAATCATTCGTAAACGAAGCGCCTCACTCCTAAGACGTGTGCGCGGCACTACAAACAGTATTCTGAACGCATTGGCTAACCGTTGGGACTCCCCACTATTTAGCCATTGGATGCGTCTGCACGCAACGGGATCCGAGCCCGGCGCAAGTTTGAATTAATTTTAAAGTTGAGATGTTGTTGCTTACTAACACTAGTTTAAGTTTCTCTTACTAACACTATGGATTTATATCCGAAATAAATTTTTGAATTTGAAAGAAACTGCACATTGTCTGAATTTCACGCGAGCGAAGCCGCGGGTACAGCTAGTAATTATAAGTAGGATGTAAAGGGGGCCAAAATATTAATTGTCGCTACTAGGTCTGTGGGGTATCATATGAAAGGGCTTTACTTGTACATTCTAAAATATATTTTTGTATTTTGTTACGTTTCTTAGTTTTCAAGTTATGATAAAAAATGTCATAAAGAAATCCCATTCCCCCCTTTTCTCCGAAGTTTGTGTAAGAAAAATCTGAATTAATTACAGTTGACAGAAGTTTATGTAAACTTTACAGCAAAAATAAAACGATCTTTCTTAGTTGCACAGTTTTTCAGAAATCTGCAAAAAACCTTTACAAATAAATTTAGTTTTGCGGTCCTGAAAATAGACTTTATTGCTTCCAAAAATACTATAGGTATATCGGAACCCTCGGCGCGCGTGTCCGACTTGCACTTGACCGGTTTTTTACATGAATTTTAATAAACGCTTTCTATGACTTCTTTATTTATATGATTTTAGAAAACAAGACAGAAACTTTCCGCCCCTTTTGGAATCCATACCTTACCCGGTTGCATGCCGGGCATTTAATATTATTTCATCTGTGGCCGGGCCCAATTCTGTCTATTTAGACTTTAGTGTGTTCAGGTAGATTCCACAAGGTGATGCATCAGTAAAACCAGGGAGGCATAGCGAAGGATCCAGCAGTGTGAAAGATAGAGCAGCGCGGCGCCCTTCAGAAGTATGCTTCCTTCTGACCGTTGATTGTACTGCGGCCGTTGTTTATGTTGTTTTCTCTTTTCGTATTTTCCATTCTCAAGCTTTATATGGGGAAAACATCGCATTACAAAAGATATTAATTTACCTATTCAAAAGGTAAAATGGTTCAGCAAATGAACAACCTCTATAAGTTTTTCGTTGCAAAAAAGTATAATACCTTTATGTGACGAATCCTTCTCAATGTACTCTCAAGAACTGAACGCATAATATAATTAATCTGTGGTCTAGCATGGGTCTAGCTGCCACGTTGTCAACAAACAATGTCATGGCGAAATACGTTTTGTAATGAGATGTGATGCCATTAAATAAATATACAATACAATACGAAGTGGTAATTTTTTTTGAAATCAATAAAATTATAAACTAAACATTATTTAACTATCTAAACAAAATAATTGGTAGGCACCTCTAGGTAACCGATCATTGTTTCGATTTTTGGTTAATTGTGTGTATGTATTATATTAGGTTAAATAAATAATGTTCTCTTTTTCAGCATTGTTGCAAAATTCCATACATGTTTGCGAAACGTATGTGTAACATGGCCAGTCCCTTAGATTATGAATAACGGCAGCTTCCAAAGCCTAGCTGACTAAACCTGGCAAAAGCATTGCTAAAAAACGAATAAGTTTCGATTATTGTCAGAAGATTGTACCTGCGAGTATACTTGTTCGTCATTACTTACTAGCCGGAAGATGTCCACTGCTGTCGAGGCCTCCCCTGGAGTTCTCTTCAACCATTTATCTTCAACGACCAGAACTGCGCTGCCTGCATCCAGCGGTTTTTTTTACAGGGGGAAGGGTAGGGGATATTTGAAGCACGAAAATAGAAAACTTGGTTATATGAGTTGATATTTATAACAATAAAACTACTCGTTAGATTTACGCCGGATTTATTATTTATTTCAATGTTCAATGTAGGTATAGTAAGCAAATGTTGCCCACATTTATATTAGGGTGATGTGATGCCATAGTCTCGTGTAGTGCCGGCAAAGAATAGTACCATCCCATACATACCGGTGGGTGTCGTAAGTGGCGATTAAGGGTTATAAACTGGAGGATGGGAAGCAGCATCCTCCTGTGTATCGTACCATCTTACTTACTGCGGTCACCTACAACCGCGGTCCATGGTACCAGCCATAACGCTGACAAGCGAGGTTACTAAGGTACTTCCCCCATCACATTTTTTCAGCAAAAGCCAAAATTCTGGAGGGAGCTCCCTGTCCTGTAGTGGTCATTTCGTGGGATGTTATGATGATGCCAGAGCACTACCTATTCTTATTTCTAACACGAAACAGGTCGCACAGGAAAGGAACGGCTTAAGCTTATGGTGCACCATTTCGGCAGATTGAAGATGTGCGTTAAACTTGATGCAGGCGACGATATCCACGCTACACTAAAGCCATTGTGTGTCTTTGAGCCATACAATTTAAATTCAACTTTGAGCAAATCAACAAGGAACTTCTCCTCATAATTTCTTTTTCAATAGAAATTTTATAATGCAGTAGCAATGGGTCATACGAGGTCATAATAGTTTAAAGAGCAAGTTCAGAATGGTGTTCTTTTGAAAACAATAAAATCGTGATACAAATAATATGGGTTGTGGTACGGACACGAGGAACAACCCAGTATACAATCGGTGGACACTTCTCACAAAGTGACCTGATCCCAAACTAGGCAAAGTAAAGTAAAGCCTGTACTTTGGGTAACAGAGGCTAATATACATAAATAGATAAACAACACAGACACAGGATAAACACTCGTGTTCATCACACAAATGTTTGCCCTTAGCGGGAATCCCGTCCGCGGCCTTCGGCGTAGAAGGCAGGCTCACTACCAACCACACCAACGGGCCGTTAACTAATTCATATTATGAACGTTAGGTGGGATGTTATCGGTATTGTGAAGGTACCCAAATTGCGAATATGAGTTATACAAAAGTGTTATGTTCAAAAAAATGATTCACGTTTTTTTTTATTTTTGATAAAAAATATGTATACAGGGTCTTTTCAAGTTTGTGATCAAAATACCCTGTATGATTTGAATTACATTGTGCAGGTTCTCCTTTTGACGTTTAACTGACATCCTCAAGTCAGGGTCGACCATGACTAACCTTTGACAGGTTCGTGAGTAAAGATTCATGACGTCACGGTAAAAAAATTGTGCTAATTGATAGTCAAAAACTTGAGCCGAACTCAAGTTTTGGCCCTCAGTAGAGCTATTTGTCTATGGCATACTAAACTGCGTTTAGTTTGGGAAAAAATAGTTTAGTCTTGGTTTAAAGAATATTTTCTTACATGCATTATTTTGCAATTTTGATGTATTTTAATAATTAGTGTACGCTGAGCAAAACACTTAAGGAAATCTAAAGAAATGTTTTGTTTCAGCTTTGTATTATCATGTTTTGTGGTTAATTTTTTTTTCAACTCAAAGCAGTAACCAAACGCAGAGACAAGTCGAGCGTTTAGTCCTCTTGACGTAAAATCTGTCAAATTATTTCTACTACATTTGTTTACACAGATTCCCTCCCTGAGTTCAGGCTGAGTTTAGGATCAGGTTGAGTTCAACCTGAGTTCTAGATAAGTCAAGCTTTATCAATTCGGGCCTTAATGCCAAAAGATTGTCATGCGAATGCAGTTGGCTTGTTTTTACGCACTCTGGAAGTAACGACCGAGAATGATTTATACAAATAAAGCTTAAAACAACAAGAGTTGAAGATAACCCTAACTATATCACAGTTTCACTAGTTCAGTCCAGATTCTTAATGTTTAGCAAATTGACATCAAATACAGCGTGTGATAATAATACCTACTAAAGGGTGTGAATCTGACCATGAAACTGAACAACTTATAAACAGATAACAAAATCAATTCTTGACCTTCCATAGAAACTGCATCAGCTGATAGCGCATTTTGTATGGGTGGTGAAATTTGGTTTTTCGTATTTTGACCTGTTGTTTTGACCTGTTGTATAGAGATGTTATATAGACTCGCTCTATTTGCATTGTATTCTGCATGACATTCAATAAGTATTCTGTAAAGAATCTACATTGAATAAAATTCTGAGTTGATTCACACCCTTCAGTATTACCACACCTTTCCTTTACACACTGTATATATGAAGTGATCAACTTTCTTTGATATAGCTGTGACAAAGAATATATAATATTACGCTAACGCGTGCTGTGATGTATCTTGGGTTCCGAAGCTTCTGCACTCTGGTATAGAATTTTCAAATATTATTTAAAACACAAAATTTTAGAACTATGTTCCTTATGAAAAGTTGATCAATTTTATGATCTCAATAAATCTTTTCATTTTGGCCAATCGTTCAGCACAAACATTGTATATTCATTTTTTTTTTATTAGCATAAACATTTTTTTCTTTAGAGCTATTCTGCCGCCACCACAAAAATGTTAGATTACTGTTTAAACGTTGTGTGTGACTACGGAAAAAAAATCCCAGTTGTCACACCAGTGTGACATTTGGGACATTTTGGCCAGATAAACGTCGTAACGTAGCTTTTTCACTTTTTCACTAAGTTATTTTTTTTGTTCCTGATATCCGTTTGCCCACTTATTAGTGAGGTCAAAAGCAATAACTTTTGTTCTACGACTCCGCTTATAACGCACAATAAAAATTCAACTTCACTACATATTATAAAAGAAAGTCCCCCGAAACGTTTTTCTGTCGTCGTGTATGCATGCATGCATGCGTCATGTCTGTCTGTGATTGCTAAACTCAGGAACTACTGTATGGATTTTGATCCGGTTTTCAGTAATAGATAGATTAATTCAATTGAAAGGTTTAAGGTTATAACTTATAATTATTAATTGCAAATTAACTAAACTATGATGATGTTTGTCGATCGAGTCGGAAAAAAACGTGCCTCTCGAGAGCTTTCTGGGCGTGCGCTGCGTAAATAGTTTCATTTATATGAAAGTTATGTATGAAAGAATTGTTGCTCTTTAAAAGCTCTCAAGAAAAGTCCGCAATAGTATTTATCTATCTTTTAAGGATTACCCATAGTAACCAACTTTTTATAGCAAAAAAGTAGATTTTCAAAATAAGGTATTTTTGAACGTATTTTTGCCCTTAAGGTAAGGATCCTTATCTAATTTAATTGTACTTGACACCATGTTATTTAAATGAATATCTTAGAAGATATCACAATAATAAAATCACTCTAATTAAAGTCCTAGAATGAGCTTCACACTCGATGCCCGATGTCCGGGTCCGGGATGACCTAACTTTGAATCAGTTGATTTCTGTCTATTATGCTTTGGTTGAATCTAAACTCAGATATAGTATCGCTTTGTGGGGAAATAGTTTTCAATATAATATGGGAGCCGCTTTTGTTTTACAAAAAAGAGCTCTTCGCGTAATGATACGCCTTCCAAAGTGGGAGTCATGCGCAGAGCACTTTAAAGAGTTAGGTATATTAACAGTACCCAGTCTGTACATAATAGTCTTATTAACAGGATTATTCAAAAGGCGAAAGAATTTTGAGACTGCTGAAGATCAAATTCAAAGGGAGGCTACTAGAAGACGGGACCTTACTCACATAATATATCCTAGTTTGAATATCGTTAAGCACTGCCCCCAGTATCAATCAGTAAATTTATTCAATAAACTGCCAGAAGAGTTAAAGATTTTGACAGACATTAAAGATTTTAGGAAAAAACTGAAGGCTTTATTATTAGAAAAGTGCTGTTATAAGGTAGAGGATTTTTAATTTTTATATGTAGAAATTTTTGACATTATTATCTATCATTTTGACAATAGATTTATAGAATTTTTGAAATTAGATTAAGAGAATTTTGGACATCAGATTTACAGGAATTTTGACATCAGATTTAGAGAATTGTTGACATTATTAATTTTAGTTCGTTTTGACATAAGTAGTAATTTGAAGTAAATTTTTGATATTGTTGTTTATTATTATTTTTATATTAAATGGCATGATATTGTGGAGTCTTAACTTCATCCTGTTTGGTTGTAGGTGCACTTTTATCTTATATTGTTTAAGTGGTTTTATTATTTTAATTTGTGTATTTTTTAAATTGTAATATTCAAACACAATCATGAATTGTTGTTCTATGAATAAATGATATGATATGATGCGCATTTCCGTTGATAGCCGACCCGACGGGGCACCGGGGCGGGGGCACACACGGAGGGCACACGTCGTTACGACTGGTCGACCGAAGCCTGATTTTTTAAATTTTAGATATGTTTAACCATTCTCGACTTTTACAGATACTCGTAGTTCAAAATGAGTGTCGTTTGAATCCAGAGCAAAAGATAATGTCATCAGTCAACAATAACATAGGGAAAATAATTTTCTTAGATGCTCCTGTTGTATGTGGCCCTGTCACGTGTGACATCAAAACTCAATATGTTCATTTTTGCACCTATACTAATCCTGAAGAAGTTATAAATGTTGTGTATAACGAAATATCTTAGAATGTATTAAAAATGCAAGTTGAAGACTACGTCATAATATCGTAATAAAAGGCACCACTCTACCCGTAGATTAGTACCCGTGCGAAGCCGGGGCCGGCCGCTAGTCTAATATAAAGTAACGTAAGTGACAAACACTTTTTTGCATCATCATCATCATCATATCAGCTGAAAGACGTCCACTGCTGGACATAGGCCTTTCCTAAAGAACTCCATGACGACCGGTTCTGCGCTGCTCGCATCCAGCGGCTTCCCGCGACCTTGACCAGATCGTCGGTCCACCTTGTGGGGGGCTTGCCAACGCTTCGTCTTCCGGTACGTGGTCGCCACTCTAGAACCCTTACGCCCCATCGGCCATCGGTTCTTCTTGCGACGTGCCCTGCCCACTGCCACTTTAGTTTAGCGATTCTCAGGGCTATGTCAGTTACTTCTTCTGCGGATCTCCTCATTTCTGATTCGATTGCGCAGAGAGACTCCGAGCATAGCCCTTTCCATAGCCCTTTGGGTGACTTTGAGCTTCCTGATAAGGCCCATCGTGAGCGGCCACGTCTCGGTGCCATATGTCATCACTGGCAACACACACTGGTCAAAGACTTTCGTCTTGAGACACTGCGGTATTTTGGACGTGAAGATGTTGCGGAGCTTTTTGCGGTAAGTTGAAATTTTTTTGTGCGTTGTTAGCAAAGTCGTAGAACAAAAGTTGTTGCTTTTGACCTCACTATTAAGTGGGCAAAGGGATGTCGGATCCAAATATTTACTTACGCACGGCCGGCCAAAGAGTGGAATTCTCTGCCTGCGTCTGTGTTCCCGAGTTCATATAACCCGAATCTATTCAAGTCGCGAGTAAGTAGGCTTCTTCTAGGCAAGCTCGTCCCATCGTCGACCTCATCTCTCTCCTCAAGACTAGATCGAGGTCAAGAGTCAGCCCGACAAAAGAAACCGAACGAAAAGTTGTAACTATATTATTATGTTACGAAAGACAACTGTTGTCGCTTCTAGGAATCTCCAGCAAGCCCACAATAATTGCCCTAAATATTTCCCTAACACCAGTTCTCGCGACACAGTGGCTATGTTGACCAAGCCGCCCCCATTGTTACGGCAACTTGCGCCGATTACGCGTAATATGCGTCTCATTGCACGGCGAACCATATAGAATTAAGCCAGGCATGAGGTGTGAAACTGCAATTGCACATAACTTGGCATAACTCCGGAGTAGGGCACTCGATGTGGAATTCCAGCATACCATAGCAAAGCATAACAAAAGTAGTACGGTCACGTATCGTACCCTACTTGCGCTTAGGCAATTGGATTGTGCTTAGGCAACTCTGTAGATTGAAGAAGCCTATCCTGTTCTGAAACCACAGGAATGGGTCACATCGTGGTACACGATGACGTAAAATTTTTGTAGTGGGCTCTCGTACTGATACTGGTAACTCCACCTGGTTATTTCCTCATAGGCATTTCTTTAGCAGGTAGCATTGACAAAAAAGGAAAAACTCTACAATAATTATTTTAAAATATTTTCACACTGAATGTAATAAATTTTTTTTTTCAAATTCAGTGGCTCTTCACTGCTTAAAATTTTAGAAGGCAATTAAATAAAACAATTTGACAGGTTGAGTCGGTAAGTCCTCTTCCAATTTCACAGTATCGAAGAGGAATACCGCATGTGAGAAAACGGAGGGGGGCAACTAAGGGATGACGAAAAACGGCGTCGAATAAACACATCGCATCTTGAGGCTTTCACCATAGTCAGAGCGATCGCCGAGTCCGATCCGAGGACCACGCGCATTGCTTGCTGGAGCCCCGACCGGTGCACGCGACTTCCAAATTTCAAATCAAATTCAAACTTCGAATCCGAATTATTTTTTTCGCAACAGCCAGTGACTGACCCCACAAGTGTTCACAGACAATGATAATTTGATTAACTAGAGAAAATATTAGTCAATTAAATTATTGAGATGACGATGGCTGCCTGCATCAAGTCCCTGGTGATCCTCGGTCTGGTCGTCATCTGTCACAATGGTCAAGCAGCAGAGGATAACCAACTTATTACACGTAAGTAAAAAATAAATATCTCAAAATCATTATTGTAAATTCTTTAAAGTTTTTACGCAACGTACGTATGTTTCAACTTATCAACGTATCTACGTTATTATCTAATTAATAGCATAAGTTTAGTTTGTTACCGGCTTGTGAGAATAATGTAACAGATATTAACAAACTAGAATAAAATAATGATTATTATGCACTCTCATACTAAGCATGTTAACCACTATTTACATGTGTTAAGCAACTTAAAAAGATATAGTGCACTGAAGTTAGGCTAAGAATTTTAACCTATGAATATTAAACATAAAATTCCAAGCAACTTTAGCAGTACAATATGATTTAATTTTAATGCAATATCTGATTGTATTCAAATAGGTTTTGAAATACATATAGAAGTAAGTAGCACAATCGAAGCTATAGTTTATGATCGCATTCATTTCAACACTGCAGTAGAGTTGCCCAATGCGGTGGCGAATTTGGGAGAGCTCACCTTTGAGTTATTGCAGACAAAGTGTTAAAAGCAAGTCAATAGGGTGATTGAAGGTTTGCGAAATATAAACTACTACTAGCTTTTGCAGCGACTTCGTCCACTAGTAAAAAAATATATATACCGGTATTTTAGGCAAACTATTAGCTATCAAACAAAACAGTTTCATTAAAATTGGTTCAGTAGTTTTTGCGTGAAGACGATAAGACCAAAAAACTGTGATTTTGGTTGTATTTGAAAAAGCAAGAAGTTTTGTATACAACTTGTATCAGAAAGGGTATATATAACAATAATGAATGATGCAAATCTGTTCATAAAACTGAACTTTTTCCTTTTTCATAGGTTGTAAGACGAAAAAAAAAATTCAATTTCCTATAATATTGTGTGGGTCCACGTTAATTTCATGTATATTGTTATTGTAATAATCCTACTAATATTGTAAACGCGAAAGTTTGTAAGGATGTTTGTTACTCGTTCACGTAAAAACTACTGAATGGATTTTAATGAAACTTGGCACACATATAGTTTAGGTTCTGGAATAACACATAGGCTACTTTATACCGCGGGAAAACGCATTTAATGCGGGTGAGACCGCAGATTCTGCGCAGACGAAGTCGTGGGCACCAGCTAGTCACTAAATAAAATAGAATAGAATAGCAACTGCATCAGCTGAGAGCACGTTTAAAAAATCACGTTTCGTCCTAACTATGTAGGAAAAGTTGTTCCGTTTTATAGGCGGATTAAAATCGTTCAGGGTTATTAATATATCCTTCCTGTTACACCTTATATAGATTTATAAAGGGTGTATGGAACAGGTTTCCAAAATCTGAAAGGGCATGATCAGTCAACTTTTAGGAAATGAAAAGAAATATATGCATCTCCATTCAAAATTGCAAACTTGACTGTACAGTTTGTTAATAAAATCATACATCTCATGAAATGTCCACTACAGGACAGGGAGCTCTCTCCAGAATCTAGCTTTTGCTGGAAAAATGTGACGGGGAAGTACCATAGTCATCTCGCTTGTCAGCGTTATGGCTGACACCACGGACCGCGTTTGTAGGTGACCGCAGTAAGTAAGATGGTATGATACGCAGGAGGATGCTGCTGCCCATCCACCGGTTTTTAACCCTTAATCACCTCTTACTACACCCACGGGTATGTATGTGATGGTACTATTATCTCCAGCACCACACGGGACGTAAATAAAGTAAACGAATATTTTTTTTTATTCTGGTATCAAACAGGCCTTTTACGTATTATATTTATACTAAACTGCAGAGCAGTCTGTTTGCAGAGGATAGGTACATATGGATAGGCCGATTTTTTTTTAATTTTTTTAAGGTATTATTCCCTGAAAGCTGTTTAGTTACGTTGACTGATCATGCCCTTTCAGTTTTCGGGAACCAGTCCTTACACCCTGTGTATTTTTTGTTCAGGTACTGAACAATAGCGTACCAATGTAAATACCGGAAGTCAAGTGAAAGACACTACTTACCTTCACATATTTTTGACCGTTCTTTTCAGGTAAAATATACCCCTACCCTTACGTACCCTAGACTAGATATACTGAAATTTTTAGACAGTGAAGAGTGACGAAGAGCGTAGATGATGAAGATAAAGATCGTTTTACATTAAATTCATTCATCTAGTGTATTGTACTTAAAACTGTTGACAGTATATTCCTCTACATAGCTCTTAGCCAGAAACATAACAACAAAATTAGGAATACAACAAAGTATTTTTAAGACTGACCGTAGATGACAAAGTATTTTAGTGTGACTTGCAACAAAACATGCAATAAGGAATAGAGCAATTTACATTATCATCAGACATACTACAGGGTACTTAAGGCCTTGTCCACCTGTGGACGCTCCTATTGACTGAATCCTTGTTACTCAGGTACTGAAGAGTTCGGCAAGGTTTGAAAGCAGATATCTTTGGCCTAAATATTTTTTGAAAGACCAGGAGTCGTTAAAGGTAATTAGAGAATTACGTTATTTAGATTTTACCTATTTACCAATTTAGATTTTTCATTATATTTTTCTTTGTAGTAAAAAAAACCCATTGTCAACTATCCAGCTGCTTAGTTATGACTGGAGAAATGTCTAACGGTTGTGCCATTTTGATAATTTTCTTTATTAAATGTGATCACACGAGTATTACTTGTTGTACGTAAGTCGATCAGGAAAATCAACATTTCATCATAATTCATAAGAAAAGTGATCGAATTTGAACAATGAAATATAAATTCAATTCGGAGAACTAAGCTATTGTCATCCGTATTTGGAGCAAGTAACGTCTTTTGATTTATTTTGGTACCTGAGGTAAGTATATTGCTGTATGAATTTGCAGCAAGAGTGAAAATCATGGTGAATTTGTCATTATTGGGAAAACTCTTTCAGATCCGACCGCAAGCACTAGCAGATTATTGGTTTTACATTAAGGTATTCACATTATTCGTGTCGATTTTTTGTTTTGTTGGCGAAAACGTGTCAGCAGTAGACGAAGCTTCTTGGAGCCGACTTTAAGTCAATATTTTTCGATGAGTCGCGCTGCTGCGCTACATACCCTAGTGTAGTCAAACCTTGCTATTAATAACGACATATTGTTCTTAAATATAAATAAGACACGTGAGACCACCAACGCAGCCATAGTACAATATGATCAACGAATATGGGAAGCTTCTTTATTATCCACTACATTGTATTGTATGAAACAACAAGCAAGTTTTGAAACGGAGTTCACTCTCGGTTGATCGCTGTAAGCTGTCAAATACATTTTGCTATCAAAATTTTTCAAAAACTCTGTTCCTTATTGTTTATTCGAATCTACCAAGTATCTTTAACTTCCATTTTGATAGATTTTATCGATATTCAAGACGGAAGGTTTAGGAACAAGTATCATACAATTATCAGTGAGGGTGCGCCAAAAATCAAAGGCCGCATACTATAGCTATAAAATAATTAATAATTAAGAAATTCCATTCACAAAGAAAATAAGTAACAATAAATATAAAATTAAGCAGAGAATCCACAATCATTTTCAATTAACCTTCAACAAAGGGTTACGAAACACAAACTAATGCCTATCTGACTACTCTGACATAATGAGCTCGCTCGTGATCATCTAACCAGCAGTGGTTTCAAATTGAAGGGCGCAGGGAATGAGCTACAAGCGTGTCACTGGGTCGAACTTCCTTTGCCAATCCACTCAAAGTGATAATCACTTTATTGCCCTAATCAGTGATAATAGGGAGCTATCATAATTTGGAAATATATCCTCAGAGGTGCAAGGTATTTACTATTGTCAAAAAGACATTCGATACAAATCTTTGGATCAGCCTGACCAAGTCGATAAAGGTTTTGTTTTACAAAATATCAATTTCTGACTGTCAATGTATATGAATTAGCTCAGACCCATTATTATCTCTGATGGAAATGTATACAGACCATATCAGACACCGATAAGTGATTAAGAAACTGGCACCAGGGCTAGTTCGGTTAGTCATCGACCTTGCAGCCCAACGATAAGAAGAACGTTTTAAGGTGTTCATATTAGGTGGTCCCCTGACATGACAACAGATGTATTGGTGGACACAAGCATGCCAAGGTCACTTTCAGACGAGTTCCGTTGACGAAACCAAACAAACAGACAGGACAAGCATACACGCATGTAAACACGTAATGTGTGGCCTGTATGACCCTCAAGTATTTGCAAAAGCTGGTACATTGCGTATTGTAATAAGATGGTAGATTTTGTGTACCTATAAGTAATCTCACAGTAATTTACCCTTTCTCTGATTAACAGAGTGCTGATAAAGTTTACTTGTATTTTGGTTAACCCCTTTGGAAAATGGATCTGTATGTTGCTGGCTTACAGTAGTACCACTCCATCTCTACCCGTGGGTGTTGTAAAGGGTGACTGCGGGATTTAAACCACAGGATGGTCAGCTGCGTATCGTACCATCTTACATACTGTAGTCACGGTATTTTGGTACCTGTCTTTCAAAATATAGCAATGCACTGTTGCTGGACCGTTTGCAAGGTTGGTAGTGAGCCAGCCTTCTACGCCTTAGGTCGCGGATTCGATTCCCGCCCAGGGTAAATAATTTGCGTGATGAACACAAGTATTTGTCCTGTGTTTGGGTGTTATTTATATATTTATGTATGTATATCAGTCTATGATCTCTATAGTAATACAGGCTTTTCATTATATCGGATGAGATGACATGTCCCGCAATATTTATTTATTTATTCTTGCTGTGTAATTCTGGAGAGAGCTCTCAGTCCATCTGTTGACTTTTAACTGTGTTATGAACAAAACTATTCCCTAAAAAATTTCTTGCTTGGTTGGATTAATATCAGGGTCAAATCGTTTTTAGTTTTGGCGACTACTGGTTTAACTGTAACGCGGAAATCGGTAAGCAAATGCCCGGTTCGATTGTCAAGTTTAACATGAAGTATATTTTGTAGTGACTTTCAAAAATAAAGTAGGTAGTACTTAATAATTAACACACATTTTTAGATTCAAAATTGATCACGCTCGCAGCCACACTCCCTTGCCCCATAGTGCCTTTCAATCAGAGCTGTGTGGCGCTAAAGATCTGAGCTGGTAAAATCTAACCAATAGTATTGTTCCTTTTTGAAGTGAAAGCTTCTTTAGCGGCGCTTGGCACTTTTTTAGATGGTTAAAAATTTTTAAACTCGCGTCAGATGTCGCGTCAGATCTCGCGTCAGATCCGTAGCCTGATCGAAAAAGCATCAACTGTCAACCGTATTGTTATTACTTACAATACGGGTATTCAGTGACATCAAAGAAGTACGCGAGCAATGGCGCAATTGACCCTTACTAAAAGCATAATATTCAAAAATGCAAGTTTTCACTTCGACCGGCACTCCCGGAGTGCAGCCCGTCCTTTTTTCCTAGCTTAGCATAGCGCAGCTCTAAGCCAGAAAAATGGTGCAGTAATGGTTGGAATTTTTCCCGCAAAAGGCTCTGCTACCCTAGCACAGTTCTGATGGACTGGCACTCCTACGTGGATACGATGGATGGTTGTGGGTGGATATATGGATCCAAATTCATTCATAATTTGAACATTTGTCCCTGACTGGAATCAAATTCAGATTCCGGCTTCATTTCACTTCAATACCAATATGTGCTTCTTAGGGTTCAGTATAAAAAGAGCGCGGTGGTACGACGGGACCCTATCAAAGCCCTCGCTCGTTCTCAGGGTTGAATCTTTGGCACATATCACATAGAATTTTTTTTTTTAAACCGGTCAAGTGCGACTCGGACTCGCGTGCCGAGGGTTCCGATATACTTATACTATTTTTGAAAGCAATAAAGTCCATTTTTAGGACCATTTTAAATTTGTTTGTAAAGGTTTTTTTGCAGATTTCTAAAGAACTGTGCAATTTAGAAAGATCGTAATATTTTTGCTGTAATGTTTATAAAAACTTCTATCGACTGTAATTAATTTCATCATAACTTCAAAACTAAGAGTTGTAAAAAAATACAAAAATATATTTTAGAATGTGCAAGTAAAGCCCTTTCATATGATACCCCATTCAACCTAGTAACTACACTTTGAAATTTTACCCTCCAATTTGGTCCCCCTTTACATTAGTAATCATATTTTTTTTCTAATTTTTTCATGTGCAATTGAGTTGGGCAACTATATTCTAAAACCATTCCAAATTTCAAGTCGATAGCATGAGTGGTTGCTGAGATATACAGGTGTGACAGACAGACAGACGGACAGACAGACAGACAAAGTCGCACCATAAGGGTTCTTTTTTTTACCATTTTGGTACCGAAACCCTAAAAACGGTTTATTTTTTGTATTGACTATATTGTTAATTATAACGATTTATTAAATTTCTGTTTCTTATCATTCTTGATAGTATTGTTGTGTTTTTCTTCTTCGAATGTCAAATAGTTCAAACATCCTCAGGGTTTATTTTTATTGAATGAATTATGATGTTCATAATTTCCTGTATGTACCTACACGGTACATAATTTATATCTATATATGTTCGGTCGCATTCCTAGAAGAATCTCCTTGCCTTCGTTAGCTATTCAATAGATGTTTACCTCTTATGTAAGGAAAATTAACGCGGATTGCTTTAAGAATCTTAATAAGCTGTGTAAATTGAATTGTTTGATCTAATCTATTTTGAATGTTAGAAATATATTTACCTATAAAAACCACTTAGCGTTTTTTTAACGATCGTATCCTGGATAAAAATTTGTATATTAAACGCTTCATTACTCACTAGCTGGTGCCCGTGACTTTATTCGTATTATATTCTTTATTGCACATTTAACATACAGATAATTACATACAAGAGGACATTTACAAAGGCGGGCTTATCTCTGCAAGAGATTTCTTCCAGCCAACCTAAGGTCGTGAGAGAAAATGTTCGTATGTAATTTAGCAAAAAATATCTTTTACCTGTGCTCAAAATACCTAATGGCATCAAAGCTCTAAAAACTTAACAGACAGGCAGACTGAGTTACTTTAAAATTTTAATGTATTAGTATACGAGTACATACAGGATGCATGTAAGGGATGGTGTTCAGATACCTGAACAGGCGTGTTCAGTCAACGAAACTAAAGAACTTTCCCAAAGAAAAATTTTTGGAAAATAAAAAAAATTGACGTTTCCATACAAACTGTTCGCTCAGAGTAAGCAATTTGTTTGCAGAGGTCATTTTTGTTTTCATTTCCCGAAAATGTTACTTTGGGAAAGTTGTTCAGTTTCGCCCTTTTAGTTTTTGGTACACCGTCTGCCTCTTACACCCTTTGGAAAGAAGCTTAGAATAGAAGACATCTAATAATATTGTTGACAAACTGCTTGAGAAATCCAACGTAGATTGCTATAAAACTATTATAAATTCTACCATAATATCGGAAATTATTGTGCCTTTAGCTCAAACATTTAGGTATTGCTCAAATAACTCTTGCAAAATATATTAGTTAAATGCGTAGTTTCTATGATATGAGCAATTATGTCTTTGACAATTTTATCCTTTTTAGTTACATAGCAAGAAGAATGCAATGCAATGGAGTGATATTTTCATCCTCATCATCATCCTCTCTACCGTTCACTTTCTGAGATATTTCCAACAGAACTTTAACAAATCTTACTCTTATTGCAAAGCAGACATGATTGGGGTACTTATTTGGTACTAGCAGGAAAAAGACTAAACTATAGATCAGTTTTTTATTTGAACTGGTCATATTTTATTATGTTACTTAGAACAATACTTAATAATTTTCCCAAGGAGGTTCTCCTAGGTCTAAGAACGAAAAAAATTTGGGTCATCCCTTACAAATTCCACAAAAATATATCTTGTTTTTTAACCCAGATTCAGTGTCTTTGTCAAAGTTGTTTACGTTATATTTCTTGAAACGAAAACTCCGGAATATTCACAAACTTCTTGAAACGAAACTCCGGAATATTGGAATCACTGGCAATGCACTTAAAATCTTTCAATCTTATCTAAAAGATAGGGTACAAATTGTCAAAATTGGCGAACACCACAGTGAACCCCTTCCAATATCATTCGGTGTACCTCAAGGCTCTATCTTGGGGCCTCTCCTTTTTTCGATCTACATCAATGATATCGTTGAACTTGGACTACACGGTCATATTACTTTGTACGCTGATGACACTTGTCTTTTCTATTTTGGCTCATCTATCAACGATATTATCGATCTAGCGCAAAGGGACCTCAACGTTTTGCATAACTGGCTTCAGTCAAACTTACTAACTATCAATGCTGCAAAGACCACCTATATTATTTTTAAGGCCAAAAATAAGCCTTTACCTCCCTATAAACCCTTAACAGTTAATAACGTCTCTTTAGAAGAAAAACACGTCGAAAAATATTTGGGCTTGCTGTTAGACAGCCGACTAATGTGGAGTGCTCATATAGACCACATAAAGAAAAAGCTTTCTTCTCTGATGGGTTCCTTACGTGGCATAGTTAGTTCCATGCCTCGGAGGGTTCGTATGTTAATATACAACTCTCTAGTTAAGTCAGAACTTACGTATCTCATTGAATTATGGGGTAGTGCTCCTAAAACCAAGCTGTCCGAATTACAAGTTATACAAAACAAACTCATTAAAATGTTATTCCACTATGCGTATCTAACTCCTACTCATAAAATATACAAAGAAACTAACCTTATGAACATTAAACAACTTTACACCTACCACACATGCATCTCTTCTTTAATTTAAGAGCTTGGCTCTTGTCGATGGAGTAACTTCCAGTCACACATGCATACTTATACAAAAAATCCTACATAAATCCATCCATACATCAATCTCACTTACCCAAACCAAAAATGTATCTAAACGCAGCACGAGACGGGCCAGCTACCTAGTACTCGTATTACCGAGGCATAGAACGAACTATGGCAAGCGAATGTTCACTTATGAGGGTGTGCAACTGTTTAACAACTTACCGTCATCTCTAAAAAAAATTAATTCAATTATAACATTTAAAGCTAAATTAGCTAGTCATATTTTCAGTAAGTCTATGTAATGATTTAATTGTTACAAGTGATTTTAGGTTGTGAAAAGGCAGTTAAGTTTTAAGTTTTTAGTGAGCATAAAAGTGTGTAACTTCTCGATGCAAAACGAACGATTGTTAACCTTGTTTTATTTTTTGTTCTCATGTAAGTGACGTAAATGTCTTTAATGAGAAATAAAGTATCTTTAAACCTATATTTCAACTAACGCTCGATTTAGAGTAAGGCTATAAGGAAACCTAGTTCCAGCTAAATCCTTGGTGCTAGTTCTGACAATGAGACTCCACAAATCGATCACTCAGGCCTGAGTGGCATACATTAACTGTTGGGCAAAAGATCTTACAGCCTTGCCTGTCCTTTTGTCGTGGAAGGCTGAGGGTATAAATTTTAATGGTCATAGTAGACGTGCGGCGAATATAAATGCGCGATATTGGGACATTCGGATATGACAATTATGATTGAGTCATTGAATTCAGAGGCATTCACTGTGTTTAATGTTTTTGGCATATTCAGTAAAGTTATTGGAAATTCACACATGTTTGAAAGTCCTTTGAAGTTATTAATTGCTAGTTCCTTGCCTAATAGAATTTGTTCTTTATCGAAAGGTAAATGTAGGTACTCGGTTTTATCATTTCACTTCAAGTCGGAGACCATTTAGTGGCTTGAAAACTCTGACAATCTGGCCTGAAGATGCCCGATGGCCTGATAACCACTTGTTTAGAAGCTCATATAGACAACATACGCGAAAATTGTGTATTTTGACAATATTACATCCTTCACAGGGGTCGAATCGATAGCCTGCAAAAAGTCATGCAAAAGGCGGACTTATACTTAGACAGTCGATTTGTACTGTCATGAGATTTTTTATTTTTATCATCCGTACACACGGCAGCAAGTAAGTGGTAACAAATTCAGTTTCAGCGGAACCAGCTCTACGCCTGAAACCATGAGATCTACTCATGGTCGAACTGTTATCTGTGCGGCCGTGTGTATAATGATGCAGACTATCTGGAGTTTCCATTTTTATAAAAAAAAATAGAAATTTCAACGTCCTCTTTATCTTCTAAAATGTTCTCAGTTTTATCTTGTTTACTATCGTTGTGACAAAATTTATGTCCTCAAACGGCCGTATTCTGACCACAGCCACCTAACCGCCACTTAGCCTTGACTCCAGTTTCAACACTTTACGAAACTCGCCTGTGTACTTTGCGTATTGCTATGCAATTTCTTTAAATAAATAATGACTTCTTGGCATAAGTACACACCTACTATTAATATTGTTATATTGTTTTTAAATAAATATAAAATAAGCAATACAATGGAACTATAAAATTCTAATTAAATTTGATCTTTTTCCTCGGTCCCTCACTGATAAGGATCGCGAACACATATGGTTTCCTACAACAGTCTGCATCATGTGTGGACCGCACGAAGCATGTTGCCGCCCACTGTCTCCCTTACTGTGTTTAGCTAGCTCGTAGGTCCCTACCCGGAACACCTCTGCCTTACATTTGGCCCAAGATAATCTGCTACACCACACAATACTTTGAAGACCGCATAATGTGTCCAAATAAGCAGAGGGCACGCTTTCGGCGTGTGGGAACAGCCACGTGGTGATGTTACTCGTAATTTCTTTTAATATGGACTTGTTAGTTCGCATGGCAGTCCAAGGTATGCGAAGGGATGATACATTTTATAGTATAGCCAAATGCATAATTAAACCGGTTTATGATTTTAGTTTCTTCCTTGTCTTTCCTACTAATATAGGATTTGTAATAATGAAATAGATGTGAGCTAAAATCGATAGACATGTGTAGTAAGGTTGAGTGTGTGATAGCAACCACCCACTCTCATTAATTGATTTACGAAACACTATTTGCTAGACTTACCATTTCACGATTAGACTTGTTTCTAGGTCTAGTTAATTACGAAAGCACTTCCCTGTGAAGTAATGTATGCATTTTACTTCTAGATTAGCTCGCTAGATCTGACTATTTCTGTTCTATTTAATTTAAAATAAACAGACTGATTCGGAGTTGAACGTCTCTACACGTTTCGGGTCACGATTTTTTAAGTCATGTTATAGTATAGTACCCCTTAAACTTTATGTGTGTGGTCACAGACAGATAGTTAAGGGTCATGATCTTTTTAAGTCATGTTATAGTATTAGTACTTACCCCCTTAAACTTTATGTGTGTGGTCACAGATAGATAGTTACGGGTCATGATTGTTTTAAGTCATGTTATAGTATTAGTACCCCCTTAAACTTCATGATAGACAGATAGATAGATAAACACTTTATTGTTACACACAGAACACATTAACAATTACAAAGGAGAGTCTTAAATCTAGGGTGACAAAGGCGGTCTTATCGCTCGGAGCGATCTCTTCCAGACATCCTTTGCATGTAGGAAAGTATGATAGAAAACTGCAGTAGTTTGTCAATATATAATATTTATATACTATTACAATACAATATATACATAAGTATATATATATATATATGTTACGGCTAAAACCCGAAGCGCGGCTGCACCTAGTTTTAGCCGGTTAGAACTAGGTGTAGCCCACCTACTCTTGGTTACAGTAAACCTAACCTAACCTAACCTAACCTAGTTCTAACCGGCTAAAACTAGGTGCAGCCGCGCTTCGGGTTTTAGCCGTAACATATATATATATATACAAATAAACAATTATATACATACATACAACAGCAAAAGGTATCATATATTTGTTGCAAACTAAGGGACTATTTTATGAAGGAAATGGTTATGTATTTTAGTTCATGTGTGTGGTCACAGACAGATAGTTACGGGTCATGATTTTTTAAAGTCATGTTATTAGTACCCCCTTAAACTTTATATGTGTTGTCACAGACAGATAGTTATGGCTCATGATTTTTTTAAAGTCATGTTATAGTTATTAGTACCCCCTTAAACTTTATGTGTGTGGTCACAGACAGATAGTTATGGCTCATGATTTTTTTAAAGTCATGTTATAGTTACGAGTATTAGTACCCCCTTAAACTTTATGTGTGTGGTCACTTCCCCTCTAATAGACATGTACCATGCGTTTTGACGTGGATTAATTATAAGTACCGCCCTAAGACCGGAAATAAAATAAAGGTGGTATTGAAGGTGGTAGGGCTTTTGTGGAAAGTCCGTCTGGGGAAGTACCACCCCCTTGCTTTTTTCTGCCGTGCAGCAGCTGTGTTTGCACTGCTGTGTTTCGGTTTGAAGGGCAAGGGAGCCAGCGAAATTACCGGCACATGAGATATATCATCCTAGTTCTCAAAGTAAGCAACGCGCTTAGCTGTCTTATTAGTGTCAAAATGTGCCATTAACAAGACAGTGGGTGTTATGGGTGGTGGTGACCACTTACCATGCTGCTCGTTTGCTTACTTGTAACATAAAAAAAAACAAATATGAATGTTTGCCCCTGACACAACCTGGGACCTTCGTCTTAGCAGGTAGTACCACAACCAAGCACAACATTTAGGTCGTCTTTTAATCTTTCAAGTTACCTGATCCCCTTAATACCTCGGGTAATTGTTAACCCAACCAAATAGGTACTGTCAAAACTGTAGTACAAAAAGCTAGATAATTAAAAAAATAGTTGAATAACATAAGCCAAGCCAATAAACTACCTTGAACTTTCGTAAGTTTATAGTATATCAGATTCCTCGCTCGACAGCGCTCGTGAGCGGACGAGTGCACTGACTTCGCGACACTTTAATTTAATATTTGTACTTCCTAAATTGTGATTGGTGAATTATTGTAAATTTTAATTCCTTGTTGTTCCTGTGAGACTTAAATGACAAGTCGCCGCCCACTGGGCGTGTCAAAAGTGAGATAGACTGTGTTTTGTGTGTTACTGTTTCCCCACCGGGATTTGAACCTGTGCCCACAAACGCTGAGCATCGCGTAGTCGGCCGCTTACAGCGCGCGCCACTTCTACTTAACGGCAAACGTCGAAATTTTGTATCGTCTCGCGCTCCGGCCGGTTGTCGCGGCGAACGTAGCTTGCGGCTACGCCGGCTGCTACACTCCCGAGTCTGCGACATCGTCAGCGTTGCATTTTGTTGCGTTCAGTGCTGCGAGTTTTTATTGTATTGGGCGCTTTGGAATTAATCTCCCACTAGTACTTAAAGCATGCCGAAATTACGTAGAACGCCACCTAACACCCCGACAGTGAAGCCTGAGGACAAAACAAACCCGAAAGGGCGGGATGATCAAAACGTCACAGTAACTAGGGGAAGCCGTTGTCAACAGGATGAATCACCGTGTTTCGAAGCTAACCAGTCTTTTTCTTCTGCCTTTGCTGACTTTAAGCAAGAGATCTTAGTTATGCTTACGTCGTGGAAGGCTGAAAATAATAACATGCTGTTATCCTGGAAAAAGGAGCAAGACGCGGCACTTTCACGCCTGGCTAAGGACGTAGCCGAATTGAAAACGCAATGCCAACAAAATCAGACAGTTACCCAGGAAATCGAGGCGAGTATTCAGTTTGTGAATGATCAGTATGACGACACGAGACGAAGAATCTGTCTGTTGGAGGAAGCAAAAGCTGAAAATGCTGAAAAGATCAGAAGTGTTGAACAACAAATACTTGATATGAAAGTGCAGTCACGGCCAACCACGTTGGAAATTCGTAATGTACCTCAATCCTCAAGCAAAGAAACTTCGGCGGATTTAACATCAATAACTCTGGCTATTGGCAAAGCTGTGAATAGGGAGATACAACCGACTGATCTAAAAGATATCTATCGCTTGCCTGGGAAATCGACAACATCAAAGATACCGCGACCAATCGTAGCGGATTTTGCTTCAGCTAACATAAGAAACGATTTCCTTTCTCATGTACGACTGTTTAATAAGGCACGTGAAATATCTGATAAGCTGAATACCTCAACCATACATCATACAGAAGAAAAAAATCCAATATATGTTGATGATCACCTAGCACCTTCTGTAAAGAAACTACTGTATGAATCTCGGCAGTTGGCTAAGAAGTGCGGATTCTCTTGTTGGTGTTTTAATGGAAGAATTTACATACGCATTAAAGAATCTGAAAAGCCAATTATGATCCTCTCTACAAAAAGTTTAAAAGATATTGAAAATTCAAAATGACTAGGCCGTGAATATTCAGTTCCTCCATTGTTGATTTATATCTCTAAAATTCAATGTTTTAAATGTTACCTCTTTTTTATGATTTGCATGCGTAATAATACATACACAACTACACTGTCACAACACACAAGAGCTCATTTTCTGTTTCATGAATTCCGGTCTTTCGTCTATGTACCAAATAATAATAAAAATGGCCAATCACATAATTAACAATATTGCCGACGTAATAGATAATTTACCTATTGCAGAATCCTTCACCTGCTGCCCTGATCAGTGTTCAAAATTTCTGCAGCAAAATAATCTTAATATTATACATATAAATATTCGTAGTATTAAAAAAAATTTTGACAATCTAATTACTGTCCTTTCTACTACA
The DNA here is from genome assembly GCA_947532105.1 of Athrips mouffetella. NCBI lineage: Eukaryota > Metazoa > Arthropoda > Insecta > Lepidoptera > Gelechiidae > Athrips > Athrips mouffetella. The sequence goes on along the minus strand of OX383957.1, from coordinate 23,779,460 downwards.
AATATTAAATTTGATGTCATAATTCTTACAGAATGTTGGCTAAAGTTATCTGGCAGCCTGCCCTTACTACAGGGATACTCTTCTCATTTAACCAACAACAATCAATTACAGAATGACGGCGTTGTCATCTACATAAAGAATATCTTTAATTACGCTATTTATGAACCCGGCTTTCAGGTCGCAAACTGCTTAGTATGTCAAGTAAACAATGTCGCGATTGTTGCAATTTACCGTTCTCCATCTTATTTGGACTTATCAAACTTCACTACTAGCGTACAAAATACCATTTCAGCCCTAAAATCTTTTAAAAATATATTCCTGATTGGAGACATTAATGTCAACATAAATCCAGGTAAACTTGACGCGCGTTCTAGTGATTACTTGACCTCTATGGCCTCATTAGGATTATTACCGGGTCATTCATTGCCTACCAGATACGGTAATTGTCTTGACCACGTCATGATGAAATTTACAGGATCGGCCAAGATTGCAGTACTCGACACAGCCATTACAGATCATCAACCTGTTGTCTTAAGTCTGCAGCTGAAGGTTCACAACTTGAAGGATACTTCAAAGGTTGTTAACCGAACTGACTTCCAAGCGGTGCGAAATCAACTTGACCAAACAGATTTTACTCAAGTCTTGTCCGAGAATGATCCTAACTCAGCTTCTGATCTATTAATTAGCATTATTCAGACCATAATCACTAAATATACTCGGATTGTAACTATCTCCAATAAATGTAGGCTTATTAAGCCTTGGATGACACAAGGACTTTTACGCTGCATTAAAAATCGTGACCAGATGCATCTAAAGACCAAAAAAGAACCCAATAACAGCATACTTCAAATAACATACAAGCGGTATAGGAATTTCTGCAATACTTTATTAAAAAAACTTAAAAAATGTTTTGAAAAAAGTCAGTTTGAAGCCGCTAAAAATAACATAAAAGCCACCTGGCAAGTTATAAATTCAATAACTAATAATAAAGTTCAGAAACGTGCTCCTATAGAGTTGTTGAACACCTCCACGAATCCTCTAGACTCAATTAACGAAGCCAATAGTTTTTTCGTAAACATCGGAAAAAACCTTGCGTCAAAAATTCTACATAACCGAAGCGCTACAGCCAACATCTTCAGTTCCGTTTCTCCTTCCCCTTGTAATTCTCTCACAATTTTACCAGTCGATTCATCTAAGGTTGAACAAATTATTAAAAATTTGCGTTCCGACTGTTCCACAGGTTGGGACAACATCCCTGCCAGAGTGATCAAAAATTCCTGTTTTGTTCTAACACCTGTCTTGACGCATATCTGTAACCTGGCCATTAACTCGGGAATTTTTCCAAACTCATTTAAAAAAGCTGTGATCCATCCTATTCACAAGGGTGGAGATAAGAGCAATGTCACAAATTATAGACCAATCTCAGTCTTGAGCACTCTTTCAAAGATCCTTGAGCGCATTATGAATACTGCTCTAGTTGATTATTTAAATAAATTCAATTTAATCGCCAAAAACCAATATGGGTTCAGACTAGGATTTTCTACAGAAGATGCTATCACAGACTTGACTGAGTTAGTGGTCCAAAAGTTAGATGAGAAACTTAAATGCTTCGGAGTATTCCTCGACCTAACTAAGGCCTTTGACACTGTCTCCGTCCCCATCCTTGTGAATAAGCTGGAACTCTTAGGTGTACGGGGTGTCACTTTAGATTTATTCAAGGACTACCTATCAAACCGCAGTCAAAGATTAAAGATTGAGTCAACTTACAGTGAAGACCTGCCTCTCAATTTCGGTGTGCCACAGGGAAGTATTCTTGGCCCTACCCTCTTTCTCGTCTATATCAACGATCTGTGTCTCACCAAGATTGATAATACTTGCATCTTTGCGTATGCAGATGACACAGCGTTGATAGTCTATGATAGGTCTTGGGAGGAGGCAAGAATACGTGCTGAAACAGCTCTAAGCACGGTCATGGGATGGCTCAACAATAACCTTCTAACAGTCAATATTGAGAAAACCAAATTCATTCGTTTTTCTCTCCCAAACATAGGTCCCATAACAGGCGACTCCGGTGAATTGAAGGCACACACTTGTAATGATCGCAATACCTGTAACTGCATGTCTCTCTGTATGGTAAAACATATTAAATATCTAGGTGTTTTTATGGACGAGAATCTAAACTGGAAAATTCATATGGAGATGCTTTGCAACCGTGTAAGGAGACTAGTTTACATTTTTAAAAATTTGCGCCTATCGGCCGACTGGCCAACACTTAAAACAGTTTACTACAGTCTGTGCCAATCAATCATTACGTATTGTATTTCCATATGGGGTGGCACGCATAAAACTACGCTTATCACGCTGGAACGAGCTCAAAGGGCAATTCTTAAAACCCTACTTTTTAAACGCAGAGACTTTTCAACTAGGGACCTCTACTCTCAAACTAAAATGCATACTGTCAGACAGTTATACATTTTAAAATCAATAATTCGACGACATTCTAAACTTCCATTTATGGAGAGTAAGTCAACACGACGTCCAGGTTTTCCCATCTGTCCTAATGTTCCCTGTCGCACAACGTTTGCAAGGAGACAGAACAAGGCCCTAAGCTCATTTTTATATAACAAAATCAACAAATATCTATATATCTACCCTTTGCTACATCGTGAGGTTAAGAATAAATTGTCTGAATGGCTTCAAACAAAGACATACGACGAGACCGAAGAACTCCTAAATCACGTTTGCTAGTTCAACTCTTTGCTCTTATTACTCTCAATTCAGTCGCTTACTCCAAACACACACGCACACTCACTCACACACACACACGCACACTCACTCACACAAACATACATATACACACGCAGTTTTATACTCTCTCGCTTATTACATTCACTTTTGTTTTATGCATGCTAATTTTACGTACCTATCTGCCCAAATTGTTTAACTTTCTTTCTGTACAACCTTCCTTGCACTCGTCTGTTCACCTCTTATTTCTAAAATTTTGATTGTGGTAATGACATATTAGAGGAGGTACATTAATCAGTTCCTATAATACAGGTTAGTTCCTAGTTTAGGAGTTGAATGATGTCCTGACATCTTTCTGCCCACTGTACAATCAATAAAATTGTAATTAATACTTATATTACTGAATGTTAAAATATGTTGTTGTTGTACAAGTTTTGGAATAAATTTTATTATTATATAAAATCTCTTTCATAACAGGTTTAACACCATTCGAAACAGAACAGCTTTATCGCCAAATTTTTGCACTAAAATATAAATTTCTTGCTTTGCTGGCTGCAAAATTATTAGTTATCTCAAAAATCTTTGATGTCAATTAAATCTTAACGAATCTAATTCTGAACGCGCGCACTGCTTAAATCTGTCTAAGTTAGTTTCACCATCTTAATATTTTATCAGCTCCTAAGGGCATTTATATCTTCTATTTTAAAAACACAATAAACTACTTTCGTGGTCTAGTGGTTAAGCATTCGGCTTTCGACTCGGATCTTCAGGGTTGGGACCCCGACGGGGACAATGTCAAACAAAATAATTAGACTGATCCCAGTTCGGTTATGGAAGGTACGGTCAACCGCTTCTCGGTAGAAACTTTTTCAACTCTATTACCAAGCCATAAGGTCCAAAAGTGTTTCTACTGATGTGCGGCCGTGCGTACGTCATTAATCCGTTGGTTCTAGCCGCTACCAACGGAAGTGGGCATTAACTATGACACCAGGGTTTTTTTAAGGTCGGTCATCGACCTTGCAACCCACACAATATTAATATGATTATGACAACACAGAATAAACAACAAAGAGACGAGCAGACACTGATTAGTAATCGAAAAGACGGAGGAATGCGATTTACACGTAAATGTAGGTTTCTGTGCCGTGGAAGAGTTGCATAATGGCAAAAACGTTATACAACGAGTGACCTTGTGCAAGAGAGGTGCCGTGGACCGCTCGTTCAAGTTCACACTGTTGTCATCAAAAGAAGAAAGTTCAGTTTAAGTACGAGCGTTTTTGAAAGCACCGGTCAAGGTGACAGACGAGTTGAGGTGGTTATGTAGAGTCAGAGTAGAGACGATCATGGCGATTTTAGCTGTTTCTGATTCTGTAATACTGTTTTGTGGTTTTAATGCTTTCTATAAAATTTTAACTTCAGCTAGGTAATTTTATGTAGTGTTTTTTATACATGGTGAATTTTCGTCCGTTTTGAACACGAAGACCAGTGATTCTTCTAATGAATACAAGCAACTTCACGAAGAATAAAATGTTCACTCGAGTAAAGTTTCTCGACTTCCAGTAGCTTACAATAGAAAATATGACGGTCACGTGACCACTTTAGTATGGGAAGTCACAAAATAGTTTTCGAGTAAAAAAAATGTTTCTTCAGGAGAATCACTGGGTTTCAGGTTTAAAACAGATGATAATAATTTAAGGTGTATATCATTGTAATTATTTTATTTTATGATGTTACTCAAAATATAATAACAATATTTTCAACACATTTGCTCATAAAACAGCTCTTTATGCACTCTATTTAGGTACGTAATCCAGCTTCTTAAACACGTGTGCTTTTTCCATTATATTGCCGCACTAGTGTTTTATTTTTTGTCTTTTTTAGGGTTCCGTACCTCAAAAGAAAAAAACGGAACCCTTATAGGATCACTTTGTTGCCCGTCTGTCTGTCTGTCTGTCTGTCAAGGCCCTTTATCTCACGAACGGGTAAAGGTATCAGGTTGAAATTAATACCACATATTAGGATCTATGAACCACACAAGATCTGAAAATATAAATTTTTTACAACGACGCAATCAAAAGATATGGCATTTTATGTCCTTATCTCCATACATTTATTCAAAAATGCAAAACCTACAGGGTACTTCCCGTTGACCTAAAATTATGAAATTTGGCAAGAAGCTAGGTCTCACAGTACAAATAATGGGAAAAGTCTGAAATCATTAAATATTACAGCTTTTCTCACAACTAATGATAACCAATTATGGTGAGCTCCCGTTTCAAGAACATTCATATAAGAGAGGGGTCAAGTTGGATGGTCGCTGACGCGATTTTTGTTTTAGTTCTATTTAAAAACGGGAACACTTACAAACTTGAAAATTGGTATGTTTATAGTGCATAAGCTATAAAATAACAACAAATAATAAAATTTGGTCAAGCGCGTGTCTGACTCAAAAAATCTAGCACATTAACTTACTGAAATTTCAACTAATACAATTATGTTTATGTGGTGGTACGGAACCCTCAGTGCACGAGTCCGACTCGCACTTGGCCGGTTTTTTTAAATTTGGGCTAGGAGTTCGGAGCTTTTATATATATATAATTCATAATATTTTCATGAATAAATAAACTTTGTTTGATAATACGATCAATAAACATTCATTTCATGAAAATATTTATATTAATCAAGTTAGTAAAAACAGATTCGTCTTTTAAGTAACAAAATATCCCATTTAAAATAGGCAATTCGCGCATGTATGTATAATAAAGGAAGTTTTAACCCACGTTTCGGATTAATACCTCCTTGGTATAATATGTGTCCGCTAAAACAGCGCGCGCTATTTTTACAAATATTTGTGGGGGTTACACTCTCGGCTCCGTTACGCCCTCGCCTACGGCTCGGGCTGCAATTTTGTGCCTCATGTGTAATGAGCAAAACAGCGCACTAGCATCTTAATCTATAAAAAATAATTTGAAAAATTGAAACCTTGATTGAAAAACGGTTAAACTTTGGTCGTATCATTAAAAACGTTAAAACCAAAAATTTTACAATTTTTTTTTTTATTATTGAAAATGGGCTTACTCTTGACCTCGATCTAGTCTTGAAGACAGAGATGAGGTCGACGATGGAACCAGCTTGCCCAGTCGAAGCCTATTCATTCGCGACTTGAAGAGATTCGGGTTATATGAACTCGGGAACACAGACGCAGGCAGAGAATTCCACTCTCTAGCCGTGCGCATTATAAAAGATGTTTTAAAGCGCTTTGTTCGAATGTGCGGAATATCATGGGTGATATCCTGCGAAGCGTCTGGACTCCCGAAGGTAGAAGGGAGATGGTGGAATAAGCTCGTGGACTTTCCACCCGGTTTCTTAAACGCGTTATTTATAGGAAATGATTAAGCCCCATCTAGTATGTAGTAGAAATACTACAGTATATAAACCGGAATTCTGCACCGGGTGATTTTTCGGGGCTGTAAATTTTTTTATAATCATTCCTCTTAAAATTTTAATGCCCCTTAAAATTAATATCATAGTAATAGTATTAACAACAATTAATATTATTATACCTTTATTAGCCGCTTTATATGAGTAAGCTATGCTACCCACCAACAGATGGCGCTGTAGGTTTCTGAAACGCACTAAAACGCGCAAAGAAATGATAAAAACAACGGCGACAAACGAATTTTCCCAGACATGAGACATGGCTAGATCGATTTTTCGCCCCTGACAAACCTCGTTTGGTAAATTTCATCGAAATCGTTAGAGCCGTTTTCGAGAAACCGATTACAAATATACATTGAAAAAAAATTGCTGATTCAATCAAAATTTTGTTAGTTTCAAACAAGCATCTTGACTCCATTTGAGTTTGCAAAGACCTTATCAAATTAAGTATCAATTTGATTATTGAATTAAAGATCACTTTAAATTTATTAAGACGCTCTAATCACAAAATGCCAAACAAGAGAAAATTTATCTTGGTTGGCTCTCCGTTTTTTCAGTGGATGTATACAAATATTCCTCGTTTAATAGTATAGGATATTGTATAAGAATGTTATTTTACAACTTCATCATGAATGCTGTTGAAAGAAACTCTGGAGCTCCCTGTCCACTGCAGGACAGGGAGCTCCGTCCAGAATACCAGAAAAATCGTGTGGTATAATTTGGAGGGAAAGTCCCATAGTCACCACGCTTGTTAGCGTTGCAGCTGGCACCATGGTCCGCAGTGGTCGGTGTCCGCAATATTTAAGATGTTACCATTCACGGGAGGACATTGCTGCTCGTTACAGTTCACAAAAAAAAGTTCCTTAGTTGCTTCTTAGGCCGGTATTTCACTGGGACACTGGTAGCGCGACTGGTAGCGCGACTGGTGTCCGTAACAAGACACCAGTAAAGACACCAGAGTCGCTACACCCTGCGGCCACAGTATCAAGGGCTATTTATCACTGGGAGTGGTAGCGCGACCAACAGCCGAGCTGGTTGCGCCGCTGGCCTTAATACTGTGGCCGCATGGTGTAGCGACTCTGGTGTCTAGTTACGGACACCAATAGCGCAACCAGTCGCGCCACCATTCATGCCACCATGGTGTTCCAGTGAAATACCGGCCTTACGACATCCAAGAATAGAGATGAGGTGGTACTATTTTATTCTTTGCCGGCACCACCCGGGCATTTTTACGATTTATTACAACAGGCCAACTTACATAATCCTAAATCTAATCACCGCACAATGAAATGAGTTATAATATTTCGTTCGAATAAGTTGAACGAATTGATATGAATCAACAGAACTATTAATTGCTTAGTTCCATCGTGATTTAGCCTAGTTATAGCTATTTAAACACATAATAAATACAAAAGTAATAATTTCCTCTTGTACAGATTTAATTAATTTGTGCCTACATTTGTGCCCTAAATTGTGCTCAAAAAGCTTGATCTTTTTATGTTTTTAAATAAACATATTTGACAAAAAGAGGACGATTGTCTTGTTTTGGGTCATGGCAACTTCACTGATAATGTCAAGGGATCAATTTAATGAAAAATGTACATATCTGTTACTTGTATGAAAGGTGACAACATACACTCTTATTTTTTTATCACCACGCATATTTTAAGACATGGTTCTGTCCATGAAACTGAACAACTTTTCCTAAGGAACATAGGTTGACATACAAAAGAAATTTTTCGACTTTCCATACAAACTGCATCGGCTGACAGCACATTTTGTACGGGAGGTCGATTTTTTTTCGTATTTCGACCTATACATATTTCTTAGGATAAGTTGTTCAGTGTCATGGGCAGAACCACCTCTTAAAATATCAGTGGTGATAAAAAAAAAACGGTGTATATGGATGACAACTATTGTGGTTACTGAGAAATTTAAAATATGACTTGCCTTTCTTATTTTGACGGCTTTTTTTTATGGTCAATGGACTTGTTCTTGACCTCGATATAGCCCTGAGGGCAGATATGAGGTTGCCGAGGGAACTAGCTTGCCCAGAAGAAACTTATAACTCCCGACTTGATTAATGGTCAAATATAGGTGTTAAATTATCAAAGAATTAAGAAAAAGAACACTTTAAACAATTATGTGTCCTACTGCTGGACAAAGATGAATTTAAAGTAGAGTTTTAAGAAGATTGTCTAAACCATTGAGTAATTTTGTTTCTGTTTGTGTTCCAGCGGAATACATCATCCCTTGCAGCCGGTCTGACCCTCAACTGGACAACTGCATCAAAGGTTCCTTCAACCACCTGCGGCCGTACCTGGCTAGAGGTCTACCCGACCTGGGAGTCCCGCCTGTGGAACCGCTCTTTATAGACCGGCTCGTGATGGCTAATGACGCCGGTCCAGTCAGGGTTACTGCCGCCTTTACCAACATCACCGTCGTTGGGCCCAGCAACTACACTATTACCAAAATTCGGTAAGGTATTCTAAATCCAAAATACCTATTAGGTTCCTACCTTTATAGCTTCCTTTGCGAACTTTTGTTCATAAATAGATATTCGGCGTACAAAATAAATCGGGCTGTGACCATTAATACGCAGAAGTAAAAAAAATTATCGCGGGGGTGAGCGCTACATGTGGGGGCCCATGCGCAGAAAATAACCGTCATAGCCCGACTTATCCTGAACGCGCTATACGTACTAACCAGTGACGCGGATTGAGTAAGTTTGGTTGATGGATCTCACTTCTTCCTTTGACCAAAGTGGTTATGGTATACCTATAACAATATTTTATTCTTAGAAGCGGTCGTGCAGATTGAAAGCCCAAATACAAAAAACAAATTCTACTCATAAAAAAACCGGTTAAGTGCTAGTCGGGCTCGCGCGCCGAGGATTTCAGGACCGCAAAACTAAATTTGTTTGTAAAGGTTTTTTGCAGATTTCTAAAATACTGTGAAACTTAGAAAGATCGTTTTATTTTTGCTGTAATATTTTCATAAACTTCTATCGACTGTAATTAATTTAAACTTTTCCTTTCACAAACTTCGGAGATAAGGGGGGAATGGTATTTTTTTTACATTTTTCATCATAATATAACTTGAAAACTAAGAGTTGTAAAAAAATACATCAATATATTTTAGAATGTACAAGTAAAGCGCTTTGAAAAGATACTCCACTCGACCTAGTAGAAAAATTTTGCCTCCCCCCCCCCCCCCTATTTGGTCCCCCTTTACTTAATAATCATATTTTTTTTATTCTTTCATGTGCAATTAAGTTGGATAACCATATTCTAAAACTGTTCCAAATTTCAAGTCGATAGCATGAGTGGTTCCTGAGATATACCTACAGGTGTGACAGACAGACATAGATAGACAAAGTTGCACCATAAGGGTTCCTTTTTTTACCATTTTGGTATCGGAACCAAAGACTTTTCGACCAAGAATATCACGAAAAATTGTTTTAATGCAAGGTGTGGCATTGGTTTACGTAGAATAAGTTACCCGTTTTCGACTTGAATTATTTCTGCAACGATGGACTACTGTAGTAAGTCTTACAATTTACAACATCAGGCGGGATTACAGTACCCTGGTGGGTTAAATAAGATCCATCTAGGTTCGAATCTTGTCTGTATTTGTGAGTTTTTGGTTTTCCAATTTTCACGGTATGGTTTTCACAAAGTCTCATAATGGCCACAAATAAGTCACGAACTGACCAGCTGCTGCCGCGTGATTGTCGTGAACTTGACACAGTTTCTAAATCATCAACATTAGCACTTTCTTTATGCTTAGCTCGTATTTGTATTGTTGTAAAACTCGGTCATAAAGTATTGTTGTTTGACCTTAGTGAGTGCTATTGTCAAGATTTTCTCGAGACTACATATACCTACATATATCGTTCTCTAGTTAACTGTAAAAAAACGGGCCGGTCCGTGTTCATTTAATATGGTCAAAGTAATCATTTTACTTTTAGTAAACCAAATTAACATACATACATAACATCACGCCTTGTTCCCGTTGGGGTAGGCAGAGATCACAGTTCTCCACCTGCTACGATCTTGACATACTTCCCTTGCTTCCTGAACCTTCATCAATCCTTTCATACATGCTCGTCGGTTTAGGGTACTTTTAACCTGGCCTTTATTCAGAACGTCTTGATACTTATCTTATTAGTAATATCGTTGGATGAGATCCTTGTTGATAACTTTGTTAAATAATTATTGTTATCACATTTCTATTTAGTCCATTGAATAAAAAGTTCTAGAGTGCGTGAGTTAGTAACGTAAGATGTTTCTTCGGAAACATGTCAAGAGTCCCTAGGTAATAAACATACTAAAACCCCGGGACACTAGGAGGAGCCCCGGAGTGGGGGGAGGGGGGGAAAGGGTCAATTTTTTCATTTTTCGCTTAAATCTCAAAAACGGTACATGTTAGAGAAAAACTTTCAAGGAAAAGTTGAAAGGTCATAAAATTATCTACAAGTTGTACCGTAACAATTTTTTCCTATATCCTACCGTTTCTGAGTTACACGCAGTAAAAAATGATTTTGGCTCAAACAATTTCCCCATACTACATACCCATGTTTATCACATGAATCGATCAAAAAATATTTCTTTCTTCCAAAAAACTCAAATGTGCAACTTGTGACCGGTACTGATAGATTGCTCTTAATTAGGTCTATAATTGGTAAAATAAACACATTCCTCCATGGAAGCCTTTAGGAGGAATCGATTGTCAAAATATTATATTAGGGTAGTTTGAGTTACTGAACTTGATCTTTTTATTTTTTTCTTCCAAATAACTCAAAAGTGCAACTTGTGACCGGTACAGATAGATTGCTCATAATTAGGTCTATCATTGATAAAAATACCAGATTCCACCACGGAGGCGTTTACGGGGAACTGAATTTTATTAGGGTAGTTACGATACTTGAACTTTTTATTTTTTTTCTTCCAAAAAGCTCAAAAGTGCAACTTGTGACCGGTACTGATAGATTGCTCTTAATTAGGTCTATCATTGGTAAAAAAAACACATTCCTCCATGGAAGCCTTTAGGAGGAATTGATTGTCAAAATATTATATTAGGGTAGTTACGCAACTTGACCTTTTTATTTTTTTTCTTCCAAAAAGCTCAAAAGTGCAACTTGTGACCGGTACTGATAGATTGCTCTTAATTAGGTCTATAATTGGTAAAAAAAACACATTCCTCCATGGAAGCCTTTAGGAGGAATCGATTGTCAAATTGCTCTTAAAAAGTTTTCGAATTTTTCACCTTTATGGGATGTAGCTCGAAAACGTCTGCGAATAGAAAAAAATGATTTAGGTACAACTTGTAGATAATTTAATGGCCTTTCAACTTTTCCTTGAAAGTTTTTCTCTAACATGTACCGTTTTTGAGATTTAAGCGAAAAATGAAAAAATGGACCCTTTCCCCCCCTCCCCCCACTCCGGGGCTCCTCCTAGTGTCCCGGGGTTTTAGTATGTTTATTACCTAGGGACTCTTGACATGTTTCCGAAGAAACATCTTACGTTACTAACTCACGCACTCTAGACCCCCCTTGGAGGGACTCATTCAATGGACTAATTCTAAAGTGTTCAAAAAACCCATGTCTTTCCTCTAAATAAATAACACAAGAAATATTTTAAAAATCTAACAACACATCGTGTTTTTGTGATTTTCCTGAACATCAAAGATATAATATAAATAATAATAATAAATATTTATTGTACAATATGACACAATACATGAACAGCATTAATTGATAAGTTTTACAAAATGAACGTAATCATAGTGGGAAAACCAGATCCCCAAACTAGGTAGAACTTGTGTTTTGGGTTTTTTTTTTTTTTTTATAGATGCGATGACCTGTCACTCTTTTAAACTGATGCTTACTTTGACCCCATATCGTTTCACTGACCCACTCGTTTTCTTTGCAGTTGTGTGTACAGGTAGGTATGTTAAAATTTGTAATTTTAATTTAGTTCTATTTTGTGTAAGAATTCGTGTCCTTAGGTAACATTTGAATCACATAAGAAACACCCATAAAAAATTTAATTGATATTCAAAAGGATCTACTTTTAGAAACAAAAAATGTGTAGCCTTTCTCTATACAGGCAGTTGGATACGGACTCATGTGCTCCTGTTTGACAACATGACACCAACATTTCAGACTCACATTATCTTTAGCCACTCCCCAGCTAATTGTAAAGTAAACAACAGCGTGATTCAAAGACTTCCTGTGACATCGTTTGTACTTCGTTATCTTGGTCAGGGATATCCTTTAAGTTGCGTCAAACATCCTGTGTACATAACTTCTTTCAATTTGGGTTTAAATCATGCAGTCGTCATCCATAAATAAAGCCTCCAGATGCTGCTCTTCATCCTTAGGATCAGTACCACCAAGCTACAAACATCAATACTCTTAACTATTATTTAGAAAAAAACACATCATATCTTGTAGGTATTGTAGGTTGTTAGATCTCTACCTGATCTTACAAACCCTGGTGTCAGGGTTGTTAAGCCGCGAAACATGGCTTATCAACAGCTATTACTTCCGAAGCATGGAATCATCTTAATGACAGGATCAGCATGTATGAAAGGATTGATGAAGGTACAGGAATCAAGGGAAGTATGTCAAGATCGTAGCAGGTGGTGGCAAAAGCGGGGAATCTCACAAAGTGATTTTTTTTGTAGAAATCTGTGCTAAGTACTGTAGCGTTACTGCTTGCATTATTTTTCTGGTTCGGTACTTTTTACTATTCTCGTATATTGACTAGCTGTTTGTATTCATTGACAGTGGATTCAAATTTGAGGTTTTCCGTTTTCTGGTTTGATTATTGTTTGGCTGTCTGGATGAAACACATCAAAAGTTTCTCAAAAATATATATTTTTATTTAAATGAATATCGAAATAATCAAGATAAAGCTGTTCAAATCGAGAGCTAGTGCATTTTTTTCCCAAGTTTTAATTTGCCGTGCTTGAGCTGAGGAACTGAGCTCGACTACATGAGTTACTCGTATACCAAATAACCATTTTACTTACCATAACTCACTCCTGTTTCAATTTCCCAAAATTCTAAAGTCGCGATAAGATAACTTTAGTTGCAAATCTTTTGCTTCAATTTTAGTTGTTTGGGCATTGATCCGTGATATTTAGCGGAAGGACAAAATATGGGCATATTTTAGAGCTAGTCGCTAAGAATATTGTTTAGGTGGCCACATAAACGTATCACTATATTTACAAAGCGATTTACTTATAAGCTATAGCCGCAACGTTTTCCTGACGCACGCATTACGGATAAAACATCAAAATTCCATTGTTACAACTCTTCTCATAGCGTGGATAAAATTTTGATTACCCTATTTATTTTGTAACTGTGATCAACTTAATCAAATTTTCTTTAACTCTTTTTAATATATTTTTGTGAAATCTTCATCTAAATCATTCTAATCTGTATTAAATTTATTCAATGAAAATATTATGTACTTGTATTTTTCTGGTTTCTTTAAAGGTAAGTTAGCTCTTCATCTTTAACTGCAGTTTTTAAAGTTAATTATTTTTATTTTCACTGCAGTACGTATACTTAAAACTTAAAACAATCCGGTTACCTGCAGTGCCGGATTCACAAAATTGCCGCCCGTAGGCTATTAAAAATTGGCCGCCCCTGCCGACCTCAAAAATTCGATATTACCCTATACATTAATTGAATTTTAATATATGGAGTAGAATATATCCCTAAGTAGAGTACGTAACGAAGCTAGAGCGTTTTGTCAATTTTGTGTTGCGGAAGATGTTTTGCCGTAAACGCACACCTTGAGCGAATTTTTCGCTTAAAGTGTAAGTACACGTCTCAAGCCCTTATGCCAAATCACAGGTAAATAACGAAGAAGAAGTTTTTCGTTTTACTGGAGAAAAGGCAGGTTTTTTGCCGTCTTTTGAGCGGTCAATAAAAACATCTGCCTGCCCATGTAACACTACGCTCACTTTCTATGACTGTAATTTTTGTCCCTAAGCCCCCTAAACTCTTATACTTCCTGCACACTTACCCTATCTGGCTGATTAGCTCCACTCGGAAGCAATCGACAATAAATAGGCATGGTGTCTGACAGACTCTCAAGGTTGGTTTTTCTACGTTCCTGGCGTTTGCCATCGGAGGTGAGAGAATCGCCGCTAGAATGCTATCTTCTCATGGTGGCGAAATTTGTATATGATGCATTTGTATTGATTTGCATGAGTCTAAGAGTAGGAGGCTTGAACTGCTTGGTCCTCAACAGCGTTTGTGGAACGATATCACCTGCAAGTATACATACCACGGTTGGAGGCTGGTCCAACTGGGGTCGAGTCAGCTGGGTTGAAGGCAAACACTGCTCCGGAGGATGGAACATTCTTTCTCCTAACCTGGGCACTTTATTGGATGATGAATCGGTGCGTGTCACCGTGGTATGGGGTCAATGTACCACCAGTTGACAATTTAAGCGGTTTAATGACTAAATTCATTAAAAAAACAAAATTATTTGTCCTACTTAATGTTTAGTCACTTCTTAAATTTGACTATATAACAAATTCTTAAATGAATTAGATGCTTGTTGATATAATAAGTGTTAAGAGCTTTACAAAATATGCTCTTAAAGTTTTTTTTTTTTCAAATGTACCATTGCATGACCGCTTCGAATAAACATACTCACGTACTAGCTCGACCAACTCATTACTTTATTATAAGACGTCAACATAATTAAATTCTATATAAAATCGTTTTTTTTTTCTTACTTTCAGTTCAAATTTATGTTTTGGTTAGCTATTGGTGCTTGGTCATCTAGTGGTGCACTGACCCTACTGTAGGTTGGGCTGTAATGTCTGTAAGCCCCATTTATGCATTTGCGGCAGAACTTTTAAAGGCAAGGGGCATCACGCACTAAATTGTCTCTGTTGCTCGGGGACGTTTCCGCTGCACCTTGCTTTAAACTCTAAGCTGCTCAAATTGCAAAAGACAAGATGGATTAACCATGATACGTGGAGCAAGAGGTGAAGTCTCGAATAGGATGCGACGTGTGTCAGTAAGTACGCAGCGTCGCATCTCAACTCGACCTCTTGTGGAATCTGCCGCCGGTGCACCAGACGAAAGCATTATTTTTTCTGTGGCGTTTGAGATAGTGAGTTCTTTGGGCAGTGAAGCGAAGGAGTTTGTGAAGGAGATAAGATGACGAAGCTGAGGAAGCGCATCGGTCCGTTTCTGGTCCAGCAACTTGAAGCTGCCATACTACAGCGCGGAGACTTTGCGAGCATAATGGGAACGGTTCGTCAGGATAGAATCGGGGCAAGACGTAATGTCGATAAGCTGTTTTGCTGTTTTGGATGAGGCCTACATTTAGAAATTCAATATTTATTTAGATTTATTATTAAGAATCTTTTTGATTTCTACGACAGTAGGTAATTTAATTTCTACATGAAAAAAAATTACCCCAAATTTGCCGCCCCCCCAAAATCTGCCGCCCTAGGCTCCAGCCTACTCAGCCTATTGGTAAATCCGGCACTGGTTACCTGTCTTTGAAAACCAGTCAGCGAATAACATAAAAAATATACAGCTGATACTACTCCTAATTAGTCAAAATTCCAATAACATAGATCTTCACCGAGTGTATCTCTTTTTAATAATCTACATTGTAATAAGCTACATCGTAAAATTTCACGTAAAAAACCTAGCACAGCTTGAATTTGTAAGTCACAACCCAGCTCAGGCAAGCATGAAGTTTTGCAATCAAATTATCTCAGAGTATGCAACAACTGAATGGACCCCTGATGAGCTGTTGAAACAAACTGACGAAACTTCGTAATAATGAGTAATGTGAAAATAGTCAGCAAGGAGGTTATTTTATGAGCGAGTATGATGTACGCATGGCAGCAAGTAAGTGACAACAAAACCATTATATGCTGAACCAACGTTACGCGGACATGACGTACGGCGGACTGAAGTATCGACGGACCAAACTGAATCTTGACCCTTTTTCACGACAACTGTTTCGAAATTGTTCTAACAATAAGGTTTTTTCTTAGACGGTTTAAACGCATGTTTAAGTTCTGGTTACATTCGAAGGTCTGTCCGAAAATAGGCTTACGGGTCGTAATTTAGATATTTTAAGTAGTTCTCTGTAAAGAGCATTTATACAACCGATGTTATAATAAAAGATTTTCTTCCTTTTGTTGCTGTTTCATTTACGCGGCATGATCTAAGGAAATGTAATCTGTGGTCAGAGACGTTTTGGATATTCGCGTGCACTCTTTGGTTGTAACGTATTATACATGGAATTTCTTTTTTTTTTTTTTTGGTTTTATTCTTCCTTTCGGAAAGGCAAAGAGTACAAAGCCCATACAGCCATGTCTGATGTGTTTAATCTTTCTTTTTGCTCCCCTCGTAAAGCGATAGTGAACTTTACGAAGGAAAATGTTCGTGACTTTTTGGGACAACACAAACGGGGCTTAAACACGAGATCACTTGAAATCTTCATCAGCTGCGCACTCCGTAGTAAATTAACTGCATAACACACTATCTTTATTATCCACTAAATCACTAAATGCACAAAAAAACAAAATTTCAATTAAGCAGGCAAACGCCCATGTCGAGTTCCCGCCAAAAAGCCACATGGAATTTCTTTGATTTAATCTTATTAATTAAAAAAAATTGTTAATTACAAAAAAGTTTTTAAGTTTTTATATTTAGTTGTCCAAATAAGCCGGTAAAAAGCATTGATACGTAATATAAAAGCACGGCCATTGGTAAGTTGTTAAGTAACAAGTTGTAAGCTGGAAAAACTCCAACTAATAGAGTTGTTCTATTTTCCTACAAATTTTAAAATATCGCATATCCTGTGCAAAAGACCCTTAGAAGGACCACGAGAATCTCTCGGGCGGGTGCGCGCGGGGGTGCGGGGTAAATTGAAAGGTGAGTGGAGAGTATCCTTTCTGTATGATAGTACATACATACTATTACTTAACTCTGTGCCCTTACTTTATATCTCCAGCGTAAACAAAGTTTACTTGTTTAAACGACAAATGACTACTGTTTTGTAACAAAGTGCTTTCTGTATGTTTGACATTAAATTTTAGTGTGCAATAAACGTTATGAAATATGAGTCGCTGGAACAGGAGCCTAATGCCAATTCTGCAATGTTTATATGACTAATAATAAGGTACATTTAGTTAGTTACGAAATTAAAATAGGTTGAGTGCTTTGAAGTAGCACGTTTGCAAAATTGCTACGATGCACAAAAGGGTCTATCAGGCTTAACAAAAAGGGTCACTAAATGCAATTGAATACGAAACCATCCTAGAATATCTACATCTCTTTTAGGGTTCCGTCTCCGAAGGGTCCAAATGGAGTCCTATTGCTGTCACTCACGTGTCCGTCTGTCTGTCCGTCGTCTTTGACACAGGTTTAACAGCTAAATGGTTGAAGCTACAGTCTTCTCACAGTACAAGTATCTTGTGTACCAAAATCCATACAAATGGTAAAATATTTAAAAAAAAATTGGTAAAAAAACGTTTTCCACACAGCTAAAGCGAGGCGTGAAAAAAAAAATTCCTTTCCTGTTGAGTGGGGTATCGTTGTGTAGAACTCGTTAAGTGAATAAATGAAATATTTTTTGTTTAAAAAAATATTGAAAACCAAAGGAATGAGAAGTGACCCTCCCTTTTTATTTAAAAAGGAAGGGTCACTTCTCATTCCGAAGAATTTTGTTACTTCCTACTTACAACCTATGAACTTGAAAGGTTGAAATGTTTTTTGTAACGTTAATTTTACACTGACATATACCAACAGGGTGTAAGGGGCTGTGTACCGAAAACTGAAAGGGCTTGCTTAGTCATACAAACTGTTCCATCAAAGTGAACCCGCAATTTGGGTTGTTCCTCGTAGCCAAACTTTTTCGCCAAACTGATTTGGCTACGAGGAATACCATTGTATGGAGAGGTCAATTAATCTTTGGAAAAGTTGTTCAGTTTCGTTGACCGAGGACTCCCGTTCAGTTTTAGGTACACCATCTCTTACACCCTAATAATTTTTCTACGTGCAATTTATTTTTTAATCTCCTCATTTTTTCTTTTACAACCCAACGGCACCCTAAATGTGCGAAGTTCGACACGCTCTTGGTCAGTTTTTTCTATGTCATCTCAGAGGTGTAAACATATGGCTAGTTATTTTGGGTATACAATATACAAAACAATAAAACTTATCACGTAACTGTACCCCACTGCTTTTCGCCATACATCACGGTCTGAATCTCCAACTTCCGTCGACCTGGTCTCACCAACATGCGCCCTGCTGACATCACATATTATACTGTTTCCAGCTCTGACCTAAAGAAGCTCCGTATTGATATGGGGCTGGTGTTGCCCCGTATAGAGATCACCGGCAAATACGAGGTTTCCGGCCAAGTCCTGCTCTTCCCAGTGAGGAGTCAAGGAAACTTCTGGGCTGCTTTTAGTAAGTTAACCATTGATTATACTATCTCGCTGTCATGGTAAAGGAAAATATCAAATCCTGACTGCAGGTGTATAGGGTCTCGTTGGGCTTCATCAGATGGCAGTCACTCTGTGTAAAAACCAGTATCTTCAAAATACCTTAGGCACCTTATGTTAGGTAGCCTACGTCGTAGACAAGCCTCAAGTACTAAGTACAGTTAATGCATCGTTGATTTAATTTCATCTTGACGGATTATTACCACGATAGATTGTTTGGTACCGCTAAATTCTCCAAGTATAAACCTACCTTCTATGCAACTTTATGCTGTATGAACCTCCTGCGCAACTTCCCATTGTAGTAAAACATTATCCAGATTTTCAATCAAACTTTATGTGTCAAATCAGGATCAAATAATATTTTGTTCCGGAAACATTCAGTACAAACTCCTTTGTGCGTATAATTTGTATTTCAGAAGTTACATAAAACAGTTTAAAAATTTATAGAAGGTTACAAAATATTTAAGTGCTTAGTTTATTATAGCAGATTTTTTCTACCCGAAATGTAAGAGGTTTTAATTTGCAACGACGACATGAATTCTGGATAATGTTTACATATAACTGCAGGTACCGTGTACGTACTGTACACACTGGAAAAGCTTTTACGAATATACGTGATTTCAATGAAAATATTTCAATATACAATTCCAGTGGACGTAGCGGCGATCGCAAAGATCTTTGGTAAGGAGATAGTGAAGGAAGGCATCACTTACATGGAAGCTGATAGACTGTTGGTGGACTTTAAGCTGAAGAGCTCAAGGTTCAAAGTCCGGGACACCGTCAACCACGGTAGCGTTATTGGTAAGCACACCACAAGTTATTTACTATTGATGCAGCGCAGCTAGAGTATATATGGTATGGTCTGAATGTATAATCATTAACTGAAACAACGCAACGGCTTATCCCGCCTTCGGAACTGGATTTATCATATGGTGTGGGTTGCCATACTTGCAATTCTGTATCAATATTTCTTATCAGACAATCTGTGGATTCAACATACGTTGATTAAATCTTCGAAACCTCTTTGTTTCTTAACCATCCTAAGTAACGTTAAGGTTTTATATATGAACTCCGTCATCCGATATTTCAACAATAACAAGATGCAGCACACTGAATCCTTTTTCTGATTCAATACTTTTCCTGTTTTCATAATAACTTGTATCTTTCAGGTGAAGCCATGAACCAGTTCCTGAACAACAACGCGGCTGAAATAATCGAAGAGATGCGACCGGCTGCCTCTCTCTCTATCGCCAAGCATTTCCAGTCGTTCCTCAATGCTGCCTTCACCAAGATCCCTCTGGACGTGTGGCTTAAGCCTTAAACACAGAAGTCTAAAAGACTGTAGTGTGTGAGTAAGGACATTAATAGTGACTGAAAAGCTGTTGACAGAATTCTTAATTTAAATATCCAATCTGGCAAAAACTTTTATGAAAAGCCATTTTTGATCGGATTAAGTTTCGTCTGAGAAATGCCATTTTGGATGTTCACAAAATGGAACGTCAATTTTGTCACGTTGGTCAGGGTTATTTATGTGGACCCCTTTCCAAATTTTAGTACTTATGTTAGTCTTACATAAATTTAAAGAATTTTCCAAAAGAAACACTTTTTTGGAAAAAATCGTTAAATTTTCGGCATATGTACAGATTTCATTTTTGCCAGCACGATGATGTTTGTATGGGTAACCCAAGCAGTATCCCGTTTTCCGTGAGTTCGTAATTTTAGGAAAATTGTTCAGTTTTCTGTGTAACATCCTATTATATGGCTAAGGGCTCAAAAATACCCCAGTATTGTTGAGATTCGTATTTTTATTAGGACGTGACATAAGCCTTAAATGTATATTTATTGTGGGTTTTCTGCGATGCAGAAGATATATACATATGCATCATCAAGGTGACCCTACTCAAGTATTTCCTTCATTGTGATTCGCACTGACACTTGGATAAACTGCTGGACAATAACTTAAGCTCGTGAGAGCATTGGTAACGACCGAATTAGGATCTAGAATAACAAAATATACATAAAAGCCATACTTGAGTGTTCTTGACAAAGGCATTTAAATGTAGGTAATGATGTTCAGGAATACAGGATGAACTACAATTTTTGTTTATTTGAGATTTTACTGAGATTAAATGAGCCTTTACCAGTATGTCAAGATCGTATCGTAAAGAGGCGTGATGTTGTGAAAATGGCCTTTTTGGAAGTACCTACTTATTCTTGATAAACGTAAAAAAAGTCTTTGTAACTGACTTAGATAGGGAGTAAATTTTTATATTATTTAATAAGTTCAAAGTTTTAGGGATGATCTCTTTTAGTATGATGATTCCTGCTTTTATAAAGTGTTCAATTTTAAAGATAAGTTTATTACATATACCTACGTTTTGCTAAAATAGTTTTCAAACCATTACTGTTTTAGGAATCCTCTGAGATGAGACAAGTGGTGCATTCATAAGTAAATTACTTATGTACTCGGCGAGTAAATAATCTATCGAAAATCCGGTCAGACAGATTAAAGTGTGAATTATACAGGTACCTATCGTGTTTATTTCAAACGTATTTACTGTGTAAATTAAAACCTGCAGTGACATAAGTCACTAAGTCAGTAAGTTTATAAAAAGGGTGTAAGGGACGATGTACCGAAAACTGATAATGCCTGCTCGCTAAGTCAACGAAACTGAACAACTTTTCCAATGAAATATTTTTGGGAAATGTAAAAATTTTTGACCTCTTCATACAAATTGCTCACTGTGATCGAACAGCTTTTTAATTTTTTTCTCAATTTTTTTTCAATTACCAATGTTTCTTCGGGAATGTTGGTTCAGTTTCATTGTCTGAACACGCCATTTCAGTTTTCGGTGCACCGTCCCTTACACCTTGTATTTTACAGATATTTTTTTATTTTTATAAATAAACTGTAGCAAGTACCTTTACGTCATCTATGGGACCAGATTTTTGATAATTTTTTATTCAGCGACTATATTTTTCTGATGAGGGCACCACTTGGCTCATCGCCTTATATCATCTGTGATTTACAATAAATTAATTACCTAAATAAGGGGATATTTCACACAAGCTCATCTCTTCCCAAACTATAAGATCAGAAAGTGATAATATTTTACATGCATAAATACGAATACATATCAAAAACAAATGTTTGCCCTGGATGGGCACTACCAACCACTGTGGTGGTGGTGGAGTGGTGGGCACCGTCAGAGAGATGTTTTTGATATTGAACTTGATGTGTAAGTAAACGCAGTAAATATTGATCTGGTTACCAGTGTCATTAATAAAATGATAAGTACAAAGCCGTCTTGAAGTACTTGAACTCATATTTTTAACTAAGTACAAATAAACTGAACAATTGAAAGTTACCGGTACTTGATAACTACGTAACCTAAATATTTTAAGATTTATTTATTTAAGTGTAATTGAATTAGGTAATTCAGGTATCCTATTTTAATATATAAAGTATTTACAACAGAAACATGCAAAATTTAATTTAATTGATTTGACTTTGTTCGAATAAACAAGAAAATGATAAACAAAAAAATGTACAAATCTTTATTTGACTATTAACAAACATTTACCATTTATTTATAAGCTTCCAAGCAAAAAAAGTCCAGTTGTCCGGTTTTGAGATGAGATCAGATTTGGAAACTATATTTGAACATAAACCTCATCAAATTAATCGATAAAACAAAAAAGTAGAGTAAAAATGCCAACCACTGGACCCTTTTTGCTTGGACGCTTACATTTATTAATATTTAAATATGTTAATTAATTAATTATATAATTAACTATGATCTAGATTCTAGCGTGATGCAACGATGATGTGATTATAAAAGGTGTAAGGGCCGGTTTCCGAAAACTGAAAGGACAATATCAGTCAACAAAACTGAACCTTTTTCAAATAAGACTTTCAGGAACCGACAGCCTTTCTATACAAACTGTCCATGTTCACGAACATAATGACATCCTTCAGGATTCGATGAGCGGTCAACCGCATGTCAGTGGAAACATTTTCAACTATATTTACAATGCCATAAAGTACAATGTGTTTCTACTGGACGTGCTGTTTAGTGTACCTATCCTAACAGTCAATATAAACATTAGTAAGCTATCATAGCTCCAAAGGTCATCAATAAAGAACTATTATCTACAATAATTGATTACATATTGCTGATTTAGAATAAGATAGGTAATATTATGTTGACCTTCAGTCACCTCAGTCACGTGCTAAACTTACGAGAGTACGTATGCTAAATACGATAGACTCTTTAGTTATGAATGTGATAACTCGTACGTCTTTATACAGCATAGTTACGAGATTTCATCATCTAGCACAAGGTGTACCTACAATCTAAATACATGACTTCGCTACAATAGGTACATAACTTATTTCACTGTTAGAGTCGTCGTTAAAAAGAGAGAGATGATCTTTTGCTTTAAAACTTGGTTTAAAGGGAAGATCATCTAATAATTTCATAATTTGTCTCATAGTTTTTTTAAATCCGTTCTTTGAATTAACGTTTAACATTTATCTCTACTTGTCTCTACTAAATCTTTTCTGAATAAAATAAAGAATCTAATATATTATGAAACCCTTGAACATTTTCAGATGACTTAATTACATATTAACGGTTTTTAGTCTATAATTGATATCAACAAATCAGTAAAAAGATCAAAACAGGAATATTTGACCGTCCCCTTACATTTTCCTTTTAACTTTACGATTTATGGCCTCACTAACTGAATTTCAGCACCAATGATTTTCTTCCACCTTCTTTTAGCTTTTAACAAAACAGATTATGGTTGTGTTAAGAACTTAAGTTTAGAGTTTTACTGTAGACTAGATTTTCTTTTTTATGAAGATATCATCAGCGTTGAGGGTAGCGAAGGCGTGGTCAGCCAGTGGTTTGAAGAAGTCCCTCAGGGCGTCCTCCATCGGGGTCTGCAGCTCCGTAGCCAAGGTCTGCCAGTTCTCGTTCAAGAAGTTATTCATTGCGTTGCCTAAGTAAAAATTACGAGAAATTCAGTTATTTTTCTAACGAAAAAAAACTTCACATTAATATTTTGGAAGTTTTAGAATCCCAAAGTCAAAAAGAAATACTAATTTATATTATATTTAATATAATTTATATTATATATAATTATTCATATTAAGCTTATGCTTAATATGAATAATTATGCCTGTAATACCATAAATGCTACTTAAAAAATCTTACTGAGCTCCCCATCTCCCCCGAACAGGTTTTCCAGCTGCATGGAAGCTGATCCAACGTCGAACTTGACGTCCAACTGCTCGCTCTTGAGAGTATCAGGGCCATCTTCCTGGTGCTGGCGGCCGAGGATTATGCTCACCACGGCGTTAATGTCACCTTAACAAATAAGAAGAATTGCTAAAACTATTCTGAAAGATGTGAAACCACCCATGAAAAATTTCCTAAGGAAGATACGTTGAAAACCAAACCGACCAAAAATCTTTTGCCTCACAAGATACCTGTCTCATAAAAAATATGCATCGCAGTTTCAATGGGTAGTAGACTTAGTTTCGTATTTTGGCCTATGTTCCATAGGAAAAGTTGTTCTATTTCTTGGGCCAATTCACATAATTCAGGGTTGTTACATCCCCTACTGAATTCACGTTGTTTACAGCTCCACTACAGTAGCATATACAGCATTTTACTAGATAACAGTAGCTCGTTTCAGATTCAGATTATTTATTCAATCTAGATTCTTTACAGAATACTTATTGAATGTCATGCAGAATACAATTCAAATAGAGCGAGTCTACGCCGTTTCGGACCGTGCTATGGCAGCGTAAAAGAAACGGCAAGAAAGTTACCATATTTGGCAGCGAACTTCCCTTCCCCCTCAATGGGCAACATCAACAGCTGTCCGTCTAGCTTGTAGTTCCCGCGCATCCTCAACTCTGGTATCTTCAGCTTGGCTATCACCTGGTGTTTCTTAGATACCACTCTGTGGAGAAACAAAATCACTACTGAAGGTATCACCAATGTTAAGAGTTTGACCTTTACTTGGTTGAAATTCAAACACTAATTAATAGCTCAGGCAAGGAGAACAAAGAAGTGATATCTGTCGACGATGACTGTCGGACATTGTTCCTTAGTTGCATTTGGCTACAATATATAAAGAAATGGGAATGTATAGAATATGAATAAAATCAATTCTGACCCAGGTCATTTCTGGACTAAACGAAGTCATTCGCTGTTCGAGCTTATTAGAGCTGTGAGCATAAAATTACTATTGTATGATCAGAACACAGGCGTTGGACAGGTATGGTGTTTTCAAACTCTTGAAGAAAATTAGGACTTACTTGACATCAGTCACTTCCATGTTGGAAGGTCCTTTAACGATGACGTCATGGAAAGTGGAGGTAACGTGGATAGGCCCTGCGTTCTGGCTGACCGTCAGTGACGGTATTATGAGGGGTTCACATGGGGGTATGTTGTATTCTGGTAGACCTATGAATAAAAATATACACAGTTACTTCTTGTGTGCTACTAACTAAAAATAAAACTTGCTTAACTCGGCGAAAAAAATCAATTTCTGCAAATGTGTTCTTTAGCCAGTAATTTTATATCTTGTTTTGTTGTTACAAATAATGGAAAATTAAGTGTTATGGGACCAGAATAATTTCAAACTCCTGCGCAAACAGTAATGGCAGGAATTGCTGGTCGAGATGCGAGTCATTATATTAAAGGCTCACTGTAGCTGTGCATTCGGGGAACAACTTGGGGAACAATACCGAAAATTTAAATAACTTCTTCTTCTGCCTAGCGTTATCCCGGCCTATTGCTAGGGTCCAAGATAAAAAAAAATAACCGTTTATGGGTAATGAAAGGAAATGAGAAATTAAATTTGTTTAAACAATTGTTTACACTTTCTTGGATAAAGAATCGTATCAATAAAATTAGATAATTATTATAATAATAAAAATAAAATTTAAGTTTAAGTTTACTCATTTTATAATTCTATTTCTTCTAACACCTTAAAATATTCAAGTAAGTACTAAACCTTCAGACAACTGTGGTATGTAGGTGTTGAGTGCATCTCGGAGACATCTTCCTAGCGCTTTCTCTTCACGGGGACAGACAAATCCTCCAACTGAAAAAATAGTTCACTCATTTAGCAACCAATTTAAACAATAAAACGTATAATACAATAACAAATATCATGAGTCGAAATATGGAATAATATACAGTGTTATATTGCTCAGAACATGAAACTGAACAACTTTTACAAAGAAATATAGGTCGAAAGACGAGAAAAAATTTTGGTCGTCCCATACAAATTGCTGGTGCAAGGTTTGTAAAATTCGTTTTTCGACCCATGTTTCTTTGGGAAAGTTGTTCAGATTTGTGTTCTGAGTGACATACAAAAATTGGCTAGGGGTACAAAGATAACCCTGTATACTAAGAACAGTTGAAGCCTTCACAGCACCTTAAATTATGACAGTAGGTTTCGTTTGTGACGTCTGCAGTGAACAAAGAAAAAAAATTTAAGAAAAGGTTTCAGAAATTGACCCCTAAATGGTAGAAAAGGGGTTGGAACTGAGGTATAGAAAATTTTTATTTAGGCTATCTACAGATTATAAATGAACACGACAAGTGTTAACATTTTTTAAAGAACATCCCTTATAGAGGGTGAAATACGCGAAAAAGTTTGTATGAAATTCCAAAATCAACTCAAGCGGTCACCTACTCCGAGTTCTGTCTGACCACGGCCAGCGATGCAATAATTTTGTACTCGTAAAGAAAAACCGTCCAAGTGCTATTTGGACTCGCGCACCAAGGGTTCCGTACCACTGAGTTAAAAATACCGTCTTAGTTATGGACGCGCAGTTACATAGAAGTGTATTAAATTAGCGCGAGTCTAACACGCATTTATCAAGTTTTTATGATTTGATGTTATTCTATAGCCTATGCACTATAAACGTGCCAATTTTCGCGCTTGTAAATGTTCCAGTTTTTACGATATAGCTAAAAGAAAAAATGAAGGAAAAATCGCCCAAAAAAAACGTTTTTAGTAAATAAATTAATAAATTTTATATTTTTTTTTGTTTTTTGTTTTACTTGCAACAGAAATACGTAATCTGTGAAAGTTTCAACGAGACACACCGGAGGTATATTAAAAGGGCCCCGTTTTTCACCCTTTGGGTACGGAACCCTAAAAAGTAATATACACTGTTTCGAATGATGCTGAATTAGGTACTTACAGTTTATAAAACTATTACTGGAGCCACCAGCCACTGAATGAACTATACCTAAAAATACTATAGACTTCCACATTTTTACTTCCCGTTTAGCTCACAAATAAAACTCATCTTGCTCTTCCTTAATTTAAATAAGAAAACGAACGTGACGATAATATTTCGGATTAATCTTGTATATTCTTATCACAACACGTCAATTTCTTCATCTAGGAAATTATATTGATAAATTAATCAAAGATCAAACATTGTACAAAACAGATGAAATCTGAACTAGATTTTTATATATGAAATATCATATTTATATTTGTCGCAGGCAAATTGTATATTTCATCGATTTACATCGTGCCTTGGCATTCTAGAAAATGCCGAGTTTTTAATTCATTTTATAATGCCGCGGCATGTCACAAATCGGCGCTTAATTCGTTTCTAGCACTGCGTTGCGTCGTGCCTTGTGGTCGAAAACTTACCTAACCACAGATTAAATAATAGTAAATGACCTAACCCAACCTAACCGATCCCTGGTCGAGATCGGTAACGTTGGGTGTACCGTGGCTAACGAACCTAAAACGCACCAGTGGTCTAAACCCGTTTACAATCTGCCGGCGCTGTTTGAAAATTTGCCGACGTTTACAGTTTGCCCGTGTCATCCCATACATTTTTTGACGTTAGCTTTCGTCATCTCTAAATTTGATTGCACTTTGTCTAAACCCCCTTATTTCACCTATTTTACTCTTACATCGTCAACATGTGATTTACCTACCATGTAGGTAGAATTATAATTTCGCTTCATAAGAAGTGTAGTAGCGTTTTCTTCCGTTTGGTTGAACTTTTAGACATACATTTAAAAAAATAAGCGGAGCTTAGTGAAAATGCCCGTATGAAACTCCAGTGCAAAATTTCTCGCTTCCTAGTTTAGGACTACCAGTTTCGGCTGCGCTTTATTTGTCAGACAGTCAATCAAATTCTATTAAGAAGATAGCAAAAATTACGAACAAAGTACTCATCCGACGCAAATTCTTCGGTAAGAGTTGCAAGTCTTGCAACGCGGCGCGGCGGTGCCTCAACGCCCATAGCATTGCATTTTGTCAAAGTGTTGTAAGGCTGACGTAAGTCCGGTCACCGGCCACTGGTTACCACTTGGCTAGTCACTGGCGTCCGACGACGTCGCGTCGCTGGCCCGGTGGCCCAGATATGCGCAAACGCAGCGTCACGTGCAAACGCAGCCTCACGTGCAAGGTGTGCCCCGGGCCATTAATGACGACTTGCGATACTGCATTACTGGCAAGGGGGGTTATTACATTATCAAACATCTCGGATAGTAGAAATGTCACAGATTTTTGCCATATACCTAAGTATTACGCAGTTAATTATTTTGTAATCTCGTATTTTGCAGCCACTAGACGTGAACATGACATATCATAATGTATAAACCCCTTTCAGTGTCTTCTTGTTGTTTCAAAAAAGGAATCAAAGAAACAAGGAAGTACTTATAAAGAAGAAGTTTAGTATAAGTATAGTAGAAGAAAAAAAACAAAGAATAAAATATAAATGAACAAGACTTTACTGTGACTTCCGCAAAAACATAGGAGAAATAAAATAAATTATGAATAAATTAGAATAAATAAATAGCCTACATAACATAACGTATTAAATAAAAATGGCTGATCTCCTATTTGGGGAAGACCATATCAGCAGGGACGTTCCTGAGGAACTTGTTGGCCACGTCTTCCAGCACCATGGCCAGAGCCGTCTCCACTGCGGGCTGCACCTCCCGAGCTATGTCTGCCGCGTGCATTGCCGCTATGTGGTCTGTGATCATTTCTGTGGGTAAAATGAAGAACATGACTAAACGAAAAAAAATATTGATTCACGAAGATAGACCAAAGTGGATAATTTATGTTGAATTTTGGTTGTTATTTCTGCATTATATCAGCCGGAAGACATCCACTGCTGGTCTCCACATATAGACCTGTTCTACGTTGCCGTGATCAAAACTTCGGTCCACCTCGTGGAGGGCTTCGACTTTCTGTTCTAGGTCACCACTCTACCAACCCAACCTAACCTGACGTAGGTACGCCTCATCTCCCACTGCCACTTTAATTAGGAGATTCTCAGTTATTAACTGTTATTGCTCCACCGTAAGCAAAATACTCAAACAAGAAAAGAAAGAATAATCAAGCAACGATCCCAAAGCTGACAGAGGGATGTTTACACATCAATACTTAAGGCTACGACCACATAGTGTGCACAGATTTTAAATGTATCCAATAAATAACATCATAAACTTAAATAATAATAACATACCCATATCATGAGTAGTGGAATGGGCATCGTTCAAGTCGGCCCTGGTTTGGCCGCTGCATTGCAGACGAACTGTGGCATCACGGATCACCATCCGTTTGTGTACCCGCGCTCCTAGTGCCACTAGGGCTGCAGAACAAGATGCTGAAAACGAACCACATCAATTGTGTAAAACACTCTTTCTCATTATTTAAAGGAGTAATTAAATGGGGAACATTTCACACGACGTTATCTGGGCCTAGAGTCTAGCAGCTTTCTACAATCGCAGACGCTAGTAGAATAGAAGGGTGCGATAAGTGATTACACTAAACCTAGGTATATAATTTAGATAAAATACCTATGCATTGCATTGTTTTACACTCGATTTCCCGGACATAAATTGAAGTTACTTGATTGACAAGAACCAGAAACTATAAAATATTTGAAGGCCTTATTCGGGAGTCATGACTTAGCACACTATCAAAATTGGACCAGTCGGTTGATTGTGTTGTATGGAGAGTCCGCACACTCTTTTAAAAATTTCACAATGGAAAGGGCATTTAAAATGTTTGACAGGACCTGTTTTTGTTCAGAGCAGCTCTGAGTAACTTACAGAAATTAGCCGACATTTTTCCAGTAGATTCAACCGGTAGCATCTGGAAGCTGCCGAGGATAACGTACTCTCCCTTCATTACTAGATGGGGTAGGCTGATGTTGGCTGTGACCTTCAACTCCTCAGGGAACACACTATAAGAGAACAAATAAAAATTGTTATTGGCTGTCCTTAAATAAATTAAAATAAAAAACTACAGTCACAGTAGTACCCTAGCAAAAGATCCTGATATCATAGATCCACCAAAATACGTGGATTATAAGGCTACTGCATTAAAACAGGCTGCCTTTAACTAGATGCAACTCAAATTGAACCGAATCCCTAAATTTGCAGGTTTATCGAAGACAAGAACTTTGACGAAGACCAAATATTTACTAAAACTTTATATTTTGAGAAATAATATAAAGGATATTCATATAATTTTTCTTTTTAGGGTTCCGATACCAAAATGGTAAAAAAAGGAACCCTTATGTATAACTTTATGTCTGTCTGTCCGTCTGTCTGTCTGTCTGTCACACCTCTATATCGGCAACCACTAATGCTATCGACTTGAAATTTGGAATAGTTTTGGAATAGTTTTAGAATATAGATGCCCAACTTAATTGCACATGAAAGAATTTTGAAAAAAATATGATTATTAATGTAAAGGGGGCCAAAATAGGGGGGGCCAAATTTCAAATTGTCGTTACTAGGTTGAGTGGGGTATCATATAAAAGGGCTTTACTTGTACATTCAAAAAAATACTTTAGTTTTTTTTTACGACTCTTAGTTTTCAAGTTATAATAAAAAAGGTCAAAAAAATATAATTCCCTTATCCCTTACCCTTATCTTCGAAGTTTGTGAAAGGAAAAATCTGAATTAATTACAGTTGGCAAAAGTTTATGTAAACATTACAGCAAAAATAAAACGGTCTTTCTAAGTAGCACAGTTTTTTAGAAATAACCTTTACAAACAAATTTAGTTTTGCGGTCCTAAAAATGGACTTTTCAGCTTCCAAAACAGTACAAAAACAAAAAGTATATCGGTCCCCTCGGCACGCGATTCCGACTCGCACTTGACCGGTTTTTTCACTAGCCTCCCCTTTGTTCCTCCAAATATAGCGGTGTTGAGCGAATGCCCATCAGTCGCGTCGGTACAAGGTTGTCTCGTCATCTTTTTCGTAGTCTACCCCGACGGCGTTGTATGATGTTCTATCTCTGTCTTTCGGTGTCACTCGTGTCAAAATTGTCAGTTTACCTTGGATTCTGGTCGTGCTCGGACGTGCACGATCACCGCTTTTCCTTTTCTATATTGTGCTTTGTAAACCGGAATTAACTACATTTTCGCCTTCTAACGACTTTGTCTGAAAACCCCTACGACCACGACCCTGAAGAGTCATCTATTTCCTGCCGCTGAGCAACCTCCGGTGGCAGTGGTATTGTCACGGAGCGGGGCTGCATGCCTCGTATGCTGCCTCCTTTCGTACTCCTGGCTCTATCGTCCTGGTCTGAAATTCCAAATTCCTATTTCAAATGTCTTCTATCTCTGTCTTTCGGTGTCACTTGTGTCAAAATTGTCAGTTTACCTTGGATTCTGGTCGTGCTCGGACGTGCACGATCACCGCTTTCCCTTTTCTATATTGTGCTTTGTAAACCGTAATAAACTCCATTTTCGCCTATTAACGTGTTTGTCTGAAAACCCCTACGACCACGACCCTGAAGAGTCATCTATTTCCTGCCGCTGAGCAGCTTCCGGTGGCATAGTCATAAATAAACAGCATTATTCTTATGATAGAACTTTCTAAAAGTACTACTTACTCCAACTTGTTGAACGTAAAATTTGTAAGTCCCATGAGCATGACCTCAGACAGCCAGGCGTCGTACTTGAACCCTTTGTTGGGAGAGTTATGCTGCCTGAGCCGGATGCTGGGGATCTTTAGAGGTTCTAAAGGTTGTACTCCAAGGGAAGGTATCCCATTCGCTAGGAGATGTTTGGCTTGCTCTGCCATGCGCTTGATGCATTCTGACACCTGTGGGTCGCTGTAGTGACATAAATGGGTTTCGGCTGAAATTAACGGAATTTGAATTAGTCATTCCAATTAGTACAGAACCTTCAAGCAACGAGGAATAAAGTTTGTGCAGCTCTATACCGTCCGCTACTTGCAGAAGAAAGGGACAGCAATAGATAATTTGTAATGTTCATAGAATACATGAAACAGAGTTTCATGTATTCTATGGTAATGTTTGATTTTCTTGACAGTCAAGTCATTGTTCTAGATTTTAATTCCTAATTAAATTGATGCCGTTCAATATGATTCATAAAAGTTCCCTGGTGGTAGCAGACGCTAAACGATTTATGATAATAATCCTTTAATTAAGAAATTATTTACATATTCATACTCACATTTATATTCTGGTTCTGCACTTTCCGTTAAATCATTACTCCTCAAATTGGTTCTTCTACTTAAAACACTACTTACACTTAAGCCTATGATTAAAAACTTTGCTAACACTGTCTCCATGATCCTATTAAAGCTGATCTTGATCTAAGTCACTGCATCTCGTATTCTCAGCTTATAAAAGGTTTTTAAGGTCTCTATGGCATATATTAACTCATATATGGATCTAATGTTAACCGTCCTAAGGTCCTTAGGGCAAAGCTGTGTAAGTACCGTACGTATAATATCCACAAATCCGCAGTGAAAAGTTCCGTCATGGGTTACATGCATAAACCTTACTAGATTTATTCATATTGAAAGGAATTTAATTCACAGCGTATATTGTATGTTGTATTGTTTTGGGTATTAAATCTCTCCTTTTACAAAATGCGTTCGGTTTCTTCATTGTTTTTTCCCAGTCTATTTCCGTGTTTATCTCATGTTAGAGCAATGCAAGGCGAGGCATTGACCGCATTATTTCCGGAGTGCCCAAGACCGTCCAGATCATTATTCACTTCAAATGGACAGCCATTAGTTCCTACTACTCTATTGACATGTCTGATATCGTATATATTGATTATTTGCATATTTCTTTTGTGTACTGAATAGGGTAAGCTCTAATTATCATATTAATTATTTTTTCACCTCCAAAGCTCGGAACATTTGTTTTGTCGGTTAAATTCTGCGGCCAAAAGCGATTTTTGGCCCCTAGCGGGCAAAAGGTTTTTCTGCGGCCAAAAGTGATTTTTGGCCGCTAGCGGGCAAAAGGTTTTTTAAATTCGAACGATGCAGTATGGCAGACCTCCACGCTGCGGTACTGGCTGCTTCCTCGCTTTAGTGAGGTGAAAAATTTTGTGTTTCGCTCGGCAGCAAAGTTATTTTGCGTTTCGTGCCTTGAAACCTTCGCTATGCTCAGGATTCTTCTTTTGAACCACTCGCTTCGCTCGTGGTTCAATTCTAGAATCCTTCGCTTGCTCAGGTTTCAATACAAGGCGCTCACGCCAAATAACGCTTTTGCTGCCTTGCATAACAAATAACTATTTTCATTTGTCGATTTTCTTATGTAATTTTCGTGTCTTCATAGGTATCTACAGTAAAAAGTGTCACACACACATAACGTATAGGATGTCAAACGTCCACTGTAGAAGAGGGAGCTCCCTCCAAAGTTCCACCTTTTATTGGAACAAATATTGAGCAGAAGTAAAGCGTGGTGAGTATGGTACGGCTTTACGGCTGGCACCATGGACCGAGGTTGTTGGTGACCGCAGAGATGGGTTGGTACAATTCTTTTCCGGTACCACTGGGGCATGCCGGTACCACACGGCCTTTATCCTAATTTAATTGGGGTCGCCGCAACAGCGCGGCCCAACATGTCGATCGCTTGCTTTTTTCTCTATGAGCCGTCATCTCAATAATCACTTATTTCTTTCTCATATCATTTTTACACAGTCCATCCATTGCGCTCTTAATCGTCCATCACTCTCACATTCATACTCATCCATCACTCTCTTTGTTCCGCGACGATCTTCTATCGTCATAATAATGCCCAACGCCTCACTGTCATTTCTTCAGGTTACAGACGCCACTTTCTAATCTAAAATAATAAAAAAAACCGGCAAAGTGCGAGTCGGACTCGCGCACTGAAGGTTCCGTATAAACCTGTACGTATAAAAGTAAAAGTTATGGTATATTTATTGCTAAAAACTTAATTATGTGATGTAAGTAACTAAAATTTATATTTGAGTTGATAGAATGAAAGGTAAATTGCGGTTTACGATTCATGACGTATTAAAAAAAAACTACTTACTAGATCTCGTTCAAACCAATTTTCGTTGGAAGTTTGCATGTGTACATCATATATTTTTTTTTTTATCATTCTCTTATTTTAGAAGTTACATGGGGGACACACATTTTACCACTTTGGAAGTGTCTCTCGCGCAAACTATTCAGTTTAGAAAAAAATTATATGGAAAACCTCAATATCATTTTTGAAGACCTATCCATAAATACCCCTCACGTATGGGTTTGATGAAAAAAAAATTTTGAGTTTCAGTTCCAAGTATGGGGAACCCTAAAATATATTGTTTTTTTTTCTATTTTTTTGTGAAAATCTTAATGCGGTTCACAGAATACATCTACATACCAAGTTTTAACAGTATAGCTCTTATAGTTTCGGAGAAAAGTGGCTGTGACATACGGACGGACAGACAGACAGACATGACGAATCTATAAGGGTTCCGTATTTTTCCATTTGGCCACGGAACCCTAAAAAGAATAGAAATGAAAATATTCACATTATTCTTAAAGTATTTTTAATTTATACTCAACTTGATTATTCTTAATTTACAACAAACAGGTACATTCCTACTTCTTTGGTGTCGAATAGACAAAGTATTTACAATTTCTGAACCCAATTTGATTACTAACACAAAACATTGTACTTTCATCACAATAAATCAATTATACCAAAATATGTAATAGTGTTGACCGACCATTCGAAAAATCCGGATTTCGCTCTTCCGAGACATTTTAAATTCCTGATTTTTAGACAATAAATAGTTCACTCAACTTACTATTAGGGTAAACTAGAACATAAGTAGTAAGTACACTAAATGACTTAGAGAGCTACACTACTATTTTATTTCTCCTCTCCCGGCCATTTAACTTCCATCGTTATCTCTTGTAGAGCCTCTACAAGCCTACATTCGTTAGCATTTAACATACTAGTTTCACTGAAGAACAGACCGACATAGGAAAGAAAGAGATAGTTACAGATTTTTTCTCATTCTAATCAACGAGAACATCTTTCAAAGGCACCGCATCCAAGATCTTATTGATGAAGGCCTTCAGCACGGCGGCGCCGGTGTCTTCAATCAATGGACTTAACACATCCAATACTGTTGTAGGACTCGCGTTGAAGAAAGCAGCGGCTGCTTCAGCTGGAGACACATTAATAATTATTTTAGTTTTAGTATAAAGTTGTCGAACTTTGTCGAAAGTATATGTTTATTTTTATTAAGAGCATCACCAGATTTCTGTATTAAAATACAAAAAAATAACACAAGCTTCTTGAAAGATGTAATAATAGTGGCATGCATAAACAGGATTATTATGTACCCAATGTTTTTATTTTTAACACCTCCTGTGTTTGATTAGTATTCGTATTAGTATTCAGTATTAGTGCGGTCAGTTAGCTGTTTCACTTAGACACGAATTACAATTTCACCAAATTTTTTCCAGGTTAGGTACGGTCAACCGCTTGTCGATAGAAACTTTCTCAACTCTATTACCACGCCATAAGGTACAAAAGTGTTTCTACTGTTGTGCGGCCGTGTGTACATACCTAGCTCTCAATTTTTGATAGGAGCCAATTCTTGTATTTTCAAAAAAAATCCATAGAAAATTAAAGAATTGGCTCCTATCAAAAATTGAGAGCTATGTACCTAACTAGTACCTGGAAAAAATTTGGTGCAATGTGGTGAATTTGGCGATATAAGACTATAAGGGACCGGATTATATTGACAGAGTAGACGTAGGTTCCAAATTTTGTGAGCGTCACTTTTTGTAGTGGCGTGTATGTGTAGAGACCATGTCCTTCCACCTCAACATACCCCTCTCGCTTATTTTACTCTCATCGAGCCTTTCATAAACGCTCGTCCGTTTAAAGTTACTAATTAATAAGTATTATTTGTGCTTTAATTCGCAACAGAAACCCAAACATGTAGAGAACCTCGAAACTTACCCCATAATTAGAAATAAAGTCATTAAGTTAATATAAAAAATATCAAACTTTTTCGAACACACACAAATAACGGCGTTAATTATTATTTTACGTAAAACATCGATACTCTTAGGGCAGAATGGAACATGTAGTCATAGCCTATCTTACAGAATTAAAAATAAAACTGTCACCTCTCTTAGTGACATGACAGCTTCTTTTTAGGGTTCCGTAGCTAAATGGCTAAAAACGGAACCCTTATGGATTCGTCATGTCTGTCTGTCTGTTCGTCCGTATGTCACAGCCACTTTTTTCCGAAACTATATAAGAACTATACTGTTCAAACTTGATAAGTAGATGTATTCTGTGAACGGCATTAAGATTTTCACACAAAAATAGAGAAAAAACAATAAATGTAGGGTTCCCCATACATAGAACTGAACATCATTTTTTTTTTCATAAACCCATACGTGTGGGGTATCTATGGATAGGTCTTCAAAAATGATATTGAGGTTTCTAATATCATTTTTTTCTAAACTGAATAGTTTGAGCGAGAGACACTTCCAAAGTGGTAAAATGTGTGTCCCCCCCCTGTAACTTCTAAAATAAGAGAATGATAAAACTAAAAAAAAATATATACATTACCATGCAAACTTCCACCGAAAATTGGTTTGAACGAAATCTAGTTAGTAGTTTTTTTTAATACGTCATAAATCGTAAACCGCAATTTACCTTTCATTCAATCGAGTCAAATCAGCTAATTTATTTAATATAATGTGGTGGCACGGAACCCTCAGTGCGCGAGTCCGACTCACACTTGGCCGGTTTTTTTTTTATTATGTGACAGGCTACGAGTAAATTCCATTCTGCCGCACGGGAATCGATATTTTACGAAAATAAAAAATAATGTTTAATGCGTTATTTATGTTCGAAATTTTTTTATATTTTTTATGATAACTCAATGACCCTATCTTAGATAAATGATTCGCTGCGCTCCGACGCGAATGGATCCTATCTTTATTGATAGGCCAAGTTTCAAGTTCACTTACATTTGAGTTTCTGTTGCGAATTTTGTGTAATTACGAAAATTTGTAAGTTACCAGCAATAGGTCTCTCGGTTTCATCGAAGGCGACCTGGCCGTGTGCGATCCTCACTTTCATCACCACCTTGTCCAGCTGGAGATGCTCAACACCATTCTTGTCAATAGGCTTGGCATTGCCCTTCGCCACTACTGTCAAACCAGCTGTAAAAATAGAAGATATCTTTTATAAATTATATTCTAAGATTATATTCAACCGAAGACACTGTTTTTAGTTTCTCCTGAAAATTCGATGGTCTAGAAAAGGCATTTTCGACATATTGGACTACTTAGGAGGTTTAGAAACCCTTAGTCCATCAGGCTCGCCTGCCTTCAAACTATTTTCCTTTCTGAAAATATTTTCCTTTCTCTTAAGCGATCAGCTTTTTTATACAAGCGACGCTAAATATGACATTATTATAAAGGCACTTGTATTGAAGTTCTCTCGCATACCAAAAAGTAACCTATCTAGGCTGCTACACAATAAAGATGAGTCTAAAAAAACCGGTCAAGTGCGAGTCGGACTCGCGCGCCGAGGGTTCCGATATACCTATAGTATTTTTGGAAGCAATAAAGTCCATTTTCAGGACCGCAAAACTAAATTTGTTTGTAAAGGTTTTTTGCAGATTTCTGAAAAACTGTGCAACTTAGAAAGATCGTTTTATTTTTGCTGTAAAGTTTACATAAACCTCTGTCAACTGTAATTAATTCAGATTTTCCCTTACTCAAACTTCGGAGATAAGGGGGGGGGAATGGTATTTTTTTTGACATTTTTCATCATAACTTGAAAACTAAGAAACTTAAAAAAATACAAAAATATATTTTAAAATGTACAAGTAAAGCCCTTTCATTTGATACCCCATTCGACCTAGTAGCGACAATTTGAAATTTGGCCCCCCCTATTTTGGCCCCCTTTACATTAATAATCATACTTTTTTCAAAAAATTTTCATGTGCAATTAAGTTGGGCAACTATATTCTAAAACTATTCCAAATTTCAGCTCGATAGCGTAAGTGGTTGCTGAGATATAGAGGTGTGACAGACAGACGGACAGACAGAGCGGCACCATAAGGGTTCCTTTTTTTTACCATTTTGGTATCGGAACCCTAAAAATAGGGTTGCCTGGGTGCAACCTAAAAATTTTTAATTTAACAACCATTAATAAAAACAATTGCAATATGTGGAAAAAATAAAATTTTTGGTATATAATGTTGAAATTGAAAGGAAAACTATCACAGCTAAGTAGGCTTTTTGTTAACAAGTAAAACTAAAAATAATTGGAAATAGAATTGGGCCACACTTATGAATAATAAAAAAAAAACTTTTCGAAACAAGTTTTTATACGAAAATTCAGTTGTACTCGTACGAGTACTATAACGAACATAATAATTGTATTCAAGTTGGCCTTCGTTTAGGAATTCCTATTGCCACTTTTCGTCTTCATCATCATTATTTACCAGCTCGATGATACCAAAACATTATTATAGCCGCGTTTTTAAAAGTGTGACACATCTCAGTACTCACTAAAGTTGGCCTTGAGCTTTCCCTTGCCAGTGATGTCAAGAGTGAGGATCCTGGAGCCGCGAACATCGTAGTCCGCCGACACACGCAGCTTGGGTATGGTCAGCTTTATTTCCGCTGCGTACTTGTTATTCAGATGTATCCTGAAATTAAACACAATAAAACTTTTTTTATTGATATTTGTAATGTAATCGTGTCGCTGCTTTATAAAGTCATAGAGTCTATAGAGTCAGAACTAAAAGAATGAGTATAGAGAATAAGATGCCGTTTAACGTATTTACGTTACAATTCAGGCGTGTTTAGGTTGTTTTCCACTAGTTGGAATTCCATCATTGTTTGGAATTTTAGAATTTTCCAATTTGGAATTTTTCAGTTCACAGTTTAGTTCCCTCGCACAGCACTGGTGGAAAACAACCCTTAATAGGCGGTATCTGTGTGGTGTTGATTAAGAATAATAGCATCCCATCTCTTCTTATGGGTATCGTAAAAGGCGACTAAGGGATTTTAAATGGAGAATGGGTAGCAGCGTCCTTCTGCGTATTATACCATCAATACCTGGGCGACCGAGCTCTCTGCATTTCTAGCAAGAAGAAAACAGCGCCATCTAGTATAAAGTAGAAAAACTACTGCGTAACAATCTATCAACAGATGGCACTGTAGGGTTTCGGAAACTCATTGTAAACGTGATTAAAAATGTATTTATATAGAAATTATATATATTTATATATAAGGTGTTTTAAATTAGACCCAAATATTTCTAGGGGTGGTGTAACTATGATAAAGAAAAAGGTTTATCAAAGTTTTAGAAAAATCCTCCCGCTAGTTTTTTTTTATAATTTTCAAACAAAAAAAATATTATTATTTGCAATCATCCTGTAGTAATGATTTCGACCGTACTAAGAGCCCGAAACCGAGCCGAAACCGCCCAAACCGCGCACTCGGCTTGCGCGTGATTGGCTCATGACTCCGCGCTGCCGCCTGTGCTGATACGGAGTGTTCATTTTACGATATTTAACGGTATTGTTTTTAGGATTTTTCTCAAAAACTAGCGAATAGAAATGTTAAAAAATAACACCAATAGTATTCATTTAGGTCCTTGAGATAACTCTAACAATATTTGGGTCTAATTAAAAAACACCTTATATAAGGACTGCTCTTTTAATAGTATAGGATAATGCACAATCACCGCGGTCCCTTATGCCGCTGGCTGACAAGCCTGGTGATATCAAAACATCTCTTTTTTTGTAAAGTATTTATTGCCTGCGACTTTGTACGCTTGGAATTCAGATAAAGGACTCTGTCTTCCCCAACTCCCCAATCTATACTCATACCAAACTTCATCAAAATCGGGTCAGCGGTTCAGCCGTTAACAAAGACAGATAGACAAAGACAGATAGACAAAGTTACTTTCAAATTTATAATATTATATTTTGGATTACTGCTGCGTAAATTATTATTTCATGCAATAGTAAAAATGTAATACTTTTCGCAGTTATTGATCTCATTACTTTATTCTTATTACAAAATACGAATAACCTATAACGTAACACTTCTGCCGTAATGCTTTATTAGAGGTTGCAGTTTATTTCTTACTTCCTACACATTAGTGGTCAAATTAAATAGAACATTAGTCATTACACTTGTCATAACTTTTCCTTTCGTAGAGCTTGCCTAATCGTAATGGTGCTTGCTTCCTTGCAAGAAAAGTGATTTTATTTCACATTTGTAGTTTTGGTATTTGTTTCGCGCTCGTGGCTGAGTCGTAGCCGAGTGGCAATGGGTGGTCAAAACTTTTTGGGCTTCAGAAAGCACTTTAAGTCGTTGGTCCTGGCTAGTGTCACTGATAGTATTCGTTAAGAAAAGTCAGAGGGTTTAAAAACTCTGACAGCCAGGTCACAGTCTAATCTAGGGTTAGGTCTGGTTTGCTCTTTGGGTTGCGGAGATCAGACGGCAGTCGTCGCTCTGTGTGAAAATCCCTAGGATAGGAAGCCGCCTTCATAAAAACGAAATAAGGCTCAGGCAATGATATTTCATTTATTTTTATTTATCAATAGCTCAAACGTAACATATTACGTCTGAAGAAATACTTGTGATCTACTCTGAGCTTTTGACAACGGAAATGACATCGTTACGATGCTACTTAGACACTTTCGATACATTCACAAAATAAACTGGTGGGCTATTACGATAGCGCGAACGTGCCTGCCATAATGCAAACCATTTCCTTTGTAACGAATTCCGGCGCAGAGCCCGGGGAGTACGCAAATAGTTCTGTAATTTTTAGGGTTCCGTAGTAAAAAAGGAACCCTTATAGTTTCGTCATGTCCGTATGTCTGTCTGTCCGCGGTTTAGCTCAGAGACCCTTAGTACCAAAAAGCTGAAATTTTGTACGGATATACATTTCATCCACGCCGACAAAGAGGTATAATAAAATTTTGAAAAATATTTTTTTTGTTAAGTGGGAATGATTTTTTTTCTCGTCTACCCCATAGTGTGGGAT
Organism: Athrips mouffetella; assembly: GCA_947532105.1. Classification (NCBI taxonomy): domain Eukaryota; kingdom Metazoa; phylum Arthropoda; class Insecta; order Lepidoptera; family Gelechiidae; genus Athrips; species Athrips mouffetella. The sequence goes on along the minus strand of OX383957.1, from coordinate 23,738,410 downwards.
GTCGTTAGATAGGTCTTTTAAAAATAATATGAGTTTGCTAGGATCATTTTTCGAAAGCGCAATTTTTTGTTGGAGTCGTGTGTGTCCCCCCCCCCCCCCTAAACGGTTGTTATTACAAATGTGAAAATATTCACAGTAGTAGCATATAAAGGGTGTAAGGGACGGTGAACCGAAAACTGCAAGGGCGTGCTCAGTCAAGGAAACTGAACAACTTTCCCTGGGTTTGGACCTATTAATTGGGAAATGAAAAAAAAATTTGACCTCTTCATACAAACTGTTCGACCAGAGTGGGCAATTTGTATGGAGAGGTCAAAATTTTTTTTCAATTCCCAACATATGTTTCTTTGGGAAAGTTGTTCCGTTTCGTTGACTGAGCACATCCTTTCAGTTTTCGGTACACCGTCCCTTACACCCTGTATAATTAAATTAAAAGGAAAAATATCACAGTTAAGAGCAGGTTAATGAGCTATAGCAGAAAAACTAAAAATAATAAAAACAGCAATAGCAATCAGGCGCTAGGACCTCGCTGAGCATTAGGAGGTAAAAAGTTTATTTTATAAACGTTATGAAATACTTAATTAAAACCCGCCTGGCAATAAAAAAATTGTAAAAAAAACTACGGAACCCTATAATGCGCGTGGCCCGACACGCACTTGGCCGGTTTTTTATTTTGGCATAGTAGAATGCTGCGTAGGGCTACCCTCTTCAGGGATTTGCTCTGGAATTTGTGTTACAAAGAAAATAGTTTGCATATGGCATACACGTTCCCGCTACCGTAATAGCCCTCCAGTTTATTGTGAATGTTTAGCTCACCTCATTTTCTCAATCTTGAAGTTGCCTCCGCCGATAGCCTTCATCTTCTTAAGCACGGCCTTTATCCTGAGATTTGGAGCGGTCCTGTCAAGTTTCAGGGTGGGGATGGTCAAGGGTTCCAGTGCTGGGATGTTCAGGTCAGGGATGCCTTTGTGCAGCATCGGTCGAAGGTTCTCTACTCCGTCGAGGACGCACTTTTCGATAGCCGGGTCGCTTCGCTTGCATTGTGGGAAATAGTCCGCTGCAATATTAGAAACATAACGACTTTATTTGTTGCATACAATAAGTACGGCCTCTCCTATCTAGGCGGGCATAGATGCCTCCCAGACGGAGGAAAATATCTTCGATTATCATACGAATAGAAACAGTGCTTCTCTTTTTTAATGTTCCTGAGAATTTGTCTATTTAATGCAAATGTATTCAGATACCAACACATTGCAAGCAAGGCTGGTGACTTTTTAAATTATTTTAACAGAATAAGTATTACTTAACTCTCGCATACATTTTATTTTCAACAAAATTTCTTAATACATGAAGGTTGACTTAAAATATACCTACTCAAATTGAATGATCGAGAAAAACAAACAAAACCTAACGTTATAACTGATAAACAAAAAAATCAAACTCCGACTGCCATAAAACAGCTCAAACCATTCTCTGCGAAAACATATGATTTTAGGTAATTTGGTTAAGAAAACACTCAAAGAAACAAAAATGTCTCTTAAAAAAAAAATTCTAAAAAAACATTTATAAGTACAGTAACTACTGCAGTACGCTTGCCAACACAATTTGCATTTATGTCAAAAGCAAGCTACCAGAAAAAACAACTTTGTAAAACAATGTTATTCTTTCCGTCAAATATTCTCTGCTTTTAGTGCCATGGCTGCACAATGTGTTAGTAATCGCTGAAATAAACAAAAAAAATGGATTTTAGTTAACCACGCACGTGCAATGCCAATATAGTAAACTTATAAATTCGATATAATTAAATCGAGTTTCATACATGCACACTGAATATACATCAGCTAATGTAAACTCGCCTCATACGGAGCCTTTTCGAGCCTTTTCATTAAGCGATCTACCAGACACTTCGCGTAATGCACATGGTTGTGGAGGTATATCTCTGAGATGACTACACTAGCGCTCTCATCAGCATTAAATTAATTTATTTGATGAAAAATCAAAGACTCACAAAGTGTGCATTGTCAGGATAGCGTTATTATAAACTATAACAGTAAGCTATATGTTATCTTACTTTTTCAGAATCCTTTGAACGTAAATTAAATGGCGGCCACCGCGCTCCGTTCAAAGGATTTTAGAAAAACAAGATAACACAAAGCTTATTATATGCTGTACTGACAAAGCAGACTTTGTGAATTGTAAGTCTTTAATTTTTCATTTTCGGAGTCAATTAAATGCTGATGAGGGCGCTAGTGTGCGCGTGATGCAATCAAGGGACTTCCAATTTTCTTACGTCGGCTGCTGCTGTGGTATATCTTATAAGAACACCTCGTGTATATTGCTTTTAATAGTTTCGTTTGTAACAATTTGTAAACGACTACTTTTGTTGAGACGTCTTTCATTCAGTTATAAACTAGTACATTGACCACTATAAAGCGACGCACACAAACTTCAAAATAGAATAGCAGCATCTCAATACTAGCCTTTGTCGTCTTTAGAACCCTGACAGTCAGGTTGGCCAACAACCTTGTTACAACAACATTTATGTAAGACCTCTGTGTAAAAACCTGTGCCCTCATCAAATTATAAGGTCAAGTAGTAAACTTTAAAGAATTTGACAATAAAACACGATGATTCTTTCATTCCAGCCCAGTCTATACTTTACCCATTTCGTACAAAACTGGAATTGCATTTACGATTTGGCAAAATGGTTGCACTTGTGAATGTCGTAAGACCCTTTATTGCGGGCAATAAGGCACTGAGTGGAACCACCTTGGGCCAGTTGCATTAGGTAAGCTAAAGTATATACGTACGACCTGTCGCATGCATCGAAGAATCCGTGAATCGGTACAATATTAACAATTTTATCTTTTCTTTTTTTTACATTCCAAAACAGATATATTTTCATGTCAATGAAAATAAATTATTTGTAAATGTCAAAAATATCCTTAACATTTATCAAAATTAATTGTCAAAATTAATCGAATAACCCGCCCCTGATCGTTCCCGGTGCCAAAGTGCCAAAAATTCAAAATCGTTTATTCATTGTTGCATATTAAAATCCCCATTACACTATAGTTAGGGTGCTGGCTGCAATTTGGGTATATGATTTGCTCATGATTTATATTAATATGGATGATAGATCAGCTCAATACGTCCTTACAAGTTTTTCTGTGCGTCGCTGCGTTTTTGAGTTAAAGCAAAAAAAATGAAAATAATATACTAAGTAATGTTTTTTTTTTTGTGTGTGCTTCTGTGGCTCCTGTTTAAAATACTTCTGAAGATGTAGATAATCGAAGAGGCAGACATGCAGGACTCTGCATTATCACGGGACGAAGTAGTGAATTTTTGCATCTTGAAGAGCTGTAAGTTTACGACGCAGGGCTATTATGATGGCAGACCATTTTTCTGGGGTTTTATACATTGTATTTATTCAGATAGTCATAGTCTGCCAGGTGTACGTTTCATTGTCAAATTTCAAAATAGTTAAAACTTAATTCCTCAAAAACGCAGGGGTGTGGATGTCCGCCAATATTTTTTGTATCTTCTAGAGGATGATCCTCAACATCAGTCAAAGAGGCAGACATGAGCAAATCATATAGAAATTTGTCCTTTATCACCCTTACTACTAGCTGCGTTGCCACGCTGCATCAGGAACATATTGTCTTTAAATTTTGAGGGTGGATGTATCCTGAGGCCGTGACGGCGCACGGCAGGCCAGAACGCGTCTTTCCTCTCGCTTCATTACAAAGAAAATTGAAACATAAAAATACTGTCCTGTGCTGCTGCGCCATCCGCGTCTCAGTTTACGCCCGTTCTGAGTGTGTCTATTTAGATCCTATACTATTAAACGAGCATTATTTGTAATCGGTTTCTCGAAAACAACTCTAACGAAAAAGGTTTCATGTCTGGGAAAATTCGTTTTCCCCGCGTTTCGAAGCATTTTTTTTAAATACCGCGTTTAAACAGAACTTACAGCGCCATCTCTTGGCGGGTATTATAGCTTGCTCACCCGATAATATTGTTGAGGCGGCTATCATAGAGCGAAGCTCGGTTAGGTTGCCCAGGTAATAATTATGTCGTACGTAAAAGTATTACTAAACGTAGAAGAGAAGTAGGACTGGAATTCCATGGTACAGTAAAGAGTAGGTCGAGCTTGACACATTAGATTTTTGAACCGTTCTTATTTTAATCCCAGCAAGAGCTAAAGTCACACTGCGAGTGTACAGCTTGATCTGCTTTTGAGTTTACCTAGGAATGTGGTGATTACTTGTTGCATGAGCTTAATTTGTAGTATGCGGTAATACCAAACTGAGACCTAAACCTTGTTCATAATTCAATATACTTACCTAAATACTAACTGACATAGCGGCTGGTTGATTTTTCCAGAAGGAAGTAATACATTTTTTTTTATCATCCCGGAAATTTGAAGTGGTGGTTCGGTCCATGAAACTAAACAACCTTTCCCAAGGAACATAGGTCGAAGTAGGACAGCACAATTTTTGATTTTTTTTTCATTATAATAAAAAAACATAGGTAATGTTCCTTGTGGTGCCGGCAAAGAATAGTACCAATCCATACATACCCGTGGTTGTCGTAAGAGGCGACTAAGGGTTATAAACTGGAGGATGGGCAGCAGCATCCTCCTTTGTATCTTTTGTATCTTACATCTTACTTACTGCGGTCACTTACAACCGCGGTCCATGGTGCCAGCCGTAACGCTAACAAGCGAGGTGACTATGGTACTTCCCCTCTACATTTTTTCAGCAAAAGCTAAAATTCTGGAGGGAGCTCCCTGTCCTGTAGTGAACGTTTCATGGGATGTTATGATGAATGTTCCGTGATAAAAGTTTATTAGTTTCACAGGCAGAACGACCTCTTCAAATTTATGGGGTGATAAAAAATCCTCTAGAAACATAAAGAAATCGAAGATTACGAGGTGAGCTTTCTCTAAATAACAACAAAATTACTAAATTAGTACTTACTAGGTGACACAATTCAATAAAGTTCACAAGTAATATAAAAAATTAATAAAAAAATAATAATAAAAAATAATAATCATATTTATAATTATAAAATTGTAAATAGATTTTATCTGTACATTAAAGATACCTATTTATGAAAAAAATGGTCACGTTATGCTATTTTGATGCCTCTGAATGAAAATCACGCAGATTTTTGGAATTTTTAATCTTTAGTTTGTTTGTTCGAGTATCACGCAAAAACTACTGAACCGATTTTAATGACACAATTTTTGTTTGATAGGTAATAGTTTTACTTAAAGCTTTTTTTTACATCCGGACGATTTCTTTGGTAAAAGCTATTATCCTGATAAAATTAATAAAGTTTACAATAATAAATTTTACTTACGAGTTACTTTTCCTGAAACACAAATAGCACACACTGCAAGCACTATGAACACTTTCATTCTTAATAAAATGATAGTCTAAATTCAAAATAAAATTTTGATGAATTTTGAAATTTTTAGCTGTAATTTGTCTGGGTGGCGCCTGGTGACGGTTGGTTAGTAAATGTGCGCCGGCGCCGAAATAACAGATATTTGTAGAGTGGGAGTGGCAGGGGACAAAGTGAATGTTGCCCAACACAGGATAAATTTGATGGTAGACCTTCAGATATAGGTACATGGAAGTTTCCTGGAAGTATCTTTGATAGGTGCTCATAAAGGTAGTCATTAGAATTTGTGACACCGTCTGTCAAAAATTTACTATATTATATTTCAGATACAAGTGACAACCAACATTTCATTTTATCTCATTAGATACCTAGTGCATTATTCTCTTGAAATTTTTCAAAGGATCATCAATGACCAATCCTTTTGTGGAAAGTCCATTTAGGAAAGTACCACCCCACCCACTGCCAATTTCCGCCAGAAAGCGGCAGTGCTCACACTATTGTGTGCCAATTAAATGGTTAGCATCTTTTTCTGATATCTGTGGTTAGCATAGATTGGTAAGTATAGTTCAATGGTTAAGGTTCACTGGTGTAAACAAAGACATTCCATCCCTGTTCTTGTCTTGAGTTAAATTACGTCAAAAATAAGATGGGACTATGGTGGGACTGTGCGACGTGCAAGCCCGCAGCGGACGGTAAAATGCGTATAGCATAGAATGCATTTTTACCAATAACTATATTTATACAGGTCAGAAAGGCTTTCTTTTCTTCAAGCTGGCTAAACTACTGAATGGATTTTAATGAAATTCAGTATGGATAAAAAAACCCAAAAAAGCCATAGAACCTATTTTATTATTCAGACCAATTCATGGTCATCAGCTTGTAATTATTATGTATAATAATAAAATGGAAGACTTCGATAGTTAATGAACCACGGGCTCTGCCCAGCAGTGAGACAATATTAGCCAATAAGTACCTAATAAATAAACAACCAACTATCAGCTGGGAGTGAGTTTTGGGCAAGAGTATCTACTTGATGTATTGTTACTAAAACACTTTACTATTATTAAATCTGTGCCAAAACATTATTAGTCTCTTTAAGCAATTATTTGATGACGAATAGACGTTTTCACATCAAAATTAATATGTTACTCAAACCACCGATTAAATAATAATAAACTCTCAAACCATGAATTTGAACCACATTCTTCAAGAAACGTGGGTCGGAAAAAAAAAATCGTCGTACTTACAGTAAAGAGAACATCAAGCTTGATACACAGATTGTACCGTTCCTATTTCAATAGACGTACGGGCTAGAGTCGCACTGCGAGTGTCAAGCTTGACCTGTCGTCAACTGTACCATCTCCAGATCCTATACAAATATCTCCATGTACCGCGCATATTTTATGCTCTCCCGTCTCTCGTCGGTGGAGCAACTTGGGTGTCTATTACGGTAACTGGAAATGTCTGCCGTATGCGAACCATTTCTTTTGCAACCAATGATGTTTTATTTCTAGATTTCCTATCGAACTAATTTAAAATACGACCACACGCTGTCAATGTGGTCTAATTTCGCGAGCCGTTTTTCAGCCGCTGAAAGGGAATATAGAAAAAAACATCATTGGCGGTGTCATTGGTTACAAAGGAAATGGTTCGCATATGACGGACACGTACCAATTTCCGTAATAGTCCCTCAGTTTACCAGATTTTGGTACACTCAACAGCACGTCAGTAGAAACACTTTTGGACCTTATGGAGCGGTAATAAAGTTGAAAAAGTTTGTACCGACGTGCGGTTGACCGTACCACGTAATAGATCACTACTTATTTATCTAGGCGATAGTTCTTTTCGGGTCCCGTGGGTTTGCCTTTCCGTATTCCATATCAAAACAAACTTCCACCCTACAGTACCTTCCCTCACACCTTCCAATTTACCCCCTTAAATTTTATCACCCCGAAAATTTTAAGAGGTGGCTCTGTTCATCAAACTGAACAACTATACCTAAGGTACATTGAAATTGGAAAAAAAATCGACGTCCCATACAAAATAAATCAAACAAATCAAATCATACAAATTAACACTCTCTCTCACAACCATGAGTTGGCTGGAAGAAATCTCTTGTGAGATAAGCCCGCCTTTGTAAATATTCTGTTATTTGTATCGTTCTGTGTATTAATTGTGCAATAAAGAATATAAACACTAACATACATTTAGTATGAGATTAGTAGAAAGCTTCTAGTTTCCTTATTGTATGTGGTTTAGTACTCATTTTGCCAATCATACATAATACTCGTATCAGTTTAAAGTTTTTTGATATCTTTAATCACTTGGACACACTTAACGATTACACCCTTTATATAAATCAGCTGAGAGCACATTTGTATGAGAGATTAAATTGGAAAAAGTTGTTCAGTTTCATGGGTGGAACCACCTCTTAAAATTTCCGGGGCGTTAAAAAAATTACGCTATGTACCTACGCAGGTAGATTGTTCCACATTGACAAAAAATAATAAATTAGGCACTATAATAATAAAATCTTACCATTAAATGAATACTCACATTTAATGGTATCCGCACATTAAGCGCAGCACATAATCACCGGTTATAACAATAATGTACGAGTATATGCTATTTTTTGTCTCCGAGCTGAACGCTTCCCTATGGTGCTTTTTACTAGGTTCTAAAAAGCTAACTGCTTTATTTCCTAGCAGATATAAAAAAAACCGGCCAAGTGCGTGTCGGGTCACGCGCAGTACCTATAGGGTACGGGTTCCGTAGATTTTTTATTATTTTTTATCGCAAAGCGGGTTTTGAGTAAGTATTTCTCAACGTTTATAACATAAACTTTTAACCTCCTGATGCTCAGCGAGGTCCTAGCGCCTGATGCTGTTGCTATCTTTATTATTTTTAGTTTTTCGGCTATACCTCATTAACCTGTAAAGCCTACTTAGCTGAGATAGTTTTCCTTTTATTTTCATATACTGTGATTTTTTTCACATTTCCAATAACTACCGTTTAGCCAGCAAAAAATTGCGCTTTCAAGCTTAATATTTCGCAAAAGGATCGAAAATCGAAAAGTGATCTTAGCAGACTTACATTATTATAAAAGACCTATCCACAGAACAACGATAGGGCCACTTCGCCTGCGCGCGCACCCCCCCATAGAAGCGAATATAGTTAAAAAATTTGGTTCCTTATTGAAGAGTTATACTATCCAATTTTTGTAGGGGCTTATTTTGAATGCACATCATAAACACATTCGTTGCCATAGAGACGCTGTCACTGGTTTTTTGCATCTTACTCTCTCGCAATAATAGTACTATGTTTATCGCACTCAAATGACGCTAGTAGTGTGGGTGCGGAAAACGTGTTAGTTTTAGTAGTGACACTGATTTGTATTGAATGACATAAAGAATTCGTCTCTAGATGTCGAGCAAGACGCATGCGCTTCAGAGCTCTGTGGACCTATCTAACGACACTCCACACTAGGGGGTAGTAAAGAAAAAACAATTTTATCCCCACTAGTAAAGTGGGGTGTAGGGTACCCTAAAAAATATTTTTCAAAATTTTATACTACCACCTTGTCGGCGTAGATGAAATGGATATCCTGACAAAATTACAGCTTTCTAGTACTAAGGATCAAGGGTTTCTGAGCTATGTCGCGGACAGACAGACAGATAGACGGATATGACGAAACTATAAGGGTTCCTTTTTGACTGCGGAAACCTAAAAAAATCAGCAGCTCCCATCTAGATCCCGATTTTAATAGTATATGGATCTTTTTTTTTGTATACAGGGTTTAAGGACAGCCTTCCGAATACTGCAAGGTATGCAACGTCATTGAACAACTTTCAGCGAATAACTTTCAGGAATTGAAAAAAAAAATCGGCCTGTCCATACAACATTGCAAACTCGATTGGACAGTTTGTATGGAGAGGCTGATTCTTTTTTTCATTTCCTGAAAGTTTTACTCGCTGAAAGTTGTTCAGTTACGTTGACTGAAGCCCTTTTAGTATTCGGAAGGCTGTTCCTTACAACCTGTATACAAGGTGTAGGTAACAGAAGGGTATATCAACCCTGAAAGACGTGATTCTGCACATGAAACTGAACAACTTTCCCCAAGGAACATAGGCCGCGAAAAAAAAAACATTCGAATACAAAACGCGCTATCAGCTGATTCAGTTTCTATGGAAGTTTTTTTTTTTTACCTTTGTTCCTTGGAAAAGTTGTTTAGTTTCATGGTTAGTACGTACGTACGTACACGCGGCCGCACATCAGTAGAAACACTTTTGGACATTATGGCGTGGTTATAGAGCTGAAAAAGTTTCTACCGACAAGCGGTTGACCGTACATACGTAGCACAAATTATACCAAAACCTTGTCTATTCCACATATACGGCCCCTCAAAGTTTAAACCTAATGTCCAGAAGCCTTTCATGTAATCACAAGGAACGGTCCAAACCAGAGATGACCTCCTCTTCAAGTAATTTAATAACGATTCCATAATCATTTGCAACCGGCGGATTTACACGGGTAGATATAGGGATTTATTGCTAGTCTTGGGCTTTTGTATTTGACAGCCAATTTTATCAACCGCCTTAACTGATGTTCACATAGGTTTTAAAATTGTTATTTAGTACTTTCTTAGCTGAAACTCTTTTTAATAATAATATATATGTCGTAGGCCGATCTTTGAATTGGGCCGATCGAGATCTGCCTGGGCACATCACGATGTGCCGGCATTTCGTGATCTGGCCAATTATTTCATGATGTGCCCAATATAAAATTGGGCAGATCGATGAGAGCAACCTATTTGTCGATTTGCCCTACTAGTCACTTGGCCACATCGAGATATGGCTGGGCGCATCGTAATGTAGTTCCGTTTCGCGACGCTTGTGGCGCTGTTTGCGCTGTGTGTTAGGTTAAGTTAGTTAAGTTAGGTTTTATTATATAGTAAAATTGTGGCGCTGTTTGCGCTTTGTTAGCTGTGTGTTATCTAGGTTTTATTATCTAGTATAATAATTATTATCTAAACTTCATTTTTTTTTATTGTACTTTGATCACCCTACAGAATCGATTTGCCCAAGCATGGCCGGGCAAATCGTCAAACGTTATGCTTTGAACGATATGGCGGGTATTAGATAGGCAAATCAAGAAATGCCGGCATATCGTGATGGCCTACGACATATACAACGTGTTAACGGAATAAGCGAAACTGAGAAAATAGTTTGTTCAGAATCGAGAGTAGAATCAATTTCACGGGTTTTTGATAGGGGTAATTTTTTTAAATTTTTTATTATTTAAATTCTTCCCGCTTCTATTCTAAATATTTCTGTGGATACGCGCGTAAATGAGCGGTGAGGAGGGGAGGGAAGTCGCCGTGGCGAGCGCGGAGTGCGCGGACTAGAACAGGGATGAAACTAGAACAAGGATGAAACTTGAAAGTTACAATATCTAGATTAAATAAACTTTTTTCAAGATTTTTTTTACGGGAATGGATTTATATTTTAATGAAAATCAGTTGGGGTGTATGAGGGTTTCGCTTATTCCATTAACACGTTGTATAGTCTTACGCATAAAACAGGTACGTTATTATTTTATCCGGTAAACTTTGCATCTGACGTAAAAGACAAAGAAATGTAGAGCAGCCAGGCCTCAGGTCACCGATTACTGCAGTTACATAAACCACTTTGTAACCAAATTGTCTCTCCGCAAATAACAATGTGTTGTAATGTCAACGGCAAATTGTTAGTAGCGGAATGACAAAAAATATGCCTACTTTAAACAAACGGCGCAACAAGGCAGCACTGAATCTATCTTTCAGTTTTCTTCGTAATAAAGCGAGATAGTCCAGTCGCATATCGTCATAAATCGCCAAATTCACCAAGTTTCACCACATTGCACCATTTTTTTTCCAGGTACTAGTTAGGTACATTGCTCTCAATTTTTGATAGGAGCCAATTCTTGAATTTTTTATGGCTTTTTTTGAAATTCAAGAATTGGCTCCTATCAAAAATTGAGAGCTATGTACCTAACTAGTACCTGGAAAAAAAAAACCGGTCAAGTGCGAGTCGGACTCGCGCGCCGAGGGTTCCGATATACCTATAGTATTTTTGGAAGCAATAAAGTCCATTTTCAGGACCGCAAAACTAAATTTGTTTGTAAAGGTTTTTTGCAGATTTCTGAAAAACTGTGCAACTTAGAAAGATCGTTTTATTTTTGCTGTAAAGTTTATATAAACCTCTGTCAACTGTAATTAATTCAGATTTTTCCTTACTCAAACTTCGGAGATAAGGGGGGGGGAATGGTATTTTTCTTGACATTTTTCATCATAACTTTAAAACTAAGAAATTTAAAAAAATACAAAAATATATTTTAAAATGTACAAGTAAAGCCCTTTCATATGATACCCCACTCGACCTAGTAGCGACAATTTGAAATTTGGCCCCCCCTATTTTGGCCCCCTTTATATTAATAATCATACTTTTTTCAAAATTTTTTCTTGTGCAATTAAGTTGGGCAACTATATTCTAAAACTATTCCAAATTTCAGGTTGATAGCATAAGTGGTTGCTGAGATATAGAGGTGTGACAGACAGACGGACAGACAGACAGACAGACAGAGCGGCACCATAAGGGTTCCTTTTTTTTACCATTTTGGTATCGGAACCCTAAAAATGGTGAAATTATAAGGCGTGTCTACGTGAAACAGCTAATCGACCGCACTAAGAGGGAAGACGCGTTCTGAAAACCAAAACCGTGGATTCAGACCAGGACATTGAACAACTTTTTCAAAGAAACATTGATTGAAATAAGATTTATTCTTTATTTTCAACAGAAAATAGTGCATTAATTACGCCTTACTGTGCTGGTAGCCCGAACGTTTGTGCCATACGCGAACCATTTCCTTTGCAACACGAATTCCCGCGAAAAGCTCAGGGAGTAACATTTTTTACTTTTGAAGAGAGGAATTGCGCGAGATTGTGTTGCAAAGGAAATGGAAACCGTGTTTGCTTAGTTACTCTTTCACCTATTTTCTGACTCAGGGGTTCAAATAATAGAGGATCTCGGCCTCCGACACCAAAATCCACCAGTGATTCTCTCTTTTCATCTCCATTTCTTTTGCGTCCTCTTTGATAACTAAACCATAACAAAACATCCACACAGCCAAAAAGTTCTAAGTTCCATTGCCGGCTGGTACTTATAGTTTATAAATAAATAGTTTAAAAAAATACCTAAATTCATTACCGGGGATGATTTTCCAAAGTGCTGGAACATGTACTTATTTCATTATTTCTTTTCTGTAGCTAAAATACAAACAAAGCTGAAGGATTTTCATATATGAATTTATCTCCCTCATTTCGCCCTCTGTGGAGATGATTTTAAAAAATTCTGAAACACGTGTTTCTTTCTTCGTTTTGTAAACTTAAATCCAAAATTTTATTTATCTCATGTCAAACCTGTAGGGTTTTCATACAAACTATCATCCCTTATTTTCACCCCCTCGGGGATGATTTCTCAAAACTTCTATGCTTTTTTCTTTTATATTTATTGGCTTAAATTCACATTTTTATGTTTCTCGTGTTAAAGCAGTAGGATTTTCATAAAGACTTTCAACTCACTTTTTCTCTTGGGGGATGAATTTACGGCTCGTTGTTGATGCAGCACATAATATATAATAGTAAACAAGTTTAGTATCAGTCAGTCAGTCTGCGAATATATACGACACAAAAATTCCTTCAAGGGAAATTACTAAAAGCCACCGACTAAATCACACTGAACAAGTTTAACTACCTTGGCCTTTATAAATATAAACAAACTCTTATTTTATTGCATTCGATTTTTGCGACGCATATTTTATTCAAGCTCTTAATAAGCTGTATTTTTTTTTTATTTGGACAATACTTATTATTTCATAAAACAACAAAGGACTGTAACAATAAAAGATAGCAAGGAAACATAACAAAATATATAAAAATAGGTAACACTTATTCAAATAGACCACCCCGAATCGTACCTGAAGGGAAAGTTCCCATTACACTGGCAGCATTTCCCCGTTGGATCGCCAGCAAAATGTGTTGAATCAGGTACGATTCGGCGCGGGGGTCAGCCCCACTCTGCCTGAGATGCCGCCCAAGATCGCGTACGAACGCTTTTGCCTCCGCACACCAAGGCCCAGCCACCTCAACTGCGAAAGGGACAAAAAAGTAAGACCCCATCAGGTTGCCGTACTTTATTTTTTTTTTAGATGCCGCCCATTCGGCTGCAGACCCGGCTTCCTTGGAGGCGCGAGGGAGGTGGGTAGCAGCAAAAGTGCTGACACATGTCGCGTCCCAGACCAGACATCGCCCCCTTTCCCAAGGCACCAACGTTAGCCCATCTGGGCGCTTACCGTCATCCCGGCTAAGACCCGGTCGTTCAAGGATGCAAGGAATACTTGCGGACACCAATGCCCGACGAATGATTTCCTTTAGGGCATGATGACGGGGAAATCTACCCGCACTCTTACTGCAGCTCAGCCCATGATAGGCCCTTGAGTCAACTATAGTGCCACATCTACAGTTGTGCGGCTCACAAACGTCACAGCCTAGTCTTAGAGCCACAGCCACCCTTAAAGAGCCATCATCTAAGATGGTACCTAAATGTGGATTAGGAAGTGCGTAAAGCCAAGCTCCAGACTCAGGGTGTCTACTCTCAAAGTCCGATATATCGAAACGATACCATTCGAAACATGCAAATTCAAAACTTCGTCCCTTGACAATAGAGTAGAATATTGGTTGGATGAATTTTCAAACTGCCAGTAGTTAGCATCCAACCAATATTCTACTGTATTGTCAAGGGACGAAGTTTTGCATTTGCATGTTTCGAATAGTATCGTTTCGATATATCGGACTTTGAGAGTAGACACCCAGGACAGGCTGCTGCGTTATTTCGAGCCACATCCACTACTGAAGCTGTGTCCAGTAATCCTGCAAAAGTGGGTCATCCCAGAGACGTTTACATATTGGGTCATCCCAGAGACGTTGGACAGTCGGGTCATGTGGGACAGAACAAGCGGGACACTTAAGAGCCCATGCGCTCAGTGCTCCCTCTACAAACGGGATGGCAATGTTGTCACCATGTAAATCTAGTATGCTAATGACTAGATCACTCACCCCGTGAGAGGAAGCCAAGAATGCTGGCACTCCCACATCTTGCATTCTTCGAATTCCTAGGCCCCCGTGACGTACGGGCAACGAAGCTTGCAACCACTGCGAGTCACTTATGTTGACATTGTGAAGCTGTATTATTTTAATTTCGTGGTATTGATTGTTTTTGTTGAAGATAAAACTCAAGTTACTCGTTTCTATTAAGAACACACTTCTGGGTAGGTAGGTACGGTTGGTACACTGGGTTGTGGTGTTTGGTGCATAAAGGCTAAATGAAATGAATAACTTTTCTGCAAAAAGAGATTAAGGACCTAATTCTTGAATATCATCCATCACGAATGATTTTTGAAATTTTAAATTTTCTCACACACCACTCTATGTTCATCAAATGTCGTTCTTCTTTTATGAATCCTCCGCGTTCAGACCATCGAACCGTGCGGACGTGTGTTTTGTTTAATACTTAATAAAAATTGCAAATATTAAAATTAACGAATTGCTTAGATACGTGATAATCACATTATTACACCGAGTGACATACTTTTAGTTTGTGCCGACTTGTAATTTCAGTTTGTAAAATAAAATAATAAAATTTGACACTAAGATGAAACAGTGCCATGGCTGTGGAGAAGGTATCAAAGGCGAAAACAGCATATCCTGCAATACATGTAAGTCGCGCTTTTGCCTTGAATGCCTGAATGTAAGTGTCAAAAAGAGGAGCGACGTCACGAGTGACATGCTGCAGAAGCTAAAATGTCCGAACTGCATAAACGTAAATGCAGCTCGAAGAACCCGGGATGATAACTCACCTCTGAAGTCACCGCAGCCTACATCGAGCTTCTCCCTCCCAGCCTCACCGGTTGCCGGAACCCTCACGCTGCATGGCATTGAAGAGCTTATGGACAGAAAACTGGATGGGCTTCAATCAACTCTACTACAAAACTTAAAGTCGACTCTGATCAAGGAAGTAACCATATTAATCGAAAAACTGAAAGAAGACCTCACCAGCACAACTGATTTCATCATGGAGGAAGTAGGCGATTTAAAAACCAAATTGAAAGAAAAAGACGAACTTATATTTTCACTTCAGGCTGAACAAGTAACCCTGAATAATAACATCTCTGTGCTTAATTCCCGGATTACAGAAATGGATAAAATTTCTCGGGATCGCAACATTGAAGTTCAGGCGGTTCCTGAAAATAATCATGAAAACGTCACTGAAATAGTGCAAACCTTGTTTAAATAAATTGACTATCCTGTGAAACTTGAAGATATACATTCCTGTCGTAGAGTCGCAAAAATGGATACCACCTCAAAACGGCCCCGGAATATCCTTGTCTCGTTAACTTCACCGCGTCTTCGTGATGGAGTTATATCTGCCGCTAAACTCCACAACAAGAGCAACGTATCGAGGAAGCTAAACACAGCGGACGCTGGCATCAGCGGCGAACCCCAACCTATTTACATTACAGAACATCTTGCTCCTGAGACTAAGCACCTCTACGCCCAGACAAGGAAATTTGCTATTGAAAATAATTTTAAATTCGTGTGGGTAAAAAATGGCCAGGTTTATTTGCGTAAAATGGAGACTTGTGACGCTATCAGAATAAAAAGTAAAGACACTTTAATTCAACTTTCTACCAGCTCTTCTAGCTTTACTTTATAAAATAAAACATTACTTCAAAAACTAAACTATATACCAATTCTATAATAGTATTTTCTTAAAATATTACGTTGCAGTACAAAAATCTATGTTTGATTTAAAACTGTAAATCCACATTGCACTCTAGTGACCCAGTTTTTCTAAGTAAAATGCTTAATAGCAAATACCTTGTTAAGTAAGTGGTGTAAATGTTCAGTTCATTTATAGCCGTATTATTTCAAATTAAGTAACAAATTCATCAACCTACCTTACAGTCGTAACATTTCAGAGTTTTGTGTACCTACCTTTTTATCTGATCTTTCATAGTTCTCTTAAGTTACAAATTACACCTATAATTAGGTAATAAAAATATATTTTTATAATAGCATTGCCAATACACAATACATAATATGTTAAGTTGATAACATATACTAATACTGTATCAGCAAATAATGCTTACCTTCGCAATGTTCCAATTTCACAATAAAAGTAGTTATAAATTCTTACGTAAAATAGGCATTATTAACCATTCCAGAAATTGTATCATAATGTGCTATCTGTATCTTCCCATACCTTAAATGTATTAATTACTAGAAATTAACAACACTCACGTCCGCATTATATAAGCACTACACCCGGACTCGTAATTATGTATTAAGACAATCTCCAATATTGATCCTATATTTTATCGATATTCATTCCCTATATCACAGGTTCCATAATGTACTTAGTTTAGGGAATGTATATTACGCTAGATTATAAGTTTAATTTTATGCAAGTCAAGTCCACACAAGCACAGGTCCTGGCAGAATAACAGCATCGCAGTTCAACTGCGACCCATGCTGAGCCAGGCTACCTTTTCGCTACCACAGTGCACCACAAAAAATAATTTAAACTTAAGGCTTTCGTAATTTATGATGAAATTGTTTGATTTGCCGTGTATTGTTTTAGCGAATAAATGAATTTTATTATTATTATTATGAACATACAAATAACCAGAAAAACCTGTGTGTGTGAAAAACTAAAAGATAGAAAAAGATAAAAAAATGTATGAAAAAAAATCCATGGTCTCTCGAAATAAATGAGCAACATACATTGTGATACATTGTGAACGTGAAACACATAGGGTAAAACAAACAACCCTAAAGAAGGTAAATCTGCCACTTAGATTAATGAAGGTCTCCGTAGGCTCCCCTAAGCTGGACATTAAACTTAACAACTTAATAGATACAATATCGACAAACGTAATAACCATCCCCAAAAGACTGCATCTGTAGTTGAGAATTTCCTTTGGGAGGGCAGGGCAGATTTTTTTTATAAACGTACTAGAAACCCGCTTAAAAATCGTTTCAGCGGCAGATTCACACCCCTAAGGCTTGTTAACCTTCTTTGTTATTTCGTGAATTAAAAAAACGTAGAAAAAGTAGTAACACCCAGTAACATTAAATAAATTCAACTGTGTATTTGATGACGGCAACCGAGTACGGCACAGCTGAGTGTTGTGCAACGTTTAAATGAGGCGGTTAACACGTTCGCTGTCAGCTACCGATTGTTTTCGTACTTCACGCACTGAAGGGCTATGCTATTCTTGTGCGATCATAATTGTAATGTATAATTAAGTTAGTTTAGTATTATTTCAACTGCCTCCGACATTAAGCCTCCGACATTAAGTCTAGGTTTGGCGTAACTTTTGTCAAAATATCAAAGATTTTGTCGTAGGGTGCAGCGTAAAACAGCCTTCTAATACTTACTTCAACTTGGTTTTTGAAACTTTGGGAAAAATAGTAAGTTTGCCAAATTAATTGGATCTCGCTAAGAAGCGAAGCGATATTAATTAAGTTGACAAAGTGCGAAAGTTTGAAATAATTCTTAGATTCTACACTGGCTTGTAAACGAAGGCAGTAGAAGAAGGCCAGGGTTCTATGACAATGGAAATAAATGATTATTTGTTATGCAAGGCAGCAAAATTGTTATTTGGCGCGAGTGCCTTGTATTGAAAATTTTAAACTCAAGAGAACGAAGGATTCTAGGATTGAGTCACGAGCTGATAGAGAGGTTCAAAAGAAAAATCCTGAGCGTAGCAAGGGTTTCAAGGCACAAAACGCGAAATCACTTTACTGTCAAGCGAACCACACAATTTTTACCTCCCTACAGCGAGGAAAATGCTAAAGAAGCTAAGTTCTAGTTTCAAAAACCTATTCCACGCTAGTTTAAATCTTGAGAATATATTCCACGCTGGGGGCCAAAACTGACTTTTGCACGCAGATTTTAACCGATAAAGGAAGGGATTTTCTGAGCTTGTGAGATTTTTTTTTACATGAACTTAATTTTGTACTAGGGTCCACTGGTAATCACGAAGACTGTCAATTATTTTATGTTGCGAGAAAGACCACGCCACGAGTATAGTCGTATTGACAGCGGACATGTTAAGCTTAGCCCAGTCGTCACAAGCTGTCCTCGACACGATGAACCAAACCCGTGGCATTCATCAAAATGCTGCTGCTCTTGAAATAATTTCAGATATATAATACTAAAAGTAAATGTTTTTGGGAGGGACAGTCAAAAGCACGTCAGTCTTGACACATTGGACTTTGTACCACGCTTACCTCAGTCCACATAGGGACCAAAATTACACTTCGAGTGTCAAGCTTCACTTGCTCTTGACTGTACATTATTAAATTGTAGAGCCCTATTCTTTACTGTTTTAAAATTTGATCAAGCACCGTTTTGAAAAGCTGCAGATTTTTTATGGAAGAATGTTTAGTTGTGGTAATACATTGATTCTTCAGACAATTTTCATTATTTTTTTTCAATGCGACATCTAGTAGCCGCACAATGAACTTCTGGTAATAGGCCAATAAATCTACTTATTTATTTGTCTTCATTGAAGCAAGAAGTGTCTGCTTGTATTTCCATTTCACTAGATGTCGTTGATTCCATAAATATAGGAATTAGGAAGTGTCTGGATGTGTCCCGCAAACTGACACTGGGTGGATAGAAACTGCATGACAATGCGATGTACATTTTGTTTGGGATGGGAAGTAAAAACTACTAAAATTCATTGTACAGTTTCCAAGAGATGATTGATTTACACCCTTTATTTTTTTCAATACTTTAACCCTTGATTACTAACGTGTGTTGAATCGTTCAAGGCGTTCGTAGATATATTTTATTATTTACCATCTTAGTTCTCTTGGAAGCTTTCTAAGTAAGATACATTTTTTTTATTGTGTACAATAGTATCTCCTGTATTGTATTTTACGATGATCTATGTGATCTTCAGAAACCATGTGACCAATCATTCGCAATTAAGTATGCGCCTTGTTCTTGTCACCACATCATCATTAACTAATATAAAGGGTGCAAGGGACGGTGTACCGAAAACTGAAAGGGCGTGCTCAGTCAACAAAACTGAACAACTTTCCCAAAGAAGCATATGTTGGGAAATGAAAAATATTTTTGACCCCTCCATACAAACTGAGACCATACCGACCAGGGACTCAATTCTTGAAAATCACCCGGGTGATAAAATATCACTTTTGAGACTTTAAAAGTTCACATTTGCCCTGATAAACTGTTGAAAGTTAAATCAGAATACATGAAAATTCACAATCAAGGACTGCTTTATATTTTACGAAGATCAATCTTAACTTTTGAAAAGAAAAATATGTGATTTTGAATTTTTTGAGTGATATTTTATCACCCGGTGATTTTCAAGAATTGAGTCCCAGAGTGGGCAATTTGTATGAAGAGGTCAAAATTTTTTTTCATTTCCCAACATATGTTTCTTTGGGAAAGTTGTTCAGTTTCGTTGACTGAGCACGCCCTTTCAGTTTTCGGTACACCCTGTATTTTTTCTAAGTGTTTCAGCTAAACACATCAGTTGCTGTTTACAAGTTATTGGTTCAAGTTATATGCATCTTTCATCGTACTTTTACGACACTAGCAAAAAGCCTTTCAAAGGTAATAAAGAAAGTAAAAATATAGGCAAACGATTTTTTTTCGGTTCGTGATTTGTTTCGAGATACTCACTTTTACAATAATTTATTTTTTACTTTTATACTGTAATCTAATAATCACAATACCTACTCATAAACAAATAAATCCTAAGGTACGTTTTTGTTTTTCTAACGTTTGGTTGGGGATATTAGCTAAAGAATCAAACAAAATCATCCACATTTCATATTTACTTAAAGTTCAAGATTCCAGAAAAGAAATAGTTCTTTCTGCAAAGTATTGTCGTCTCCAAAAAGGTGTTATTAAAAATAAGAGCAAAGAAGAACCACCCGACATTTACTGCTATAAATAAAAGCTCGTTTACTTTCAGAGGCGACAGTACACTGAAGAAGCTTGTAATTGTACAATTCAAGATTTGGTATAAAAACTATGATTAGCTTCTAAACATTACATTGGAAAATGTAACACTACTTACTTGATTTGAACCTGTATTAAAAACTTTTTATGTTACACTTACATATATGTACACTCAATAGCGTCCTTATCAAATTTCTATCACATTCGCAAAATTTACTTAACGTTACGACTATCCTATACCGACACATCTTAAATCTAATAAATCATCACAAATTGTCTATCACTCTTCCGGGAATAGTTCCTTGTATGTAAATTTGGATGTGATTTTGTTGGCCATCTCTGTGAATAGGTCTGCCAGACTGCGCTCGAGGACAGGCCTGATCTCCTCGAGGAAGACGTTGGAGTTCTCGTTGATGACGCGGTTGGTGGCGGGTCCCAACACTGGATCTCCGTCGAAGAGGTTCGTCAGGAAGATGGAGGACTGGCCCACGCGGAGCCTCACCTTGAAGGGGTCAAACTTGAGGTACTCATTGTCTCCACGGATCTCCTTGTGCCCCCTCATCGTGACGTTGCATGCGTAGTCCTCTGTAATTTTAAAACACAATTTTATGTAACTCGTACTTTAGATATCAGAGACTGATTTATGATTTACCGAACAAAGGCTTAAATTAATATGTATCACGTGTGCGACGCAAAGGCAGGGCCTATTATATAAATATAAGTTCGAATTATTTTTAAAGATTTAATAAAATTTACTGAATCTGCATTATTTGCCTCTACTTCTGCATCCAAAATAATATCTAAATATGCGTATTGGATGTACTTTAACATGTATTTGAATAGAATGCGCGGACGCAGCTAATGGGGATGTTGCAATCGATTAGATAAGTACAGATCCCAACACTCACGTAACGTGATGTGCTTTGGTCTCTGTTCACTTTATTTACGAATAAAAAAAAATGTAAATGGAGACTCATTCCTAACATGCTATACTTAGATAAATGATTCGCTGCTAATACAATATCATTTGATGTTAATTATTTTGTTTTTCTGTTTTTTTTTTTAATTTTAATTGTTTATCTAAGATGCGTTACGTTTGGAAAATAATTTAAGATACGATTGAACAATATATTTCTATCTATTTTGTGACCGTAGAAATACAAACTAACGCCATAAATAAGACAGGATCAAGACAATTTTCATAGGTAGCTAAAAATGTAGACATAAGTAAAAAACTAATTGAAGTTTGACTTGACGATGACGATGCCCCCTACAGCGGCACTGTTATTTTTATCATTTTAATACAATATTATTTGATGTTTAATGTTATTTAATTATTTTGTTTTTATGTAATTTGATTTATTTTAATGTAATTTGATTTTTATTTTCAATAATCTATTTAAATTTTTTATTTAGTAACAAAATTGGACTCGTTCTGAAAGAATTGAATTTATTTTCCTATCATCAATGCATCAGTGCGATAATAATGCTTTGCCAATGCGATAGTTGTGTGTGTGTACAAACAGATAAATTTTGAACTTACTATTGAACAAATCAGAAATATAATAAAATGAGGGTTTGGTTTCATCGGGTTCCTGATATTATCTTAATCCTGCGACATATTTGTGCATTCCTTCGGAAAAAATCAATATCTCTTTGTATTTTTTCAACGGTTCGTAGTAAGTAGTACTGTCGGTGTAATTGCCGACTGTAAGGTCCATTTTACTTTTTAAGTTAGGTATATCAGTCCCAGTTTTTGTTAATTTTACATTAATTGCACGAAGCACTTTGTAACATCTAAATCCACAAAATATATCCAAACTTTTTTTTATGGATGCAAATTAACTCTCTAGGTATATCTGTCTGTTACGCTTTTACAGCTGAATCGCTGAACCTATTTTGATGTAATTTGGAATGAAGAGAGTTGGAATAAACCAAAGAGATTTGAACCTCGCTGACCGAGCGTAGCGAGCTTAGATTATTATAATACTAAGGTAGCGAGGTTCAAATCTCTTTGGAATGAACCATGGGAAACGATATAGGCATTTCTTTATGAATTCCACGCATATTAAGTCGCGAGCAACAGCTGTTTCGAGTCTTTTATAATGCGCTAAACCCCAGAGTGAAATTATCTGCCTGCACCTGTAGCCTGCATCAATTCAAGTCGCAAGTCAAAAAGCTCTTTTGAGACAAGCTCGTTCAATCATTAACCTCATGTCTGTATCAGAGCAAGATTGAAGTCAAAAGCAAGCCCATTTATGAAGAAAAACTAAGTAACAAGTACGTTGATGGTGTTTTTATTTGTATGATGATGTACTAACTAAAAGTGCCAGTGATGTTTCCTCTGCCCTGCAGCCGGAGGAGCAGCACCTGGATGTCCATCTTGTACTTCCCGGCGAATTCCAGCCGCGGCAGCAACAGCTTGAAGTCAAAACGGTTCTTGGCGAGGTCCGACCTGGAAGAATTATTTGTTTCTTAAAAAGGGTTTGGTATTAGGTATATAATTGAATATTATTCTGGAGATTAACTTTCCATAGAATCTGATCTCATCATCATCATCTTTATAGCGCTGTATAAAATAACAGCATATCTTAACAGCAGCGCCTTTCGCGATAGTCGGGGCACCTCGTGGCGGCCCGAATATCTAGATCACAGAGTAAAAACTGTATAGAGTCGCATAATTATACTAACTTTGTATGCATGAGGTAGTGAAGCGTAAATCGTCTCCTAGTGGACTCTGACTATTCGGTCACGAAACTCGGTTACGTGTTACGTTTTACAAATATATCAAAAAAATCTAACGTTTCATCCAAGCTTTATTTGTGAAAGAGAAAATATATCCTTTTTCCTATATGTTGATCATTAATAGTATGAAAAGAAACGTAAATGATTCGTAATAGCCATTTTATGTGCATTTTTAAACACCACTTTTCTCTTAAATTGTTTTTAAATAAAATAAAAAGCAAGTAAAAATTTACTTAAAAAGCTGTAGTAATAACATTTAATAGTCTTAAGTTAAATATTTCTTAAAGAGAAAGGGATTTTTTTTACGTTTTTGTTATAAATTCATATACTTTAGTATGGAGGTCCCTCGCAAGAAAAGGATACGCTTATGGATCCCTCCTTAGCAGAAAGTGTTGCTACTTAAACCTCCTTGATCTTGGTTTTCCCGGGGGCCTTCCTGAAGTAGTGAGCAATATTACCGCCTTGCTGGGCTTTCTTCAGGAAATCGGGTAGCTTGAATAGTTCGCTGTCCCACCCAAAATAAGCGTTTATACTTCGAGTTGTGGAAACATCGCACAATTACAATCACGCCTCGTGGGGCTGCCAGTTTACTACAAATTCCTCTCGTAAAATACTTATTTGTCCGCGAAGGTCAAGCCAGGAGGATTATAAAATTTCCCAGAATTAAGCATTTGGGGCGCTATTTTTAAAACATACAAAAATAACCACTGGTTTTTCCACACTTGTGTTGGAATCTTGCTGACCTTGACATAACAAAAATATTTATGAAATGGTGATTTGCCATGGATGATCCAGATCACGTGCCTACCTCCACTACAGTGTCGTATAATGAATGAATGACAAATATTAAAGTCCACTTTGATATTCAGTTCAGGCGCCAGCAAGGTTGGATTAGTACTTACTTAACGTTTGTCGCAATGATAGTAAGGCTTTTGAGGGTAACGGGTTCCATTCCCATCCGTGGCAGGGAGCCAATTCTTGAATATCACCGGGTAATAAAATATCACAAAAAAATTCAAAATCACCGATTTTTATTTTCAAAAGTTATATTCGTTATCAAGAAGTATTGTTATTTTATGATTTTTTTATTCACTTATTAACTAACACTTATCAGGGTGAATTTGGATTTTCAAAGTCTCAAAAGCGATATTTTATCACCCGGTGATATTTTAGAATTGGCTCCCTGGTCACAAACCCTTGGGTTAAAAATGATATTGCACAGGAGTCCATATCTAACGTAAATTAATATAGGAAAATAAGGATTTCGTCAATTTGACGCATAAGGGGTGAATGTTAATATGGTTTGTACTCAAGTCTATGAAATTATATACTTAGTATATAAAATTGATGGTGCGTTTATGATAACCACGATACAGATGTATGAGTACTCTTGAAATGTATTCATTACGTGAGTCATCATCATCATACGAGTATCAGCTGACAAACGTCCATTGCTGAACATAGGCTTCCCTTAAGATCTCGATGACGACCGGTCCTGCGCTGCTCGCATCCAGCGGCTTCCCGCGACCTTGACCAGATCGTCGGTCCACCTCGTGGGGGGCCTGCCTACGCTTCGTCTTCCGGTACGTGGTCGCCACTTCAGAACCTGTACGCCCCATCGGCCATCGTTTTGTCTTGCGATGTGCCCTGCCCAGTGTCCACTGCAACTTTAGCTTAGCAATTCTCTGCGGATCTCCTAATTTCTAATTAAATCCCGCAGAAATGACGGTTACTTTGACCTTCCTGATAAGGCCTATCGTGAGCAGCCACGTCTCGGTGCCAAATGTCATCACTGGCAACACATGCTGATCAAAGTCGTCTTGAGACACTGCGGTATTTTGGACGTGAAGATATTGCGGAGCTTCCCGAACGCTGCCCATCCGGGTCGGATTCGTCGAGTAACCTCTTTCTCTAAGTTACTGTTTGTCCCAGGTATACCTCGAAAATTTCGAGCGTGAAGTCTCCAACTTTGAAAGCAGTGGGTACAAGAAGGAATTTAGACATAATTTTTGTCTTATCCTTGTTAATTTTGAGACCCACTCGTTGTGAAACTCTACGAGGTTATACGTGAGTAAGGCTTCTATTTCTTTGCTGGTTGTGTTGCATATATTTTTATGTGTATTAACGATATTTATTCGCTTTCGTATAGTCGTTTACACTAATCCCGGTAGAAGCTGCAAGGATAGTATAATCGCAAGACGATTTTCATAAGGTACGTGTGCGGGAACCTCTGTGGCGTAAAATGTACGTAAGTACGCAACGTAGTAGAAAAAGAACGCGCGACGCGACTACGCACGTGTTTTGTTCACTCGCACATAATCTTAATATTAAAAATTGGGCGAGGAGGATATGTAAAATTTTTGAAATTATCTTGAAATAAATAGATTTCAATTTAATTTTTTTTTTTGTTGCTCTTAGAGAAACTCATTCTATGGAGACGTGAATGTGATTCAAGTAAAATATAAATTTATTTTGTGCTAATTCTTTACAGCAGAATTCTGTGTTACATGAACGAGGAGGTGAAACAGTCGCCGTGATCGAAATCGGCCGGATAGAGATATATACAACGAACGTGTAAATGAAAGGTGTGATAATACTGAAAGTTGTGAATGTGCGCATGAAACTGAACAACTTCTCCCAAGAAACATAGGTCGAAATACGAAAAACCAAATTTGAACTCCCATACAAAATGCGCTATCAGCTGATGCAGTTTCTATGGGAGGTCAAAAATTGATTGTTCTATGACCTATGTTTCTTGGGAAAAGTTGTTCAGTTTCATGGGCAGATTCCCACCCTTTAGTATTATTACACCTTTCCGTTACACGCAGTATACGTGTTAACGGAATAAGCGAAACTGAGAAAATAGTTTGTTCAGAATCGTGAGTAGAATCAATTTCACGGGTTTTTGATAGGGGGATTTTTTTTTATTATTTAAATTTTTGCCGCATCCAAATATTTCTGTAGCCACGCAAGAAACGCGCGCTGGGGGCGCGCGGTTCATGAGCGGTGAGGAGAGGAGGGAAGTGAGCGTGGCGTGCGCGGACAAGAGGCGGACGCGCCATGATAGCTTAAAATCTATTAGAACAACGATGAAACTTTAGAATAACAATATTTAGAAGAAAAAAAATTGTTTCAAGATTTTTTTAACGGAAATGGATTTATTATAATAAAAATCAGTTGGGGTGTATGAATATTTCGCTTATTCCATTAACACGTTGTATAGTGTGCAAATACTTACGTTAACTCCTGTAATATGAAGTTACTGGAGCCCCGGACGGTAACGTTGTTGACAACTGCAGTAAGCTTGGCGCCCTGCGGACCGCGAGCGAGCGCGATCTGGCCCAGGCTCAACGGATCGATACCAGGTACATCCAGCTCAGGAATACCCTGGAAAATAAAGGAAACAACATTTGTTTTAATAAAGTAAAATACGTTGACAAAATCAACTTTTTCATATTGTACTTTGGAGAGTGTGCCCAAGAGCTCAACGAGCTTATCCCACCATATCCCTTCACCATTGGGAGTTCAGACGCACCGCAGGATATCATTCACACTTGGTTTATCAACCAATTCACACTTGTTTCAAAGCACTTAGTGAGAATGTGTGGAGTATCCTCCACACATTCTCACTAAGCGCTTTGAAAGATCTTTTATAATGAGCACAGCTAAAGAGTGTAACTCTGCCTGCGTCTGTGTTCCCGAGTTCGTATAACCCGAATCTATTCAGGTCCAGTGAATAGGCCTCTTCTGGGCGAGCTAGATCCATCATCAACCTGATCTCTGTCTTCAGGGCTAAATTGAGGTCAAGAGTAAGTCCATCGACCATTAAAAAATGTGTTTAATGTATGGAAGTATTATAATGCAGAACTATAACTACGAGTACATACCAAATAGAGCTACTCGTATACCTATTAGCGCTACAGAGAGTTAGAAGAAATAGCCTGACTATTCCTATATTATAGTCCCAGTCCTAGGTTGGTCGATAACTCTTAGGAACTTGTGAAATAATTTGTTTGTAGCTCAGTATAATTGTACAGTTTTCCCTATAACCATGTTTCGATTTTAATAGCCATCATTAGATGCTCTCTTATGGACAACCTAATTTTGGTGCTTCTTCGACCAATTTTTCTTGGGAAAAGTTGTGATGGTCTTACAGCCAAATGCACAAAGCGCCTTTATAGTTAAAGCTTCTTTTCATCTATTGTTGTCACTTTCTATGTCAACAAAATAGAAAGAGTAAGCAAGTTTAAAGAAGATTTGTGCAGCTGGAGGTTGGTTACTTTATCAAAATGTACGGTCTATTTCGGAAGGCAATTCTATTTATGCCTTTTTTCAACCACTTTTTTAAAGTTCAACTGGATGGCGCTGCAGATTAGCATATGGAAAAACTATCATGTTGTTACCATGTTCAATATGAAAAACCATCATGTTGCCACCATGTTCAGTATGAAAATGATTTAGACAGTTTGATTCCTGCTGTCAAATGCCTGTTACAATTTTTCAAATAAAAAGATTTTCATATATTTTGCTCCGCCTAAAAAGAGAAATTACCAACAGTGATCAGCGTGCCACCCACTGCCACTTAAAAAACGTAGTTGATAAGCGTCAACGAAATCTCCCTATTGCCAGATTTAAAGGGATAAAATCTGAACTAATACTGCTGCCCTGGAAATTCGACATGTACAGTCAACGACAGGTCAAGCTTGACACTCGCAGCGCGACTCTGGCCCGTACTCCTATTGAAATAAGAACGGTACTAAGTCCAATATGTCAAGCTTGATGTGCTCTTGATTGTACCAGCGAAATATATGTCAGCAGCGCCCAACTGTCATGTCACCGTCATCCCACTGCCAAACGATCCTTGTCGCTCTATAGCAATCTACGAGAAACGTTTGACAAACAAATGCAAGTGCGTTTACTTTTGCACTTGCAGATATCATCTTGACATACTTGGCCGTTACAAAACATGACAATGACATACTTTCAAATTCCAGTGCAAATATATGTTTTCTTTATTACGGTGGTCAATGTCACATAGTAATACCATTTCATTTGCCCTTGCGCGTTTTATCAAATCACGGGATAATAAAGGTGTGACCTGTGTAGTAATTGAATCATTATCTCATGTCAAGGTAGACCTTGTTAAGTAATCTGTGGTAGAATGTTTAATGGGTATTTTGTGGACGTGCTCACGGGCAATCTTGAAAAGATATGCACCTTTTAAGTTGGTGATGGCCAGAAAAGAATAGATCATGTGTTGATGAAGTCTACAGCGTCTAACGGAAACGTGTGATAATATAATACTAAAGGGTGTGAATCTGCCATTGAAACTGAACAACTTTTCCCAAGGATCATCATCGTCATCGTCAGTCTGTACGTATGCATGATTTAGACTTACAATCTGTATGTGTGCATGTATATTCAGACTTGATATCAACATTTTTAGGGTTCCGTACCTCAAAAGAAAAAAACGGAACCCTTATAGGATCACTTTGTTGTCCGTCTGTCTGTCTGTCTGTCAAGACCCTTTATCTCACGAACGGGTAAAGGTATCAGGTTGAAATTAATACCATATATTAGGATCCACGAACCACACAAGATCTGAAAATTTAAATTTTTTACAACGACGCAATCAAAAGATATGGCATTTTATGTCCTCATCTCCATACATTTATTCAAAAATGCAAAACCTACAGGGTACTTCCCGTTGACCTAAAATTATGAAATTTGGCAAGAAGCTAGGCCTCACAGTACAAATAATGGGAAAAGTCTGAAATCATTAAATATTACAACTTTTCTCACAACTAATGGTAACCAATTGTGGTGAGCTCCCGTTTCAAGAACATTCATATAAGAGAGGGGTCAAGTTGGATGGTCGCTGAGGCGATTTTTGATTTAGTTCTTTTTAAAAACGGGAACACTTTCAAACTTGAAAACTGGTATGTTTATAGTGCATAAGCTATAAAATAACAACAAATAATAAAATTTGGTCAAGCGCGTGTCGGACTCAAAAAATCTAGCACATTAATTTACTGAAATTTCAACTAATACAATTATGTTTCTGTGGTGGTACGGAACCCTCAGTGCGCGAGTCCGACTCGCACTTGGCCGGTTTTTTTTTATTATATCCTTTCCTACCTCAACAGGAAGGCGGCTATTTTAATCAAAGTAACCTTTATCCGGTGATTCTCTTATTACCTCTCGTATACAGTGTACCTAAGGGACAGGTTGACAAAAACTGAAAGAGCATGACAGTCGATAAAACTAAACAACCAATAAACATATCACCGGAAAAGTAAAGATAAACCGGCCTCTCAACACAAACTGTCCAATTTTCCAAAGTATCAAAAATTTGTAATTTTGTATAGAGCGGCCATTTTTTATTTATTTCCGGTGATGTTTTTCTGGGAGAAAGTTGTTCAAGTTTATCAACCTGTCCCTTACACCCTGTATATTTGGTGAGGACATGTAAGTTAAGTGAAATATTTGAGTTAAATATTTATTCGACCGGTTGTGCCGTTCTCCCTAAATCCAGGGCCCAAGGATACGCTCGCTCGGCTAGGCCCTTCGCTTGCATCATTCCTACCTTCACACTATTCATTACCTACCATTCAATTATTAATTATATTAGCTCGCTTGAACATTCAGCAACACTAAAGAAGAATTTAATTTTGGGGGTGGCAGCAAGCGCTTTCTAATATTGAAATAGATTCTTTTTATAAAATGTAAGCTCTAATCCTTTCCTTTAACTGCCAGCAAATTATTTCTTTTTTTTTAGCTCTGTTTAATTATAATACGTACTATGTGAACAAAACGATAGATTTAATAGTTTTATTTAAAGAAAGTGCATTGCACTAGCGGCTTACGGTATGTTGATCAAAGCGTCCTTAAAGTTAAAGCTCCTCTATTGGTAACATTTTCTGTTTTAATAGCAATATATTTACAGAAGCTTTTATAAATATGCTTTTTGCAACTGGTTGTTTTACTTTTATGAATAATTGGTGCGTGTACTGAAAGTTATTTATGAAACTATAGACTAAACAAAAAAAATTTGGCTGAAAAAAAAGGGTTTCGATGTTCCATACGAGACGGCTCTATTGACAACGCATGATTTGTATGGTAAGGCTAAATAAAATTCTCGATTTTCGACCTTCTGTCTGAATGAACAATATAAAAAGATTTGCACTTGTAAAAAAACGAGTCCGTATATGTGTAAACCACTTCTTGACGTTAATTAAGAAATATTGCTACCGTAATTCAAATAATTAAATAACTGTAGATGTTTCTAATTATGGCTCTTCAAGTTGTAATTGCGATGACAGAATATTTTTTTACACAAACTAAGACCTACTTAATGACACTGAAATTAATAATTACTGTAGAAAACACCAGTTATTACAATCTAAGGATTATTTAACAACACTAAGTAACGCTAGAAGGATATCCTGTAATAAGAGGAAATAACATTCAAGAACTGACTCGAGTTCGGTAAACGACTCAAATTACGTTTACGACTCTCATTGGAGTCAGTACGGCGATCGAGCTATGCTCTGTATAATTAAAATATGATCGGGTTAGCAAGCTAAGCTACTCAACAACAGATGGCGCTGTAAGTTTCTTAAACGCGTAAAGAAAACACTAAAAAACGGTGAAAATGAATTTTCTTCACCCCCGAAAACCTCTGTATAGCAAATTTCATACAAATATTGCTCTTGACTCTATACTCGCGCTTGACTCGACACTGAACTCGCGAGTGTTTTAAGCCACCGAGCCCTGCAAGATCTAGTCGAATTTTTTAAATGTACACTCGTGGTCTCGAGTTTTTACAACACTACCCTACGCACTCTAAATATATCTTAATTTTTTTATCACCCCATAATTTTAAGAGGTAGTTCTACCCATCCAAGCCGAAATACAAAAAAAAAAATAGATTTCCCATAAAAACTGAATCAGCTGATTGCACGTTTTGTATAAGAGGTCGAAAACTTTTTTCATGGGGTGATAAAAAACAACGCTGTATATTCCGCAAAGTAGAAAGAAAAGGAAAATTGAAATAAAACATTTCTCTTAATATAGCGTAGTTGTTTTTGTTCCTATGTTCTCTACATATTACCTATTACGTGACAATTTGAGAAAGTGACATTTTGCTAACGTGACATTATGCGTCGGGAGGATCCGACCGTTGTCGGCCATTAATTAATGTAATATGTAGTACCTGGTCGACCGAGCTTCGCTCTATAATAGCCGCCTCAACATGAAAATATCATCGAGTGAGCAAGCTATGCTACTCGCCAACAGATGACGATGTAGGTTTCTGTCTAAAACGCGGTATTTTTTAAAAATGCTGAAAAACACGGGCAAAATGATTTTTCCCAGACATGAGACCTAGCTAGATCGATTTTTCGTTCCCGAAAACCCCCGGATACTAAATTTAATCAAAATCGTTAGAGCCGTTTTCGAGAAACCGATTACAAATATATATATATATATATGTATATACAAATATTGCTCGTTTAATAGTATAGGATGAAGTCATATAATAAAAAAATGATTTTTTCTATTTTAATGTTATTTATAGAATTTTCTCGCAATAGTTATCTGCTACACCATTAACCCAAACACCTGGCTATAGACTTTATCAATAACTTAAATAAAGTGCGTTATACGTGCCTCAAACAATTTCGATAAGGTGCACGACTAAAAATTTGTTCCTTATAACAAAGAAATGTAGAGTCCTATCAATTCATATATAAGGAAAACAATTTTAATTTTCTTTTTAATTCAGTGGAATATGAGCTGGTACAGAGTACTAATAATAGTGGTGTATTTCTGCACATTACAGGTAAGTGTTTTTTTTACTTTGCATTTTTGGATCATACAAACATACAAGGTTTCTAAATTATTATAGAACCTTTTTAGGGCTTCTGTAAAAAAAAACAGTCAAAATAGCAAAAACATTCGCAAACAAATACTTTCCGTACATTTATAAAATGGCAAGTCAACATTTTTTTTGTTGAAGAAACAAAAAATATTTTAATTATTTAGTTCTAGAGCATCACGTGACCAAAGCCCACAATAGGGAACATGCATAAATTCTTTTAGTCGCATTTATTAACAAAATACGAAAATACCGTAGTAGAGATGACAAAAAGTGAAATTTAAATTTAAATCGGCTAAGAAATACCGCCGATATAAGCATTTGAAACTACTAATTAGACAGAGAGATCCGACATGAATAGTGACGTCACAATGCACTAGGGCCATATAAATTAAAACTCGTTTTGCTAGAAAAAGACAGAAACAAATCTTCGAAGGCTTATATCTTTTTTAATATTATAGTTATTCGAAAAATAGTTTACAAGACTGTTTATTACATGAATGAGAATAATATTTAATAAAAATAAAATCGTGTATTATCGTCCGACCACATCCGATCCCATTTAATTTTGTGGTCTGACGAGCGAAACTGCCAAGAGGATGTAAGGCAAACCTGTTGATTTTTACTGATGTTGGTACCTTCTATTTTCTACGAACAGGTTTCATTCTTGCCCCATATTTTTCTCTCTAACTGTACCAAATCTGCCAGGTTGCGCATTGGCAGACCAACGTTTTGTGGATCTAAAGGGCCACTACACTCTCAACAAAGTTGCTTTCTTGTACTCGATGACGTAGGATAACTTGCAGCGCCCTCAGAGTCTATAAACCTAGCTTATTTCTTGAAACTTTGCAATCTACAAGTTATTATAATTATCACAAATAACATAATCCAGCAAATTGATAAGTTTTTGAAACCATCCCTTCTATTATACAATTGTACTCGTAGATGGATTTCGTACGTACAATGAAGATATTTACAAAAAAATAACACGTTATGCAATTTTGATGCCCTGAATCCAAACCACCGATTTTTGGACTTTTTGTCTGTTTGTTTATTTATTTGTTCGAGCATCACGCCAAAACTACTTCTTTTTTGTTTGATAGCTAAAAGATTTAATTTATATTATTATACAGTTTTTTAACATGCGGACGAAGTCGCAGGCAAATACTAGTTTCTTATCAAAATAACAATAGCTGAAATACTAAACATGTACATACCCATTATTTCAGTGTGTTTTCACAAAACCAACATGCTACCCTCCAAGTGTCCTCCGAGTAATACTACCACCAGGAGCTGATGTAATCCCGACGGCCAACACTCCACCACCACAGCTATCACCAACCCAGTCACAAAATGCCCCTAAATGCAATGTTTGCGAGAGATCACCACATACCACGAAAACTTGTCCTACCTGCAGCTACGAGAAAAAACCGAGTAAGCCTAAGAGCGTCAGATTAACAATACCTTTCTATCTCAATGCGCCAACAACGACGAATATTATAATAGATACAAAAACAAGTAACAGTCATGCATCGCCATCCTCTGATCCTACAACAAACACAACCTCTAATACTCCGAAAGCAAACACAATCCCTACAACTCCCAAAACAAACACACCTGCTGCTGCGCCCAAAATAGATACTCCCTGTGATGCTCCCACAACAAACGACACACTTCCTGCCACTTCCACAGCAGATACAACACCTGCCACTCCTCCAACAGACGTCACACCCCCTGCCACTCCTCCAACAGACGTCAGTACCCCTGCCACTCCTCAAACGGACGTCACACCTCCTGCCACTCCTCCAACAGACGTCACTGCCCCTGCCACTCCTTCAACAGACGGCTCACCTCCTGCCACTCCTCCAACAGACGTCACTACCCCTGCCACTCCTCCAACAGACGACTCACCTCCTGCCACTCCTCCAACAGATGTTACTACCCCTGCCACTCCTCCAACAGACGGCACACCTCCTGCCACTCCTCCAACAGACGACTCACCTCCTGCCACTCCTCCAACAGACGTCACTACCCCTGCCACTCCTCCAACAGACGACTCACCTCCTGCTACTCCTCCAACAGACGACTCACCTCCTGCCACTCCTCCAACAGACGTCACTACCCCTGCCACTCTTCCAACAGACGTCACTACCCCTGCCACTCCTCCAACAGACGTCACACCTCCTGCCACTCCTCCAACAGACGTCACACCCCCTGCCACTCCTCCAACAGACGTCAGTACCCCTGCCACTCCTCCAACAGACATCACACCTCCTGTCACTCCTCCAACAGACGTCACTACCCCTGCCACTCCTCCAACAGACGGCACACCTCCTGCCACTCCTCCAACAGACGGCACAACTCCTGCCACTCCTCCAACAGACGACTCACCTTCTGCCACTCCTCCAACAGACGTCACTACCCCTGCCACTCCTCCAACAGACGACTCACCTCCTGCCACTCCTCCAACAGACGGCACACCTCCTGCCACTCCTCCAACAGACGACACACCTCCTGCCACTCCTCCAACAGACGACAAACCTCCTGTCACTCCTCCAACAGACGACACATCTCCTGCCAGTCCTCCAACAGACGACACACCTCCTGCCACTCCTCCAACAGACGACACACCTCCTGTCACTCCTCCAACAGACGACACATCTCCTGCCAGTCCTCCAATAGACGACACACCTCCTGCCACTCCTCCAACAGACGGCACAACTCCTGCCACTCCTCCAACTGACGACTCACCTCCTGCCACTCCTCCAACTGACGACTCACCTCCTGCCACTCCTCCAACAGACGTCTCTACCCCTGCCACTCCTCCAACAGACGACACACCTCCTGCCACTCCTCCAACAGACGACACACCTCCTGCCACGCCTCCAACAGACGACACACCTCCTGTCACTCCTCCAACAGACGACACATCTCCTGCCAGTCCTCCAACAGACGACACACCTCCTGCCACTCCTCCAACAGACGTCACACCTCCTGTCACTCCTCCAACAGACGACACATCTCCTGCCAGTCCTCCAACAGACGACACACCTCCTGCCACTCCTCCAACAGACGGCACAACTCCTGCCACTCCTCCAACAGACGACACACCTCCTGCCACTCCTCCAACAGACGTCACTACCCATTCCACTCCTCCAACAGACGACACACCTCCTGCCACCCCTCCAACAGACGACACACCTCCTGACACTCCTCCAACAGACGACTCACCTCCTGCCACTCCTCCAACAGATGACTCACCTCCTGCCACTCCTCAAACAGACGACTCACCTCCTGCCACTCCTCCAACAGACGGCTCACCTCCTACCACTCCTCCAACAGACGGCTCACCTCCTACCACTCCTCCAACAGACGGCACATCTCCTGCCACTCCTCCAACAGACGGCTCACATCCTGCCACTCCTCCAACAGACAGCTTACCTCTTGCCACTCCTCCAACTGACGGCTCACCTCCTGCCACTCCTCCAACAGACGGCTCACCTCCTGCCATTCCTGCAATAGACGACACACCTCCTGCCTCTCCTCCAACAGACGACACACCTCCTGCCACTCCTCCAACAGACGGCACACCTCCTGCCTCTCCTCCAACAGACGGCACACCTCCTGACACTCCTCCAACAGACGGCATACCTCCTGCCACTCCTCCAACAGACGACACACCTCCTGCCTCTCCTCCAACAGACGACTCACCTCCTGCCACTCCTCCAACAGACGTCACTACCCCTGCCACTCCTCCAACAGACGACACACCTCCTGCCACTCCTCCAACAGACGACACACCTCCTGCCACTCCTCCAACAGACGACTCACCTCCTGCCACTCCTCCAACAGACGACTCACCTCCTGCCACTCCTCCAACAGATGGCTCACCTCCTACCACTCCTCCAACAGACGTCACATCTCCTGCCACTCCTCCAACAGACGACACACCTCCTGCCTCTCCTCCAACAGACGGCACACCTCCTGCCACTCCTCCAACAGACGACACACCTCCTGCCACTCCTCCAACAGACGACTCACCTCCTGCCACTCCTCCAACAGATGACTCACCTCCTGCCACTCCTCCAACAGACGGCTCACCTCCTACCACTCCTCCAACAGACGTCACATCTCCTGCCACTCCTCCAACAGACGACACACCTCCTGCCTCTCCTCCAACAGACGGCACACCTCCTGCCACTCCTCCAACAGACGGCTCACCTCCTGCCATTCCTGCAATAGACGACACAAACCCTGCGGCTCCCACAGCAGACTCAACCCCTACTGTTTCCACATCATCTACTACACCCGGAGCAGAAACACCTTCTAACTCATCACAGCCAGCTAGTCCGTCTGACCCCGCGAGTCGCCCTCGTCGTAAAGTTCGCAGGCGCAAACTTAAACCTAAACCCTCTACTCCTACTACCACGGCAAATGCTACTGCCGTTGCTATCAGTGAAACGAGGAAAAGAAAAAGGCGTTCAACAAGTGAATCAACAACAGCCAATGCGGATACACCTGATCCACAGCCGCAAGTGACGGTTACCAATAACCCTGACGGTACAACTGAAATAGACATTGTGAATGAGTATGAAAAAAAAGTCCAGTTGGAAAACGGAACAGTAGCTATAGTTGAAGAAATGACAATTGACTCAATATATGCTGACACAAGTGGAAATGTTTCTACGACTTCACTGACTAAAACTATTATCTCCAGTGTGGGTAATGACACCGATATAGGTAATATCACAGATGCATCTAGCGGAGCTGATACACATAAATATGTTCATAACTTCACTCTAAGTGATGGGAGTCTGTTATCAGTTAATATCTCCGATACTGAGAGAGCGTCTCATATTGGAAATAATGTTACTGGAATAGCTGAGACCAGGTCGAACGTCACTTTAACAAAACAGGCAGATACACCAGGGGGTGGGCAAGTGGTAAACACAGCACAATCTCATGCCACATCGAAATCAAGTGCAGTTATTGACGGTGAAGACGTTGAGACTGTTTACGATGACGACGACTATTACTATGATTACGAGTATGAATACTACTAGAATATTTGTTACTTTTAGGGTAGAGCACATAATTAACGATGTGTTGCATTGTATAATTCATTAGCAAACATTATAATTTTGTATTTTGTGTGCTGTTTTGTTTAGTTTTTCTTTTCAAAGACCCTCAAGGATGTAAAACTGAACATCTTTTCCTAAAGAACATAAACGAAAAAAATAATTTAACCTTCAATCTAAATTCACTACTGGGCTGACACAATTTTTTGCATTCCAACCTATTTTCTGTGGGAAAAGTTGTTTCCCCTCATGGGCAGATTTACATCCTTATGCTTTTATACCCCTTTTTTGTAAATTGTTTGATTTCCCTTTAATAAAATGTTGTAAAAAAAATTGTTGCAATGATTATTTGGTATCCGCGAAAGGTTTTATAAATGTCAAGTTAAGCAAGTAGTAAAAGCGATTGGAGTGAGTTGTTTTTAAGAGACTCTTTAATGCTACAAGGCTTTACGAGCGATTGAAATAACTACATATACAGGGTTATATTTATATCACTGCAATCTATTTAGTACGCACGGCAGCAAGCACGTATAAACAGAACCAGTAAGGTTGAACCAGAGCTACGCTACAAACGCCCGAAACCAGAGACCTGCTTAAGGTCAAAGGGTTTCTACCGACGTGCGGTCGTGTGTACTTTATTCAGATTATAAAACTGAACAACTATTCCGAAAAATGAGAAAAAAAAAAATCGTTCCATACACCCTTATTTTTTTATTAATCCGGATATTTTAAGAGGTGGTTCGGTGCATGAAACTGAACATTTTTTGCCAAGGAACATAGGTCGAACTAGGGAAAAAAAAATTCTACTTTCCATCCAAACTGCATCAGCTGACAGCTCATTTTGCATGGGTGCTCAAAAATTTTTCGGTTCTCGACCTATGTACCTTGGGGAAACTTGTTCAGTTTTATCGGCAGAAACGCCTAGACGGCTTTAATCTGATATGGCAAGAAAAACATTTTTTTTTTCTCTTTTTTGGACTAAGTTTCTCAGGGAAAGTGGTTCAAATTTATAATCTGTGCACTAAATAAAATTTTTCGTCGTGATAAAAAATAACCCTGTTTAATTATGTAGTCATACAGTAAGTAAACTTATCAATATTATGATACATACTTTTGAAATCTTTGGTCGGAGCTCCTCTACGGAGTTCATGATGCACGCGTCTACCTTGGGATCATTGCGCTGGCACACTTTGATATAGGACGCTGAAACAAAAAAAAAGGCTTTTATGCGAAATTTTTGTGGTTCACAACTACTGTGCCAAATATTTGCAAATCTTTCTTTATTTGTCATTATTCTATAGCTTATGCACTACAAACTACAATGATACCAAGTTTCACACAAGCGTGTGTGAACCTTTTTATGATCGGGCTACTGAGGTACTGGTACTGGTACTGGTAGATGTACTGGTTTTGTTACAACTTACTTGCTGCCGCTCGTACATGTGCAAGTACGTAAACACTTATTAAAAGTCACCAATTTAGGACTAATTGGAAGTCATCCTTTTTGTCATGGGATTATGACAATATTTAAGAATATGATAAATTAGCGTAACCACGACTTTATTATAATCCTGCTATACAGCGTGAGTTTTCATTCACCAGAAAAAAAAATTAAGGGATGATTCTGCCCCATGAAACTGAACATTTTTTCCCAAGGAACATAGGTCGAAATACGAAAAACCAAATTTGACCTCCCATACAAAATGCGCTATCAGCTTTTGACCTCCCATAGATGCAGTTTCTATGGGAGGTCAAAAATTTATTTTCGTATTTCGACCTATGTTCCTTGGAAAAAGTTGTTCAGTTTCATGGGCAGAATCATCCCTTAAATTTTTTTTGGTGAATAAAAAATCTCGTTGTATATGCATCCCTGTTCTGTTATGTAATAAATTCCATTTAGGGATAAGTCCGCCTTTGCATTCTATTTTTGTTAGTAATTTGTTTCCTTTTATTTGTGATGCGATAAAGAATATATACATACATACATAAGTCTCTGTTTTTCCTTAATATTGCTCGCCGTGCTCCGTATAATCAGAAGTTGAAGAAGATTGATGGACATATTTTAACGGGATATCACAAAACATATTATTAGAGTATCAAAAGACGTAATAACCAACTATACAACTTGTAAGGGAAAGGTGTGAAAATACTGAAAGGTGTGAATCTGCCCGTGAAACTGAACAACTTTTCTCAAGGAAGATAGGTCGAAATATGAAAAACCAAATTTGACCTCCCATACAAAATCCGCTATCAGGTGATGCAGTTTCTATAGGAGGTCAAACATTTATTCATTCATTC
Source organism: Athrips mouffetella (assembly GCA_947532105.1). Taxonomy (NCBI): domain Eukaryota; kingdom Metazoa; phylum Arthropoda; class Insecta; order Lepidoptera; family Gelechiidae; genus Athrips; species Athrips mouffetella. The sequence continues at coordinate 23,698,904 of OX383957.1, read as the reverse complement.
ATTTATTTATTTGCATTCATGTACATGTTAAAGATCTTAAAAATTATATTACAGTATTAGTACATAAACCCTTTTTGGGCATCGCAAATGATTTGGAGGCATGCAGTCAATAATATAATCTAACTTAAGTACCTATACCTATATAATCTTTATAATGTTAAGCTAAGTTAAAATAAAATTCTAGGATCGTTCAAAATATATAACACGAACATGTAATTGTAATCCAAAAAATTTTTAAATAAAAAGATGTCATTGAATTTATTTTGTTCTATGATCTATTAGGCTAAGATCCGACGACAAGATTATGCACCTATCTGTTATTTGAACGAAATGTGGTTTATATGGAAGGTTAAACACAGGGTCATACCACGCCCTAGGGTTGCCTATAAATTTCTTGCCGCAAGTACCTACCTCAAAAACACATATCAAAATTTTGTTTGAATGGGAACAACCCTTTCATTAATTTTGGCAGAGCAATGGATATTGCCGTAAGATACCTTGAATAGTTAAGTTTCATCAAAATCGTTACAGCTGTTTCCGAGATAATTACAATTTCATTTTTTCTTGCATGACAGCAGAAAAAATTTTGCTCATCCCATACAAATACCAATATTGCCGACACAAGATTTGCATGGGAGGACCAAAATTTTTTCTTGCCTCTCGACCCATGTTCCTTTGGGAAAGTTGTTCAGATACATGTTCTGAGCAACATACAAAAAGTTGGCTAGGGGTCCAAAAATAAACCTGTATGTTCCTTGGAAAAAGTTGTTCAGTTTCATGGGTACATTCACACCCTTCAGTATTATCACACCTTTCCGTTCCACGCTGTATTAGTAGGTACCAAATAATTTGAACATATGTTTGTATGCACGTTGCAGATGTTCTACGCATAAGTTTCTTAACTCTAAAATTACCGCCGCGGTGCCGATTTGTACAGTCGATAGCAATCGCCCGTATTACAACAGGCCACATTAGGAAACTAGCAATAAACGTAGAACAACGAATATTTCGATAGGTTTGATAATTCTGAAAGTGTTGGCTTAAGTTTTTTAATGTTTTCCTTCCAAAACTAAATAAATACAGATAGGTCAAACACCGGTACCTACTGATGGAGTGAAGACGCAGGTTCGAATCCTGCCTGTGGTTGTGAAATTTTGCGATTTTCTACTATGTAAGTCAAACACCTAATGATGCACATTCGACGAGGTCGCTATCAAACTAGAACTAGGATATTTAATCCCGTAGTTTTTTTAGTTAGGTGGTTCACATAAATATGATGGTGCTCTAACTGATTCTCTCTTACAAATAGTCCAGATAAAGAAGCGGGCTGTTGGTTTGGAGGAGGCAATGTGATGCGATGGGCTGAATGGAACAGGTCCAGTATTATGTCACCCCGACGTAACAACGCGGTCTCGTGCGGGCTCCACTCAACTACGGTAATGCACAGTCAATAGCAGGTAGACCGTGTCACTCGCAGTGCAACTTTAGCTCTTGCTAGTAATGAAATAAGGATACTGCAAATTCCAATGTTTCAAGCTCGACGCGCTCTTGATTGTACCACACGAGTTCTACGCAAACTAATAATGCGTTTGCTTGCATTAGAAGTATTTAGATTTTTTTTTAATGTTTAACGACGAGTACCTAGCTAGGTACATAAAAGCCTTCACCAAAAATCATGAATGTGTTCCGGAGGAGCGAAAGGGTTTATTTATAACTAGCCTGAAGGATGTGAATCTGCCGATGAAATTGAACAACTTTTCCTAAGGAATATACAGGGTGTTAATTTGATTGCTTGACATAGCTCAGGTGTGGGATCAGTATCAGTAACTGAACAACTTTTCCCAAGGAACATAGGTCGAAATACGAAAAACCAAATTTGACCTTTCATACAAAATGCGCTTTCAGCTGATGCAGTTTCTATGGGAGGTCAAAAATGGATTTTCGTATTTCAACCTATGTTCCTTGGGGAATGTTGTTTCGGTTACTGATACTGATCCCGCCCCTGAGCTATGGCACGCAATCAAATTAAAACCCTGTATAGACCAAAAAAGGAAGAAAAAAAATCTAGAATACAAAACTAATGCGCTATCAGATTGGCTGATGCACTTTCTATGAGAAATCGAACGACCGACCAATTTCGACCTATCTTCTTTGGGAAAAGTGGTTCCATTTTGCATCTTTCAGGGTTATTAGTTATACACTTTTTGCTGCAAATTGTAAAGACGTATGGTACACATCCAAAAAGAATGTAAGTACCTACGACGACCTAACGGGTACGACTGAACCGGCTTCGTAAAAAAATCCATAACATCGGAATTTCCACTACTCGGAAGAATCGCATTCTGCTGCGATCTAAAACCGATTACTGTAAATGTTACGGTCTTATCCATAGTTCTGCTTTCTATCTCCTGGAAATGAGACAATGAATGCGTTTTATCGCTGAAATCGTTTGTGAAACACTCGCTGTTTCGCAATTTCTTCAGCAGATAAAATAAATATTATTGTTAACAACGTGTACTCTACTAACGAAAATCTCCACCCATGCAGCCATGAAACTGAACGACGTTTTTTCTTCAACGTTCAGAAATAAAAATATGTATATTTTGAAAAGTAAAAAATTGAACGGATAAGATTTTCATTTTGTATGGAGAATGTATTTTCATTATGTATAAAAGTTGTAGAGTAAAAGATTTTCAGTTACATGGGTGAACTGAAACAACCATCCCAGAAAGGTTGGGCTTAATACACACGTTGTATCATCATAATCATCATCATAACATCCCATGAAATGTCCACAACAGGACAGAGAGCTCCGAATTCTAGCTTTTGCTGGAAAAATTTGGAGGGGAAGCGTTCATCAGCGTTGTATACCGGTACACGTAGTTATATATTATACACGTAGGATACGGGTACATTAATACTTGAGTTATTGTATGTATTACTACTTAACTGTTGCCCGCGTCTTCATGCATATGTAATTAAGAAAAGGTAGCCCTCTCCTTTCTCATGGTTCGAACTATCTGCATACCAAATGTTATCAAAATCGGTTCAGTGGTTCAGCCGTAAAAGCGTAACAGACAGAGTTACTTTCGCACTAAACTATTAAAAAAATGTATATTAATAGTTGGGATGCACTACGTACAACTACTCAAAGCATAAGAAATCTGCATTTATTTTTTTTCCTTTAAATTTCTCTCTTTTAAATCTTACTTGTAGAATATTATTCTACGAAATATGTGACGTCCTGAGTGTTTGCAAATCTTTCGGCGTTGCACCTAGTTTATTTCAACACACACTGTAGCAACCACACCTTTCTATGAATATCTATCTTCATTATTGTACTTATGAAAAGTAAAACAGACTGTATAATTGTTACTAATGTGATGAACAAAGTATAATGCGATATTCAAAAAGTTTCCCAAAATATTCGAAAATGGTTCGAAAACTACCGAATCATTTACAAGAGTTCACGCAAAGATAGCTTATATTCGTACTGATAACAAATATTACTGCACTGAATTCATATAACACATTATACAGTACTGCACAACATGCATAAGTCCATAAATTACACAAATTGAATCTGTGTCAAAATTGAAGACTAAAATGGAGTCATTGCAACGGTTGATCGGTTACCATTGCCACTTTTCGCAAGTTTGAATAATTTTCATGTATGTTGCTGGTTTTAATAGAATTAGTGTTATAATTATTATCGCTTTTACAAGCTAAAAACTTACGTATATCAGCGACGACGGAATGCAACGCAAACAGGAGTACAGTGATCGTCAACATGTTGCACAACTAGTTTCAACACTGTGTGGTAACTGTGGACCAGCCAGGTCGCGGTACGGGCGACCACTGAGCGGGCCACCACCAGCTGCCGCCGCTGAGGACACACGTGAACGTCCATCAGCCCTCCAAAACAACACCAATTAAGCTTGGTCTCTGACTTATCCCCTCTTCAACATAATTTTACAGCGCAAAATCTTACTCATTATATTTCAAAGTTGCTGGTTTATTGGCGGTTTGTGAGTCGTTCCTTTTCGTTTGATCGAAGAGTGAGGGAGAGAGTGCTTCTTGTGTGAAGATTATCTATTTCCGGTGGTTGCGTTAAGGGAAACCCTGGGTTCCTGGATGTGCTTCCGAGGCACGTGCTCGAGGGCAGTTGCGAAGCATCCGTGATGGTTGATTATGCGTAAATGAGATCCTCTTATCTAAGTAGCTACAGCTGTGCGATGGGTTGTGCAAATGGTCTCGTGTAAACAGTTTTTCTGCAATATGTTTGTGAGGTTTACGGTCCTAGAGTCTCTACACGTTTCCTTGCGAAATTTTCGTTTGTTGATTTTATCACAACAAGCAAAATATCCTTTTTTTTTTTTTTTTTTTTTTTCAAAACTGAAACATAAAAGTGAACGTGAAAGTGGCTGGCTATAAATATCTGATTCAAAATTAAAAAATCATAAAGGATAGATAGACAACGTATCTTAAACTCGTACTAACAAGGTGTATTTTTATTTATTTAATGTGGAGTAAAAATGCACGATGCGTAAAGTAAAAGACGTCGAGATACAATCTTACAATACATGAAATAAAAAATAATAATACAAAAACTGCGCGTTTTCACCACTTGACGATTTTTTGTTTATCTAATTCAACCTAGAGCCAAACCAAAACAGTAAAATTTTTTTTTGGCGATATTTATGAAAATACATTTACACGACATTAAATTTTCTCTGATTAAAAAAGATGGCGAGAGAAGTGTTGGATGCCCCCGAAAAGCATTGGCGGGAGTAGGTACGGAACTGGAACCCATAGAGGGAGACTCGGATGGTCTATGCCCTGCTGAGAAAAAGTGTAGACTTTAAAGTAGACATTCACAAGGAGATTTGTTCGCGGACATGTTTGTCAGTCGAACAAATCTGCCGCGCTGCCGCTGCCGTCGTTACGAGTGGCGAGCCCCGAGCCCGAACCGACGGCGAGCCGGACAAATCCGTGAGTGAATATGTGCACGCGGATTTGTTGGTGAACTTTCACTGTCAATTTGAATGCAAATGCCCGAATGGATCTCGTTTTTAATTAATTCTTTTGTCTAGATCTAGACCCTTTTTGTAAGTAAAAAGCTGATTTAACGCCTCCGAGACCATGACAGACACGTGCAGGGCTCACGAAAGTTCACAAGTGGTAGAACTGCAGATTTGTACGGCTCGCAGGTCGTGTAGTGAATTGGCAACCACAGATTTATCTGTGGATTTGTTCGGCTCGGCTCGCGGCCCGTATCGTGTATGAGTGCATATCTTTTAATGTAAGGGTGACGACGGTAAGAGGAAGGCACTGTTTGTTACTCGGACTAAGAACAGGTTTGTTAAGTGTCAAATTCACAAGGCTGCGGTGTCAGTTTCAATATTATCCATCTGCCAATAATTCCTAGTCCTCTATAATAATGCGCATGAGATCCTAGGGGCCTTGCGAACGGAGCGAATGAAGCAACCAGTGCACCTGTGGTCAAGGCGATCGGCAGTAGCAAGTGGCAACGATGTGATGCATTGGCATTTAATCTCATTTTTGCTAATTTCAAATCAAGGTTTGAACCAGTTAAAATACTTCAAGTTCATTATAATTTAACCTTAGGTTACCAAACATGTTACAAGGCATCAATCAATCCACATTCATAGGCGAATTTAATTACACTGTCAAAATGCAGGGTTATTATTAAAGTATGAACGAGTTTTTAATTAGGTCGTCCTTTCCTCAGTAATGAGGACACGAATAAGAAGAAGTAGCTACCTATCAACTAGAATTCTGCAAGGGGTCAAAAAACTTTAAATATGAAACTTAAAATAACTTAAAACCTTAATACCTTAAAACTTTAAATTTATGTCACCTAATTACTTACCCTGACCAAGAATCTAATGGCCCTGCGTTTACTTCCAGCGTTAGCGCGCTTTTGCTAGGTCTGTGCTTGCAACTGATTTCTAAGGCCCAACGCCCACTGTAAGCGGCGGAGGCGAAGCGCGGGCGAGGCGAGGGCGCGCAAGGGCCCGGGCGTCCAGGGAAATTATTATTTGACCTGGAAGTAATTAAGTATGGCTGTTTTTTCTCGGATTCTTGTTAAACAACTAATCTCTCCTAAAATGTATAATTATTAAAATCATATGACCTCGGGAACATATATTTTTATTTTTTATTTATACTAAAATGCTAATGCAATCTATCGATTAGCATTGTTAATAGAACTATAATCATAGGTAGTTTACCTAAAAATTAAAATGTTTTCCCATTCGAATTGCTGAAATTTGGAGTTTCAGTAAGGTAATAATGCACTTAAAGGATAATATGTAATGGAAGTAAATTTAATGTTTAATGTTCTTAAATATTATTTTAAATACATTTTATACAAATTTAAAATGTCAACTGTAATGATAAACTTTATTTTTGAATTTTTCGGTTTGAAATGTATTTTCGTCATCTTCCCCATATTTTTTTTCTTTAATACTAATTTACATATATCTATTTAAACTTAATTTTGTCAATAATTATAAAAAAAAGTCACATTTATATTTTCTTCAAACCCACTCATATAAAAGTTTCTAAATACCCTGGAGTAACTTAGTTACCAATTAACAAAAAACATATTTGCCGTTTTATTAATATTTAGTTCACAAAATTCTTGATTTGCACTTGCAAGATAACTACCGCAACACTACACATACTCACTCATTTATATACATATACACTTAAACATACACATATCAGCCTTATAATTTATTTTCTTTTTTAGTGACAAGTTTGTAATGTAATAGACTTTGCTCAATAAAGGTTTTATTATAATAATTAATAATAAGTTCCGTCAAAAATCGTTATCTTCTATTAATTTTATCTGTTTTCGAGCAGGTCGACAGCCTCGAGCTGAATCAGTGACGTCTAAAGACCTCTTTATAAAAGTCAAAATAATGTAGCTTCATTAGAAAGAAAGCAGGTTTAGGGTTCCCAACTAACCCTTAGGCGCTCAGCAAATGAAGGGGCGGTCATACGCGGGCAGTCACGGACATTGTCGCCAGTGTGGCCGGTATTGCGAAAATTATAGTTTTTATCAGAATAAAATTCAAATATAACAAGTTTAAAAGTTGCTCTATGTTTTAAACTAAATGAAAATCAATCTGAACAACCTTTTCGAGTGATTAATTCTTTGAATTCAAGCTGTTTTTCTTTCCAAACTAAAGATTTTGGAAAATACGCGCATAGAAACGGAGCGTTTTTTTCATGTCAATGACTATAGTAATACGAAAATAATTGCAGTACCGGCCACACTGGCGGACTGTCAGAACAAAAAGTCTGTCGTCTGCTGTGCCACTGGTGTGACTTCGCCTGTCTGTCGGTCTGTCTGTCACACCTGTTTAATCAATACTTAGGGTTGCTACACACATACTTGGGCCGGCATCAATCGGCACGGCCGGCCGGGCGGTAAAACCGAATATATGTAACGTAACGGCAAAAGCCGCTCAGCTGTGCCGCACGTATACACTAGGCCGAACAACAGCGGGACGGCATTATTCGGTAAAGCCGGGCGGTATTTGATGAAATGTTCGAGAGCACCCGGCAGGCCGCTTGTCAGCTGCCGACTTATGCCGGTCGGCTTTTGGCGATCGATTTTATTTCAGATGAAAACCGAATTGTGTTGATCGGATCCCAAGCAAAGGCCGAACAAAAGACGAACGTGTAGTAGTTGCTATGGGTAGGCTTTGTCGTTCCACAAATACCGAATATGTGCGGAAGTGAATGAACTAACCGATCGTTTTGGCTTTGTTGTTCGTCAAATACCTACTGCCGAACCGACTATGCCGGCCCGAGTATGTGTGGAGCAACCCTTAGGTACTGAAGATTGAAATTCTATAAATGTGTTTGATTGTTAGTTTTCATGTCTAGCGAATGATTTGACTTTTAACACGGAGCGTGCGAAGACCTATCAGTAAGTAGCTACTTCTTCTTAGTCGTGTTCTCATTATTGAGGGAAGGACGACCAAGTTCTTCAGGGTAAATTTAAAAAAAGTTAAGTCTTAAAAGTGATTTATCCCCGCGCCCCGGTGATATTCAAGAATAGGGTTCCAGAGCTATGTGAGAAATCTGGAATGAGCGATACGTGTCTCTTCTGCCGCTCCAAATCTTACGCCGACCAGCAGCTTCAGCACCACACCCTAGATTAAAAATATATCCAACGTTAAATGTAATTTTGTAAACTTTGCTGCATAAAAAAATACATTTGGCCTTAGATTAGTTTTATCTCGTTGCCCAGAAGTTGAAAATGTTTCGTGCGTTGTTAGAAAAGTGGTAGAACAAAAGTTGTTGCTTTTGACCTCTGTAATAACGTGGGCATACCGAAATCGAGCGCGAATTTGAAATTTGAAATTGGAAGGTCGTGGAGGCCTGCATATTCAGTACAGAAGACCCTCAGAAGGACCTTGAGAATCTTGCGGGCGGGTGCATGCGGTGGTGCGGGGTAGATTGCAAGGGGGGCGAAGAGTGTTTGTTCTGTATGATAGTCATAACATCCCATGAAAACGTCCACTACAGGACAGGGAACTCCTTCCAGAATTCTAGCTTTTGCTGGACAAATGTGGAGGGGAAGTACCATAGTCACCTCGCTTGTTAGCGTTACGGCTGGCACCTTGGACCGCGGTTGTAGGTGACCGCAGTAAGTAAGATGTAAGATATACCTACGAGTAAAGGAGGATGCTGCTGCCCATACTCCAGTTAACCCTTAGTACCCTGTATGATAGTACTATTACTTTATTCTGTGCCTAAACACTAGTCGTGTTGTAAGAACGCCACTGCGCAGGCGATTAGAAGCATCCAGGATGCACAGGCAAGGAAACTGGTGAATACTTACCCACCAGCATCACATAAGTAGTACAATCAATTATCCGCAATCAAGGCAAAAAAATTACATCAAAGTTTTAATACACTCAACCGCAAACATTGTACATACAGGGTGTAGAAAAGTACGGTGATCCTTCTAAGGAGTGATTCTACATCAACAATAGATTGTATAAAAATATTTAAAAAAAGACTTAGATAAATAGTTTAAGAAGAAGTGATGCACCTATGGCCTATGTCCAGATTGTCCAGCACTGGACGTCTTTCGGCTGATATGATGATGATGCACCTGGAGGGTTATAAATAACCTGCATGATCAGCTGGTGATACAGACAAAGATGTTTTCACTTCTCATGCTCGTAAAGTTGTAACTTATGCTGGGTATAGACAGCCTAAAATTGTATTTTATGCATTAGGGCAAAAAAGTAATCGCGGTGGTGGTGTACGTCCTGCGCGCGGTCCTGCAGCACCCTCCCATGCGTCAACATATTCTTCACTAAAGCAGAGCAACCCATTCTTCAGTTACATTTAGAGAGCACTTTTACGTTTTATTTCCTCGCAATCAAAGTGAAAAGCAGAGTTTATTACTCGACCATAAAACACTTTTTATCCGCGACTTTATTATTCGCACTCCCCTACGGGCCGTGCGAATACGTACCTAAGCCTTGTATAAAAAGTCATGTTTTATGCACTTATTGTAAAATCTACTATTTTGTTATAATACGAGTATCCAGTCACAAGCTCTACCACTACCTATCCAATTTAATAAATTACTGTAATTCAAAGAAAAATGTACTGTAATTCATAGAGTTAACGTACACTCAATAGCACATTAGTAGAAACACTTTTGGACTTTATGGCATGGGAATAAAGTTGAAAAAGTTACTACCGACAAGCGGTTGACCGTACCTAAGCGGGTAAATGGAAACGCTAACACTACGGTTTGTTTCTTGAATACAACGCACACATTACATTTACTGAATATAGTCGGTTTATTTCTATATGCGTGCATTCGTCGAATACAGTTTTAAACCAGACTAGAGCGCGCTTATGTCAATGTCACTGAGAAAATTTTGAATTTTGATTTTGTTTTGCGTTTTAAGAAATTATTGAGAGATAATGATTATTCGATAAGATAATTAAATCTAAAAACCCCAAAAAAAGTTGAAAAAAATCTCTCGAAAACGAGATTGATGACAAATGTCTTATGAATTTGACGTTTCGCACACGCTGCACTACCTCATTTTCGTATGCAATGATAGCGCGCTAAAGTAACGTCACCGATGACGTCACGTCGCTTAAACGAGTGAATACGAGCAAGTTTTGAACCAACTATTAGCTCGCTAAAACCGCACACAACGCTCGTATGTAGGTTTTAAACCGTAGTGTAAAGCATAACCGAATAATGAGTTCTTGTTAATAAGATTTACAAAGATATTCCAGTGTTCAGAGAAAAAACTGCAAACTTTATATGGGAAATTAATGAGAAAACTGTCAAGCATCATGCTTTTTTTAGGGATCCGTAGTCAAAAAGGAACCCATATAGATTCGTCATGTCTTTTGTCTGTCTGTCCACGGCTTAGCTCAGAGACCCTTAGTACTATTATTATGTAGCCTCTACCCTTAGTACTATTAAGGTAAAATTTAGTTTATACCTTTAGTTTCATCCACGCCGACAAAGTGGTAAAATAAAATCTCGAAAAATATTTTTTTAGGGTACCTCCAAAGTAGGGGTGATAATGTTTTTTCTTGTCTGCCCCATAGTGAGGGATATCATTGGATAGGACTCATAAAATTAATGTGAGTCTGCAATAGTCATTTTTCGATTTAGGGATCCGTTTGCGAAATGTTAAGCTCGGAAGCGCAATTTTTTGTTGGAATCGAGTGACCATAAAATGATGGCTTAGTAATATGTCTTGTCAGACATATCATTTTACTCGTATAGTCGCACTATGATTACTTGAGTGTTTTATTTGAAATTAGAGAGAGATATATAGCATTGAGGCTTACCTTGACCACGCCATTTAACGAATATGCATATACGACGTGTTATTCTAAATACGCAAATCCTCTTAATTCCACCCATGAAGGTAACTGAACAACTTTTGTTCTACAACTTTTGGAAATTTAAATAAAAATAAAATCCAATCTTATAAAATGAGAATCTGATCCGGACAATTTTTTTTTAAGTTAAATTTCCAATAATTGTAGAACAAAAGTTGTTCAGTTGTATGGGTAGAACTACTCCCTGAGAGGTTTTGCATATTTGGAATTACACGTTAAGGTAAAAATACTGTCTTACTTATGGACGCACAGTCACGCAGAAGTGTATTAAGTGCGCGCGAGTCCGACATGCACTTGACAAAATTTTATATTTTTTTGTTATTCTATAGCTTATGTACTATAAACATACCTACAAATTTTCACGCTTGTAAGTGTTCCCGTTTTCACGATAGAACTAAAACAAAAATTGAGCAAAAATCGCCTGAAAAACATGTTTTAGCAGGGAAGCCCTCATAATTTGTTCTTTATTATTATTTTTTGTTAGTGCGGCAACAGAAATACATAATCTGTGAAAATTTCAACATACAGACAGACATCGAAGGCAAATAAATAGGGTCCCATTTTTCACACTTTGGGTACGAATTCCTAAAATCTGACCCGGAAGTTTTTAATACTTAACTATAAACACTTTATTTAGACTAGCGTGACAAAATTCTTGAAAGCTTTTATCAACGCAATCATTCCCAGTATTTCGGCTTTGTAGGCAATTGTGATTTGTACCAGTACCTACAAGTACCTAATATCATGATAGATAACAAACCAACAAAATGTCTATGTAAGCTTTTTTTTCACACTTTGCTGTTCAGTTTGCTAAGAAACATTGTAACTCATGAGCTAACAATTAAATATTGACAAAACAGCAAAATATTGACTCTATAAATAATATAAGCACTTAGTTAAAGAACTTAAAGAACACACATCCGCGAAATAAGTCGTTTCCCCCGAGGCCCGTTCGCCCAATTAATCGGGGGAATCGCTAGGTACATTTTGATTTTATGAAAGTACTTAAATTGGCTTGGCGGCGTGGATTTCTTTACAAAATAACATCAGAAAAAATCTTAAAATATGGAATGTAAATAGGAAGGAAGAATATTATGTACAGTCCGACTACTACTGGATCTTTATTATTAAAACTCGATTTTGTGTTCTCCATTCAATAAAGATGTTCATCTCCGTTCAATAAAGATGTTTGTAGATATTAATTAACTTGATTGTTGTAATAGTGTTTCTATTTTTGCAATATTCTTAATTATTGATAGCTCAAACCGTGTGTAGAGATGATTTTAAGAAGATCATTCGTACCGTACCAATATTCTACAGGTTGATTTGTATGATGTTATCAAATGTTTTTCTTTTATAAAAAACATTGGGATAACTTGACCTATATTTTTACTAAGTTACTATTTTACCTACCTACTATCTATATATTTTATCTACCTAGTTTTAGTATTTATTTTAGTATTTTGTACCGCAAAAAAGTTGATTGTGATAATATTATTACAATCAACTTTATTATTACCAAACTGCTTTAATATTACTATACCGAACAGCACGTCGTCAGTAGAAACACCTCGGACTTTATGGCACGGTAATAAAGTTGGTAATGTTACTTAACGAATAAACTTGACTGGTTTCCTTATTATTAATTTTATTATGAACTTATTGTTTTATTTCAAATAAGACCATCGTTTAAAAATATTGAAAATACCTACGGACGAAACACCCCATTAAAACTCCAAGTTTATTTTATTGTCATTCGGCTTACTCTTGACCTCGATCTAGTCTTGAGGACGACGATTGAACGAACTTGCACAGAAGAAGCCTATTCACTCGCGACTTGTATAGATTCGGGTTATATGAACTCGAGAACACAGTTTTTTAAAAGACGTAACTTTCCCCGATCGAGGGAAAGGTTCCCGGCAAAACGACTTCTAACTCAATCAGCTGTAGATTTCGAATAATCCTATCCTACTAATATTATAACGTGAAAGTTTGTAAGTATGGATGGATGGACGAATGGATGGATGGATGTTTGTTACTCTTTCACGTAAAAACCACTAAATGGATTTTAATGAAACTTGGCACACATATAGTTTAGGTCCTGGAATAGCACATAGGTTACTTTTTACCGCGGGAAAACACTTCATTCCCACGGGAAAACACTTAATGCGGGTGAAACCGCAGGCGGAAAGCTAGTTCTTTATAAGTGGGTGTATTTGAAGTAGGGAAGTATGTCAAGATCGTAGCAGGTGGAGAACTGTGGTCTCTTCTCTGCCTACCCCGACGGGAACAAGGCGTAATGTTATGTATGTATGTATCTATTTGAATGCAAAAAACCAGTATTCCAAATGTCATATGCGTACCTAGCCTTGGGAGTTACGGCTTAGCGTTCAGTCATTAAGCATAATATATTCGATATAACTAGACTTTGGTCAAATATTTATATACTAGCTATTTAAAAGTCAATTACGGTTGTAAGTTGTAACCAACGACTGTGTATACGCTAACATAGTTATTACTCGAGTCTCAATTAAGATCCTGACCTTCATAGACGGCGAATGTATTTGTTGGCAATACATATACTTAGGTACACTAGGCAACAATTCTGAGTATACTTACAATTTCTTTTTTCGGAAATATATCATGCACATATTATAATAATAAATAACAAATATTTTTATTCCAAATTTCTCATTATTACACACATGAAAAATTGCAAAATATGGGTTTCCTACTTTACTTCGAAACATCTTTGATCGAAATACTATTCATCGAACACTATTCACCGATATACAGGGTGTAAGTAAAAGTACCGATTTCCTTTTAACCACGTGTTGTGTTAGAAGAATAAAGTACATAAAACATACTGATAATAAAAAAATAACATAAAAATAAAATGCTTCATAAGAAAAAAAAAGTTCAAGTTGCCTACCCTATGCTAAGAATCGCAACGCGCACCCGCCCCGCCATTCATAACGAACACCATTCACAAGCGTGCAACAGAGATCACTTTGTTGTCCGTCTATCTGTCTGTCTGTCTGTCAAGACCCTTTATCTCACGAACGGGTAAAGGTATCAGGTTGAAATTGATTCCATATATCAATGTCTATGAACCACACAAGATCTGAAAATTTAATTTTTTTACAACGACGCAATCAAAAGATATGGCATTTTAGGTCCTCATCTCCATACATTTATGCAAAAATGCAAAACCTACAGGGTACTTCCCGTTGACCTAAAATTATGAAATTTGGCAAGAAGCTAGGTTTCACAGTAAAAATAAAGGAAAAAGTCTGAAATCATTAAATATTACAACTTTTCTCACAACTAATGATAACCAATTAAGGTGAGCTCCCGTTTCAAGAACATTCATATAAGAGAGGGGTCAAGTTGAATGGTCGCGAGGCGATTTTTGTTTTAGTTCTATTTTAAAAACGGGAACACATACAAACTTGAATGTTGGTACGTTTATAGTGCATAAGCTATAAAATAAAAACAAAATAATAAAATTTGGTCAAGCGCGTGTCGGACTCAAAAAATCTAGCACATTAACTTACTGAAATTTCAACTAATACAATTATGATTATGTGGTGGTACGGAACCCTCAGTGCGCGAGTCTGACTCGCACTTGGCCGGTTTTTTAATTTTTAAACATGGTTATTGTTCTTTATTCTACTTATAGAACATGTGTTTAAAAGGAAATCGGTACTTAGCTTACACCCTGTATAAAAAATAATCACAAATTAAACTAAAATACCTATAGATCATCCGCGTTCAATATGTCATTATCATTAATGCAAATGCAGGCTAAAGGTGTATTCACAATGGAGTTAAAATGCAAAAAAAAAATATTGCGTTTTTAGGTAACACACACTTCTTTGGAAGGTTTCCCTTCAGTTACTCATTGTGCATTTGACTTAATTATTTCCAGCGACCTGATTGGTTACAGGGCTTGTCTACCAGCGGCGGAAAGCGATGACTCACTGCATTCTTAAGATGGACGAACTATACAGTGAAACACATCATAATAAAATGTCATATCATATCATACTCCGGGTGGGATTTTCGTCATATAGCTCGTGTAGCTGACGCCATGCCGCATGCGTCGCGGACGGCACAAACCACGCTGTTGCGGGATAAAATATAAATCTGGATAAACGTTTGCCCAATGGCCTTGATTGCCAATAGGTACGATTATCATTATAGCTGTTTGCCGACGGTACATACACATTTAAAATTGACCGGCAAACTTCATTTTAACTTTTTTTATTATACAAAGAGAGGGTTTCGAGGTGGTTAAGGAGATTTTCAGGGAGGTTCTGAATTTCTCTTATTTTAGTACCTTAACCGATGAGAAAGTATGAAAGGGTAACAGAAGAAGATGCAGGAGAGAGGATTTGATCATTGAAATAGTTATTAAAAAGAAAACATTTTGAAAAGGTAGAGAGTACAAGTACGTCCGCTCAGCAAGCCGCTTGTATGCAGACTAGTGCCGAAATTACCCAATTAGCGTCCACACTACCCAATCTGATTGACAACCTATCAAATCGGCCGATCTCGACTCCCAATTTCCTCGAATTGCCCAATTTGACCCAATCGCGATCCACACTACACAATCTTGATTGTCAATCTAGTCAGATTGGTCGCAAAATTTCCGTGTGTAGACGAGGATAGGCAAAAGTAATAGCGCGTTACGGGAAAGAGACCTGATGTTTTTGTAATTCTGTTTTTTTTTTACTCGTATTTTTTTCTTTATTCGGTGGGCTATCAAACCGAAAAATTGGTTGGTATCGTATCATTTCTTTGTATTCAATCTAATTAAATTTTGGTCCAACTATCTGCCGAGTAGATTATAGTAGTTTATGCAACGGTGCATAATGAGGGGTATAAAATTCGAGCGTCGTCGGTTTATGGGACGCAGGCGAGCGTAGCTAGCCAAGTTCCATAATAGAAGACACGAGTGTTTTATACCTAATTATGTGGAGTTGCATACACAACTTTATCTACTCTCATATCGTGAATCCTAAAATAATGTGTTCAAAAACAAGCCTTAATGTTTTTCTCTTTTTCCGGTGATAACTGCTAAGCGAAGTTCCTATAGCTGCTTTAAAAACACTCGAAGGCAAATCTTAAACGATTTTATCACTTATTTCATTACAAAACTAATAAAAATATGTAAATACAACTTTTGTTTGCTGAGTTTTCCATTATTGCAATGAAACCTCCTTGCAGCCACAGACTACAAACACATCAAGCTGTCAATGGCGCGCAATAATTGAAAAATTGTTTAATAGGTCTCCCGCGATGACTGTTAGTAAATTCAATACTTCATAATACACTCCCACAGATAAAAAAATGCTGCTAAGAGTTTTTCAGAGCACAGATTGACATTATGAAGATGTTTACCTACAATTTTTTAACGCATTATTGAGGATTAACGATATGAGAGTAGATAAAACAAATTTATAATCGCCTGCGAATACAATTAAGTTGACACTTGTCTATGTTTCAGCATCATTGGGCAGTTACGTGCGTTGCTGAATGTACCTATCAATTGTTATTTATTACTCACAAACATCTAATTGAGCAGAACAGAAAACTGCATATCATAATATCACAACACTAAAAATTAAACCAAGGTTTATTAACAAAATGAGTTTATTGTTGAAAAATGTAAACATTACTTTGGCTTAAGCTCCGTGTAATCATACTGCATATTTTTTTTTTTAACAAAAATTAGACATAAAGAAAATGTTGAAACTTGAAACAGCGTTTGATAATTCCATAAATATTTACAGTTACAAAATCTTAAGCTTACAAATAAATCGCGATTCCATAAATATCACTTAAAACGAGGCACCAGAAGATCACATATCACTTTTGACTTTATGGTTGTATGTAGGAACTTTACTTGGGAAGCACGTCGTCGAGGGGGACGCCATCTATGATCTTGCCGCCCGCGTCCAGCAGGACTCTAGAGACAGCCCTCTCGAGGTAAGGCTTGGTTGCTTTTAAGAACTCTTGTCGGTTTTCATTAATAGCTTGGTTTGCGGCCTCACCTGGAAAAGAAAAAGAAAGTTTATAAAACTTAATTTCTACTTACTGACAAACAAGGCAAAGCCTGAATGTCTGAATAGGTGATTCTAGAAGTATTGAATTTTCCCAGTAGATTATTATAAATGTAGGTAAACATAAAAAAGGAATTTTGACAATGCATGCAAATATCTCCTTTTAGGGTGGTTTTCCACCAGTGCTGTGCGAGTTAGCTAAGCTGTGAGCTGTAAAATTTAATATAGATTTCTCCATTTTACAGCGCAGTACCTGGTCGACCGAGCTTTGCTTTATAATAGCCGCCTCAACATTAAAATATCATCGGGTGAGCAAGCTGTGCTACTCGCCAACAGATAGCGCTGTAGGTTTCTGTCTTTTAAAAAATGACTAAAAACACGGGGAAAATGAAGTTTCCCAGACATGAGACCTAGCCAGATAAATTTTTCACCCCCAAAAACCTCTGTATAGTAAATTTTATCGAAATCGTTAGAGCCGTTTTTGAGAAACCGATTACAAATATATATACAAATATTGCTCATTTAATAGTATAGGATTTGACAAGTTAGGAAAATGGAGCTATCTTAATAGTAAGGGTAATGAAGGACAAATTTCTATATGATTTGCTTATGTCTGCCTCTTTGACTGATGATAAGGAGCATCCTCTAAAAGATACAAATAATATTGGCGGACATCCACACCCCTGCGTTTTTGAGGAATTAAGTTTTAACTATTTTGAAATTTGACAATGAAACGTACACCTGGCAGACTATGACTATCTGATTAAATACAATGTATAAAACCCCTGAAAAATGATCTACCACCATAATAGCTATTCGTCGCTTTAAAAATGCAAAAATTCACTACTTCATCCCGTGAAAATGCAGAGCCCTGCATTCTGCCTCTTCGATTTTCTACATCTTCAGAAGTCTTTTAAACAGGAACCACAAAGGCAGACAAAAAAAACATTATTTAGTATCTTTATTTCATTTCTTTTTGCTTTTACTCAAAAACGCAGCGACGCACAGAAAAACTTGTAAGGACCAAATCGATTCGTATTGAGCTGATCTATCATCCCTATTAATATGAATCATGAGCAAATCATGTACCCAAATTTCGGCCAGCACCCTAACGATAATGTTTGGAATTTTTCCAGCACACAGCTTAGCACTGCACTGGTGGAAAACCACCCTAAAAGGGGATCTATAAGGTGTCAACAGAGCAGAGGAGGCCCCTGGGATATCGCTAATAAAAAACTTTCCACAGACCATTTTGGATAAGTACTCGTACAATAAGAATTTGTATTAGCGACGCAATACATTTACTACGAAAACGGTGCCTTTACACTGTAACTTATTGTCTTAGACTGCTGCAAAATTTGGACGCAAGTTCTTTCTTCAAGTAATTATTGGGAATAATATAAGCTGTCTAAAAATTTCACAAGACGGACAGCGAAGCACTTTCGCTATTAATAAAAACAATTTCTACATTTAAAAAATATTAGTGAAAAGAAAATTTGAATGATAACGGATAATAACATAATGCATATTCGTCATCATCCTTCATAAAAATTCCACTCTTCATCATCATATCGAATGGGTTACAAGGTCGATGACCGATCTCAAAAACCCTGGTGTCAGAGAATTTGAGCCGCCAAAGGCCTCTGACATTGCTCATTAACGACTACACCCGTAGATAGCAGTCGGGACCAACGCTTAACGTGCTTTCCGAATTACGAAATCATCTAACTTTTCGAACAATCAGGTGTTTCGTCTTGCAATGTCCTTACCAAAATAGGAAGGTCGCATATGAAGGGATTTTGGTTTGACAGTTTCCCCACCGGGAATCGAATCCAGGCCCTCCGGATCGAGAGCCGACCTCTCTAATCACTGGACCACTAAGGCTGTTATTTCATTCATTTCACTGTTGAGATACGAAATATTTATTGCAAACTTGTAAAACATAAACTGTATTTAAAGTACATAGAAGGCAAGGAGGAAAATACAACTAAATAAACTCAATTTACAAATGACTTGTATAAAGATCAACGCTATAAACAGCGATCTGTCCTCGACCCTTAACACATAGAAAACTTGTTCAGCTCCGCTATTTCATAGTAATCACTCTACTTTGTACGCAATAACTAACCTTTACAAACTAATGAAATCTTCATCATCGTCATAACATCCCGTAAAAATCCACTACTAAACAGAGAACTCTCCCCAGTATTTCACAGCAAATGGCGTTGGGTATTTTAGGGGAAAGTACCATAGACACCACGGTTGTTTGCGTTGCGGCTGGCACAATGGACCATGAACGCTGCTCCCTTAGACGCCTTTTACTGGATATTTTCAAAAACCTAAACAACTATGATCCAAAAATTTAACTTAGAAATATTTGAGGTTTGAGCCGAGTGGTGGTTGCTTAAGTTGAGAAACACTGGTCAGAACCTGGATGACAATTGGCATAAAATCTCGAGTGTAATACTTGCTTCGGAATGCACGATAAGCAACTGGCCAAGCTACTATCACTAAGTAGTTGTAATAGTTAAGCTAAGTCAGGCACCGCTCGGCCACTTGAAAACTCTGACAGCCAGTTTAGCCATTGACAAAGCCTAATTTAGAATTAGTGTGCTTTGGTTTGCTCTCTTTTCTGATCTGGGTTGCAGCGATCAAAAGAAAACAGCTCTCTGTTTAGACCAGTGCTACGAGTATCCTTTGGTTATCCAACTGACTTCTTTGAAACAAATAAAGCTTGGACGGCGGAAGTGAGGTTAGTGCGTAACCGAATTTTAGACAGCACACTGAGCCAGCACAATTCTGTATCATATGACAATTGCCTTGAACTCGCGACGAAGATTACTTTAAACCCTATAAACACTAACCTAGAGCCTTGTCTCCATTGAAGAGCCCTTCAAGTCGGATGCGGTAGTCTTTGATAGAGATGTCAGTATCCAGCTTCTTGAACTTGAGGTACTCCTTGCCATCTCGAGTCTCTACTTCAGAATGCAATACCAGCTCTGCGTCACATTTCACTGAAAAAATAAATTTTATCATTGAGTTCTGTCGAATGTGCAGCAATGAATGCTTTCTTCAAATTGCTTTACTGTTCTTTGCTTGTCTTCCTTATATTTTTGTACTTTAGGAATAGGTAGGTATACCAAATTGAACCATCATACAATTTCATAAGTAAGAGAAGAAAAATAGATGGTGTAGTTCTGACACCTCCAGGAGTCAAACCGGATCGGGTGATGTCTGCATGACAACAGCAATCTACTCAGTGTGCTTCAATATGTTGAAAATGACAGTGTAGATTATTAACCCTCAGGCTGGTTTTCTACCAGAGCTATACGAGATAGCCCTGAGCTGCTAAATTTCTAGCCAATAGGATTGCTCCACGTACCTAGCCTAGAGCTGCGCTCGAAAATGGTTGGATGGCGCTATCCAATTGGTTGGAATTTTGCCAGCTAACAGGTTATCTATCTAGCACAGCGGCTGAATTTCCACCAGTGCTGTGCGAGGGAGCTAAGCTGTGAGCTGGGAAATTCCGGCCAATGGGATGCTCCATTTGACAGCGCATTTGACAAGCTAGGAAAATGGCATAATTCTATTGGTTGGAATTTTCTCAGTTCACAGCTTAGCTGCCTGACACAGCACAAGTAGAAATTTACCCTATAGCTCTAATCTAATCGAGTACAAATGGTTTTTTAATGTTACAAGGTTCCATATTATAAGCATGTTTTTAACATGGAACCCATTTTTAATTTGAAATTTATGATTATGACACCCTAGTCTAAAAAGAAAGTGGTCTCACCAGCATCGGCGACCATGTTGCCTTGTCCCTTGAGCGGCACAATCAGGATGTTTGTGTTGATCTTGTAGAGTCCCTCCAGGTGCAGTTTGGGGAACCGGACCTTCGCTCTTATTGTGAACGTGTCCAGATCCACGCTGGAAGGAAAATATATATTTATTTTATTTTATTTGGTAGACACAAGACCCAATAGCGCCCACTAGGCGCCCACAGTAAGGTTAAGGTTTTTACCACCAGCAGTTGAGAAAACAGGACAAGTTATCGCTTTAAGTTCACAAAATTAATTAAAATAAAATTCTACATAAAAACACAAGTATGTAAATAAAAAAACAAATATATGTAGGCAAACAATAAATAGGTAGAGAGCGCCATCTACTTGCATGGAGTGGAAGTTTCATATTGTAAGATAATCTACAGGGTAATTTAGTAGAGCTTCTAACTTGTTACGACACAACGCAAACGCTTGCGCAAATTAACTAGATTCACAATAAACCGTGATCTAGCTACTTCATCGTGCTAACAGATGTCGCTGGAACTAAGAATCTCTATATAGATCCACTGTTTCGATCTAACACCGTAACACGTTAGATCGTGGTTTGACCATCACATTGCTGGTTCGGACAAGAACACGCGATATTTTTTTCTAGTAGCACTGGATCGAAACATTGAATTTTTTACTGTTAAAATTTTTGTAGTTAATCGAAACGGGCAAAGAGAGTCATCATAATCCCCATAAAACGTCCACTACAAGACAGGGATTTTGCTGAAACAATGTGGAGGGGAAGTACCACAGTCACCATGCTTGGCACCATGGACCGCAGAGTGATAAGATGATACGATACACAGAAGGATGCTGCTGCCCATCCTCTGGTTCATTACCCCTTAGTCACTTCTTAAGACACCAACGGATAGGGATGGGTTGGTACTATTTTATGGCGGCACCACAAGGGGAAGAGAGTGAGTGCTGTCATTTGTATTCAAACCCACCTGACGCTTTTTATGATGAAGTCTCCTGCTCCATTAACCTTCACGTTCTTGGCGGAAGCTCTCAGTGCTGCTAGTTCTCCGTCCGTTCGGATCTGAAATTTTGATTGACATAGTTAAATATTTAGTATACTATTATAAAACCTGGATAGTTTAGATTTATGACCTGCCATGATAGATGAACACCAATACTATCCATTTTTATTTTCATTCAGCACTGGATTATTTATAAAAAAAAATTACGTAGTAATTTTTTGAAGAGAGATAAACCCAATTTTATTTTTATTTGCTTGAGGACACATTTTATGTTGCGAATTTTTATCGACTTGGGAATAACCATCCTACAAAAATTTTATTAAAATATTTTCTATTAAGATTGTTGTGATGTAAAAAAACATGCCTATTCACACGAGATATAAATTAACTAAAAAACAGTCAAAACAGTCGCCAGTAGAGAATTCCACTCCGTAGTTTTAAATATGAAGATGTTGCAAGGGCTGCGTCTCAATATGTGGAATATCAACTGAGATTTTTCGAGCTGACTCTAATTACCTCAGGGATAAAGAAGGGCTCGATACTGGGCACGTCCAGCTCTGGGATGCCTTCCTTCAACTTCGGCCGGAGCGCTTCTATCGCGTTCTTCGCGCATTGGTCTATCGTGCTCTGGTCACGCTTGCACAGTGTTATGTAGCTTGCTGTAAACAAACATACGTCCCTTTTGAGCAAATTATTATCTCTCCCAATCTTCCACTTAACCCGTTCTTAGACCAACTCTTTCCTTCCTCACGCGAGTGTCAAGCACATCATTGCGTCTTTTTGACGGCCGACCACAATGATGCTGTTTATTTATTTAGATGCTAAGAAATTCATCTTTTTAGGGTTCCGATACCAAAATGGTAAAAAAGAGGAACCCTTATGGTGCAACTTTGTCTGCCTGTCCGTCTGTCTGTCTGTCACACCTCTATATCTCAGAATCTATCTATCGACTTAGAATATAGTTGCCCAACTTAATTTCACATAAAATAATTTAAAAAAATATATGATTATTAATGTAAAGGGGGCCAAAATAGGGGGGGCCAAATTTCTAATTGTCGCTACTATGTCGATTGTGGTAACATATGAAAGGGTTTTACTTGAACATTCTAAAATATATTTTTGTATTTTTTTATGTCTCTTAGTTTTCAAGTTATGATGAAAAATGTCAAAAAAATACCATTCCCCCCCCCCCTTATCTCCGAAGTTTGAGAAATAAAAAATCTGATTTAATTACAGTTGACAGAAGTTTATGTAAATATTACAGAAAAAATAAAACTATCTTTCTCAGTTGCACAGTTTTTTAGAAATCTGCAAATAACCTTTACAAACAAATTTAGTTTTGCGGTCCTAAAAATGGACTTTATTGCTTCCAAAAAAAACAAAAAGTATATCGGAACCCTCGGCGCGCGAGTCCTACTCGCACTTGACCGGTTTTTTTCTTTATGTAAAAGAACGCTTAGTAAGAGGACATGTCTCAATTCAACATTATCATCTTATTAAAAGTCCACTGCTAAGAGGGAGAATTTCTCAGAATTTTTCATAAAATTATTCCTATGCTTGTATACACCACGCATATTAGCGTTGCAGCTGGCACAGTCTGTCATGCAGCAGTGTAGTATAGTAGAATCCTTTGGTTTAAAATCTCTGAGTCACCTTTTGAGATATTCACACAAAAAAGGCTGGATCTATTCTTAGCCTAGGAATATTTTTCCTTTACGTTAAAAACTACTGCTATTTATGACGGATTATAAAAAGAAAGAAATAAATATGTGTTACAGCGTGTTTGAAAAATCATCCCCAAGAGAGGGAGATCCCTCCCGAGGGAGAGGGAGAGGAGCAGGGGGAGGGGGAAGGGGAGGGGGAAGGGGAGGGGGAAGGGGAGGGGGAAGGGGAGGGGGAAGGGGAGGGGGAGGAGGAGCATTGTCTGAATTCCACCCGGGCGAAGCCGCGGGCACAGCTAGTTTATCATAAAATTATTCATATGCTTGTACGAGTATACACCACACATATTGGCGTTGCAGCTGGCACAGTGGACTGTCATGCAGCAGTGTAGTATAGTAGTATCCTTTGGTTTAAAATCTCTGAGTCACCTTTTGAGATGTCCACACAAAGAGATAGGCTGGATCTATTCTTAGCCTAGGAATATTTTTCCTTTACGTTAAAAACTACCGCTATTTATGATGACCAAGACCAAGAGAATAAGGAAAAGTTTGATACACAAATATAAACGATTAAAGTGAGAATTTATACCAGTTTTACTAGTTCATCCATACAAATGACGTAGGTAGTAAAAAACCACAAAAACTAGTTTCAAGATACAAAAATAACGACCAAAGTCTAAGTGTTATAACATAAACAATAAAAAAGTTCACCAAAATGGATTAAAATAAAATCATAATTTTATTACACTTTAATCGTTATTTTTGTATCTTGAAACTAGTTTTTGTGGTTTTTAATTTGTTTCGTATCTCTACCAGAAAAACATTACAAAAATATAACCTTTCTGATTTTTTTTTAATTTTAAATTAAATGTAGAACTTTGTAAGCGAGTTAGGCAAAAAATAATTCTAGTTCAAAATATTTTGCCACCATTTTGTTAAAATCCTGTACAAAGCATGTAACAACAACTTTTACACTGACTCTGTAGGATATATGAATGGTCAAGCAAAAACCTTTTCTCGACATACAGGATATTTGGCAAAAAGTAGATTTTTTTATCAGTAACTAACTATGTATCTTGGCAAAGATTGTTTCGTTTAGCGGGCAGATTAATATACTTGAGTATCTTATACATATTTTATCATTCGTTGTATTCCTACATGTCTAGTCTAGGTAAAAAATAAGTGAGTATTATAGGCTATCTAACTTTATAGAATCTAAAGGTCAACCCTGATTCAACTCTCAGCTAGTCACGACGGAAGATGGTTTTGATCATTTGCATAAACGTATTATTCAATAATACACTGCTCATAGGAAGTGTGTAATCTTTTCGTCGTAGGTACTACATATCAACCCGTCTTGTAATTTAATAGCGATGATCATTCATTACACTTACGCACAGACATTAAAGATCTACTGATTGAGATTTTCATAATTGAAAAAGCCTAGTTAAACACAAACGTTAATTATATTATAAGAAAATTAAAAATTAACCTATGATCTTACATTTTTTTGTGATATTTTATCACCCAGCGATAGACAAGATTTGATCCCCTGTCCATAAATTTCCACTGTAGATTTTTTTTGCCTTTCGATTTCAAAGCGGGGCGTTTAAAAATATTAACAAACTGTTCTTAACAATTTATGGGACGTAACCGTTACTTATATATGGAAATATTCACGTTTTGTTAAAGCAACTTTTTCTTTCTAATAAAAATGTTACGAAGGAAAACTTATAGGTTCGATTTGACCTTCAAGATTAGTATACCCAAAATGATCCATACAAAAGACATCAACGCGATGAACTTAAAAAAAAAAAAAATAGTTTTTGGATTTGTACCAGTTTTTTAAAAGGTTTTGCAGTTTAAATCGAACAAAAGGAATTAATTTGGATTAATGAAAGATGTTCCCACTACCCCCGCCTTCATACCGCGCTGCCCCCAGTTACCAAGCAGTGCTGCCCCCAGTTACGTGCAGTCGACATTGTTAACTGTCAAATATGGTAGGATGATAAGATTATGGGTCCTAGCAAAGATATAAAATAGAAAAACAGTGGATAAACGAAAAATAACGTGTGCTTTCTCGAAGCTATTGACACAGAGAGAACGACATTATGTCATTAGAAATACAATAAGCTCATATGAAACATGCAGCCAGTATCAAGAGAGCGTTCCACCTACACTAACTTATTAAACTTTGTATTTTCTTCTTAAATATTGATAAACTACCTTAATCATGATCACACGACTCATATAAGTACAAAACATAATAGGAAGGTACAGTTCTACTTAGAGACGGTAATACCTATGAATCATTCCACTGAGTCATATTGAAACAATCATTTTAGACCTGGGAGTATATGAAAAAATTAAAACCTAAGATAAAGTAAAGGCAACAGCAACTCAGTAACTTTTGCCTTTTGGCTTTCCCACAACTACAGAAAATAGCTCTCTTCCTTTACAACAATACTGGTCAATTGAACTACTCTACAGTGTGAATTTTTATTGGTTTTCCTCTCAAAACCCAGTGATTCTACTCAAGATAAAAAGGAACTTTCCAGAAGATTTTTTTTGATAAGTACATGAAAAAATATTTCGCCTTCCCGTACAAAAATTAATCAATCACGTGACCACTTTACCACTTTGTCGAAAAATTTATATGGAGTAAAAAATTGTTTTCTTCAGGAAAGTTCGAAGAATAAGGCTGCGTTTCCACTTACCCACCGAAAATTCACGCTGTATATTAAATGTCAGATAGAACACAGGAACGAACATATTCGTATAGTTATAATATCATAGATATCATATCTTTTACGATTATTTCAACACAAAATTAATTAAAATTTAAAACTGTACACAAAATTTGAAATGGTATGTTTTCAGAAATTATGCAGGTCCCTTGTTTAGATGGGAATCCCCTTCTACCATCGGGAATCCAGACGCACCGCATGATATCACCCATATTTGGTTGTTATTTCACACATCTACACAAAGCGCTTTGAAACATCTTTTATAATATAATGCGCACGGCTAAAGAGTGAAATTCTCTGCCTGATTTATTTTAATTAATAATTATTATTAATAGAATCGGAAGTCCATTGTTACAAATCATGTAAAATATGTAGCCACTTTCGCAACAATGATGGATGTCAGTCATTAACTGCCCGCCCGCAAATAAAAGCACATGTGTAGGCAACAGCAACCACACAAACCACTCTACACGTGTTTCGCCTCTACACGTGATTTGCCTCTACACGAGGCATCCTCAAAAGATATTAGATCAACTACTGGGGTTTTACTCTTAATTTTCTCTATACGAGTATACAGTCCAATTCATAACTCCGTCCACTGACATAGAGTAGAGTATTGGTTGGATTAATTGTCAAATTGGCAGTGATTAGCATCCAACCAATATCCTACTCTATCGTCAAGGAACGAAGTTTTGAATTTGCATGTTTCGTATCGTATCGACATATCAAAAATTGAGAAAAGACACCCTGGTTAGTGACAATCATCATGCCGCCGGCTCCTTTGGGTGATTTCGTTGTGTTTCTGTTGCCTGCGCATGCACATTAATTTATCCATAATTCACTAAGGAAACTTATATGTAAGGAACCTTGAAACTTGCCTCATAAACAGGAATAGGATCATTAAAAATAAATAAAAAATACCAATTTTTTTCGGCCATACATGACGAAGTTTTAAATAAAATCGTTTTCGTCAAATATCGATAGGTCGTATGACAGAATGTGATGATTAGCCTATCATAAAAAAACTAACAGCTAAAAACCAACCACAGACTTTTTTTTTTGGTTTCATTCTTCCTTTCGGAAAGGCAAAGAGTACAAAGCCCATACAGCCATGTCTGATGTGTTTAATCTTTCTTTTTGCTCCCCTCGTAAAGCGATAGTGAACTTTACGAAGGAAAATGTTCGTGACTTTTTGGGACAACACAAACGGGGCTTAAACACGAGATCACTTGAAATCTTCATCAGCTGCGCACTCCGTAGTAAATTTACTGCATAACACACTATCTTTATTATCCACTAAATCACTAAATGCACAAAAAAACTAAATTTCAATTAAGCAGGCAAACGCCCATGTCGAGTTCCCGCCAAAAAGCCCCAACCACAGACTACTTAGAACAGTTGTCAGTTTTTTTTTTAGGACTGGCCATGGCTACGTTTCATTCTGCCATACGGATATAATCGATATTTGACAAAAACAAAATTAATTTTTAACTTTATTATTTGCAACCGAAAAAAAATCATATTTTTTATTTTTACTTATTGACCTTATCCCTGTCTATGAGCCAAGTTTTGAGGTACCTTACAAATACGTTTCCTATGCGAATTGTTGCGGAGGTGGCTACACATTTTCCATCATCTGTTTTATTCTAAAATTCAAAATCAATGCCAAAATTAAGTAAAATGTCTGCGAATTAATTCTAGAGCAGCTGCCGTATTCCGAAGTGAAACTACGATAATATCGCGCCGATAATTAGTCTATGGTTCGGCCTTTGACAAGGAAATTCCCATACAAAGTAAATTTCCGAACGTAATTGTTGTTGTCAATTCGATAACATCGGAGCTCCGATAAAACTTCGGAATACCAACACAGTGGAGGCTCCACTGTGGAGCATATGGATTTGTTTGTGTCAAAATCCTCATCGTATCAGTCGAAAGACGTCCACTCACTGACCTCTATACAGGTACGTATATATAGAGGTCAGTGCGTCCACTGCTCATAAGTGTGCGTACCTTTAATTCCACCCTATATGAGAGTATAGATCTGAAATAATTATGTCTCTTAAGCTTATTGTATATGTTATAGGCAAACTCCGAAGCTCCGGCGCTCCTAGGTTGGACTGGTCAATCCTCAGGTCAGACTGAATGACTTAGTCAAAGCCCAAACAAATGTAAATTTTCGGCCTTTGACTAAACAATTTTCGTCAAACCTGGGAGAGACTAATTTGGTCAGGCAAACGTCAAAACACAATTTTATTAAATCGGGGTTTGACGAGTCAAACTCCGATACAGGTATGAAGTGTGTTCTGAGGAGGTGGAAGGAATATTTTGAAAGTCTGTTTGAGAGAGAAAAAGCAGAGGCCAGCGAACCTAGGTCTTCTGTGGAAATGAATGAGAATGAAGAGGAGAATTGCGTAAGTGAGATAAGTATGGATGAGATTATGAAAGCGATGAAAAGTATGAAATCAGGTAAAGCAGCTGGGTACGACAGAGTGTCGGTCGAGATGTTGAAGGCTGGGCGAGGCATTGTGGCTAGTCAGTTGTACCGCCTTTTCAACTTGTGTTGGACGAACGGCCAAGTACCAGGTGACTGGTGCAAGGCTGTGATTGTGCCGCTGTACAAAGGAAAAGGGTCACAACAGGACTGCAAAAATTACCGCGGGATAAGCCTTCTCAGTGTCGTCGGCAAACTGTATGCAAAGGTTTTGATTGAAAGAGTGATGAAAGACACTGACGAAAAAATATGGGATGTACAAGCGGGATTTAGAAAGGGAATGGGATGTACAGATCAGGTCTTTTCCTTGCGGTGCATAGCTGAAAAGTTTTTGGCTAAAAACCAAAAAGTCTACTGCGCGTTCGTGGATTTGGAAAAGGCCTATGACCGAGTGGTGAGGAATGAATTGTGGTCAGCATTGTCTATGTATGGGGTAAACGGTCATCTGATTCAAGCACTGAAATCTCTCTATGAGGATTCCAGTGCTTGTGTCAGAATAAACGGGGCGTACACGGAATGGTTTAGCATCGAAAAAGGTGTTAGGCAGGGATGTGTAGCGTCACCTTGGCTGTTTAACCTGTTCATGGATAATTGTTTGATTGATCTGAAAGAGAGTATGTGTGGACTGAGAATGAATGAGTTACTCATCAAATGTCTTCTCTACGCTGATGACCAAGTTGTACTTGCGTCATCTGCTGACGAGTTGCAGGAGATGGTAACAATGATGAATGTGGCTTTGGACAGGAAAGGAATGAAAGTAAATGTAAGCAAGACTAAAGTAATGGTACTTGAAAGAGAAGAATGTATGACAGAGTGTACTATATTAATAGATGGTGAACAAATTGAACAAGTGAAGGAGTTTGTGTATCTGGGCTCAAAGTTTACGAGAGATGGAAAGTGTGAAAGTGATATTGAAAGAAGAGTGAATGCTGGAAACATGGTGAATGGTGCCCTGCACGCCTTTATGAGGAGTCAGAAGGTGTCTCACAAGGCTCGTTTGGCTGTTCATGGGGGAGTTTTGGTACCAACACTGATGTATGGCAGTGAAAGCTGGGTATGGCAGAAGAAGCATGAAAGTAGAATTAATGCAGTGGAAATGAGAGCGCTAAGGAGTATGATTGGTGTTAAATTGAGTGACAGGATTAGAAATAGTGTGATAAGAGAACGGTGTGGCGTAAAAGAAGACGTAGTGACCAAAATCGAGAAAGGGATGCTGAGATGGTTTGGTCATGTAGAGAGGATGAATGAACGAAGATTGACGAAAGAGATCTACCAGGCGAGAGTGACTGGAAACGTTGGAAGGGGAAGGCCTAGGCGAACGTACCAGGACCAAATTCAGGACATTCTGAATAAAGGCCAGGTTAAAAGTACCCTAAACCGACGAGCATGTATGAAAGGATTGATGAAAGTACAAGAAGCAAGGGAAGTATGTCAAGATCGTAGCAGGTGGAGGACTGTGGTCTCTGCCTACCCCAACGGGAAAGAGGCGTGATGTTATGTATGTATGTATGTAGTGTCTTATCTTCGTATATTTGGAAGCATTTTATCATTTAAGCAGCTTTCAAGTCTTAAGAACCGCTTAACTCTGCCAGTTCTGACACCTGATTGGTCAGCTTACGTGATTTTCACTTTTATATTTGAGATGCTTTGAGAGAATGCCGTGTGGCATTAGGCCCGCCTTTTGTACGATGTGCAATAAAGTATAACCTAACCTAACCTAAAGAGACATTATGAACCCTGTTTAAACATGTTCAGATCAACGTTTGACCGAGTTTTGCAGTAGCTTCTAGGATTGACTAGGCCAAAACCGAAACAGAATAATTTACTTTCGACGTTTGACTGAAAAGTTAGGAGCTCCTGGGTTTGACTAAAAATACTTCAGGCAAAGGGCGAAATTGAAATGTATTTCGGAGATTGCCTGATGGCTTTGGCCAAACCTAGGATAAACCAGTCCTTCCGCGAAGAGACTGTGTATCGGACTTTGACTATAACATATATATATAACCATTTTAACCGGCCAAGTGCGCAAGCGAGCGTTCCGTACCACTAAGGTAAAATACCGTGTTAGTTATGGACGCGCAGTCACGCAGTGCATTGTGCATTTAAAACGTGCGAGTTCGACACGCACTTGACCAGTTTTTATTATTCTACAACTTATGCACTATAAACGTATAATTTTTCTCGCTTGAAAGTCTTCCCATTTATTTACTAAAAAAACCAGTTTATCAGTAGAGGAACCCCCTTAATTTATATATTTTTTTACTGTGTATGGGCTTACTCTTGACCTCGATCTAGCCCATGGACAGAGATGAGGTCGACGATGGAACGAGGAACGATTGAACGAACGATGAAACGATTTTTTTTTGTTTTTAATATTTGTTGTTATAGCGGCAACAGAAATACACAATCTATGAAAATTTCTTCGGTCTACCTATTACGGTTCATGAGATACAGCCCGCTAACAGACAGACATCAGAGGCATATTAATAAGGTCCCGTTTCTCCCTTTGGGTACGGAAACCTAAAAAAAAGTGTAATCATCGTCATTTTAGACTAGTGGCTCCCCTAACTAACCCTTATCCGAATTTTTCAGGCCTCCAAATGGCCTCTCAATGTGTAAAGGACTTGTATCAGATATTTATAGGTAGAGTAGTCAGAAATACTGTATTATAGATGACCTAAAACAATTTAAGATTATCTTGTTTTCCCAAAAAGTTTCACAAGTATTGGCACTCTATTATTGGGATAAGGACTGGACATTCAAAAGTCACTTGAAAGTCTAGTCACGGTAAGCTCTACTTTTAAAGCATTATCTTTTTGTGGTGTTCAGTCTTTCCTATTCAGGGTCTGTAATGGTGATATATTAATTTAAAAAACTTCATTTGCAAGACCGTCGCCCGCACACGTCTGCCCACCTCCACGCTCCGGTCATAGGGGTTGCCAGCAAGAAAGTGCGTGGTCGACCAACTTATTTCCAATACATTACACTTTTAAATACTTGAAATAGTGTTTGATTATTAATATCAACATACAAATATAATCCTTTAGATCTCCAGAGGTGATCAGACCATCTTTTTATTTTTTTAAACCAGAAAGTCACTCGGTGACTTTCAAGAATAGGTTGCCTGGTTTGCCTTTTGGTTTTTGGAGGTCAGTTAGCAGTCGCTTTTTGTAACTTAGGACAACTCCAAAAATAAACGAAATAAGGCTAGGGCAATCAGAAGGTGCACTGTTCCAGGCGGTGTTATTTTAACTTTAAAATATTAAATTTAACTTTTGAAGCTTTTAAACTACCGTAAAATAGCAGTGTTTGCACTGCTGTGTTTCGATTTGAAGGGTAACGGAGCCAGCAAAATTACCAGCACACGAGACTCTTAGTTCTGGTGACTAATGAGACAGCGGGCTCTATGGGCGGTGGTGATCACTTTCAATCAGGTGGCCCACATGCTCGTTTGCTCACTTGTCACATAAAAACTTTAGCCTAGTTTCTTCTTTTAGATAGCGTGATGTTTGCAATGTATTTTCTAAGTAATATTGCTGTAATAAGGGCCATCATTCCCTTGGCCTGCGTACGTCGAACGATGGCAAATACACACGCGTATTGTCTAAGATAATAACCACGCAATAAGGGGAATTGTGACTGCGCCAAATGCTATGTATTCAGCTCCAACAATACTCACATACCTTGCTGTTACACCAACAAGCATGTGGTTACAGTCTTCATGGGAAAATGTGTATTTGTGGCCAAAACGTGACATGCGAGACGTCAGCACTTCTGTATTTAATTCACTTTTGATTACAACAAGATAGCTATACAATACACAACACACGCCTACGCCTAATCATAGTTGATACATTGTTATGTCAAATTATGTGCACGATGCAGATTCTAGAAGTTCTTAGCAACGTCGACAAAATAATTGATAGTTTATTTTGCCTGACCTAAATCTAAAAAAATATTACACATCAATAATTAATTGTTTCAGATTTAAAATATACATATTAATATCTTAAAATACCTTCATCATTATCACTAAATCCGATTAGGGCTTTAAGAGCAAAATAAAAATAAATTATAAAATCGCTTGTTGGACGTAAATAATTAGATTCAGTTAATCTTGAATTGTCATATTTGCTGTGCCTAAGCAAGCTTAGACAAGATTTATACATATGATTTATTTAGGTTACATAAAATCAAACCCAACATTTTTAAGTTGACCTTAGACATTATTAACAGGTTCGCTTGAAAAAGTTGCTGTTGCAGGTTATATACACGTCATAAGCTCCTCTAAAAGAAAAATACCTACTAATACCTGACCTAACCTTGACAGACGATTCCGTTCGAAACACTATCATTATTTTATTAATTTTGCATAACTGGACGTAAATATATATCACTGCTTAAATGAGATTCTAATTAATACTGACAAATCTTGATATCCGGTCCTGCACACATTATCTACGAATAGAGTAGCCTGAATATCGCAACCGGTTCTACATAACCAACCTAACAATATTTTTTTAACGTGATTTATTCAGTTATGTATCTTCTGTCATTCATTTTAATTTCTATACATTTATGTAATGTTCGTTTGTTCAGAAACTCAAAATTTCCGAAATTTTGAATATGCGCGTATTTTTATTGTTTATTCTATTTATTTCGCACAAAAAAAATTCGTACGGTCAACCGCTTGTCGGTAGAAACTTTTTCAGCTCTATTACCACGCCCTAAGGTCTAAAAGTGTTTCTACCGATGTGCGGCCGTGTGTACGTGCGTGAAGCCGATTTACGTGATTTAAAAAATAAGAATGTGCCCTAATAAAGTCATGAAACCCAAATGAATATTTATAGTACATTTCTGCAGTGGTCAATAAAACAGGGATTGATGGACGAATCTGATAATTACCTAATAAAGCATAGAATTTTCTTTTGATTTTGGTGGCAACTAGTTTCTGTTACGGCTCTCGCCTTTTCTTGAATTTCCCGACGATCTTAGCTTGATTTCATTTTGTCAACAGAATGAATGACGAACGACATATTTTTTTTAAATTAATTTACTTTGTTTACATCGCAGTTTTTCATTTATATATATATATTTGTGTTTGTAAATTTTTTTTTACAAAGTATAACCACGGTATAACTTTCATTTTGCTAGGCGGTTCGAAATTTAAACAAAATCTTTAATAGTTTAGTTTATTCTAAGAATAAAGACCTCCTTGCTTCGCTCGGAGAAGAATCCGCGCTAATTTATTTTACTATGGGATGACAACTGCCAGCCAGCACGTCCCATGAAATGTCACACCATCATAGACGAAACCCTACCAAATTAAAAGAACGACGCCTTCATTCAAAACTTGCTCTCTATATTTGTTATTGTGCTTTTAAACAATGTCGTGTGTAGTTGATGGCTGTGCATCTTTAAAACAACAAAAAGAAAACTGCAATGATTTTTTTTTTCTGGAAGTTTTATTAAATTTTTTTCATGTTTGTGGATTATTATCACAAATATTGTTTTAAAAAATGTCAACTAATCATTCCTACAGTCAGATAATATGGAAATTGTAACGTATTTTATTGTATTTTAAAGTATTTTTATGGGATCAGTTGGAGGTTATAAGTGATGTGTTTTTTATCGGTAGTTGTGTTTTTTTATTTTATAATATCAACGCAATTTTTGTTTTACTTCTCCTGTAGATGAAAATGTATAAGCAAATAAGAAAGCAAAATAACTGGAGACCTACTTAGTCACATTTGCTCTGAATATTTTACGGCCGATTCATTTCTTAAAGAAAATCGGAAATACCTACTACATTTACCCGAAGAAACAGATATTATGCTGGTCAGTCAGTACGTAAAATTTTTATAATAAATCGTAGGTATCATTGGTCACCCACTTGGGTCAGAAGATAAATGTATAAAAAAACAATCGGGGGTTGGGATTTTCATAAAAGTTGTAAAAGCCGGTCAAGTGCATGTCGGGCCACGCGCAGTATAGGGTTCCGTGTATTCTTAGGAATTTTTTTATCGCAAAGTAGGTTTTTATTTAGTAACTAGCTGTTGCCCGCGACTCCGTCCGCGTGGGGTTCAGAAAAAGTAGCTAATGACTTTTCCCATGGTTCAAACTATCTTCGTACCAAGTTTTTATCACAATCGGTTTATCGGATTAGTCATAAAAGCGTAACAGACAGACGTGCAGTTCTCGCCTTTATATTATTAGGTATACAGAGTACCGATAATACGGATTTTTGTAAGTAAATTAAACACCTCTTGTTTACGTGTGGACTGTTAGGTCGCCCACTATCCTCGTAAGTGTAAAATCATAGTCGAATTCCACGAGGAGTAACTATGATACGGGTTTTGTTATTTCTTATACAAAACAAAGCCTAACTAAATCTGAGGCTATAGCGGTACAAAGTCCAACGTGTCTAGCTTCACATGCTTTTAACTCTACATGTACCTACATACAAAACTGTTGGACTTCACTTCCGTACAATCTTTGTAACTTATTTCTCCCCTTAAAAGAAAGACAGTTCCTAAAAAACAATGATTCACTTCTCTCTTTATTTTTTGAAGTATTTCGTTTAGAAGTACCTTCCTAAGTTTTCAAAACTTTAGAACTTTCATATTTTTTTTTACATTTGTTGCACCGCCATGCCGAAGCAGAAATGTTTTTATTATTATTTTTACAATAAAACTAAATCTAGATTTTACCAATCTTTAGCTGTACCCACGACTTTTACGCAAACAACTGGACCGGATCAAACGGAATTTTCAACAACGTATTTGGCTTTCTTCCGTACAAAATTATAAGCTTTGTTTGATTTCAGCTCGGTTTCACAGCTTGAAACTTTGAACTCGCCTATTATCTGTTTGAATGAACCGATTGCAATAAAAAAAAGTTCAAATATTGCACGAAAGCAACTTAAATACGTTGTTGAAAACCCGGTTTAAGTCGTTCAAGTAGTTTGTGAGGTATTGCCGCTTAAAATTTAGCGAACCTTCTGTCTGAGTGAACCGTTTGCAATGAAATAAAGCTTATATGTTGCACAGAAAGAAGCCCGACGCGTCATTGAAAACCTCGTTTGACCAGTTCAGTAGGTGAGTTCTTGGTTCTGCAGCTTGAAGCTTTGCGTATCTTCTGTCAAAGTGAACCTTTTGCAATGAAACTAAGCTCATTTATTGCACAGGAGTAAACCAAACGCGTTATTGAAAGCCACGTTTGAATCTGCTCAAAAGTTTTTGAATTATTCGCGCCTTCACTTGAAACTTCGCGTAACTTCTATCTAAGTGAACCATTTTCAACTAACCTAAGCTTATATGTTGCACGGAATAACCTAATCCAAGCACGTCATGGAAATGCCAGTTGGAGTCGGTACAGTAGTTTGTTCTTAGCTTCGGGCATTTTCTGTCTGAGTGAAGCGTTTTCAATGAAAGTAAGCTAATACATTGCAAAGAATTAAGCCGAACACGTTATTGAAAACCCCGTTTAAATCCGTTTAGTAGTTTGTGAATTATTGGTCCCGCCGCTTGAAACTTAGTGTATTTTATGTCTGAGTGAATTGTTTGCAATGAAACTAAGCATACATGTTGCATGGAGTAAGCCAAATACGTTACTGAAAACCTAGTTTTAATCGGTTCAGTTGTTTGTGAGATATTGGCGCCTCCGCTGGAAATTTCGCGCACCTGTCTGAGTGAGCCGTTTTCAATGAAAGTAAGCTAATATGTTGCAAAGAAGTAAGCTTGACAGTTTATTGAAAACCCCGTTTGAATCCGTTCAATAATTTGTGAGTTATTTGCGCTGCCGCATGAAACTTAGCGTACCTTCTGTCTGAGTGAACCGTTTGCAATGAAACTAAACTTTTATGTTGCACAAAAGTAAGCCAAACTCGTAATTGAAAACTCAGTTTGAATCGGTTTGTGAGTTATTATCGTACAGGCAATTTGATACTTTACATTAGCGTAGCTTCTGATTGAGTGAACCGATTTGAATGAAACATAGCCTATATGTTGCTCAAAGCTAAGCTTCATCTATCTGTGAAAACCGCGAGAAAATCTGTTCAGTAGTTTCGGAGTTTATCGAAAACATACAGACAGACAGACAGACAGACAAAAAGTTCAGAAAACATATTTTTGAGTTCTATTAGTCGTTTCTTATCGCCCACACTAATTTTTTTATAAATTTATCAAAAGTACAGACACGCGGTTTCTACTCTTTTATTATATGTATAGATTTATAACATTCATAAATAAACTTTTTACCTCCTAATGCTCAGCAAGGTCCTAGCGCATGATTGCTATTGCTATGTTTATTATTTCTATTTTTTCTGCTTTAGCTCATTAACCTGTAAAGTATTCTTAGCTGTGATAGTTTTTCTTTTAATTTCATCATTTATCCTACCTCTGAGCATTTTTTCTCGTTTTCATTGACAATGGTTTAGCTGGTGGAGGGGGGCTTTGAGAAAATTTCCCCTAAAGGCCTAGCAAACCCAAATATTTTATAAAAAAATTGTCATTGACATTAAAATATTACCAGGTAACCAAGCTATGCTGCCCACCGAGAGATAGTTAGGGTTTCTGAATCCCGCTATTTTCTCTTAAGTTCCTATGGCCACCTTCCGGCTCCATCATCAGATCAGCTTCAAGTCATTATAATATTGCATTGTCATCCAATTTACACACGTACGCAAAATTTCAGGTCAATGCAAGATTTGGCTACGGACAGACACCGCGATAGGTGAAACTATACAAAAGTTTTTAAAACCAAGTTTATGCGCATATTATGCCTTCACACATTCACTGTTAAATTACGGCATAAAACTGTGGGGAAATAGTGTTGACACCCAGCAGTTCATTGTGCTATAGAAAAAATACAATGAAATTTACGAGTATTATAGTAAATATCCCCCAAGTCAAATCATTTAGACATCACTTTATAAACCTAAACATTCTTACTTTATTTTCAATGTACATATTTCAACTATATAAATTTATCAGAAAGAATCCAGAACTCTCAACCTGCGTCACAGGAATAAACTTGCTGCACCAATTACCCAACTAAAACTCGTCAGCTCAGGCATCTTCTACATGTCAATTCAAATTGATAAGAAGTTACCAAAAATAATTATATCAATGATCACATCCTTAAGAGAGAGAGACTCGGAATTCCAAACCAAATTAAAAGATCTCCTACTTAACAAATGTTTTTAAATTTTGCAAGACTTTTTTAAATCCAAAATCTAGTTTTAAGTAAGTAATAATGTTGAAATTTGTCTATTTTCATTGTACTGATTTCGAATTTTATGAATAACTCTTGCATGATTAGTAACATACCTAAAGCTATTATAATTTTATTTAATTCGTATATTATGTTCTAATTCTATTGACATCCAATGTCCTTACAAGGCTCATGAAGGGGCATTAAATGTCTAAAGCTTGTGAAACAATAAATGACTAGTTTCTAAAATTTATTATTGCTTATTAAAATTTTTAATAGCTTGATAATCACCCAGTGATATTTAAGAATTGGGCTCTAGTTAATATAATTTTGTGCTTTAATTTATGTTCTACATTGATTCATGTTTCAACTTCCTATATGTTTATATATTTTGAAACATCCATCATGAATAATAGGTACACCTTCTAATATTTTTAGAAATAACTTCCACTTCAACGTTAATCTCAGCAAAAAGTAGACAAAAAGGCCTTTTGCTCACACTTAACATTACGCATCAGAGAGCAAAGTATTTCTTGTGTTTTTCTAAAATATTCCTTGAATTGACCTAACGTTATCCAAGCACAAAAGAATTATAACACCATAAACTATTTATACCTCGAACTTAAAGTTTGCACTGCCAACACAAAGCTACTACGCATGCCCACACGTGCGCGGTTTTGTTCCTTTAACTTATTATTCCACTCCAGGCGGAAAAACAGACATTACTTCTTAAACCGTCCATTTAGATGCAAAGAGAGGCATTGATTCAAGTGATTCACGGCAATCGAGCTGCGGGATCGATTCGATCGAGGAGCTTACAACATGTGCGTTATCCGATGATGTTGTGATTATGACAATGCAGAGAATGCATAATTAGCAGCGCTGTTTTGCCTTTGTGTAACACTAGCCAGTATCAGTGAATAGTCGCTGAACACGACATACAAAAAGCATTTAAAAAAAAAAAGGCAACGAAATTTTTTTTAAAATTTACAGTATTGAAATTGAATATGTACTTATTTAAAAACGAATTTAAATTCTTTTCGCAATATCTATTGAAATTAATTTTAATTACCTACTTAATACGCTTTTCATTTATTTATTTTTTTATTTATTAAACAACATGCATTATATTCTTTAAAACAAAAAAAAAACAACACTTTATAATCTCTACCATACAGTAAGCTCTCTTATCCATCAATCACCGATCTCCATTTCTCCAGGAATTTCTCGGGTTACATGGGCCCCGTTGATTGGACTGGACTATACCGCAACTCGCGATTTAAACAATAAAACACTATATTAAAATACAGATTTATGTAAAAAGAAATTGCTTCTATCTGAAAACACTTATTGAAGAATAAGTATTGAAGATTTGAATAAATATTGAAGAGTTGATAATCATGATCCATGAAGTTCTTCTTTTTTTTAAATGCCAAAAATTTACTGTAATCAAACTAATTAGTTCAAATTAATAAAATTTAATTAATACTTACGTATTTGCTTAAGCTGAACACTGCTAATGTAAACTAAAAGCACTGCTACCGTAAGTTTGTACATCGTTAATATTTTATAACTCTATACTAGATAAACACAATACTGAGAGCGTCGCGCAGTGCTACCGCAAAGTTACTACTATTGTCGGATGCTCCGTCCCATAGTAATATATACCTGCGGGTGGCTTCGGCTTGATATAGAGGAAGATCAAGGTTACGCACATATGCATAAATAAAATATATGCGCGACGAAAAAACGCCGAATTTTGGTGCTAATACTTCCCCATAAAAACTTTTGGCAAAGAACGTTCGTATGACTCCAATGGGCAGTTTTTTCTCACTAAATGATCCAAAATGTTTATACTTTAGACAATTCTACGTTATTATCGAATCTTCTTAATAGGTTTTACAATCATAATCGAATTATGACACAGGTACCTTCAATTAAGGCTAAAAAACGTCATTTTGTTCCTAGAATATTGATTACATTGTTCTTTTAAAATTATTTCTAGAAATTTAGTTTTGATAACATCCAATTGTTTATTTTTATTTTTCGGTTGAGTGA
Organism: Athrips mouffetella; assembly: GCA_947532105.1. Classification (NCBI taxonomy): domain Eukaryota; kingdom Metazoa; phylum Arthropoda; class Insecta; order Lepidoptera; family Gelechiidae; genus Athrips; species Athrips mouffetella. The sequence continues at coordinate 23,658,921 of OX383957.1, read as the reverse complement.
GTCATAAAATAAAAATAGTGTTATAAATTCAAAAAATGTGATAATCACATCCGTTTTGCTAAATCCCCATGTTTTTACATAAACTGTTATTTTCCTAGCCTTGTGGTACGAGGAAGCGCCAGCAAACCTATTCGTTTAATTTTATTATTATTTTATTTTAATATATGCGTGTGGTATGATTAAAATCTTTTTGTTCAGCACAGGAGCTAATTTGCAAAACCATTCTAATATCTACTCCATAAGGCTATATTGATAAAAACTTGGCAAATATCTAGACTGGACTCATTATCTTGTACAATTAGTTTATTCCGCCGTCCCCCTTCCACCATTGGGTATCCAGCCGCACCGTAGGATATCATCCTCACTTGGTTGATATTCCACACATTCGCACAAAGGGCTTCGCAACATCTTTTATAATGCGCACGGCTTAGGAGTGGAATTCTCGCCTGTGTCTGTGTTCCCGAAATTACATTTATAACCCGAATCTATTCAAGACGCGAGTGAATAGCCTTCTTCTGAGTAAGCTCCTTCCATCGTTGACCTCATCTCTGTCCTGAGTAAGCCCTCTAAAAAGTTCCTCTTTTTGAACTATCGATACGGTTAGCTACGATTCTCATGCGGTTAATAGTAGACTTCTTTTACACAAGGATCATGTAGCTTTCATTTCTTGGGTCAAGTATATACGGGCCGAACGTATGGCACGCCATACATTTCCCCCGCACTCCCGACCTGTCGTGTACCTACTTTACGTACAAAATGGTTGTTTAGATAAATTTGTCACAATTTTGAACCAGTAAGAGATTGGTGCAGTATGAGATTTCCTTAGGTTGTCTTCACCGTGTACACATGTATCCATTACATACCTACATCCGCTATAAGATCTAAAGAAACAAATGATCACTTAAATCCTTTGTTGCTACAAAGTGTGACGTCATACAAACCGAAGCAGTTGATGAAGAAGAAGTCTCTATTATGGTGCTGCGAAAATACACTTGGCTCTAAGATTTTATACTTTTATCTACTACGGAGAAAAATATTTATTCTTTCTTCTGAAAACTTTTACTCCGCTTTGGATAAGATTTTATTTGCTTGAAACTAGTGCTGAAATATAAATAGTCCTTGATTCGTTGCTTCTAAACTAGTAAGACATTATCCTCCAGTGCGGCCGGTATTGCGAAAATTATAACTCTTTGTATTGAACAACTATTCAAGCTGTTTTCCTTCCAAACCATAGATTTTGGAAAATACGCGCAAAGAAGCGGAGCGTTTTTCTCATATCAATAATAATACGAAAATAATTGCAGTACCGGCCACACTGGCGGACTGTTTCATGTATTCTATGGTCAGAACAAAAAGTCTACCGTCTGCTGTTTCCTTAAAAAGAACTTAGAGAAACTTAAAAAGAACTTAAAAACTTAAAAAGAACTTAGAGACCTTTGTGTTGTATAATATTTTGTTGTGTAATATTAATTTTTATTGATTGAGACAATGGTTTTTAAACTTGAGATCATCCGAAATAACAAAACGAGACACTTTTTGAAGTTTATTTTTCAGATTTAAGGCCCAGCCCGCACGGGCAACATTTTTCTCTGCGAAAAAAGTTTCCTTTGGCTCGTTGCGCTCGTTGCGTCGCTGGTTTGCCGCAACTTTTTCGAGATCCTTCTTGTGTCGTTCTCATATACTTGCCTTTTTTTGGACCCCAAACCAATTTCAGAATGTTACCCAGAAAAGTGAGAACAAGTTTCACAAGCGTCGAAAAATGAGATTTGTCTCGTACAAACCGTGCACCCGTAATAGAATTTGTAACATGGGACGACAATTTTTCATTGTTTTTCGACTAACTTTGTTTTTACCTTGGAAAGTCCAGCTTTATATTTTGATTAACATACCTATACAAGGTGTAACAGAAAGGGTATATCAACCCTGAAGGATGTGATTCTGCCCATGAAACTGGACAACTTTCCCTAAGGAACATAGGTCGAAATACGATTAAAAAAAATAACCCCCTCCTACAAAATGCGCTATCAACTGAGTCAGTTTCTATGGGACGTAAAAATTTTTTTTTTCGTTTTTCGATCTATGTTCCTTAGGGAAAGTTGTTTAGTTTTATGGGCAGATTTACTACCTTCAGGGTTGGTATACCCTTTTTGTTACATCTTGTATACTAAAATTTTATCCCGGGCCTGTTTGCGGGTTGGCGGACAAAATTTTCTCCTAGTTGTGGCGTCGCAAAATACACGAAATTTCATACAAACCCAAACTTATAAATATTAACGAAAAAACTGTTGCGGAGAATTTGCCCGAGCGCGCGCGCAGGCGTAGAGGCTTAAACGAGAAAAAACTAGGAAAATTTTAACTATCCAACAACTTCAAGATGTTGTTCAATAAGATTAATTACTTAAAGTTGCCTCGTGCCTCCCACGCTGTCTGGACATTGAACATGAAAAAATTTAATATTTGGTTCCAAAAATAACTGCGCATATTTTTTTGTAGGTTTATTAGTATATTAAATAAAAACCGGTGAAGTGCGAGTCAGACTCGCGCTACGAGGGTTCCGATATACCTATAGTATTTTTGAAAGCAATAAAGTCCATTTTAGGACCGCAAAATTAAATTTGTTTGTAAAGGTTTTTTGCAGATTTCTATAAAACTGTGCAACTTAGAAAGATCGTTTTATTTTTGCTGTAATATTTACACAAACTTCTATCAACTGTAATTAATTCAGAGTTTCCTTTTAAAAACTTCGGAGATAAGGGGGGAATGGTATTTTTTTTTACATTTTTCATCATAACTTGAAAACTAAGAGTCGTAAAAAAGTACAAAAAAATATTTTAGGACGTACAAATAAAGCCCTTTTATATGAAACCAAATTCTACTTAGTAACGACAATTTGAAATTTTGCCTTACCCCTATTTGGGCACCCTTTACATTAATATATGTATTATATTTTTTAAATACATATATTTTTTTTAATTATTTCATGTGCAATTAGGTTGGGCAACCATATTCTAAAACTGTTCCAAATTTCATGTCGATAGAATGAGTGGTTGCTGAGATATAGAGGTGTGACAGACAGACAGACAAAGTGGCACCATAAGGGTTCCTTTTACCAGTTTGGTATTGGAACCCTAAAAATGGATTACTGCAAGTTCCTATTAATTTGATGCGTCTTATTGTTGTTTAAATAGAATTCACCCGCCCTAGAATTGTTGCGCGGATAGGTAGATAATTTATGGAATACAGATTTAGAGGGTGTTAGAAAAAGTACTTTGAGGCCTGAAACTGAACAATTTCTCCCAAATTACATAGCTCGAAATGACAAATGTAACGTAAGGGACCATATTTGCACGAGAACTTCTCAACGTTGAAAGAGAGAGACTAAATAAAAAGCACAATTGAAAAGAACAACCAACGGGAAAGAGGCGTGATGTTATGTATGTATGTATGTAATTGAACTATGGGCGGTCTAATAAGAGAATAGGTCAAGATCCTAGTACACTAAACCCCTTGCCCCGAGTGGTGCCGGCAAAGAATAGTACCAACCCATACATACCCGTGGGTGTCGTAAGAGGCGACTAAGGGTTAACTGGAGGATGGGCAGCAGCATCCTCCTTTATATCTTAAATCTTACTTACTGCTGTCACCTACAACCGCGGTCCATGGTGCCAGCCGTAACGCTAACAAGCGAGGTGACTATGGTACTTCCCCTCCACATTTTTCCAGCAACAGCTAGAATTCTGGAGGGAGCTCCCTGTCCTGTAGTGGACGTTTTATGGGAAGTTATGATGAAACCCCCTAAACCTTAGATTATGAATAACGGCAGCTCCCTAAACCGACGAGCATGAGGAGTGATGAGAGTGGATGAAGTGAAAGATTTGTGTCAGGGTCGTAGCCGAACCACAGAATACGCAACTTGTAACAGAAGGGGTATGTCAACCCTGCAGGATGTGAATTAGCCCATAAAACTGAACAACTTTTTTCAAGGAAAAGGTTGACATACGATAAATAAAGTAAGGTAGTTTTTAGGGTTCCGTACCTCAAAATAAAAAAACGGAACCCTTATAGGACCACTTTGTTGTCCGTCTGTCTGTCTGTGTTTCTGTCTGTCTGTCAAGACCCTTTTTCTCACGAACGAGAAGAGGTATCAAGTTGAAATTGATAACGAATATTAAGGTTCATAAACCACACAAGATCTGAAAATTTAAATTTTTTACAACGACGCAATCAAAAGATATGGCTTTTTATGTCCTCATCTCCATACATTTATGCAAAAAAGCAAAACCTACAGGATACTTCCCGTTGACCTAAAATTATGAAATTTGAAAAGAAGCTAGGTCTCACAGTACAAATAATGGGAAAAGTCTGAAATCATTAAATATTACAACTTTTCTCACAACTAATGGTAACCAATTGTGGTGAGCTCCCGTTTCAACAATATTCATATAAGAGAGGGGTCAAGTTGGATGGTCGCGGAGGCGATTTTTGTTTTAGTTCTATTTTAAAAACAGGAACACTTACAAACTTCAAAATTGGTATATTTATAGTGCATAAGCTATAAAATAACAACAAATAATAAAATTTGGTCAAGCGCGTGTAGGACTCAAAAAATCTAGCACATTAACTTACTGAAATTTCAACTAATACAATTATGATTATGTGGTGGTAGGGAACCCTCGGGGCGCGAGTCCGACTCGCACTTGGCCGGTTTTTTTTAAAGGGTACATATTGACTGGTAACACACTGCCGCTCGACACTTTGACCTTGAGCGGGTCTCTGGTTACGGGCGTCTGTCGCGTGATGCTGGTTCAGCTTACACTGGTTTTCTATAATTGCCGCCGTGCGTACTAGGCATAGACAAGCTGCCGTTATTCATAATCTAAGGTACTAGGACTATACCTACCTGTATCCTTCCAACGCCTTCGACGCCTTCGTCCATTAAAAATTACGTAATTTAAATAATAATTTGTGAGAACATTTAAGATGATCACAACATACTTAGCACTGCGGTCGGTCCTGTGGTTTTTAATTGATTTATTATCTGTATGACGTACTTTTTGTATTCAAACAAAATTAAGTTTTGTAGAAATTAATTTAATGATTTCTATTTTTATATTATGGCACGCCCACGGCTCAGTTGTATCATAATATGATATCTTAGTGATTACAACATAACAGTATAATAAGAATTTTCAAGTGCCTATACTTGCGACACTGGATTACATTTTCTAGCAGAGTGAATTATCTCGTCTTTGCCTGATCCCACAGGAAAATAAGCCCACAGGATAAGCCCCGGCACCTAAAATTTTCTTTCTATCTCAAATTTTGAAATAAATGTTTCTGAATTTCTTCAAGAGGCATGAATTCCTGGCTCGACTTTGTAATTTATGGTACGGGAGCGAAGAACATCTTTTCTTTGGTTTTCACGTGATATTCAGACCAAAAACGAGATGTCTCAGTAGATGGGGGACAACGAAAGAATTAAGAAAAACCATTTGAAAACTTTTAGACCAAAGCCCTGTGTTCAGGAGGCCTTTTAAGATTTTCACGCTGGTCTGTTTTAGCTGTCTTTGTCTGGCAAATGTTTTTTAGTATCACCATAGGCTACTCTATAGGGGCAATCACTTTTTTTCCCCCTCAATATCACCATTATATGCAAAAAAACAAGCTGAAATAGACAATGTCTTTGTGATATCATGGTGATATCCAGGGCGAACAAAAGTGATTTCCGGTGATATAGTCATCATCATCATAACATCCCATGAAACGTCCACTACAGGACAGGGAGCTCCCTCCAGAATTCTAGCTTTTGCTGCAAAAATGTAGAGGGGAAGTACCATAGTCACCTCACTTGTTAGCGTTACGGCTGGCACCATGGACCGCGGTTGTAGGTGACCGCAGTAAGTAAGAGGTAAGATACAAAGGAGGATGCTGCTGCCCATCCTCCAGTTTATAACCCTTAGTCGCCTCTTACGACACCCACGGGTATGTATGGGTTGGTATTATTCTTTGCCGACACCACACGGGACAGAGACGGGCCGGGACGGTGATAGAGTAGATAGTGGTAATACTAAAAAACATTTACCAGACAAGAAATTCGGGGGCTTTAGCTAAAACAGATCAGTTTTAAAATCTCAAAAATGCCTCCTGAACACCGGGCTCCAATCTTGAACATCTCACATGATTTGTGTGATCCCCTAATCTCTTTCTACTAAGACATCTCGTTTTCGCCCTGATGATCACGTGAAAATAAAAGTTCTCGGCTCCCTGTCCATTAGATTTTGTATATTTTTTTTTGTATTCATAAGTATCTGTAAAAACTCAAATTGTTGATAATCAAGACCATCTTCAACTATTTATAATCGCACCAATTATAGCACGAGGGTTCTCATTATCTACGCCACATAACAAAAATCTTGAATTAATAAGCAGTCAAAAAAATTCTTATGACATAGCAGATAGCTGTTTGGAAACTTAATAAAAAAATGTACATTAAGATGCAATTGTGCGCTATTTTGGATCGTGGACCTTGATGCAAGTAGAGCTAATATTAAAATCTGAATCTGAAGACTCCGCTTCTGCTTCATAATAATCACACTAAAAGTTATGCTCAGCAAATGAAAGATTTTCCTTTTTTGGTGTTAACAGAATTTTCTTATAATTTCTATACATTAATATACAAGCGTTTCAGGGAGCTACTTCTTAAATATCTCCGGGTGATAAAATATCACTCAAAAAATTCAAAATCACCGATTTGTAAAGATTCATATTTGTAAAGTATAAAGTAGTATAATTATACTTGTTAAGTTGCATATTTTTTATTTACTCTATAACTACACAGTTTATCAGAGTGAATTTGGAACTTAAAGGTCTGAGAAGCGATATTTTATAACCCGGTAATGCACACAGTGATTTTTAAGATTTTAATAATTAAAAGAAAAAGAACTACGGGTCGAATTGATAAATCCCGCTTAAGTGTGAGATTGTCCTTAAGGGGCATCTTGAGGTGATGCATTAATTAATAAACAAAAATTGAGTAGCTGTCATCGGAGCAATTATCACTTGAGTGTTAAAAACACACTCACTAATTTATAAACGAAACTTAACTCAAAATTGTTGATGCTGTCAAATAGTGACGTGAGTATTATTTTGTTTAGGCTGTATATTATTTGGCCGTTGCCTGCCTGAAAGTGAACTTAGCAAAAAAAAACGAATTTTTGCTCTTTTGATGTTTGACTCAAAGACGGACACTTGAGATTGGTATTTGGATAGTAGTTTATTAACATCCGCTTCTGCCGGTAATAATGGAGTGCAGTTACTTGAAAGTCTTACTAAATTGTGCTACTTTCTTTTTAGCGGTCAGGTAAATCCAGAGGTACACTCCTTTGCGACCAATTGCTGTTGGGAGTACTTTGCGCCGCCTTACTGCTAAGCTTGGTTGTCGCACCGTGAAGGAGGCAATGGTGGGTTACCTGCAGCCACAACAGCTTGGCTTCGGCATACGTTCGGGTTGCGAGGCAGCTATACACGCCACGCGCTCATACTGACAGAACCAGGGAACGAAAGCAGTGTTATTATCAAATTAGATATAAAAAACGCTTTCAACACCGTGGAGAGAGACGTGCTGTTGAGTGAAGTGCAGGATAAAATTCCTATTCTCTATCCATTCTTACACCAAGTGTATTATTCTTCTTCGAATCTCTTTTTCGATGACAATCTTATCGAGTCCCAGGTTGGGGCCCAGCAGGGGGATCCGTTGGGCCCACTGGTCTTCAGTCTTGCTATCAATAAAGTCATCGCAGAAGTGAAATCCCCTTTAAATATATGGTACCTCGACGACGGTACTATTGGGGGAAGTCCAGAGGAGGTCGCGGAGGATTTAGCTACTTTGATCCCACGTTTGGGTGAGCTAGGACTGGAGATAAATGGGTCTAAATGTGACTTTTTCCCCTGTAGCCCGGAATCTCGTTCTTCGTTTTCAATGTTTGACACATTACTTACAGGCCTCAGAGAACTAAATTCATCTTCTTTTTCTCTTTTAGGAGCTCCTATATTCCTTCCTGCTATCCCTGAGGCCATTGATGCACGAAAACAGCTTCTCCTCACAGCTCAGAAACGGTTGAGTGGTCTTTCAGCCCACGTCGCCCTGATTCTGTTGCGTATGTGCTTTGCTGTCCCTCGCATTACCTACCTGCTTCGAACGGCACCAACGTGGCTGTTTCCGGCTGAGATCGACTCTTTTGATAGCGCCTTGAAGCACACGGTGGAGATCATCCTGAATGTATCCCTAGACGAAATGCAATGGTGTCAGGCGAGCCTGCCGATTCGGCTAGGGGGCTTGGGAGTGCGGCGTGCTCGGGATGTGGGCTTGCCGGCTTTCTTAGCATCGGCACATGGGGCTGCGGGCCTTGTCGCAAATTTACTTTCTTTGGACGGTGACAGGGCAAGCATCCCCTATGTGTCCGATGCTTTAACAGCGTGTTCGGCTCTCAACTCGGGGGCGCCTGCTCTCTCGAACCCGCATAAGCAACGGTCTTGGGATGAGGTGGGATCAAAATCTGTGCTCGACCGGCTGCCACAGGGGCTGATCTCGCAAGACTCAAAGCGGTGTCACGGTCAGAATCCGGAGCATGGTTGCACGCGCTTCCTTCCCCCAGCTGGGAACGTTTCTCTACGGCGACTCTTTACGTGTGGCAGTGGCTCTCCGCCTTGGCTGCGTTGTATGTGAACCACATAGATGCATTTGCGGCTCTTTGGTGGAGGCTAATGCCCATCACGCGTTGAGTTGCTGTCGGTGTTCAGGAAGGTTTCCGCGTCACCATGCTCTCAACCACATCGTCCGGAGAGCTCTTGTGTCTGCGAACATCCCGTGCAAGTTGGAGCCTTCGGGGCTCAGCCGCTCTGACGGTAAAAGGCCCGATGGCTTGACTCTGGTGCCATGGCAAAAGGGGAAGTGCCTCTTGTGGGACGCCACGTGCGTCAGCACTTTTGCCCCTAGTCACCTTAGCCGCATTACGCAGACAGCCGGAGCAGCAGCTGAGTTGCCGGCGGCGACCAAGCGAGGCAAGTATGTGGCACTTCTGCACCGGTACCTGTTCGTGCCGTTCGCGGTCGAGACATCAGGTTGCTGGAGTGCAGAGGCCCTTGAATTTGTCAGGGAGATCGGGCGTCGACTTAGGGCACAATGAGGTGACTGCCGCTCCGGGTGAGTGTCCATCGCCTTCCAACGCGGAAACGCCGCAAGTGTCATGGGCACCTTTGCACCGGGATCGATCCAAGGCGGCTTATTCGATCAATAGGTTTGACGTATGATTTAATTTATGTATTATTTGACTGATTTGTATATTGCAAAATATATATTTAGATTCATAAGTATCTGTAAAAACTCAAATTGTTGATAATCAAAACCATCTTCAACTATTTATAATCGCACCAATAGCTTAACTCATTATCTACGCCACATAACAAAACTACTGCCAACCACGAGGGTACTCATTATCTACGCCACATAACAAAAATCTTGAATTAATAAGCAGTCAAAAAAAATCTTATGACATAGCAGATAGCTGCTTGGAAGCTTAATAAAAAATTTTACATTAAGATGCAATTGTGCACTATTTTGGATCGTAGAGCTTGATGCAAGTAGAGCTAATATTAAAATCTGTATCTAAAGACTCCGCTTCTGCTTCATAATAATCACACTAAAAGTTATGCTCAGCAAATGAAAGATTTTCCTTTTTTGATGTTAACCGAATTTCCTTATAATTTCTATAAATTAATATACAAGCATTTCAGGGAGCCACTTCTTGAATATCTCCGGGTGATAAAATATCACTCAAAAAATACAAAATCTTTAAAAAGATCAATATTCGTAAAGTATAAAGTAGTATAAATATAAGACTTGTTAAGTTGCATATTTTTTATTTACTCAATAGAGTAAATAAAAAATATGCAACTTAACAAGTCTTATAGATAGATAGATAAAAATCTTTATTTTTAGAACTTTTTACATTAATTTACATAGGGTCTCACAAAACCACTTACGTGGTTTATCTGCGAGGACAGAGTACCGCTCGTACGGCTACAAGTTCATACTATATATAACTAAACAGTTTATCAGAGTGAATTTGGAACTTAAAGGTCTGAGAAGCGATATTTTATAACCCGGTAATGCACACAGTTATTTTAAAGATTTTAATAATTAAAAGAAAAAGAACTAAAATCCACAACACATATACATTCAACTACTACATTCATTCATCTTTTTCTGCTACTACAGTCTACTCTGGAACCCCAGAAAAAATTCTAAATGATAAATTGTGAAAAGAAGAAAATTTATAATAATCTATGGACAATTTAACTAACATCGTTTTTCACTTTTGAAACAAAAATCTGTGATTTTGTAATAAGGGTGATATTTTATCGTCACCCCTCGATTTACGAAATGGTCCCTAGGTAATTATGTTATCTTTTCTTTTTATTTGACCGAATCAATAAACACTAAAATTAATTACTACATAAGCTAGTATAATACAATAATAATAATCATTCCAAAAACTCTTCATTCTAGCCTCGAAACACTCAGCATCCATCCACTCATTTATACACTTTTACAGAAGGCCGTTGTGCTAAATACATGCAGGATCGTCAGGAAGTTTTTGTCTCAAGACTAATGCACTTGGCTTCGGCCCGTGCCATAACATACCTCTTCGGAGAGAAGTAAAAATACTAAACGTAAATAATAATAATAATAATTAATTTATATAAATTTTAATTTCCTGAAACGCAAAAAATATTTCATAATATCCCATGAAATCGTCCGCTGCAGGAGCGGGGTGGGAGGTCAGGGATATGCCAAGGGCACCGGTTTTCAGAAAGAGCGACTGTCATCTGACCTCTGAACAGGTTTCAGACTGAAACCCTTAGGGCAACTAACCAGACGCAATCCTAAAAAAGGCATCCACTTAGTAACACTCGCTCTTGTTTAAAATTATTCACGCTATTTTATTATTATTCTAATAAGTATCACAAACTTGATACATTTGCAAGAGTATAAGCGGATATAGCCGTTGTTATTCCGCTTTTTGGGCTTAAATTAGACTTAACAACGATTTGTTATGTTATGATGATGAAGCTAACCGGCAAGACAAGTCAGAGATGTTTTTGTACAGGGTAGGGCAATTTAAGGTAAAATTGAGGATTCTAGAGTCTGGCCAACGAAAGCTGTCCATACGAAACCGCGGGAAATTTTTAACCCTGAAAATACTGCAAAATAACAATTTGATACTTTTAGTTGGTTTTCAGGTATTAACTTGTAGTCTTAAAAACCAACTAAAAGTATCAAATTGTTATTTCGCAGTATTTTCAGGGTTTAAAACTTGTTATTTTTAAATTTTCCGCGGTTTTGTGTAGACAGCTTTCGTTGAGCACACTCTAATACTGTGTCAATATTATAATCAATATTATCTATTTTACACACGATATTATGTTATTTATTTATTAGTACCTGGGCGACCGAGCTTTGCTCCGTATAATCTTAACCAAAACCCAACAATATATGGCGCTGTGGAGTTTCTGAAACGCGCAATTTTCAAGAAATGCTCAAAAAACAGAAAAATCGATTTATTCGCCCCCGAAAACCCCCATAAAGTTTTCATCGAAATCGTTAGAGCCCATTTCGAGAAACGTAGAAGAACTAAGAATTACAACTGCTGCGCCTAATGTCACAAACAAGCACTCATGTTACAATGACTATCTTTACTTGACAGTGGCATAAACTACTATTGTGCAATCAAGTGGCAGTTTATCAGGTAGTTTTTTTTTACAATAAATTACTAAGTTTTTGGTACGAATCTTAAAAAGAGTCTCAGAATATTATCGTCAGTTTGGATGATATCAAGAAAATATATTTTTTTTAATGTTTCTTCTATATAGGTATATCTTGACCTTGATCTAGCCCTGAGGACAAAGATGTGGTCGACGATGGTACAAATTCACCCAGAAGAAGTCTATTCACTCGCGACTTCCTTTCAACACTTCCTGATAGCAATGCGCTCGCGCCGCCGCCGTCTGCATAATATGTTGTAGGTCAACTTATTTGAGGTCAACAGAAAGATCCATCTATTTGCACACTGACATGGCAAATTGTGTTCTAAAAGCTTTCGTTTTAACGTTTTATAATCAGTACCCGGGCGACCAAGTTTGCTTTATACAATTTTCACCCACCAAAAGATCGCGCTTTAGGAATTCTGGATCACTTTTACAAGAAATAATCAAAAAACTAAAAAAAAACTAATTTTCACTGACCTGTGACCAAGCTACATCGACTTTTCACCCCCGGAAAATCCCGTATAAATCTAAATTTTGTCGAAATCTTAGAGCGGTTTTCGAGAAACCGATTACAAATATCAGGGCGTTAAAAAATTGTGAAAAGAATATCAATCTTAACTTTCGAAAAAAAAATCATTATTTTGAATTTTTTGAGTGATATTTTATCACCCGATGATTTTCAAGAATTGACTCTCTGGTGCGGTTTTTGCGAAACAAGTGTAAAACTAAATAAAATTCAACTAAAACTGAGATTCCAATCTTAAATAAGCACAATTCGATAGATTTTTTTCTCATAAACACAAAATATGTAGGCTGAAGATTAGAAATTCTGCACGGGAGAGAAACTTCTACCTACACAAGGAAAACTGCAGAGCAGGCAGCCATTTTTATTTACATTTTATATTTCTTTAAAGCTGAGTGTAACAAAACACCTAACATGACCGCACCTAACTCAAGATTGGTTTTGTTTTTATGCACCTTACACACATATAAAAAAACCGGTCACGTCATACTAAGTTTGACGCTCGAATTAATAACCATTCTGACGACAGAGCAAAAACAAACAAAATACGTTTCTTGTATGGCGACCTCCCTTATTTATTTATTTTTTTTATTATTAGGTAATATATTTGTTATAAAAATACAAATCCTGTGAAATTTTCAACCAGCTATATACCTATTTCTATTCAAAAGATACAACTAACGACCTAGTAAATCACGACACATTTTCGACATTATGCCCCACTGCGCGTTTCTGTCGCGTCCTGCCGGGGAGCACCACTTCTTATATGTTACCTATAAGTGTTTAATTGAATGGTGCCAAGTTTCATCCCAGCAGGTTAATGTTCAAGGTAACCCATACAAGCTCGGCCTTGGATCTCCTACTATACCTATTAGATCGCTATCTGGACATTGAACATGAAAAAATTTAATACTTTATTTAAAAAAAAAACTGCGCACAATTTTTGTAGCTTTATTAGTATATTAAATAAAAACCGGTGAAGTGAGAGTCAGACTCGCGCTCCGAGGGTTCCGATATACCTATATAGGGTGACTTTTAATTAGTTCTTGATAGAAAAAGGTATGAATGTACTCATGATACTGAACAACTTTCCCCAAGGAACATAGGTCGAAAAACGAAAATCAATTTTGACCTCCCATAGAAACTAATTCAGCTGATAGCGCGTTTTGTATGAGAGGTCAAATATGGTTTTTCGTATTTCGACCTATGTTCCTTGGGAAAAGTTGTTCAGTATCATGAGTACATGCGTATCTTTGGCTATCAAGAACTAATTAAAAGTCACCCTATATAATTAAAGTATTTTTGGAAGCAATAAGTCCAGGTTATAGGACCGCAAACCTAAATTTTTTTGTAAAGGTTTTTGCAGATTTAGGTTATTGAGTTATTTTTTGTTTTTTAGGGTTCCGTACCTCAAAAGAAAAACACGGAACCCTTATAGGATCACTTTGTTGTCCGTCTGTCTGTCTGTCTGTCAAGACCCTTTATCTCACGAACGGGTAAAGGTATCAGGTTGAAATTAATACCATATATTAGGATCTACAAACCACACAAGATCTGAAAATTTCAATTTTTTACAACGACGCAATCAAAAGATATGGCATTTTATGTCCTCATCTCCATACATTTATTCAAAAATACAAAACCTACAGGGTACTTCCCGTTGACCTAAAATTATGAAATTTGGCAAGAAGCTAGGTCTCACAGTACAAATAATGGGAAAAGTCTGAAATCATTAAATATTACAATTTTTCTCACAACTAATGGTAACCAATTGTGGTGAGCTCCCGTTTCAAGAACATTCATATAAGAGAGGGGTCAAGTTGGATGGTCGCTGAGGCGATTTTTGTTTTAGTTCTTTATTTATTTATTTATTTACAGTTTATTGTACACAAGATAATACAAACATAAAACTAAAATTAAGAAAAAAGACACAACAGGTGCTGCTTATTTCTACACGGAAATTTCTTCCAGCAGACCTACGGAAGCGTGATTGGACTGGAAGAGGCAGATAGAACGTGCACACATAAACTACAAAATATAAACCTAAATATAACACTTATACTATACAAATACATACATAAACTATACATATATACACACATATATATAAATATATACTTTAAATAAATACATGAATACATATATAAATAAACTGTATGGATCACTTAGACAAAGAGAGATAGTGCTCCTTAACTCTCTTCTTAAAAACAGCGATAGATGGACTATAACGTATTGTGTGAGGGAGGGAGTTCCACAGCCTGGCCGCATGAACAGAGAAAGAATAGGAGTAGAAATCGGAGCAGTGGGAGGGGATGGAAAGATTTGTCCTGACGCTAGGGCGACAGGGCTCGTGTTGATCACGCGAGTAACAAAAGCGCTCGCGGAGATATGGAGGGGAGTTGGGGTTGTTCAGGATGTTATACAGGAGTGAAAGGATATGAGTATTCCTGCGAAAACGGATCGGGAGCCACTTGAGCTGCGAACGGAAATAGGACACGTGGTCTTCCGGCTAACCTCATTTACGTGCGAAACCCAGGAGAAATTTGGATCCATTACCACACCAAGATTCTTGACAGTTTTAGCGAAAGCAATAGGAGTACCATTGTAAAGAACTGGTGCAGGAACGTAAGAATCCAGTTGTCTGCACATGTATGGACTACCGATGATCATAGCCTTAGACTTATTGGGGTTAACAAGCAGACCAAATGAATTAGCCCAAGTGGAGATACGTTCCAGATCTGCATTAAGGCTGTTTATGGCACTATTGACATCAGAGACGTGACAGCTGAGATATATCTGCAAATCATCTGCGTAGAGATGGAAGTTAGAAGTAATGACTGGTGTAACAGTATTAATAAAGATAGAGAAGAGAAGAGGAGAGAGAACGCCACCCTGCGGTACACCTGCAGCCAGATCACACCAGTCAGAGGAAGCCTCATCCGAGCGGACCCTCTGCGAGCGACCGCGAAGGTAAGAATCAAACCATGCTATAGCTGAAGCGGAGATGTTGAGGGAGCGAAGGATAGCAAGAAGCACATCAAAGTCCACAGAGTTAAATGCACTACTAAAATCAAGTAACGCAATAATGGTGACGGATTTATTCTCCATGGCAAGGCGGATGTCGTCAGTAACTTTTAGTAGTGCAGTAACTGTGCTGTGACCTGGCCTAAATCCAGACTGAAATTGAGAGAGAAGGCTATTAGATACGATGTGACCAGCAAGCTGCTTGTGGACAATGTGTTCGAGGACTTTAGATAGAAAAGGTAAGATGGAAATCGGGCGAAACTCAGTAAAGGAAGTGGGATTGGCGGTTTTAGAAAGCGGAATAATGTTAGCACGTTTCCATGCTGAAGGGAAAGAACTTGTTACCAGGGAATGGTTAAAGACATGAGTGAGAATTGGTAAAAGCTCAGGAAGGATAAGAGAAATCATGCGACAACAAAGGTTATCATTGCCCACAGCAGTAGAGGTGATTGATAGAATATGCTTTCTAACCTCCTCTTCAGCTACAGTGTTAAAGTGAAGGGAAGAACAAAAAGGTAATGGTTGATTACTAATTTGAGAAATCGTGTTAGCTTTAACACGATAGCCTAAACTTACAGGTGGAGAAGAGAAGTGAGCATTAAGTAAATTGAGATCAATAGGAGAGTCTGAAGGAACTGAAGATTTGCCGATACCCAGGGTCCTGCGGAATGTCCACACTTGCCCGGGATCGCAGTTTTCGATAGAGTTGTGAATGTGGCGTCTCTTAGCATCTCTACACAGACGACTACAAAAGCTTCGCAGGTACTTCATCATAACATCCCATGAAACGTCCACTACAGGACAAGGAGCTCCCTCAAGAATTCTAGCTTTTGCTAGAATAATGTAGAGGGGAAGTACCATAGTCACCTCGCTTGTTAGCGTTACGGCTGGCACCATGGACCGCGGTTGTAGGTGACCGCAGTAAGTAAGATGTAAGATACAAAGGAGGATGCTGCTGCCCATCCTCCAGTTTATAACCCTTAGTCGCCTCTTACGACACCCACGGGTATGTATGGGTTGGTACTATTCTTTGCCGGCACCATACGGGTCACAGGTACTTATATCTAGCTAAATTTGACTCAGAGGGGAACCTCTGAAACCGTTTTTTAGCCTTATCACGCCGAGCCATCCAATTTTTAATGTCCTGCGTGAGCCAAGGAGCAGGTGTGTGTTTGATTTTCACGCGTTTTATAGGAGCATGAATGTCGTACAATTTCAGAATAATTGATAGTAATTCTTGCACTTTCACGTCAATGTGAACATTTACAAACTTGAAAATTGGTATGTTTATAGTGCATAAGCTATAAAATCACAACAAATAATAAAATTTGGTCAAGCGCGTGTCGAACTCAAAAAATCTAGACCATAACTTACTGAAATTTCAACTAATAGGTACAATTATGTTTATGTGGTGGTACGGAACCCTTAGTGCGCGAGTCCGACTCGCACTTGGCCGGTTTTTTTTAACTAGTAGGATTTCGGCTTGACAACATTGATTTCTGGATTCTGTGACGTCCAAAACACCATAAAACCTTTGTTGTCAAAAATAGTCCTGTTTTAGTTTTGAGAAAATTTAATTATCACTTACTCGTATCTCCTACTTTATATCTACTAAATCACTACCTAATTGTCTTAGACGAGGTCTGAATTTATTTGAGCTTTATACTCGAACAGTAAAGTATACTTTTCTATGCAATAGTCGAATCTGTGTCACAATTTCAAAAAGTAATATGTGCTCGCGACGTTAAACGAATCAATTTGAAAAGTGGCGAACCTTTTCCTTCCGCGAGTGTACAAGTAAAGCCCTTTCATATGATAATCCACTTGACGTAGTAAAATAACTACATATTCTTTTATTCTTTCATTTGCAATATAGTTGGGCTATCATATTCTAAAACCATTCCAATGCATTATATACAGGTGTAACAGACAGAGAGATGAAGGAACCCTAAAAATAGGTTTTCAACCAAAGACGTCAGATGCACAAAGGTCACCTTAAAAAAGGCAACCTAAGAATAACGGCAAACTGAGGAATACATTAGACTAGTCTTTTTCTGAATGCCTATTTTGGGCGCAATTTTTTTACCAACATTTTAATGGGTTCTTAAATGATACGATTGTGGCACGATTTTTGTGATGTATGATTAACGATATAGCTTCACAACAGTGGATCTTACCGAGTCGTGGAGAGTTCCGCTCATTACGCTCATGCTCGCAATGCTTATTAGGTTACCCATGAGTTCCATGACACATCTGGCGGAATTCCCGCTGGTGTCATACTTGACAGGTTTTTTGGTCGAGGCGTCGCTCGAAGCAAATTTTGATCAAATATAGGTACCAAATTTTTTTGTGTAACTTCTGCCCATAAACTATAATTTTATACAAGGCTTTTTGCTTACAGACAGGAAGTTCAATGCTAAAGCAAGTAAATAGCTAGCCAGATAGAATGCTATACATAAGCTACACGCAAATCTTATTGTCGATGACGCAAATCAGTTCTATAAAAGAAATGTAACTTGAACAACTTCGTCCGAATTGCTCATGTTTACCAGTGACTGAATAGTGACAATGCGAAACTAATGGAAATAATTGAACACGAACATTCAAAAATTCTCGGGATACATTCCCATCGGGTTGACGACAACTAATGATAATGATCATTGGTGACTACATCTTCATTGTTTCTACAAACGTAAAACTTTTTTTAGTATCTTAATTGCATCTGATTGACCTTGAGCGTACTTCCATTTTGTTATTATCTGCATTACAAAAAACCTTAAAAGCATTTTTTAAATCTTCAAACTGAAAAGTAACAAATCACAAAGCTTAAAACGGAAAATCTGAAACATTTAACAAAAAGCCATCTGTTGACCGTTGGCTTAACTACGTAGTCTTTTCCAATACTAAAGAACCTTGAGCTCTACATGTTTTCCAAAGCGGTGCATTGTATAGGTAGATAGAGCTTCGTAATTACTCAATCAGATGGCGTATCCTTTCCGCTTCGGCCACTTTCGAAACTGAACGTTCGAAACCAGTCAGTCCTAATTTAAACATGTGACTCAAACCAGTAAAATATATTTAGGAGTTAATAATTTTATTTGCTGAAATTATATTTACACGAAAACTACTTAAGTAATTAATAAGTATAAGATCACTGACGTATCCACCATCATTCGCCCATACATCAAAAGTTAAAGAACTCATCTTCGTCGTAACTTTCATCATCCTCATCGTTTCCTTTCAGCGAGGACAGTTTGAACCCTGCCTCCTGCATCTGGTCCACTTTTGGCAACTCCTCTAATATCATCTCTTCTACATTCAGCTTGTTCAGTTCTTGCTGCACCCTTTCTTTCACTGGACCTTCTACTGCATCCATTATTTGATATCTTAGCAGGTTTGGTAAAATATTAACCGCGAACTCTATTACATAATCCAAAGTTCCCGCTCCGTCACATCGCACCTGGATATTTCCCATTTCTAAATCCAAATCTCTGAATTGTGGCTTTTCTCTTGTATCTAAAGGTTGAGCCAAAATAAATCTACCACTGATATATTCAGCAGAAAATGATGCTGTGCCAGCCCTTGACATTACACCACCAATAGCTGAGATATCCCACTGCGTCATTCCCTGTAACTTTTGAGTTCCAATTTCAAAGTCAGCTATAACAGTATTGTTTTCCATTTTAAGCGTAATATTTCCTACTCTTTGAAATGAAGATATCCCCAAAATCCAAGTTCTAGTCAGGGTTACAGTAAAGATACTGACAGTCGTATTATAATCATTAACTTGATAAGGATCCATATGCATGGATCGCACTTTCTTCCTCAGATCTGCAATGACCATATCTAAAGGCGATATAGAGTTTGGGAACTGCATATCACCGGCAACCTCTTCAAGCTTCTTGTTGATTTCATCTCTAGCTTTTGTGTAAGCTTCTTTGAGAACAAACGGTTTGATGGAGTCAAAAAGGAAGTTTCCGATAGAGTTGATGACTCCCTGGAACATGCTGCCAAAGAAGCCGAGATTCTGGAAGTTAACGTTGATGGTGCTGAAGCCGAGATCAATATTGATATTCTGGGCTCTGAGTTTTCCGTCTCGTTCGACACCCAAATTAGCACGTGCTGTGACCTATAAAATAAGTAGAATTCAGAAAATGTTGCTCAAATAAAGAAATATCCTTTTCAAATTAGTTTTACGACTGGTATCTCAAATAGATAGATACGAAGGCACGTAATCTTTTACCCATATTACCTTGAGGCCTGTGATATCCACGGTGAAGGGGCCTTGAGCTCTGTTCAGCCAAGTCGACATGGTATAGTTCCCTCGCGCCTGCAACTTGTCTATCACCATTTGGGCGTGGACCTGAAATATAAGTATGCGTATATAATTAGTACACATACACAACAAACTACTTTATTTTATACATAAATAACTCATCATCACTGTTTAGAGACTAATAATAATAACAATAAATTTGTTTTATTTTCTCCCACAATTTTTTTTTCTTAAACTTACAAGTACAGTAAAGAACTTTTATTACGTGGGAGACTGGAGCTCAAACTAGAAAAATCTTGTGCTAAGTGCTCCTGGCTTGGAAAATTAACCAAACTACAAAAACATAATAATTGTGCAATCTAGTATTAAGTTGATAGCTGAACATTAAATTAATTAACTAAAATTTCAGCGACATAGAAGGAAAATAAAATAAATATAAACAAAATTTGAAACTTCAGATTATCAGTAAAGACAAATAAAAAGGCAACGCGTGTGGAGATTTGTGTGTATGGTTGTGTGGTGTGTATGCAAAAAATTTTTGAGTACTTGCATAAACGGAATAAGTAGGTAACTTATGTATGACACAAAATATAGTAAACGCTCCGTTTCTTCATAATCAAGACTTTGTAGCCAGTCTACGTTTCTTCTTTTACTAGATTCTTTTTTTATTCTCAAAAACATTTTACAAATGAGAGTAGATAAAAAAATATAATTGTTAGGAGAATATTGACAGATATGCTTTTTATACTACGGACGGACACAAGGCTAAACCAGAAGAAAGAACTCGTACAGAAAGTTAATCGAGAGTAATTCGTCTGGAAGACATTACTTTCAGTGTCCGCCTTTTGCTCACGTTTAATTCTTTATTTGTCATGTTTATATACTTACTTACCTGTTTCGTGTATTATATACATAATTAATACGATAAAACATTATTCGTCCAGGAAAAAGTAATTAGTTCGATTATGTTGAAAAAAAGTTGAACTTACTTATTTTACTTATTTTAAATTGGATTTAAAAGGCAGAATACCAAATACTAAAATCCGAAAAAAAATATGACTGCACTAAAACCAGAAACAAAATAAACAGGATAAAAATTAATTGAACAGAAGAAGATAGAAAAATTTTTTTTTCTAACCTCCATAGCTCCAATCTCAGCCGTGACGTAAATGATCCTGAACTTGCTGATGCCGTAGACGGCAGCGTTCTTGAAGTAGACGGTGGCGAAGCTCAGGCTCTGCTTCATGTCGGGGACGGCGTAGGGGTCGGGGACCTCAGCCCCCGGCATCCCCACGGGGTCGGGCTTCTTGAAGTGGTCCAGGACCAGGAGTAGCTGGTCGCTGAGCTTCTTCTCACCCGCCGCCAGCCGAGGATCCACAGGAAAATTCGGTGGGGATGCATCTGGAATCACGAATGAGATAAATACAGTACAGGCCAAACCACAAATGAAAAAAAAAACTTGTACACACGGCTGCACGTCGGTAGAAACACGTTGACCATTAGCGGGTCTCTGGTTTCGGGTGTTTGTAGTGTAGCGCTGCTGGTTCAACTTGTACTGAATTTGTTTCTACGTGCTTACTTTTTTTAATGTACTCGTAACAAGTAAGCAAACGAGCAGGTGGGCCATCGGATGGTAAGTGGCCACCACTGCCCATAACGCCCATTCGAATTATTGGTAAAACTTGACACTCATAAGACAGCAAAACGCATTGCCCACCCTTAAAACTAAGATGATGTGTCTCATGTGCCGGTAATATCCGACACCGTTCAAACCGAAACACAGTACTACAAACACTGCTGTTTTACGACAGAATTACACAAGAGGGTGCTACGAGTACTTCCCCAGACGGACTTTGCACAAAAGCGCTACCACCTCAAAACTTTTCTTACGTACGTACTAACATAAATAACAACAAATAAATCTACGTGTTAAAGATATAAATAAATAATAATCGCATTTATTTAACATTTGGTTTTAATTTCAAAACCAATAAGTTTAAAACCAAATATCACTCATTGACTACTACCTACTTACACACCAAATTACGCGTGATATTATAGAATTACTCCAGGGTATTTAGAAACTTTTATATGAGTGGGTTTGAAGTAAATATAAATGTTACATTTTTTATTATTATTGACAAAATTAAGTTTAAATTCATATATGTAAAATAGTATTAAAGAAAAAATATATAAGGAAGCTGACGAAAAATACATTTTAAACCAAAAAATTCAAAAATAAAGTTTATCATTACAGTTGACATTTTAATTTTGTATAAAATGTATTTAAAATAATATTTAAGAAGTAAAACATTTAACTTACTTCCATTACATATTATCCTTTAAGTGCAATTTCGAGTTAACTTATTACCTTACTGAAACTCCGAATTTCAGCAATTCAAATGGGAAAACATTTTAATTTTTAGGTAAACTACCTATGATTATAGTTCTATTAACAATGCTAATTGATTGATTGCATTAGCATTTTAGTATAAATAAAAATATATGTTCCCGAGGTCATACGATTTTAATAATTATACATTTATAGGAGAAATTAGTTGTTTAACGAGAATCCGAGAAAAAACAGCCATACTTAATTACTTCCAGGTCAAATAAAAATTTCCCTGGACTAAATACTTTCAAACAAGATTGAATTATACGTGGAAAAGGAACTTTAAAAATTAGACAAGCGACCTATGATAACTTTTTAACTATGATAATTTCTATGAATTTTGTTGATACGATGCCCTCTGCGTATTTTTTTTTGAGCCACTTAACTGGACGGACGGACAGCGGGTCAGTCCCAGCGGCTCCAGGCCCAATGTTCTACATATTAAATATTTGTATGAAATTTTGTAAACTTATCCCAAAGGCTCCATGTAAAGAAATAAATTAATATTGTTTTTCCCGCCGGCTCCATGGCAGTACGGTTAGCATCAAAAGCAATTAATGAAGTAAAAATAGAATATGTTTTGTATAATGTTTTATTATTTGTGATTGAGAAAGTGTTTATATTAAAGTAAAAACAGAAGAAAAAAGGTACGGTGGTAAATGGTTACAAAATAAATAAAATAAAATTTTTGTAAAAACTATAGTTTTAGCGAAAATTAACATACCTGGGCCTTCGATTATAATAAAATTGTTGCTTTGCTAGATATAGGCACACCATTATCCTCTGGTTCATGCAATTTTTACAATGACTAAAGGACAACTAACTTCGGGAACAATAAAACTTGTCCTAGCTCAGGCTCATTAGAGATAAGGGACAACTCCCTGAGTTGTAGGGCCATGGATGGGTCAGACAAGGGTGAAAAAGAGATAGAAGTATATCTATCTCTTTCTGTAGGGCTACTGCTCTTACAGGGCTGCTTTTTAGAGTTCCGATACCAAAATGGTAAAAAAGGAACCCTTATGGTGCGACTCTGTCTGTCCGTCTGTCTGTCACACCTGCATATCACAGCAACCACCCATGCTATTCCCCCCCTTATCTTCGAAGTTTTTGAAAGGAAAAATCTGAATTAATTACAGTCGGCGGTAGAAATTTATGTAAACATTACAGAAAAATAAAACGATCTTTCTAAGTTGCACAGATTTTTAGAAATCTGCAAAAAACCTTTACAAACAAATTCAGTTTTGCGGTCCTAAATATGGGTTTTATTGCTTCCAAAAATATTATAGGTATTGTTGGCGACTGGCTGGAAGGCTTTTATACTTTTTCTGTTTTTATATTTTTGTCAGTTGTCGACTTGAAGTTTTGTGCTAATAAAGCAATTTTTCATGGTTTTTGAGAATTGGTGGTTTTTATTGGAAAAACAGTCCATTTTAACATAATTTTCAATATATTGTATACGGCGTCACCATCCTCTAATGCATGGCGCTACTTCTCAGCCGGCTCAACCTGAAAACACAGTACCAAAAATTTTGGCAATCACAGATGCTTCTCGTGTAGAACAAAGTACCGTAACTCCGCCAATAACTACAAAAGAAACTTTAAATGAAGACGACACCGTTAAGGTAGCAGCAGCATCTGCTAATTCTTCTAAAAATCTTCCAGATCCATTGAATCGCCGGGTACTTCTCAAGGTTGTTCCAGTCGTGATTTCTGGACCTGCCGGCGAGCTCGAGACGTATGCGTTGCTTGACGACGGCAGTACGGCTACCCTGATCGACGACGCCGTGGCTACCCGCATCGGCGCTACGGGCCCTCTCCAGCCCTTATCGATTGAAGGTATCGGCGGTATGGCAAGAAATACCGTCGCTAAACTTGTCAGTTTTAATATTAGAGGCGCGAAATCATCTGATCGTCTATTAATTCAAAACGCAAAAGCGCTTCAATCGCTAGCGCTCAGTCCGCAAACTATTCGACAAAGTGACTTAAGTAGTTATACACACTTGCGCGACTTAGTAGACGATCTGACATACATTGACGCGACCCCGACTGTACTTATTGGTGCAAGCGATTGGCATTTGTCATTGAGTAGAGAGGTTCGTGTTGGTAAAAAATCTGAACCCGTAGCGTCGCGAACATTATTAGGGTGGACTTTACACGGTGCGTTGTCCACTCAGAGCAAACCCGTCGCGTTTATAAATCACACGTACTGTAACGATTTTGAGACTTCTTCCGTTAGTCTAGAAGATTTAAATTCGATTATTAAGGAACAGTATAAGCTCGATTCTATTGGAATTTGTCAACGTGGTCCGCGTCATAACCAAGAAGACCAACAAGCGCTAGAAATTTTAGAAGCGACCGCTCACAGGTTACCGACCGGTCGTTTCGAGGTAGGTTTACCGTGGCGTGACTTAAATAAATGTTCACTACCCGATAGTTACCCGCAAGCATTCTCACGCTTGAAAAGTTTAGAGCAGCAGATGGCTAAGGACAAGGGTTTCGCAACCGCTTATAGAGATTTTGTAGATGGTGTTATTCAAAAGGGTTATGCTGAGGAGTGCGCTCCGGAAAGTTATCATAAGAGTAGCGCACTCGTTGAATGCAATCAAAGTGCAGGTTTAAATTGGTATCTTCCTCACTTCGGAGTTTTTCATCCTCAAAAAAAGAAATTAAGAGTTGTTCATGACGCTGCTGCAGCCACCAAAGGAGTGAGTTTGAACAGTTTGCTGCTTCCCGGTCCAGACTTCTTGCAGTCTCTGTTAGGGATATTATTTCGTTTTCGAGAAGGGCGTGTTGCGCTTACTGCTGATATTAGGGAAATGTTCCCTCAAGTGAAAATAATAGAGAGGGACAGAAATGCACAACGTTTTTTATGGCGCAATGGCGACACTTCTGCACCCGTTAAGGAGTATCGCATGTCTTCTATGATCTTTGGGGCCGCCTCGAGCCCATGCACCGCACTTTTCATAAAAAATAAGAACGCTTTAGAGTTTTCTCACCAGTATCCTGCTGCGTCACATGCTGTCATACATGATCACTATATGGATGATTTCATCGGAAGTTGCCGCGATGTGAACGAGGCTGCGCAACTAGCTGCAGACATTGTTTCCATTCATCAAGCATGCTGCTTTGAAATGCGTGGTTGGGTGTCAAACGATATAAACGCTCTTTCTCTTGTTTCTCCAAGTCTTTGGGCCGAGTCTGGGCAAGATGTTGGCCTGCCACCTAACAAGGACGTCAGCGCTTTAGGTGTTAGGTGGAATCCTTGCGAGGACACCTTAGGCTTCCGCATCAGTACGTTTACCGAACTTGAAAAGTTTACTAAGCGCAACGTTTTATCTTTTGTTATGCGTGTCTACGACCCTTTAGGGATGCTTTCTTTTGTTTCTGTAAAAGGTAGAATTTTCATTCAACAACTTTGGAGAGAAAAATTGGGTTGGGATGACGAAATTCCATCCAAATATAAAGATTTTTGGAACCAATGGCGCCAGGAATTAGAGGCAGTAGCAAATCTTCGCCTTCCACGCTGCTACTTGAGTGAACCAGACCCGCTTGAAATCCAGTTACATGTTTTTGCTGACGCAAGTGAGCAAGCGTACGCAGCAGTGGCGTATTTCAGATTTTTGTTTCGTAACGGGGACATAAAACTAGCTTTAGTCGGTAGCAAAGCCCGTGTGACTCCTTTGGCTCCGATATCTATCCCGCGTCTTGAACTTCAGGCTGCTGTTATAGCTGCTAGATTAGCAATTAAAATTTTGGAGTTCCATCGTTACAAACAGGTTTCAGTTTGTTTTTGGACTGACTCGATGACCGTTATTAGATGGTTACGCAGTGATGCCAGAAGTTTTAAACCATTTGTAGCTAACAGAGTGGGAGAAATTTCCGAATCTACAGACATTGCCCAATGGCGTTGGCTCCCAGGTTCATTAAATGTCGCAGACGATGCGACACGAGCAAAGTCAGTGTCTGTACATTCATCACACAGGTGGTTTACCGGTCCATCTTTTTTGCTGGGTCCTCCCGAGTCGTGGCCGGTCGAGAATCCTAGCGACGATGAATCAATTCCTTTCCCTGAGGAAATGAAGCCTAATGAGGTAGTTGGCTTACATTTAACGCCAGTTTCGGTTGATAAATTGCCTCCTGTTGCTAACGTCGCTAGGTTTAGCGATTGGCTGCGTCTCGTGAGAGCAACAGCTCGAGTTATTCAAGCCGGTAGAAAGTTTCGATCACTTATTCGAAATCTAATTCCAAATTCTAATACTTTTTCTAATAATAATCCTTTGTGTATAACAGTATCAGATTTTATAAAAGCAGAGCAAAATTTGTTAATTAGATCACAGGCTGAATGTTTTTCCCAAGAGTTAGCATTACTTAGAGCAGGATTACCCTTCCCCAAGGACAGCCGACTTTCCTCTTTTGGAGTACGACTTGAAGAAGATGGACTCATTCATTTGGATTCCCGTATTGTCCATGCGCCAGATATAAGTGAGGCAACTAAGTTCCCGATCGTCCTAGATAGTCGTCATCCAGTGGTTCGCTTGATTATCCGTGACTATCACGTGAAGGCTGCACATGCAAATCAGGAATTAGTTTTAAATGAAATACGGCAGCGATTTTGGATTTTTGGTTGTAGAAATGCTGTCAAAGCTGTGATGCGTGAATGTTTTATCTGCAAGAGGCTGAGAGGGCGACCGCAAGTACCCCAACCAGGCGATCTTCCAACAGAAAGATTAGAACATCATTTTCGTCCCTTCACCAACGTTGGATTGGATTATTTTGGCCCACTCGAAGTTGCAATCGGTAGGAGGAGAGAAAAACGACATGTGGCACTTTTTACATGCTTGGTAACCAGAGCCATTCATTTAGAAATTGTGGCCAGTTT
This sequence comes from Athrips mouffetella, assembly GCA_947532105.1. Lineage (NCBI taxonomy): Eukaryota > Metazoa > Arthropoda > Insecta > Lepidoptera > Gelechiidae > Athrips > Athrips mouffetella. The sequence goes on along the minus strand of OX383957.1, from coordinate 23,632,001 downwards.
ATCAGCGGACTCTGCAATATTATGTTTACGGCGATTCATTTCTCGGAGAGGCTGCCCAAAGAAAATATTTTCAGACAATGCTACCGCATTCGTTGGCGCACACAATCAATTAGAGCCACTATTAGATTATGCCACAAATAATAAAATTGAATGGATGAACCAGAAAGTTGAGTGGCACTTCATTCCACCTGTGTCTCCTTTTATGGGTGGAGCCTGGGAGCGCCTCATCAGGTGCGTGAAGTCTGCATTAAAAGTAACACTTAAAGAAAGAGCACCCAAGGAAGAGGTCTTTTATACATTTTTATTGGAAGCAGAGGCCATTGTTAACTCGCGGCCGCTGACATATCTTTCTACCGAGAGTCCAGAAAGTCCTACGGTTATAACTCCTTTCCACTTCCTCATCGGCTCTTCTTCGAACCATCCTCCAACAAATTGGCTCGCAGGAGATCTAGAAGATTCAGATCTTATACGGCGGTGTGACTGGCGACGAACTTTACGCCTTGCGGACATGTTCTGGGCGCGCTGGATAAAGGAATATCTTCCCACCTTGGTGCCTAGACGTATTGCAAACGTAGCCCCTCAAGAATGGAAGGTTGGCGATATTGGACTGATTGCAGATGACAGCCTCCCAAGAGGAACTTGGCCCTTGGGGAGGGTAATAAAGACATACCCTGGTCAGGATGGTCATATCAGAGTAGTAGATTTATTAACTCAAGGGGGGGTATTTAGAAGGCCTACAAAAAAACTTGTGCCGTTAGGAGTTCAGTCAGTTGCCAACTCCCACTGAGTGCTTGCACTGGGGGGGAGGATGTTGGCGACTGGCTGGAAGGCTTTTATACTTTTTCTGTTTTTATATTTTTGTCAGTTGTCGACTTGAAGTTTTGTGCTAATAAAGCAATTTTTCATGGTTTTTGAGAATTGGTGGTTTTTATTGGAAAAACAGTCCATTTTAACATAATTTTCAATAGGTATATCGGAACCCTTGACGCGTGAGTCCAACTCGCACTTGACCGGTTTTTTAATTTTAATTTCTAATAACTATTACATTTATCGATACTCCTTTACTTAAGTCCCTTAAATAAAATTATAACTAAAATTAATTGTTTTAAAAACTTTATTTTATTATGCTGACGGTTCGTGGAGCCTTTGGGACAAAATAATTAAATTTATGCTTTTTAATTATAATAGCCTATTTTCTCGTGGAGCCGTTGGGACGTTTCGTGGAGTAGCCGGTGGGACTAACCCCAATCAGCCCTGTATATTGAACTTGGTAATTAAAAAGATAAAGCAGTTGATTGTAGTAACTGCAGCTGCATAAATGATGGCGAACTAACCGATGACTCATAGCCAGCACGCAAGTAATATCATCTTTATTTCTAAAAACAAAAATTGTTAAAACACGTTCGAGAACTTTAATTGATTTTTAAAGTGAAATCAATAATTACGGCTTACGAAATGAGTCAATTTTATGGAAACTGAAATTATTTAGATTATACATTAAAAAAACCTGCTCGATAGAACTAGAACTGGATTAGAGTTGCTATTGCAACGGAGACGTTCAGCAAACGAAGTGTTGACGTTGAAAATAAGGCGATTGGTGTCCTGCCCGGGTCAATATTCACTATTTCGATAGGACACATACGTAGATACATAGGAAAAAAGCAATATACATTAAAGCTTTTAAATATACTATCTCCTAATGTACCTAGGCTTTGAAGGTACGTTTAATAAGGACACAGATCCGAACAAGACCGGAGCGAAAAACAATTATTTAAAAAACGAACAATGACACTTTTTTTCTATGATCAAGTCCACAACGCACTATTTTAATCCTAACGCACACTTTAAACCTCACATTGGCTTACTAATTTGTATCTTAAACTACAAACTATTTCCAAAACACACCGTCACAGTATCCAGAACCCGTGAACACAGCTAGAGCCAGCAGCACACAATGAGCCCACATCCTGGTCACTTCAATGAATGAATGGGTCACATCCCGATAGGGGCAGAGGTCTCCTTATCGTCCTATACGTCATTTAGACTCGCCCTCTTATCGACACGACGATTTGTTTGTCCAACAGCTTACCAGTAATTTGATATCGTTTGTTGACTGTGCTATTTATTAATTTTGCTAATCTTATGAAACTTCTGGCTGGCTAATTATGTCGATTTTATAGCAAACAGCCGGAAAATTACGGTTTGGATTAAAATATGGTTTGGCTACTACGTCTAAAATTGCAAAATTAAATCCTCTTTTGGGTTCAGTACCCAAAGGGTGAAAAACGGGACCCTATTCATATGCCTACGATGTCTGTCTCTCTATCTGTCAGCGGGCTGTGTCATGATATGAATCGTAATAGGTAGACAGTTGAAATTTTCACTGATTATGTATATCTGTTGTCGCAAGAAATTATTAAAGATAAAAAAAATACGAAAAATATACTTTCACTACTAAAAACGTGTTTTTAAAGCGATTTTTGCTCGATTTTTAGGGTTCCGATACTAAAATGGTAAAAAAAGGACTTTGTCTATCCGTCTGTCTGTCTGTCACACCTGTATATCTCAGCAACCACTCGTGCTATCGACTTGAAATTAGGAACAAGTCTAGAATATGATTGCTTGGCATAATTGGACTTGAAAAAATAAAATATATTATTATTCATGTTAAGGGGGCCCAAATAGGGGGGCAAAATTTCAAATTGTTGTTACTAGGTTGAATGGGGTATCATATGAAAGGGCTTTACTTGTACATTCTAAAATATTTTTCTGTATTTTTTTGCGACTCTTAGTTTTCAAGTTATGTTGATAATGTAAAAAAAGTACCATTCCCCCTCCCTTTTCTCCGAAGTTTGTGAAAGGAAAAATCTGAATTCATTATAGTCGATAGAAGTTTATGTAAATATTACAGCAAAAATAAAACGATTTTTCTAAGTTGCACAGTTTTTTAAAAATCTGCAAAAAACCTTTAAAAATGGACTTTAATGCTTCATAAAATACTATTGGTATATCGGAACCCTAGGCGCGCAAGTCCGACTCGCACTTGACCGGTTTTTGTTTTAGATCTTTCGTAAAAACGGAAACACTAACAGGCGTGAAAATTGGTATGTTTAGAGTGCATAAGCTATAAAATAACAAAAAATAATAAAAATTGGTGAAGTGCGTGTCGGACTCGCGGAATACATTGCGTAACTGCGCGTCCATAACTATAACGATATTTTTACCTTGATACGGAACCCTCGGTGCGCGAGTCCAACTCGCACTTGGCCGGTTATCTTTTCATATTCTGTGTCTTTTCCAATTAAGAAGATAAAGATAAATGCTAGAAACTTTCAAACGACCAAGTAAAATATTTTATGTTAATAACTTGTAACATCAATCTTTCCTTGAAAAATTTGGAGTAAAAAAGACTCTTAAGTAAAAAAGACACTCGTATGTCATTGTAAAAAATAATATTTCTCGGAATCGATATGAACTTAAAGTTAACTTTCAGAATTAAAAAAACACTTCAGCCCTAATGCATTCACATTATATTAACAATAATGTAATAAAACATATGAAAAAAGTTAGAGGTGTACTAAAAGAAAAATAGTTTAAGTACTTCACATATATTACGTAAAGAAAGAGAAATCTATAGGTACCTAATCATTCTTGATTAGTAATCAATCTATTGCCTTATGATATTACCTATTTGTGTATTAAGCTTTTCAAGCTACTAAAGATGAGTCTACATATATGCAGATATTTCAATTTATCTCCGGTAATAATAAAATTAATAGAGGACTTGACGCGGCATTCCTTATCAATGTCAAGGAAATACCAGCTATACTATGTACCAATAACCCAATCTACTTATTTATCAAAGGCGAGATTTGTCTACAATTATTTGAGTATTTTATTTTGTGACTTTAGAGGAACTTGACGTACATAGTCTGCATATTTGTACGTAGTAGTCAAACATGTGGTTAAAGCGTGGTATCGTAGTATTTAGTTTGTTTCTCTTCAAGTTCAGTCGTGGTCAAGGTGTGTTTGATTTATCCAACCAAATATATTTTGCTTCGTTTATATAGTAAAGGTAAACCCAAAAATTTAATACGATTACGATAAATGTGATTAGTTTTCTAATAATTGTTCTAGATTCTAAAGAAACTTCCTCATCTGAAGAATTCACTACACCATATCAACTGACATTTGAAGATCCTGCCACAACTGTGCCTGAAAATGATTTTGAGGAATCAAATCCATCTAGTTCTGAGGAATTGGCAACCACGGAAGCATTACTTACAGAGGGAGAGAAAAAAATAAGTGAAACAATTTTGGAAATGGTGGAACACTTCAAGAAGCCAAACCCGGAAGGAATACCAGGAGTAGAGATCCCAGACCCATATGGTGTCCCGGATATAAAGAAAACTGTGACATACTTCGATTCGTTGTACTTGGAGAATATCTTCGTGTATGGACTAAGCAAAATTAAAGTGGAATACGTCAATGCTGATTTTGAAAATATGAAGGTAAACCAAAAAGTAGTTATCATTATTTTAATTTAAGTAGATTTAACCTTATTTGATTTATTTGTGAACTTCAAAGCTGAGTAAGCAGTACATTCTCTAGCAGTCAATAAAGCAGAAATTAGACGACCGTCGAAAAATCTCACAATAGAATAGAATAGAAAACATTTATTTCACCACATAGCATAAAATGTACAACAAAAGTACTAAGAGTAAGACCTGAAAACTTACAATAACATATCAGCAGCAGAATAGCGGATAATAAAGTGTATTTTTTAACACAGTCTTTTAAATTATTGTTCAGGTAGATGCAGCCATGAGAATTGACGAGCTACAGACCAGAGGCACTTACCGTTATTCATCCTTTCTGATGCCTGGAAAAGGTCCATTCACGGTCAATATCACTGATCTCAAGATCACTCCACAAGGCAGTCTAGGGGTCGAAGTCGATGGAAAAGTTAAAACCCAAGACATCAACATTGATATTTCTTTTGACAACATTGCCGTAAACTTTGAAAATTTGGGAGCCCTTGGTAGCATTCTACAAGGCTTGGTTAACACTATGGGACCTTTCATTTTCGAAAACATCAAGCCTCAATTACTTAAAGATGCATATACAAAAGCTAGAGAAGAAATGGATAAAAAGATTGAGGAAATCGCAGGAGATATAAAATTTCCTAATAGTATCGCACCATTGGACATGGTTCTTATTGATGCGAGAATAAAAGCAAGAGAAATGGGTTATGACCCATATAAATTACTAGATTATCATAGTACAGATATGTCTTACGCGGCTATAAGTTTGACTAACACCTGGATAACAGGTCTGTCCTCATTTCATCGCATTGGAAATGTAACTTCGTGTTTAGAAAACAACACAGTGACTGCAAACATTCAGATCGGATCACAAAAGCTTGAAGGCTTTACAACGTGGGATATTTCTACTAGTCTATTGTCTGTGGCTGGAACTGCTGCTTTTTCTGTTGAATACATCAGTGTATTAATAATTTTAGCTCAATCTCTTGATACTAGACAAAGACCCGTACTTCAAGATCTTCATTTAGATATTGGAAATATTCAAGTACGTTGTGACGGAGCAGGAACAATCGATTATATCATTGAATTTGTTATAAATGTTCTACCTAATCTTCTAAGATACCAACTAGTCGCAGCTTTAGAAGGACCCTTAAAAACTAAAATACAAGAAGAGTTAAACGGGGTGGATGTTGAAGAAGAAATAAAAATGGCTCTACCAAGAATAGATGAATTAGCAAAAACTGGTTTTAGGTTGTCGTTTCTACGTAGAGAGAAAGAATCTACTTATGATGAAGATGAGTTTTTCAACTTTTAATTTAAAAATAAATAGGAAAATATGAATTCAAAAATTCCTAATTACTTTTATGATATTAATCAAGTAATTTCCAGGAAATGAAAGGAAAAAATGTAAATAGAGTAGAATCAACTAAGCATAGCTTCAAACCAATGGTGTTAATGGAATTGAGTAAGCAAACACAAAATATTTACGTAGATAAGTACCTACTTGCTTGCTCGATTTCCACGCAATTCCTCGTAATTTTAGTAGGTAGTTAAATAATAGACATTTTATTACGAATTCTGATCCAACTAGTTTAAAGTTACTTTTATATAGTAAATCATTAACAGATATTCTGAACTTGTGCTACAAGGATCAGGATCATGTTATTATTTTACCTTTCGCTAAGTACTGGATGCAATCCATGTAATTGCAAACGTTTCAATAACTCTACTATTTTTTAAAATTAAATATATAATTATTAAAAAACAAATAAAAATATCGTTGTGTACGTTAAATATATAAAATGTTTGATAAAAGCCAGAAAAACCAGAAAATTTGGTCTTCAATTGCAAACGTTTCAAAAACTTTTCCATTTTTAAAAATTTTAAAAATAGTGTATGATTTAAAAAAATAGAAATTAATTAATATGTCGTTGTGTACGTTATAAATACATAATGATTGATAATAATCCAGAAAACCAGAAAATTTGGTCGTCCCATGAAAATTCCACTATTGGGGGGTATATGGGAAACGATTCAAGAAAGGCAAAATATCTTAGATTTTTGCCCCATATTTCAATTGGGGTCTAAAAATAACCGCATCAGTACTAATTATTTATGTTTGCACGCAAACCCTTCCTTACGTTGTTGAGATTGTAGAGATGAGAAAAGAACGTAATTCGGCATGTTCCTGACTCGATGTTAGCAGCCAGAACCGGCTGTGGTTTGCGGTCAACGCATGCGGCTGCGGCTTGATGGAAAGGAGCGTCTCATCCACCAGACACCATTGCCCCCGGCTAGACAGCGCACGACACACGCGTGCGGAAAAAATACTACTCATATTCTATATTCAAATCTCTTTCGAGAGTAAAAAAATTAAAATTAGATTCTAATTTAAAAAAAGCGCGGTATTGCGCATTATATAAAAAAAAACATAAAGTATGGAGAAATTGCAAGTGCTGTTGGTTCTAGCGGCCGTCGTTGCATCGGGCACATCGAACACAAGTAAGTGATTGTTTGGAAGAAAGTTGACTAACTGGTAGAGCCACAAATATTTTATGTCGTACGTATATATTTTACTATGTCACAGTGTCAACACTTAATCTATTTCAATAGTTTTTTGATAACAATTCACTAAAAATAACTAACATTAAATTTTGCCGGCATTTATGGAAGCGGTGTATTTTTTTTTTCAAATGTTTGTGTTTCTCGTAGGCATGAAAGCAAAGTATTAATTTACAAATAGCGTAAACATAATATTTCAGCCGACAGTTTTATGAAGTTTAGGTTTTAGTTTTTTGTTAAGTTTTCGTTCTGAATAAGCATTGAATACTAATTGTAAATTTTTAAACTTTGTTTATTTCTTTAAGTATTTTTTATCATGCGGAAGTAGACATGATTATGTCCGTCGTGTGCGAGACGATAAACAAAGGCCGAGAAAGTGTCATACGCACTTTCACCGGCAATAACGCAGCATTTTAGCACTTTCATCGATTTTATCTGAACATTAACACTTATTTGCTATATATTTATTTATCACTACCTACAATATCAACAAAAAACTTAAGCTTTGTATGCACTTAATTTATTTAAGAGAGCAGAGGTTTATGATTTTTTTTGTGTTGCAAATACATCCCAAATACAACAATTTAAAATTGTACATAGCTTTTGTCTGTACATTGAAGATATTTATAAAAACAAATTATTACAGTACGCTATTTTGATGCCCCTGATTTCACATATGTTTGGAATTTTGTTTGTTTGTTTATTTTTCAAGCATCACGCAAAAGTTACTGAACCGAGTTTAATAAAACTTTTTTTGTTTGATAGCTAAAAGTTTTGACTTTTTTAAACATGCGGAAGAAGTCGCGGGCAAAAACTAGTAAATTATAAAGATCTTTTATACACAACAAAAAGTATGGCTTTTGCTTTAGTGTGGTAAACACAGCAATAGTAAAAATAGAACTAATAAGTAAATAATAACTGTCAAGCGCAAGTTTAAATTCTAATATTATAAAGTCTTTAAAAAAGTGTTCTAAGAATAGTCTTTTAAAAATGTTTTGAAATATGACTTGTACTTGACCGCCGCCGTCTATAGCATTATAATGCGTCTTTTTCTTCATTAATTTAAGAGCTAGGCTCTTGTTAAACCGTGCAAAATCTTGTTACTCTCTGTCTCTAGAGTATTAAATTAATTAATAAAGTAGAGCAATACTCTCAGACGTTTTGTTACTGAAAAGTAAAAATTAATATAATGTTCTGTAGAATAGTGAAAACCTTCCTTTTATATTTGTTTATATCCTAATAAAAGTAGGTCATTGCTGTTATTATTAATCGTACGGCACGTACGTACGTTTGCAGGCTATCGATGAACAATATTATAGTGATCATAGTCCTCCTAGCTTTCGACAACGGCAACCTTCATAACATCCCATGAATCGTCCACTGTAGGATAGGGAGCTCCCTCCAGAACTCCAGCAAAAACGCATGCTACTTTGGAGGGGATTCACCATAGTCACCACGGTCGTAAGCGTTGCGGCAGGCGACCGCTGTTGTTATGGTACTGCAGCATGTAAGATGGTGTGATACACAGAAAGATGCTGCTGCCCATCTTTTGGTTCACAAGCCCTTAGTCGCCTCTTACGACACCCACGGGTAGATACTTTGAGTTGGTACTATTCTCTGTCGGCACTACACGGTGCAACCTTAACTTTTTGAAATGTGTGCCATAATATATATATATTCATTATTGCACACAAATAACATACAGTTTTTAAATGAAAATTGTTTACAAAGGCGAGCTTATCTCTTTAAGAGATCTCTTCCAGCCAACCTATTAGGTGTGGAAGAGTGTCATTAAAGCGGGCACAGGAATGTGCATTAATATTCGTGATAAGAAATTTTAAAATACATTTTTAAATTAAAATTAATTTTAAAATACAGTGTAATATAAAATAGGGATAAACCTACTTAAACTACACACGAATATACTTATATTCCTAATCACAGTATTAATATTAAGGCTTATATAAAATAATATGACTTGCGCAAAACCAAACTTTGTCTTGAATACCCGGTTACAATGGGGGCAGAAGATTTTTCCAAGAGTATCATAGTCGTAATTGTAAAAAGGCTTCGGTCTGATCTTACATATATTGGGTGTAAGGGACGGTGTATCGAAAACTGAAAGGGCGTGCTCAGTCAACGAAATTGAACAACTTTCCCAAAGAAACATATGATGGGAAATGAAAAAAAATATTGACCTCTCCATACAAATTGCCCACTCTAGTCGAACAGTTTGTATGGAGAAGTCAAGATTTTTTTTCATTTTCCAACATATGTTTCTTTGGGAAAGTTGTTCAGTTTCGTTGACTGAGCACGCCCTTTCAGTTTTCTGTACACCGTCCCTTATACCCTTTATTTTGTTATTGGTGTTATGCGTCAAGTATTTAGAACTGTTTACTCCCGTTTTAATTATAAATCGCCATTTAAGAATTTTAAATTGCAGAAGATCCTCGAAAGTTTCTCACATTACAAGTTGTAGGTAAACCTTCAAACTAAACACCTGAATTCCTGTCTCCGCCTGGTTGGTATAATTTCATCTGCGTCTCTGCATTGCGTGTACGCATACGCACACATAAGACGGATCTATTGGGCGTGTAATCAATAGCCGTCATTAGCTGATTGTGTAGACACGCGATGTTGGACTTGTCGGTAATGATATACGCGCAAATTAAACACCAAAACCATCAAAGCATAGAACAGTAAAGAAATATCTTAACCCCTTTCGCAAAAAAAAGGTTTTTTTTTTACCTCACTAACGCGGAGATAAATCTGCGTGCTGCGTTTTTGAAATTAGAACGTGATGATGAGTTACGGTATAAGTTACTAGCGCTTTTTTAGCATTTTCCTCGCTGTAGTGAGGTGAAATATTGTGTGTTTCACTCGGAAGCAAAGTTATTTCACGTCTCGTGCCTTGAAACCCTCGCTATGCTCAGTCCGTTCGACGAACCAAAGCTTACCAACACATTTTGCAGCTATATCAAGGCTATTGTGCTCCATGATCAATAGTAATAAGCTAAAGCTGTAAGAAAAAACAAGTTTGTAAGACAATGTTATTTTTTCCGTTAAATATACTCTGGTTCGTCTGGTTCGTCGTACTTTGTCTGGTTCTACGGCTGCAAAATGTGTTGGTAAGCTTTTGCATTGACTCGTGGAACGGATTATACTCACTTACTCGTAGCTCGTGGCTCAATCCTGGAAGCCTTAGCTTGCTCGAGTTTCAATACAAGGCATTCGCGCCAAATAACAATTATGCTGCCTGACATAGCAAATAACTATTTCATTTGTGAAAAATAATTGTGACCTAATAGCCTAATACCATAAAACCCCGAATGACGTAAAAACGGCTTTCTTTCCATAGAAACAACCTGAAAGCGTTTGTAAAGACTCATTTATTTTTTAATTTAGAAAAAGATTCCTAAGGAAATAGTTCTTCTTAGGCAGATTTACATTCATAAGAGTTTTTATACACTTAAAGTCACACCTGGTATACAAGGTGTAACAGAAAGGGTATATCAACCCTGTAGGATGTGATTCTGCCCATGAAACTGAACAACTTTCCCTAAGGAACATAGGTCGAAATACGAAAAAAATAAATTGACCTCCCATACAAAATGCGCGATCAGCTGATTCAGTTGGCTGGCTATGGGAGAATCCTTAGGGAAAGTTGTTCAGTTTCATGGGCAGAATCCCATCCTTTAGGGTTGATATACCCTTTCTGTTACACCTTGTATAAATCAATATTAAGTATTAATCTTCGACAACTTCTTGATGTTTTCATTTGATTTAAAAGGTAAATATTTTCAAATAGAAGATATGAATAATTTTGCGGCCTAGGTAGGACAAACTTATAGCAAGCAGTTATAACTACTACCCACTATCACACCACTTACACCGTTTCAACTTCTAGGTAGATTTTCTTGACCTTCTTGCTGTTCTAGATTCAAGTGCATTTGTCCTTAAATCGCTTATACTGTGAGTACCTCAGGTAGCCGATATTAACAGTAAGCCAAGTTGTGTCAAGGAGACGAAATACATTTGTATAAGTTATTATTTTACGACTGAAAACCGCTTTTTAGCCTTCAAAAGTATGAAAAAATCTCTTTATCTACTCCCGTACCGGAATATTCCGAATTCGAAACCAATGACAGATTCGAAATTGAGGTCATTGTCCGCTATCATTTTCATTTCCACACTGTTCCATACTACGAGCAGTACGGAAATGGAGTATGGATTTTCATTCCGCAACTGTTATAATACATAATTTTCAATCTGCATAGGCTAAGGCAATACTACCTACAGCCTATTTTAAAGTAATTTTGTAAAAATACTTTTTACTGGGGTGACGACTGCCTACCTATATTTAAAAGAAAACGGAGAGTACCAGGCGTCACTAGGAGTACATAAATCGACAAGAAGCTGACAGTTGGCTCGCTTCTATATAAAGTGACATTGGCAACAAAAAAAGTGAATTGAACAAAATGGAAAGTATGTACCAGGAGAACATGATTCTACAAGAGGCTGTCAGTAACCATATACATGAAATTAATGTTAAAGCAACGCCATCCACAAGCTCTGGATCTGGAATAACTTCGGGAATAACTTTAATTAACTGTACTAACTGTCCTCTTAGTTCAATAAATTGATCACTACTCTTTAAAAAAAAAATTTATTTCGTCGGTCGTAGATAAAGTTTTGTGTGCAACTATACGTAATTAGTCATTTTAACACTCGATCTATATACTATTTTGATACTCGGCTGCGCCTCGTATCAAAAACCAGATCTCGTGTTAAAATTACTCTCATTACGCAACAGTTGCATAAATAACTATTTTAACTAGGCTTATACTCGTATATGTTATAATGTCATAACATCCCATGAAACGCCCACTGCAAGATGAGGAGCTCCTTCCAGAACTCTAGCAAAAACTCGTAGTACTATGGAGGGGATTTACCATAGTCACTCATATCAGGCTAGCGACCGCTGTTGTGGTGACCGCAGTATGTAAGACTATACACAGAAAGACGCTGCTGAACATATTTCGGTTCGTAAGCTCTTAGTCGCCTCTTACGACGCCCACGGGTACAAATAGATTGCTACTATATTTTGCCGGCACCATACGAGCAATAGGGCATTTGTTAGAAGTAATACCTAAGTTTAAATAAAGTAATATCTTATTTTATGACTAAGCTCTACCACAGAATAAAAGCACAGAAACATAATCATAATGACTATCCCACTACCTTAGAACAACCCGATCTCCTTCACAAACGCCGGTGATCGGAATGCTCTGGTGAAAAACAGAAAATACGAAATTATCTTATTAATATCCTTCCTATTATTATTTAATATTATAAACGCGAAAGTTTGTAAGTATGAATGGATGGATGGATGTTTGTTACTCTTTCACGTAAAAACTATTGAATGGATTTTAATGAAACTTTACAATAATATAGCTTATACATCAGAATAACATATAGGCTACAATTTATAAACCTGCGCAGACGAAGGCGCGGGCACCAGCTAGTATTACTGTACAGCGTGAATTTTCATTAGTTTTGCTCCCGAAGATCAGTGATTCTACTCATGATAACAAGCAACTTTCGTGAAGAAAAAAATTTTTTACTTGAAATTTTTTTCTGTCTCCCCATAGTAAAGTGGTCACGTGATCGACTCATTTTGTGTGGAAAGGCGAAAATTTTTTTTCGCGAAATTGAAACTGGGCTTCGGGAGCAAAACCAATGAAAATTCACGCTGTATACGATACGAATAAAATAATACAAAAAAGGACGGGTTGCACTCCGGGAGTGCTAGCAGAAGTGAAAGCTTGCATTTTTTAATATTATGCTTTTTCTAAGGGTCAATCGCGCCATTGCTCGACGCGTACTTCTTTGATGTCAATGAATAAAAACCCGTATTGTAATAACAATACGGTTGACAGTTGATGATTTTTCGATCAGGCTACGGATTTGACGCGAGATCTGATGCGACATCTGACGCGAGATGTGATGCGACATCTGACGCGAGTTTAACATTTTTTACCCATCTAAACAAGTGCCAAGCGCCGCTAAAGAAGCTTTCACTTCAAAAAATCCATCAGATCCAGTCGTCCAAGGATCCAGATCAAAAAGGACACAGCTAACCATAATAGTGCACCCAAACACTGAAGCTTTCTTTCAGACCCAAGTCCAGTCAAAAATACATACCTGTACCAGAGTTCACGAAAGACGGTAGGGTTAGCTATCTATCTATCTTAACCACAATTTACATGAATTTTCACTTCTGATTAGCTGTATGTAAAACGATAGTCTATTAGTATTGTGGTTACAATGCCAAATGCTTTCGTGAACTCTTTGACACTATTTTGACACTATTGTCTATTGCTCTACTACACCCTAATAATTTCTAAGAAAGGCGAACATCTCTAAAGACAGAAAAGAGCAATAATAAATAACAGATAAACGGTCAGATCCACAGCGCATAGAAGAGATCCTTTCTCTAACTCCCCGTAGATGGAATGGAACTGGTCAGCTGCACCTGCCGGGCGTCGTGCGGGTCGTCGCCCGACGGTGCGCCTGCGTCGGTCAAGCCAACCGGCGCGCGGCGCCGATCTCGCAAAAACCGTTTACTGTTAAACGTCACATCAAATAAACCGATCAAACTGTATTTTTAATTCCGTTTTCGATTCGTGCAACCGTTAAGAAAAAAGTGTTCGCATTTCAAACTCGTTTTAAAGAGATCGATAATTTCCTTTTGCACTGAGACGCTGACGTTTAGCAAGTAGGATAAGTAAGTAGGTGGATAAAGATTAAAATATTGCGATGGATGACTGCGATTGTAAGCACACTTCTGGTTAATGAAATAAATATTTTGTATTTGTATTGTATTGTTGCTAGGGTCGATACCTCTTAATTATTATCGAATGTACTATGTGCTAAATTGGTACTCGATGCGGTTAAAAAAATTAAAAAAAATTGTAGACTGTAAGAAAAGTACCAGAATCCTGTATTTTAGGCGCACCCTTAACAGATGCAGCACCCCAGGACCCCAGTCGCTTTTTAGTTTGATCACAGAATAGGTAATAGAACGGTCAACCGCTCGTCGGTAGAAACTTTTTCAACTCTATTACCACGCTATAAGGTCCAAAAGTGTTTCTACTGACGTGCTGTTGAGTGTTCCTACTGTTTTACCTAGAACCTTTCCGTTAAACCACTAACATAATTGAACTTACACAATAACAGTACTTCTGTAATAGAACAAAGTTTATTATTATTTATTATAATGGGTACCTCTCACCTTCTAGGCTTAATTACGCTTTTAATTTTGTTACAAAACTGAGAAAATCATATGTTTCCGTATCTAAAATCATAAAAAGTAATTTAAGTAATTTTGTAACTTCACTTATCTTTGCTTTGTAGAGTTCCGTTCCCGAAGAGTCCAAGCGGAGCCCTAGCTATTCCTAAGCCTACGTGCTACCGTAGCTTCTATATGATTGAAATTTTCAAAGAATATGTGTTTTTATGGCGAATGCCTAGCAAGTAAAAAAAACAAAGAAAAAATTAAATAAGGATATACTGGTACTTCCCCTCTAGATTTTTCCAGCAAAAGCTAGAACTCTGGAGGGAGCTCCCTGTCCTGTAGTGGACGTTTCATGGGATGTTATGATGATGATACAGGTAATGATTTTTTTGGTGTGTTTTTGTTTTAGCTCTATCATAAAAACGGAAACAATTAGAAGCTTGAAAATTGAAATATTTTAGTGTATACGCAATAATAATAAAAACTGGTCAAGGGCGAGTTGGGCTCACGCGTATTTAATACAATTCTGCGCGACTGCGAGTCCCAGACTAAGATCGTATTTTTACCTACGAAAATACGGAACTCTCGGTGCGCGAGTCCGACTCGCACTTGGCCGGTTTTTTTATCCTTGCATTATGTTAAAGGAAACGCAAATGCAAGTATGTACCTATTCTTAAAGTTAAACCTTGAAGAACAAACATAAAAGACCTAGTCAGTACGTCAAACTCATCAAAATCTTTTCAGCCTTTTCCGAAGACGACGTATGATGAAGAATTGCTCATTTACTAGAGAACAAAAAGTACTTATTGTCTCAAAAATGACTAATTATTTGTACACAAAACAATCAATAGCCAGGAATCACACCTTTTTTGTTGACTCGCATAAAACGTACGTTAAAAGCCTGCATAATATGTAAATTCGAAGGACTTGTCTATCTTCCTATTGTTGAAGCAGTATGATCATAATCGCGAGTATTGTTTTCACTTGCCGCCAATGTCGTGGACTACCGTTAGACAAGCATGAGTAGCATACCAATTATTGGACATAACTGCTTGTTATAGACGACGAGATTTGGTATGTTAAAAGCATGACAGAATGATATACGCAAATTCCTAAATGCTGCGAAACTTATCACGCGATTGAATTTATTTATTTATTAAGGTTTGCCAACAGGTAATACACATAGACTTAACTCTACTAACATCTTTTACAGGACTTACATATAGGTACACCCAATTACAGGCAAACACAACATGCAATTTGAGTTTTTAACGTAAATACGCTACACTAAGAAACACAATTTAAAATTTAGTTAACCTAAAGATTACAATTTGGATTTGAATTTTAGTTTAGACAATGTATTTTTAAATTCAAGAAAAGAGCAGTTAAACATATCGACATTTTCGTTGACAAATAAAGTGTTGTATTGTCTGCATATCCGATTAACGATATTATACAAGCCGAAGTTAGTTCTAGAGTACTCAAGTAGTAGAAGGTTTGTAGTTACACAAACGAGATCCAGAACGAGGAACAGTAAAATTAATTTCAGCCAATATATGTGGCGTGTCCACAAGGCCTGTTACGATCTTGTAGAGAAACAGCTGGTCGTTTATCCACCGCCTGTCCTCCAATGAAATCAGTTGGAAATGTCCTAACCTTTTATCGTAAGAGTTGAGGTCCAGTCTTTTGTCATGCACCGCAAGAAAAAAGAGAAAACGTTTTTGTACTCTTTCGATCCTATCGATGTGAATATGATAGTGAGGACTCCAAACACAGGAGCAGTATTCTAATACACTACGCACTAAAGCGTAATAAACTATTTTCAATGGAGTGGTACTTTTAAATTTTTTACATTTTTTGAATATCAAAACATAGCGGGCAATGACGACTTCCACCACGCACCGTTTTCGAGATTTTGCCTTCATCACATGCACTGTTGAATATATTCTATAAAATAATGGCAGCAACTTAGGACTGAAAGCTTAGGTAAACTAATAAACGAGAAGCAAAGTTCAATTGTAATGAAAATAGCACATCATCAATAGTTTCTAGAAAACTGAGCGATGCTCGAATCATCCTACAGCGTAGGATGATTCAAGCAGGACCATGACCGTGACCGTTTCGTGTAGGACCGACACGAAAGTCGACCAACAGATGGCGCTGTAGGGTTTCTGAATCACGCTATCGTCACGTCTTTTTTAAATATGGAGAAAACGAATTTTCCCAGATATGTTAGCTAAATCAATTTTTCGCCCCTTCAAATTCCCCCACCCATTCGAAAATCTTAATAAAATCGTTACAATCGAACGCGATTAAAAATATTGCTTGTTTAACAGTATAGTACCTGGGCGACTGAGCTTCGCTCTGCATAATCTTAACCAAAGCTTACTAACAAATGGAGCTGTAGGTTGTCTGGAACGCGCTTTCTTAAGAAATGCTCAAAGAACCCAAGATAACAAATTTTCCCAAACGTGAAACCTAGCTAGATCGATTTTTGGCCCCCAAAAACCCCCATATGGTAAATTTTATCGAAATCGTTAAAGCCGTTTTCGAGAAACCGATTACAAATATGTAGTATAAAGGGTGTAAGGGGCAGCCCTAATACTGAAAGGACATGAACAGTCAACGTAACTGAACAACTTTCCGAGAATAAATCTTTCAGGAAATGAAAAACAAAATCAGCCTCTCCATACAAAATTGAAAACTAGATTGGACAGTTTGTATGGAGAGGCTGAAAATTTTTTTTCATTTCCTGAAAGTTTTATTCGCTTAAAGTTGTTCAGTTACGCTGACTGATCATGCCCTTTCAGTTTTCGGAAGGGGGGGCCCTTACACCCTGTTACAAATATTGCTCGTATAATAGTACAGGATAGTATTCAGGCCAACAGCCAGTTATAGAGTCCTTATATCGTTATCAAGTTTAACCGTGTATAAGTGCGAAAGAAAGCAATAAGACCAGGCCACAGGCCAGCTGACCGAGCCTTTGTTAGCTTTTACTCACCGGCTAAAAATAGTCCTTGGCAATTTTATACTTACTCGTTGCTGAACAAATAAAAAACATGCATAAGGGGACATCAACGTATGTTGACTCTTCCTCATTCTGTGAATCACCGACATAAAGTGCTAAATACCTTTGACGACTTGTAAAGAGTTCGACTTTTTGTTCGCGACGTCAAAGTTCGATAAGATCATCTATGGAATGCATATTATTTTTTTTATCAAATATATTCGAAAAGAGCTAGATCGTTTTACGTTAACAGGGACTAAAATCGCGTTTTAATCCCTAAGGGACTAAAAGTGATTAGAATTGTAATCCTCTAATTATTTCTGTCATGTCTTATTGTTCTTATGTAAATAAATAAACGTACTTTTCTTATACCAGGCCACTCAGAAAGTATTGCGAAAAATAGTTTTTATATATGGGAGACTGGCCGGTCAGAATCTTTTTCGAAAATATGATTACTTGTAAGTAAAAATATGTGTGTTCCATTTTCAAAATTTCCCTCCACATTTTTTGCGAGCCAATTCAAAGTATCGTGTCTTACTGAAAAATGGATCTGCGCCGGGAACATTTTAGAGCTATGATTTTTTACGATTTCAAGTGTCGCCTGAAACCGGATGAATCGTTCGATAGACTTCAAATGGCATTTTTGGATGAAGGCCCCTCCAAGGCAACCGTGTATCGTTGGTATAACGAATTTAGGCGCGGTCGACCAACCTTGGGGGATGAAGAAAGAAGCGGTCGCCCTTTGACGGCTATTACGGAAGAAAACGTGCTAGCAGTGAAAAATTTAATCCAAGATAATAGGCGAATTACATATCAGGAGATTCAGCACATATTAAAGATTGGATCGGGAAGCGTTCACGAGATTCTACACGGGCATCTTCGCGTGAGGAGGATAGTATCGCGCTGGGTGCCGCACTACCTCACCGACGCTCAGAAGCAGGCCCGGGTGGAATGGTGCCGTGATATGCTGAACAAATTTGAAGCAGGCTCGTCTCGGCGTGTTTACGACATCGTAACAGGTGATGAGTCCTGGATTTATCAATACGATCCAGAAACCAAGCGCCAGTCGACAGTTTGGGTGTTTCAAAATGAACCAACGCCTACCAAAGTGAAGCGATCTCGAAGCGGGGGGAAGATTTTGATCGCCAGCTTTTTTAATTTGACTGGCCACTTGGCCTCAATTCCCTTACGAGATCAAAGAAGCATCAACGCCGAATGGTATACTACCAAATGTTTACCAGAAGTTTTTTCTGTTGTGAGCAACAAGCGACCAAACACAGGGCTCCGCGGACTACTGCTCCACCACGACAATGCGCCTGCACACACCGCGCTCAAAACGAGGGACTTCCTGGACAGCACACCAGTCAAACTCCTGGGTCACCCTCCTTACAGCCCTGATCTAGCACCGTGTGACTTCTTTTTATTTCCAAAAATAAAAAATCAGCTCAAGGGGATACAATTTTCGTCGCCGGAAGATGCGCTGGCTGCGTTCGAGCAGGCTGTAAACGAGGTGTCTACGGCGGACTGGAAAAAGTGTTTTGAAAACTGGTTCAGACGCATGAATCTTTGTATAGAGGCTGGTGGAGAGTACTTTGAAAAGATTTAATAAAAATATATGTACCTGTAGAACAATTTTTTTTAGTGTCGCAAATATTTCTGAGTGTCCCACGTATATTCATAATTGCGTTTACTTATTTTTTCATAGAGGGTAATAAATAATTCTTTGCTCCCTTGGTAAACAATCTACTATATTGATCTAAAAATGGAAATAAAATATGAGACGTTTTCTGGGAAAAAACCCTGATTGCCAGTTCACATAGTACCTTACAGGCACGCATATTTTTCATAAAAGGTATTTTTTAGGAAATTTGATGAAGACTTTAAATAAGTCAACGACGGAAAAAGTCTGTTTCTCCAGGAAACTCTTCATTAATTTTAGTAGGTTTTAACTACGGTTTTTAAATAATTCTGTTTGTCTTACCGTGGTGGACTAAATATCAAGACCTATATCAATCGAACCTATCAGCTGATAGGTTTGAAATACCTATACTTACTTACTTTATTTGGATGAGCTCATGATGTGATTGATTTTAACAAAAGCATTTATTAGACTACTTCTCTTGACGTTTAATAAACATACCTCCATGGTCACCATATACAAGGTGTAACAAAAAGGGTATATAAACCCTGAAGGATGTGATTCTACCCATGAAACTGAACAACTTTCCCTAAGGAACATAGGTCGAAATAAGAAAAAAAAATTGACCTCCCATAGAAACCGAATCAGCTGACCGCGCATTTTGTATGGGAGGTCAAATTTTTTTTTTCGTATTTCGACCTATGTTCCTTAGGGAAAGTTGTTCAGTTTCATGGGCAGAATCACATCCTTCAGGGTTGATATACCCTTTCTGTTACACCTTGTATAATACTAACCGATGTACAATAAAACAACCAATAACAATATTCTTACTTTAGGTACTTGTTTCAGATATGTTCGGCGGACGATGCTCGCGACAAGATCCCAACGTAGATGCGTGTCTCCTGCGCAGTTTCAATACCCTCGTCGAGTATTTGAAGGGCGGAGCGCCGGAGTTTGGCATAGAAGAGGTGCGTAAACATGGCCCTAGCCTTCTTCCGTTTCTACGAAGTCGGCTACCTAGCCTAATTGACTAAGGCACTGACATACCGCTATAACCATCTAACCTTCGCAAACCAGGCCCGCCTAGATTAGATTTTGATAGGTTAGTGGCCAAGCTGACTGTAAGAGTTTTCAAGCTGCGGGACTAAAGACTTGACATGCCTACGGATAAAACTCGAGATACTTTACCCACTAGCAGTCAACTATCCGGTTTCTAACCACGGCCAACGTTCCTTACTTTCATGATCAAACACAAACTCAAAAATTATTTATTCATTGTTGGATAAAAAATATATTAATGACTTCAGCTAAACTACATCGCTTCACAAGATAAAGTGGCGCCATGGTGAAAAAAAAAAGCGACAATAAAAACACACGCACTCTTTTAATTATGTTTGAATGTACAGATCAGAAACTATTACTCGGCCACGAGTGCTTGTGCCTTCGAGCCTACTAGGAACTAAATATGTTAAACAACTTGCGCTAAATGACTGTAAATATATTTACAGATATAACAAAGGCTACACACATGACTACGAGTACGTGACTGCTTTTGTCGCAGTTTTATTTTTAGTGGTCGATCAAACGTAAATATTAGCACCTATCTCTTTAACGGCATATTCATTAAAGAAGAATGCGGAAAATGTCTTCGGATGAATAAATTTGAATCCCAAAAAGGAACAGGACATAAAACCTGTCGATTGTCAGCCAGCCGTATTCCGTGACTCAGAATCTTTCATTCTTCAGCAATCATAACCTGCGTCATATGAGAAAAAACCGGCCAAGTGCGAGTCGGACTCGCGCACTGAGGGTTCCGTACCACCACCTAAACATAATTGTATTAGTTGAAATTTCAGTAAGTTAATGTGCTAGATTTTTTGAGTCCGACACGCGCTTGACCAAATTTTATTATTTGTTGTTATTTTGTAGCCCATGTACTATAAACATACCAATTTTCAAGTTTGTAAGTGTTCCCGTTTTTAAATAGAACTAAAACAAAAATCGCCTCAGCGACCATCCAACTTGACCCCTCTCTTATATGAATGTTCTTGAAACGGGAGCTCACCACAATTGGTTACCATTAGTTGCGAGAAAAGTTGTAATATTTAATGATTTCAGACTTTTCCCATTATTTGTACTGTGAGACCTAGCTTCTTGCCAAATTTCATAATTTTAGGTCAACGGGAAGTACCCTTTAGGTTTTGCATTTTTGAATAAATGTATGGAGATGAGGACATAAAATGCCATATCTTTTGATTGCGTTGTAGTAAAAAATTTAAATTTTCAGATCTGTGTGGTTCATGGATCCTTATATGTGGTATTAATTTCAACCTGATACCTTTACCCGTTCGTGATATAAAGGGTCTTGACAGACAGACAGACAGACAGACAGACGGACAACAAAGTGATCCTATAAGGGTTCCGTTTTTTTCTTTTGAGGTACGGAACCCTAAAAAGCGGGAAGTCCTAATCGATATTCTTTCTCACTATTGTTCTGTGTCTTGTTACACTTCATAGGATGTCTAGTTTCATTTTAAACTAAATTATCATGACCTTCAGGTACCTATATTGAGAAACACGGTTATAGACATTTTGAAATTTCACTCCCAAGTTTTACATATACATTTCATCCATATGATACCATGTAAAATCAGTATAGGGAAAGCTCTCATTTTTGAGTGGCCATTGCATAAGATGCCCCGAGATTGAAGCTGCAACAGTAAAGGACTAACTTCCGTCCATGCGAACGAAGTCGCTTTCCACCAATGCTGTGCAAGAGAGCTAAACTCCGTATAGTACTTATCTAGTCCCTGGCTAAACTGTGAGCTGGAAAATTCCAACCAATAGGTTTGCTCCATTTGACAGTGAATTTGACAAGCTAGGAAAATGGCTATTTTTTTTTATTCCCAGCTCACAGCTCAGCTTCCTCTCACAGCAAGATGGAGAAAAGCTGCCTAAACCTCGTACTTATACTTACTTACAGCATGGACGAATAAGACTGACAATCCCCATACAAGAAAACGTAACCCGGAAAGGCATAAAACTCAGTGAAACTAGATGGCGCTTTCAAATAATCTGGAAATTAATTATGGTCTACCGAGTATTCTTTCGAAAAATCGTTCAAAATTTCAACATAGTTTCAATGTAAAGAAACGCTAACATTGAAATTCGGTTTATTTTTTAGCTGAATACTCGTACTCGATAAATCATAATAACTTCCCGGACTATTTATTAGCGCCATCTAGTTTTATACTTTTCCGGGTTACGATTTCTAAAAGGGGTTTTTATTGTCCTTCCGTCAGTCCTTATTACTGTTCGTCCATGCTTACAGCGAATAATGTTTGATTTGTTATGTGTATCTCGTATTCCAGTCAGAGCCAATCATCATCGACGAGCTGTCGATAGCCCTGGGTGGAGGACCGGACGGGTATCGAGCAACCTTCAAAGATATCCACGCGACTGGAGTCTCCAACATGACTATTACCAACGTCAGGTATGTATGTCTGTCTATATGAATCAAAAAGACACAAGAAAGTTCATAGTTGCGAAGTCCATAGATGATGGCTCAAAAAATAGTACATGTGTGTTTTTAATAGTAATACGAGTACAATAAACAGAACTTAACAATGGCTTTTGGAGCTATTAGTGCGGTCAGTTAGCTGTTTCACGTAGACACGACTTACAATTTCACCAAATTTTTTCACCAGTTAGGTACATAGCTCTCAATTTTTAATAGGAGCCAATTCTTGAATTTCAAAAATTTCCATACAAAATTCAAGAATTGGATCCTATCAAAAATTGAGAGCTATGTACCTAACTAGTACCTGAAAAAAATTTGGTGCAATTTGGTGAATTTTGGCGATATAAGACTATAAGGGACCGGACTATATACGCCACACCGATTGACAGAAATGACGAGGTCAGAACATTGCACATCCTCCTTTGCGAATGTGATTAGGTGTTACCACTGACCAAGGAGGTGATCGTGGTAATTTCAACGACATTTCCAAAACAAAAACGTTTGTCATGTTAAGTCTTAACTAAGTGTTTTAGGCAAACGTTTTTGTTTTGGTAATATCGTTGAAATTACCACGATCACCCCCCAAGTATTCATCAACGCTCAACAAACGGAGTTACGATAGTAAAATAAACGAAATCTCGTTCTCGTGAAAATATATAATTTTGTGATATGTACGGCATCTGTTAAGATAACCGACTCGGTCTAAATATTTTCAAACAACATCAGAGATAGCCGCTTTTATAACTTACAAAAAAATTATTTCACGGAACTTAATTATTTCATCCACAATTAACATCAAGGAAACATGATCAAGGAAAATGTAGTGTTTGACCTGTCTATTGTTTGCGTATCTAGCTAGATAGCTATCCTAGAATTGCTAGGTCTCATAACATAGCATCATGATGCCATCTTTACAGCACCGTAGTTGCTATCACGCAACTTCTTACTTGACTTTTCCTTACGCAACAGTTGTAATCCCGGAAATTCTTTTGCAGAGAAATTTTCTTTCTGATGAGTAATCAGCGTCATATTTTGATTGATACTTTGAGAAGTAGTATCTGAATCTTACATCATAAAATAACATGCGTGTCAGGAATACACTTTTGTTATTATAACCTTCGAGATACTAAAGAAAGTGTGAGCGTCAAAAAATATTCGGTTAAAACTTAAAACTACGTGATTGGATTGAAAACTACGAATTGATTCTCGTAACTGTAGGTACTGATAGAGAGAAAGGACACATATACTTACACGGGTCGAGTAAAGTACAAAGTTTTTCCCAATTGTTGATTGTTTGTAGTCTTTCATATTAAGATACGATATACCGATACTAAATTTCAACTCTTCTATACTATACAAGTCTCCTGATCAATGCAGTAGTTTTGTATTGTGAGGTCGAAATTTGTTATCGTTTGTTGACACTTTTCGGAAAGTTGTTCAGTCCTGTCTACTCAGTTTACGGTACACCATCCCTTACATCCTGAATTATTGCAGGGGAGTGTTTTCACAAATAAATTAAGATTTTACAGTCATAAATATAGTGTATTCGGCTAATTCCGAAAATCGGGTAATTCCAATAATGTCTATTTGCTTCCAAACGCGCCAGTATTTTTTGTGCTGGTATACGTTACCTAGCGGCAAAATTAACCCGCTCCCCTGCTTTGGTTGATTCCGGTCGCTAAAAGCGAGCGTACGTTGTGGAGGCGCCATTACTGTCATCGACACAATTTTCGCGCACTTTTTACATTATCGGAATTACATCCCCGTCGACAAATTCTTTGTTTGGTAAGTTTTTAAACTGCACATTTCTACATTCGATAGATTGTCGTTTTTGTGCATTGTGAATTAGATTCAGAACGCTCTACCTAAAGATTTTTAGTTATTTTCGTCTTTAACAGACGAGGGTAATTCCGAAATTTCATAGTTAATGCCTACAAAATTCCTGACGGTTAATTCCGAATTACATTATCTTATAAATATGTTTATGCTACTCAACGACCAGCTACGATAAATATTTTTTGGGAGTGTAAGCCCGAATGAAAAAGCAATATGTTCCATATGGCACAATAAAATAAAAACCACTTTTGAGTGTCATTCGGAATTATCCGCGTGTCATTAGGAATTGAACTCATGCAATGAAATGAAAACCAAATTTTAAAACATTTTGATCTACTTACTGGGTCAATTTTTGGAAACTATCTTCAAGTTCTGGTTTAGTTTACATGTTCATTCAACATACATACATACATACATAACATCACGCCTCTTTCCCTTTGGGGTAGGCAGAGACCACAGTCCTCCACCTGCTACGATCTTGACATACTTCCCTTGCTTCCTGTACTTTCATCAATCCTTTCATACATGCTCGTCGGTTTATGGTACTTTTAACCTGGCCTTTATTCAGAACGTCCTGAATTTGGTCCTGGTACGTTCGCCTAGGCCTTCCCCTTCCAACGTTTCCATTCACTCTCGCCTGGTAGATCTCTTTCGTCAATCTTCGTTCATTCATCCTCTCTACATGACCAAACCATCTCAGCATCCCTTTCTCGATTTTGGTCACTACGTCTTCTTTTACGCCACACCGTTCTCTTATCACACTATTTCTAATCCTGTCACTCAATTTAACACCAATCATACTCCTTAGCGCTCTCATTTCCACTGCATTAATTCTACTTTCATGCTTCTTCTGCCATACCCAGCTTTCACTGCCATACATCAGTGTTGGTACCAAAACTCCCCCATGAACAGCCAAACGAGCCTTGTGAGACACCTTTTGACTCCTCATAAAGGCGTGCAGGGCACCATTCACCATGTTTCCAGCATTCACTCTTCTTTCAATATCACTTTCACACTTTCCATCTCTCGTAAACTTTGAGCCCAGGTACACAAACTCCTTCACTTGTTCGCCTTGTTTACCATCTATTAATATAGTACACTCTGTCATACATTCTTCTCTTTCAAGTACCATTACTTTAGTCTTGCTTACATTTACTTTCATTCCTTTCCTTTCCAAAGCCACATTCATCATTGTTACCATCTCCTGCAACTCGTCAGCAGATGACGCAAGTACAACTTGGTCATCAGCGTAGAGAAGACATTTGATGAGTAACTCATTCATTCTCAGTCCACACATACTCTCTTTCAGATCAATCAAACAATTATCCATGAACAGGTTAAACAGCCAAGGTGACGCTACACATCCCTGCCTAACACCTTTTTCGATGCTAAACCATTCAGTGTACGCCCCGTTTATTCTGACACAAGCACTGGAATCCTCATAGAGAGATTTCAGTGCTTGAATCAGATGACCGTTTACCCCATACATAGACAATGCTGACCACAATTCATTCCTCACCACTCGGTCATAGGCCTTTTCCAAATCCACGAACGCGCAGTAGACTTTTTGGTTTTTAGCCAAAAACTTTTCAGCTATGCACCGCAAGGAAAAGACCTCATCTGTACATCCCATTCCCTTTCTAAATCCCGCTTGTACATCCCATATTTTATCGTCAGTATCTTTCATCACTCTTTCAATCAAAACTTTTGCATACAGTTTGCCGACGACACTGAGAAGGCTTATCCCGCGATAATTTTTGCAGTCCTGTTGTGACCCTTTTCCCTTGTACAGCGGCACAATCACAGCCTTGCACCAGTCACCTGGTACTTGGCCGTTCGTCCAACACAAGTTGAAAAGGCGGTACAACTGACTAGCCACAATGCCTCGCCCAGCCTTCAACATCTCGACCGACACTCTATCATACCCAGCTGCTTTACCTGATTTCATACTTTTCATCGCTTTCATAATCTCATCCATACTTATCTCACTTACACAATTCTCCTCTTCATTCTCATTCATTTCCACAGAAGACCTAGGTTCGCTGGCCTCTGCTTTTTCTCTCACAAACAGACTTTCAAAATATTCCTTCCACCTCCTCAGAACACATTCTTCACCTTTTATAATACTTCCATCCTGGCTTCTGATTTTACTCAGCTCCGATGTTCCAAACTTTCCTCGGGCTGTCCGTATGGATTTCCAGAAAAACTTTTGGTTGGACTGGAAATCTTCAGTAAGCCTTCTGTCAAACTCATCCTTACACTCCTCTTTCTTTCTCTCAACAACTTCCTTAACAATACCTTTCGCTCTTTTATATACCTTATACCATGTTCATTCAAGAACCCATTTATTATGAGTTTGATACTAAAAACTCAACCACATTTTTATTAGTCAGTTATAATTTGTCACGCTGTCAATTTATCAACGTTTCGTAATTACCCGAATACACCTTACATGATTTATAACACACTTTTCCGTAAGACACCATTATTCTTCCACCTGCGCTGCGACATACTTCCTTCGCTTCATTTACTTCAACAACCCTTTCATAAACTCTTCTTGGCTTAGGAACATTAGCCCTAATTTAGGGCCTACCTACTCTTATCTCTTGACGTTGACATGGCCTTTATTTATAACATCCTGAATTTATGACGCCATGATATTGGTCTTGAAATCTGAACTGACGCTCAACAAATTTTCAAAGAAACATGCAAATATGCTACGAATCCCAAATACATTCACGCGTCAAAGTTTGCATAAATACTTCTGGCCTCGTACATTTACTGTTTCAAGTTGTATGGTAAATATTAATTTATTGTCCGTGTAATGTATTCCTCTCACGTCTGCAGCCAATGGTCGGTGACACATGAGCTTTTGTCGGAAACTGACGGACCGACCTTTAAGCCATTACCCATTTATCAAGACAAAAGATTTGGTAGGTACTATTGTTCGACAATGTGTAAACAGGGGGGTGATCGTGGTAATTTCAACGACATTACCTAAACAAAAATGTTTGCCTCAAAAGTTATGTTAAGTCTTGACTAAGTGTTTTAGGCAAACGTTTTTGTTTCGGTTATATCGTTGAAATTACCACGATCACCCCCCTGCTAACTAAATAAAACTAAGGATGATTTCAGCTGTTCATGATCATATTACCAAATAAACGCTTCAAGTTGTGCTAAGTAATAGTGACGTGATATTGGATAGTGATATCAGATATGATAAATATCATCATGGACGAGCACTTCAAAGTATTTCCCCTAGCCGTTAGTCACGGCACTACAGTTATGATCCGGTAGCTGAGGCCTTTTGACCTGATGGAAAGACGCCACCCCAAAGCACCTGCAGCACCAGTTAGAATAAGACCTGACATGGATAGTGCTCGTCTTGCGATCCGTTTCTTAAATGTTTAGTTATTCAAACCTGTAAAATAAAAATAAAAAATCCTGTAGGTATTTTTATTTTCGAGCGGAGCGAGAAAGGTACTCGTATTGTATCCGTGAAAAAAAAAGTTTTTCTAATTTTCTCAAAAATGTGTTCTATATCACTTAAACATCATAAAAAACAAGTCTCCCAAAAATGTCGTCCGTCGGTCGGTCGGTCGGTCGGTTCGTCGGTCGGTCCGTCGGTCGGTCTGTCCGTCACGCTTTGGCCTAGCGGCTAAACGAATGGTCCAATTGACACCATATTTTGAATTTAGGAGTTATATGCAAATCCATCGAAGGGTTCCAAGTGGTTTCTTGCTGGCTCTCATTTGGAGGGTAGCTGTCATACAACGAAAATGAAAAATTGAAATTATCTCAAAAACAGCTCATAGTATCTTGATGAAACTTTGCATGACCAAGCATCTCCATGTAAGATATCTTACGCCAGTATCAATTGATCTATGTCATTTCTGATTTTTTTTGAATAAAATTTAGTAAACTGAAAGGGCTTGCTCAGTAGACTAAACTGAACAATCCATAAGGAACATGTGTTGGGAAATCAACAAAATCTCCATGCAAATATCCTACGGTAGTATCCATTAATCTGTGAAAATTTATATAAGGGGTGTTCCAGTACTACCAAAAGTTAAACGTGTGATTTACTCGAAATCGTTTGAGGTTTGTTTGTTTTAATGTTTGACAATTTCAATTCTGAATTGATCTGTATATTTCATTCGAACATTTTTTTGGAAAAACGTAAATATAAGTTTGTATTTCCATACTATGTGCATGGCATTACAAATTTAAGTTTGCGGTTGATAGTTTTTCCTTGAGTATTGCGAGAAAGTAAGTGCAGTGCTGCTGTACCATTTATTTATTCTACTAATCGCAAGAGGCAGTGAAAATGATTGACTTCTCTTTATCTTAAATTAATGGAAGACTATAACATTAAAGCTGAAATAGGTACTTCATCATAAATATCGTCTGTTCTGGCCCCAGCTTCCTCTGGTAGGTATCACAGCCGTGTCAATCCTTTTTATTCGGTTATGATAAGACCACAGCATTGCCTTTAACATTCTTCTTCGAAGGCGCTTCCTACACACTCACGCTAAATCTAAAACACCGTTTTATTTGTTCGCAGGTCAGATCTGGAGACGCACCAGTTCCAGCTGACTCTATTCGGGCCTCACATCAGTGCCCGCGCCCGTTACCGCTCCTCTGGAGTGCTTCTGCTGGTGAGAGCGTCGGGCGGCGGCGACTACTGGGGCGAATACGGTGAGAGAGTTACGCATTGACTAGTTTCAGCTTAGGCTGGATGCCTGTCCAGTTTAGGCTACCTTTCCATCAGAGCAGTGTTAGGTAGCTAACCTGCGAGGTAGCTCACAGCTTAGCCACCTTGCAAAGTACTGGTGACGGGGGCCTTTCCTCTCGTCAAAAATGAGATAGAAATTCAAAAATCTTAGCTTGACAGGCAGTGAACACTGGTTTAAAAACCAGTTTAAATTCTTTAGATCATATCTGCCTGTGGATCATATTATGGAGAATTCATAAGTACATATTTATTTGTTTGTAGACGGTGTAAAAGCCAAGGTTTACTTCCGTGGCGCGCCGTACGAGCGTGATGGCCACACTTACTTGAAGCTGCAGCAGCTCAAGCTTGATTTCTCCGTCAAAGACATCCAGATGGGTGTGGAGAACCTGCACAACTCAAACGCAGTTCTACGTAAGTATCCTTTTAAATCATTCCTTCATTTGGACAATGAAAACAGATGGCGATTTTAAAGAAACAGCCTTACACAGAAATGCGTAACAGCTGTGGTAACAGCCTAAACCCCACAACTAAGCGTTTTATAAGACCACTAGGGGGCCAATTCTTGAAAGTCACCGAGTAATTTTCGAGATTTTTAAAATTAAAAAAGTCACCATAAACTCATAAAATTCAAATTGTTACGATGGTAATTTTAAAACTGAACATTATTTTATAATTGACAAACATTGACTGACTCTTACTTTCGAGGAGTTTAACATGGCTTATTTTAATTTTTAAAATCTCGTAAATCACCCGGTGACTTTCAAGAATTGGCCCCTTGGCGCTTACTTTACGATTCGTTTAAGAAGTCGAGGGTAAATTGAAAAATATTTTATTTTAATACTTCCTGTGTTTGAACATTTCTAAAAAGTAGAAAATCGCACCAAACGCATCTTAAATTGAAGACGTAGGTTCAAATACTGCCTGTGGATTTGAATTTTGCGATTTTTACATAGACAAGTTATAGTTTTATTCATGAGAACAAACTGTAGCAAAAGTATCGGCTGCCATGTGAGCTGTGTGGCGGCTGAGGTGTTATATATTCCTGTTATTACTTGCAGAGGCGGCTCTAAACCTCTTCATCAACACAAACGCTCAGGAGCTCCTGAAGGAAATGAAACCCGAGTTAAAGAAAGACCTTGCGGAGAAGATGTCCAGGTTCCTGGAGCGGATCCTCGAACACATACCTTACGACGACTGGATTGTTGACGAAGAATAAAATCCTAATTAATAACATACCCGCCTAAAGACTAAAAAACAATCCACTTGGAATTTTGCTGATCTCTGTACAAAGATGATTGACGAAGGTAGTTTTGGTCTATATATTTGTTGTGTTAAAATGCAAATAGATAGCTAAGATGCCTTAGATGATAATATAAATGTTTTGCATTACAACAAAACAATTATTATGTGTCGAATAAAATACACAGCGTTGTATATGAAGAAGGCTGTTTGTAAATAGATGATAGGTAGGTATAAATACTGCAAACTTACTTGAAATTCCCGCGTTTCTCTATACTCACGGCAGAGCAGCACTAGCCGCTGTCACTGTGTGCTGTCAAATCTGACATTGGTTGTCTTCATAGACCAGCAAGGCCCTTTGGTGCAACGCTGTGTATTTTATTCGACACATAATAATTGTTTTGTTGTAATGCAAAACATTTATATTATGTGTCTTTCAAAAATACACAGCGTTGTATATGAAGACCTGTTTGATATCTGCTGGTGAGATAGACACAAACGCCAATGTTAATATTTTATAAAATTTTGGTAAGTAACCATGTATGAATAGACCAAAATACAAGGTAAAACTTATAAACATTGTAAACACACGTAGTGATAAAAGTAAGAAGTTAAAAACTGAAAATTTATTTATTTCTTCGAAATGTTAAGACGTAAAAAGGGATCAAGATGTAGGTTAGCTGAAAAAATGTTTTTTTTTTTTTAATAAGGAATTGAAGGTAGGAAATGAATACCATGCAATAAAATCTTACATTTAAGCACAGTAATCAACCCATCAATTGTCCCATGGACTTGAAAGTATCTCACAATGAGGACTTCAAAGATTTAACAACACTGTGTTAAGTAGCAACACTAGATTCCATGGATTAGAAACTATGTGTATATCACAGTGATATTTGTAGGTACCTATATCACCAACTGATGGTTCCATGCTGGACTAGGAAATATTTTACAATGACCGCATTGCGTTAAGTTAGCCAAAGACCCAAAATAATTATTTTTCCTTTATTTCTTATAATTCATATTAAGGTCTCCTGAGGGTTGAAATTCACTATATTACCATAATTATTATAAGGAGATAATATATTTTCTTACAGTTCAGGAACTTCCCTGGTACCGTAATTGTCAAATTTTCCGACGGGTAAATCTCCACTTTTTACGCTAAGCTAGATTGTTAACCTATTAAAACTAGACGATAGCTAACAGGGAATTTTACCGCTTTTGAAGCAATTTAAGTTAGATTCGTAGTATAAATGACTATAATCGACCAATTGGTGCTTACATACTGTTCTTGATTGAGGCAGTCACGTTCGAGTCAAGTCAAAAGTATCTTTTTTTTTTTCTAAAGTACATATTTGTGTGTCTTAACGCCTCTTGTCCAGGGGTCTGGTTCAGACCTAAATTTAGGCTACGATTTATGTTATTTGTTCAAGTAAAATTTGTATATGACATACTCGTATTTCTACCTGGAATGTCGCGTAGCGTCAAATCATGTAATCTGCCTTCCGGAGGCGAAGTAATGAAGCAATGCAGGCTTGGGTCCACTAAATAGGTTTTCTGAACCTTGATGTTTTTAACTAATTTTAGTTTGGAGTTCTGAACCCAAAAGTTCCAGTAGAATTTTAATGATAGGTATTGTAGTAAATGAGTTGCTTGCCTCAGCTCTGAAACCTTGTGTCAGAATTGGTATAGTTTTGTTAGATACACATTCTGTAAGTAGTAACTTGTCTAAAAACCTAGTACCAAATCATTTTTATTGTTACCATGTTAGCAAGTGAGTTGTAGTAACAAAGCTAGCTGACTGCTCTTCGCTACAGACGCCCGCCACGCTCAGGTAGTGTTACCACAAACGTGCGGTCAACTTTGCTTAGGTACAAAAGAACAAATGTCTTTCATATAGTAAGTATAGATGTCCGCCAATTTATACTTACAAGCTTTAACTTCTATAGATTTAAGTGGGCAACTTGGTCTGTTTTCGCACTTGTAGGAACAGTAACGACCCTTGGTATATGATGAGTGCTTAGTGCTTAGACGTCCGCCATCCAAAGCACTGATTCCTCTGAAGTTTATTGGAACATTATTTATGAATATTTGAATGTAGGTATATCGAGTCTTTGAAATCTATTTTATAGTTTTACAGAAAGACCTTACCAATTTATTTGGTAACCCTACTTTATATTGTTTTTCAAACAAGTTCGAGGCACACTCAGGTATGGCTTCCGTAGCCTCTGGTAACAAGTGCCACTTTGGAACTGATCGAAGTCTCGACGGGTGTTTCGCTATTCCGTCGAGCCTTCCTAGTTGGTAAGAGGTCGATGGGGTGAGATAGAGCTGCTCGGTAATTTTTTGTAGTTTTGTTATTTCGGATACTATCAACCAGGCTTCCGTAGCCTAGAGTAACATGCAACTCTGTAACTGATTCGATTTATCGACTTATATGCAATCCGCTTTTCCGTTAACCCTGCTTGGCAGGTAAGCGACCGACAGCGTCAGATTAAGCTGCTCGGTTAGTTCCATATTTGTAGATTTTGTAAATGTTAAGGTGCCTTCACCCATCCCCATCCTTTGTGTCTAGTGTAGTATAATGAGTCTCTTTTTGTCCGTGCAATGCTATTGAGTTACAACTCACTGCCTTTATCTGCCAGCGCACCACAGTTTGAGGAGTAACAATTGTAATTTATTGCAATATTACATTTATCAGGTACATGGTTTACGTTATATAAGGTCCTAATCTATAATTGTAGTGCTCTGTTAGGGCATAGCAAATTCGTGCAGACCATTGGAGTAGTCTAAAATAACAGCAATCAGTTTTGGTCTTGACACAGTAAGCAGATCTGACAACACTATGTGTTAGTTGGGCATATTTTATTATAAATATATTTTAAAGCTCTCTGTTTCAGGCTTATTATCAGGGGGCATTATTTGACCAGGCTGGTGATACCAGTGTCGAGAGCAGACATCTGCGAATGTCACAGAACAGAGTCTCAAGTTTTATTGAACGCTTCTGCATTACAGCCCATTTTGAAGCTTAACCTTCTTGGTGCCAAAATTTCAGTTTCTGGCTCGCACAGTCGCCCCAATACTTCCGCAGTAGTTAGGGGTAGCAAGTGCCATATCAGAGTCGGCCGTCTCCGCGACAACCGATCTGCTATAATTCATGTCAGAGAGCTATGGCAACCCAGAAATTCTTACAGTGGTTTTGAGATCGGTCATCGATCTTATAACTCTCAAGATAAAGATTGTGATAACGACAACAAGGGTCTCCGTGACCTGGTCCATTATTTTAGACGCTTATGGTTGCTGGAAAAATGTTATCCATGAATGAAATTTTGGGCTCGAAGGACTTCCGCAATCCAATTCGAAACAACTACAAGACTATGTTTAGGAAAGCTGAACAGAAGTGAAAGCAAGTGCACTATTTATCTGTTGAAACTTATTATTAAAAATTTCGTTGCCCTTCTAAAGTTGGCACCTATGTAAAAAATTGTCTTGCCGGAGATGCATATTGTTCATGTACACAAAATGTATATTTATAGAAGCCAGTTATTTGGAAAATAAATAATTTATTTATTTTATTTATTTATATTTATTCTGTAATAGGACTGTTATAATTTTGTAATATAATATACTAAGGATTTACCAATAATTAATTATAATTATTAACTAATAACTAGAAATGTCTACATGATTAAAAAAATTTTCTCCTGAGGATGAAAATTTTGAACTTGGCTGGCACACTGTTGTGTGTCTAGACACATTTCTCTAGTATTAGTTTTGGATCTGGACCTATAAATTACAAATTACAAGTTAAAGTCATGCGATAGAAGCTGTACAACGCTTCATCATCATAACATCCCATGAAACGTCCCCTACAGGACAGGAAGCTACAACGCTTACTCGTATCTGTAGCTTATATTGTAGTATTTAAAATGAACTTGAATATTTGAGATTGCCTTCCAGACGCACCCATACAGGTTTACTTCTATAGGGAACCTTTCTGTTGTATGTATGGTACTGGACACTAGTACCTACATGCATATGCAGGCTGCTTTCTATTATAAATTGTATTGCTGGTTTCCGCAACCTGGCACCCTTTTTCTTCAATTTTGTTTTTGCTTAAAGTAGCAGGGGTTTCAGCCATGTTTTGTGACTCCCCCCCCCCCCCCCCCACCCTTTCCGAAGGACTTATAATGGGAGCATTAGGAGCATCTTACCAAATTAGGTATTTTGAGCAGGGAGGAGTCCTGTGAGGATATCTGAGTTGATATAAGATTTAGAGATAAGGAACAGTAAAGCTACTACGTTGGTTGAATCTTATCACTACATTACTTGCTCCCATATGCATTCAACATGACAATGTCACAGATTGCTAAAACTCAGTAATAATATGATATAATTAATTACTGATATTTTGTGGCCCTAGCTTTAGTAGCTCTATTTGTTATAGTAAAGCATTGGATATACCTGCTACAACTTGTTCTGTTCTAGGTAAAGTAAAATTATGACATTCTTTGTTAGTGCCGAGTAGTTTGTGGCAAAACAAATAATTACTTTATTGAAACTAATAAGGCTGGCTTTCGTGTACTAATGCCTTGCCAAGTCTGGGGTAGGTAGGTGTATGCAGGAAAGTATAGATAGGTATACATTGCCATAATTGAACAAGTTTTGATGGTGATGGCTGCCTGTTAATGAAGCAGCATTTTCAATCGCAAACGGTAGGTATTTATAATCTCTAAAAGGAACTGTCCTTTAGATAGGGGAATATCCAACACTTTGTAAATGAGTCTGCTGTGTAAAAGGTTGAGTGAAACTTACTTATATGTATGGTGTACCTTTATGACAATGATCCGTAGTCACAACGGAGTTACAAATAGGGCATAGGTCCCTTCATACCATCCAAAAAAGGATGATGCTTCATGCTTTCATTCGGAGACATACGCAGTACCTATGCGTTGCTTTTTTCTCACCACTTTCTCACATTTCTCACGGACTATCACATGAATCTAGCTTCTGCTATTGCTATTTCGTAATAAGTAGGTACACTGTACACAATAATAAGTGTAAATTATAAGCTTGTTTCTCTGAAAAATCACTAAAAGTTTTCATCAAACCATCGCTGACGAAATTTACAAACGCCAATGTCAGATTTGACAGCACACAGTGACAGCGGCTAGTGCTGCTCTGCCGTGAGTATAGAGAAACGCGGGAATTTCAAGTAAGTTTGCAGTATTTATACCTACCTATCATCTATTTACAAACAGCCTTCTTCATATACAACGCTGTGTATTTTTGAAAGACACATAATAATATGTTAGTGGTAATAACAAAGCTCACTATTTTGCTCTCACGAATAATCTAGACTCACTTTCAGTTTGTTGTTTAGGTATAATTTGGACACAAGGGATTGTTTTTTGTCCAGAGGTAAATGTAGTAGTAGGAGTTTTGCTTAGAAGGTGCTGTGTGGTGCTAGAAATACCGAACGATAAATAGAAAAAGTTACAAAAAAAGATTCATTAATTCATTAATTATTTTCATCTTTACAAAGATCTTCATTAGGATCATTATTAGCATCATAATTACCCTCAGGAATGTTTATTTTTTTATTTATTTTTTTTATTTTATTTATTAGGTCACCAACAGAATGTACATCAACAAATTCTTAAAAATGAACATTAAAGTTAACAATTTAAATGTCATTCTAATTATAGGTGACGACGGCATTCACAAACTTAAGTAACTAACTGATAATAAATTAAGAATAATAAGTTAATATCTAAACATATTTTAAACTACCTACTCATAATATAAAGAAATATGAAGTAAAAACATTTATGTGAGATTTATAAAATTTTACATTTGAAGGAATACTGGTCATATTAGGTTATGCATGGTTTGAATAACTTCCTTTTTGTACGTTAAAAGAGAATTAAAAATATCAAGACCATTATTTTTTTTTTGCTGAGATTGTTGTGTTCTAATCATCATAAAGATATAATTTTATTCTGTACAACTTCTTGTCCGTTCATTCTTTCTTGTCTTATGTCTACAAACAAAAAATAATAATTACAGTGCCGATGCGCAGTAAATTCACATTATTAACGCACACAATTGACCCATTCTTTCAATATCATTTAAATCATTATCATCTTCGTAATTGCTATTATCGTCGTCAACTAATAAATAAATATTGTCGTCTTATTCACGCCCGTTTATGTCTCAAACACATCCATTTTGTTAATTTTCTCTTGTATAACTATAATGTACAAAATATAGAGTTTAGTTAGACTAAACGACGTAGACATAGGAATATTTAGAAAAATAACTATAACATTGCAACAAATGGATTAAGTGGTAAGTTTAATTCTCGCAGTGATTTAAAATAAACCAGTGCAGTGATTACAGTTATATGAAAAGTGAAAAATAGAGCCGCTAAATTCAAATTAAGTAAGTTATTTATTTAGACATAATTTAGGATGCTTCAGGCGCATTGGGATCCTTCACTATTTTTGTAAGTAGTACGTAAGAGTCTTAAAAAAATAATTTTACATGAAAACTGCGTTTTATTTCAATAATTTTCATAACATTCATCAAGGATTCAGAAATTGTGATAGGCAAAGCCATAATATAAGATACGAGAATGATCCCACGCTGAGAGTGAGAAATATGTTGAAGAGCAAATTATGAGTGCAGTTATAAATTTTACTCTGCGTTTTACAAATCATCATCATCTTCATCGACCTAGGCAGATGCTTAAGCAGTGATTGACCCGGTTGACTGGAGGCACTTTTTCGCAGATCTATTCGGGAGCAATAAGATGTCCACACATTCTAACTAGTTGGCCGGCAGAGCCAACTTAAAAGGCCTGCAATCGATTCACCTGTTATTTTCTTGACATATTTCTGTCTCTTCTTCTTCTTTTATCAATCAATCCTTACGTAAAATATTTTGCTGTTTAGAATATGCTTATAAATCAGAATCCTTTGACCTAACCTGAGTTCAGAACGTCCTGAACTTGTTCTTGGGAGTTCACCTAGTCTTCCTTTACTAACTCTTCATTTACCTTCGCCTTGTAGATTTTCTTCTTTCTTTCTCTTTTTTCTCTTACCTTTTCTAATTTTTTTTAAACTTTCGTCAAACAAAATATGCGAATATTATAAACAACATCAGAGATAAAAATCCGATTCCATTTTTTACAAAAGTTTGCTATTTGTAGGTACAATGAGTCGAGTGGTTTATGTGTTAGTCTTTTCACTCTACTTTTAGTACATAAACCACTTCGCATAATTTTTTTTACTATCAAAGGGCTTGCTCTTGACCTCAATTTAGACCTGGAGACAAAAATAAAGTCGACAATGGTACGAGCACACCCAGAGGGGAGCCTAATCAGTCGTGAATTGAAAATATTATGAACTCGGGAATATAGACGCAGGCGGAGAACTCAGCTCCCTAGCTGTGCCCATTTAAAAAAAATCATTTTGTGCAAATGTGTTGAATATCAACCTGGTACCGGTTTTGCGGTAAATCTGGAATCCGCAAGAAGAAGGATGGCGAACGAATAAACGGAGCTTTTCGGCACAACTGTAATCGACCGACAAGCCCGCAACTTTGCGGTGGCAACGGGCCAGGTTATAAAACAACTTGAGTTCCACCAGTTTCTCATCAATAAGAAACTTCTTTGCTAAGTACAACTTCTTTTATAGTGTGTATACATTCTACTATTTAATACTGTCACTTACTTTCTTACCTTTTTATGACTATACGCACGCCCTACGCCCACTTCTGCTTCATACAAAATTCTCACAGCGTAGCGTAATCGAATTCCGAGGTCTGAGATTGTACATCATAAGTATGTAGGAAACTGTAAATAAAATTTGACTTTTTACTTACCGTAAGTAATGGGTTAGTTTAAAAGTGACCAACAACGATTACCAATTGTTAAAACATCTCATATAAGTAGGGCTCTAGAAACTTGGCATTTGTGTTAACGCCTGACAATATACATAGGTAAACCCACCAAATAAATGTTATCCACGCTTCGTTTTTACGTCAGGCAATTAACATCAGGCTACCTACCAAAGAATAATTGTAAAACTAAAATGTTCGTTTATAAGTTAAGCCTAAACTTCTATGGGTGATATAATAACAGTTAGGAAAATAACGACTGGAGCATAGAATAATGGACAGGAAGGTACCCCCGTCCCGGCCGCAGATGTGGTAACAGAACCAGTGCAGTCAAGAGCACGTCATGCTTCACACTTTGGACCAAAGACCAATCTGTTATCGTTGTTATTTTTAACGTCGTCGTATGAGCTGCAGAGAAATAATGTAGTTTGATTATAAAATAATGACAGCAGGACTGAGCTATACGTATCTCTGTCACTCCAATACCTTAAGCATCGTTCTGTCCTACTCTCACACTACTGTAATTCTTATCAAGCTACATTATGAACTGTAAAGTCTCGATGCAAGTGTAAAGCTTGACGTGCTCTTGAGTCTTGACTGTACAAGCAGAACCACCCATTCACTTCTAACCCTTGAGACAAGAGAATCGCTCAACGGCATAGTGTTACGTTACCATTGACGTGTGGCCTTCTGTACTCCAATATTACATCGACTGATCTTACGTCACTGAATGCATCACAATAATGGTCATCCATCATTCTACCGGCTGTTAACACGTATGTAGGTTATAATGAAGAAAGCGCAAGAGTCTTTGTATAGTTTTAACATTATGTAAGGTATATTCATACTACAACATAGACCTTCCCAAAAGTCAACTTGTATTAATACGAAAAATACGATTCTTCCCAATACTTAATTGTTAAGTGGTCGTCGCGGTGTGGTGTGCTTTATTTCTGATTAATGTAATGGTCGCTATTTTTAAGTGGTTTGCCAAATTACTTCTAAAAATCGGCTAAGTGCCAGTCGGACTCACGCACTAACGGTTCCCGTACCTGTCTACCATCGATAACTACAAAATTTTGCCCTTTTATTTTAAAAACTCCACGTCCACGTCTGGAATCAAACCTCACCCCTCTTTAATATGAATGTAGTTGTGTGTTTAATGTGACGGGAGCTCACATTTTGGTTATTGGTTGTGAGAAAAGTTTTAATATTTAATAATTTTAGACTTTTCCCTTTACTCGTGTAGTGTGTAAGATCTAACTTTCATGATTCTAGTTCAAGTGGAAGTACTAAAAGCTATGGTTTGGTTCATAAATGGTTATGGGACACCCTAAACATTTATATCTCGGTTCTATTGTTGTAAAATTTTGTATTATCATCTATAAAATTTTATTACTGGATAGAGTTTGATACTGTACGATTAGTAGCAATTACGAGCCGGTTCCGTACGCAACTCTACCTACCTGTGATATGAATCTGCTCCATCCTTAGAAAACTAACTAGTTAATTTACTAGCACCTGCCGACTTAGCACGCTCCAGTTGTCAGTTTATCTAGGCCCATAGATTAAAGACTTTAAGCATGGTCACGTTTTTTTGACAGCCGAGCAGTGCGACACATTTTTAAAGACAAGGATGGCTACATGTATTAGTGTATAAAGCTATCTCTGTCTAAAATATCAAAAACGTAATTTGTAAATTTGCTAAACATTTTCCTCCACTGACATTTCTTCGCGCTTGGAAGTGATAGATTAGATGACATAATTCCCCAATTAAAGTGACATTTCTCCGAGATATATCTTCTCTTGGGGAGCGTGCTAAGCAGGCTGGACGACCGATAGTAAGGGTGCTGACGGACAAAATTTCTATATGATTTGCTCATGTATGCCTCTTTGACTGATGATAAGAAGCATCCTCTAAAAGATACAAAAAAATATTGGCATGCATCTACACCCTGCGTTTTTGAGGAATTAAGTTTTAACTATTTTGAAATTTGACAATGAAACGTACACCTGGCGGACTATGACTGTCCGATTAAACATAATGTATAGGACCCCAGAAAAATAGTCAGCCACCATAATAGTCCTGCGTTGTAAAGTTACAGCGCTTCAAAATGCAAAAAACCACCACTTCGTCCCGTGATTATGCAGAGTGCATGTCTGCCTCTTTGATTTTCTACATCTTCAAAAGTATTTTAAACAGCAGCCACAAAAACAGACAAAAAAACATTATTTAGTATCTTATTTTAATTTTTTTGCTTTGACACAAAAACGCGGCGACGCACAGATAAACTTGTTAGGACCAAATCGATTCGTATTGAGTTGATCTATCATCCCTATTGGTATGAATCATGAGCAAATCATATACATATTTGCTCTATTTAAGTCAAATTTTACTAAAACGGAACCAAAGCTCACCCGCTTTCTAAAACGCGTTATTTTCAGGAAAGCTTAAGCGCCATGTAGTATGGAATAGAAATACTACAATTT
Organism: Athrips mouffetella; assembly: GCA_947532105.1. NCBI lineage: Eukaryota > Metazoa > Arthropoda > Insecta > Lepidoptera > Gelechiidae > Athrips > Athrips mouffetella. The sequence goes on along the minus strand of OX383957.1, from coordinate 23,591,230 downwards.
ATAAAAGCGGCACGGGGTGGTTTATTGGGTTTGTAAAAATTTTAATAAGCCCTTCTATACTTTTGAAATGAATCATAATTAGGTATATAGCAGCTATTAATGTCCACCAACATAGGGCGCTGTAGGTTTCTGAAACGCACTAAAACGCGCAAAGAAATAATTAAAAGAAAACACGGAGAAAACGAATTTTCCCAGACATGAGACCTAGCTAGATCGATTTTTCGCCCCGAAAACCCCCATATGGTAAATTTCATCGAAATCGTTAGAGCCTTTTTCGAGAAACCGATTAGAAACATACAGCATGAATTTTCGTTGGTTTTGCTCAAGTAGCCCAGCGATTCTAATCATGATACAAAGCAACTTACCCGAAGAAAAAAATTTTTTGCTCGATAAATTTCTTCCGTCTGTCCATAATAAAGAGGTCACGTGATCGACTCATTTTGTATGGGAAGGCGAAAATCTTTTATTGGGTAGAAAATATTTTTCTTCGGGAAAGTTACTTAATTGGGATCACTGAGCTTCGGGAGCAAAGCCAATTTTAATTAATTCTAATTAAGTGTTGGATAAATAAATAAAAAAAAAACGAATTCTAATTCTAACGATTAGTATAGGATCCATTCCGTCAGTCATAGGATCAGGTATAGAGCTGCGCCCATAGAATACAAGAACCCCTTTTTCTTGTAGTCTACGGCTGTGCCTATAGTCAAAGGTCGAGTGGTGTATGAACTCATCTCATGGTGTTGCAAGTTGACCGACAGCGCTGCTTGTGGCGCGTTGGCAGGGGGCTGTACTTTCGATTTGCAATCGCACGCGCACTACCGCACCGCACGTTCTACCTCTCTGCATTTGTATCTCAACCAGTAGAGCTTCAAGTACAATCAAATCTTAAAGGAACTAGTTTCTTAAAAGCTAAGTATTTCATTTGATCAATGCATTAAATAATTAAGAAAGAAATATTGGTACTTTGACTGGAAGAAACCTTTTATAAGTGTTAAGAAGTGTGCATAAAAAATGCATTCGCTAGGACAAATTTTGATTATAAGTGCCATAGTGATAGGTTGTTTTCAGTTAACGATGACGGAGAATGAAGCTAGTGATATTGGTAAGTCCTATCCTACACGTTATCCTATACTAACGAGCAATATTTTTATATATTTGTAATACTTAGGTTTCTCGAAAACGGCTCTAACGATTTCGATTAAATTTACTATACAGGGATTTTTGGGGGTGAAACATTCATCTAGCTAGGTTTCATGTCTGAGGAAATTCATTTTCCCGTGTTTTTGAGCATTTTGTAAATTCCGCGTTTTAGACTAACAGCGCCATCTGTTGGCGAGTAGCATAGCTTGCTCACCCGATGATATTTTCAGGTTGAATCGGCTATTATAGAGTGAAGCTCGGTCGCCCAGGTAGTAACTATTAAACGAGCAATATTTGATTATATATTTGTAATCGGATGCTCGAAAACGGCTCTACCGATTTCAATGAAATTTACCATACGGGGGTTTTCGGGGGCGAAAAATTTATATACGTCTCAGGTCTGGGAAAATTCGTTTTCCCCGTGTTTTTATCATTTTTAATTAGCATTAGTACCTTATATTCATTGCTCTGCAAAAATTTATAAAAGGGTTGTTCCCATACAACCAAAATATTGATATGTGTTTTTAAGGTACTTGCGGCAAGAAATTTCTAGGCAACTCTAGGGCGTTGTATGATCCCATGTGTTCCTTCCATATAGACCACATTTCGTTCAAATAACAGATAGGTGCATAATTTTGCTGTGGGATCTTATACGAGTACTATGATGTTATGTATGTATGTATGTGCACAGTGAGCAGACGAGAAGATGGACCTCGTGTTGAGTAAGGCTTAAGAAATGATCAAGTATGGACGGTACGGTCAACAGCACGTCAGTGGGAACATTTGCAACTCTATTACCAAAGTGATATTTATAAAGTTCAAAGTGTTTCTACTGACGTGCTGTTGGGTGTACACGCATGCGTACTAGATCCGCACGCGGAGGGAAATTCTTATGACAGAAGCGCCCTAGGTATTCCACCGCCCATAGCACCTGCAGTGTCATTTGTGGTATACTTTGACATCAATTACAAAACTACAGTCGGAATAACGTAGCCTGATTAGAATGACAGCAGAACCAACTTATGCGTGAGAGCAGGATGGAGCGATACTTACGTGGCTCTGCCGCTCCAACATCTTACGCATCGCTCTGTCCTGCTCTCGAAAATCCTGGAATGATCCATGTATACTGCGTACAAAATAACTTTGTCCGTGACCGTTAATGCGCAGAAGTCAATAAATGAGTCGCGGGAGTGAGCGCGGTCCCCCCAGGGGGCGGGTGAATCGTTTATTGGCTCTCCGCCTGTCACCCATGCGCGGAAAATAACCGTCATGGACAAACTTGTTCTGAACGCGCTGTACCGATTTTCAACTAAGCACAGCTGCGCAAGCTCCCTTTACGTCAATAATTCACAAAGACGAGGTTCTGCCACTGACAGACTTGGCACAAGAGCTGTAACCATAATCTAATAGGAATATTTCACGTAGTATTATGGCTACACAGAGTGTAAAATTAACAAGTACGATGATCCTTCTAAGGGGTACATCACTAATAGATCGTATAAAAATAAACTTTTTCTTAACAAAAAGTAGTTTTAGCTCAAGAAGAAGGCAGCGCATAGAGGGTTAAATGACCTCTATTATCAGCTGGTGATGCAGACAAAGATGCTTTTTATTAGAAAATCCAGTAAGCAGCAAGTATCAATCCATTTCAATAAATACTGTCATGTGATTCGAAGAAAAATCAAATTACTTGATTAAATATTTAAATATAAGCTTTTTCTTATATTGCTTTTACAATATATTAGTGATGACTGATGTAGAATCACGTCTTCGAAGGATCATCGTACTTTTTTTCACAACCTGTATTAACTGGTCAAAGGCGTCTGGAAGATTTGCGTTTTGTACCATCTGCGTTTTGGACCATCTGCGTTTTGGACCAGCTGCTACTAGGTCCAAAAATTATAGTAATACATAAGTACAGTTAAGAGCAATTTAAGCTTACCCACTATCAAAGCTAACCCCATCGGAGATAAGCAAGGTTCAAATACAGATTTATAAAGGAGAGCGTCTGGGGTTCAAAGCACAATTTGACAAGCTTGACGTGCCCTTGACTGTATGTATATTACTAAAGGTTTCAAGAAGAGGTACCTCTTACTGCAGCTAACATCTCGTTTTTATCTGAGGTCAAGATTAGGCCCATTGACAGTAAAAAAAATAAAAATAATGCACCAAATGAGTCGACTTCAATTCGATTAACATTGCAATAATGCAATTTATACTTGGAATTTATACGTTATTGTTTACTGTAAAAAGCGACTGTCATTATATGCAATCATATGGCCCCGATCTTGCATTACATAAGCATATTCTGGCGGCTTTTGGTTATTGTGAAGTTATGTAATTAACAGCGTCGAGGACTATAAAAGTTATAATGCAACCCAATGGAATAGTTTGTTGTTCATCACTGCAATTCTAAAGGAAATTATTTTTTCAAACGGATAATCTGTTCATAGTATCAGTGAAACAAAACTCTCGTTATGGATAGATCTCGTTAGTAAAATTGAAGAACATTCTCAAATAAGTTCTTATATAATAAAGGAATCTGTAGTATATATAAGATGGTCATGGAGTATGATTAAATTCAAACTCTTCAGTGTCTTACATAGTTTTAAAAGTTAGAGATTTCTTTTTAAAATGGGTATATTTCATCAATTTAATGTCTTGCCTGAATTAAAAAAAAACAAAAAAACTTATAACTTAAAACTTAAAACTCGTAGTTATTTCTAGCATGCAGCATAGAGCAATCTCGACTCAATGGCAAGACAAGGACAAATTGTAAGTAAATAGTTAGTAATGCAAATAATTGTTTTTCAAATACTCAGTTTGTTTAATAAAGTGACTGGTACAACCTGATAATGGTCTTAAGAAACTTCGTGAAATCAAAACTACAATAAACTCTACAAAAAAACTAAAAATCTAAATAATGAACAAAAAGTAATCATTTAAACATCAATCTGTCTATGAAACTAAACATCTTTTCCCAAGGAACAAAGGGTAAAAAACGAAAATCAATTTCAAAATTGGGAGGTCAAATTTCGTTTTTCGCATTTCTACCTATGTTCCTTTGGGAAGGTTGTTCAGTTTCATGGACAGATAAACGTCCTTCAGTATAATCACCTTTCCAGTACACGTTGCATAAAATAACAAGGCAACCTAATTTAAGGTCAATATTGTAGAGTCAAGTCAACTCTAATTTCGAAACTAACGACAAGACATGATAACGATAACAAGCAACTTTCGCGAAGAAAAAAAAACTTTACTCGAAAAAAATTTTGCGTCTCCCCATAGTTTAGTGGTCACGTGATCGACTCATTTTGTATGGAAAGGCGAAAAATTTTATTTAAGTAAAAAAAAAATTTCTTCGGGAAGAATCACTAGGCTTCGGGAGCAAAACCAATGAAAATTCACGCTGTATAAGTAAAATTCTAGTAAAATTTTGTCGGATCTCAGCTCTATAAACCAACTTATTTAACATAATATACTACTTTAGCAAATAAATGCCTTGATTGATTGCTTGAAGAAAACTCGTGGAGCCTGACGGTGAATCCAAGAGGAAGGACGGGTTGAATTACTGTCGTATCTTCTTTCTCGTTTCTTCACTATTGAGGATCGCCATCACAAAAAACAACGTTCCTGAGAGAAGAACAGGAGAGGAGGATGGCGATTGCACAGCCCCATTCAGGCTGCCCTGCCAGCCACTTAGCCGCTGGACCACATAGTAAGGCCTTACGGCCGTCCGTCCCTTTCATCTGCCCCACTATCGGGAGCATATCGGGAGCATAGCGGGAGCTTCTCTAGCTAGACTGTGATTAGGAGACCGCATTATATGTACGAAGAAACCAAGGACCCGTTTTCACAAAAGTCAGAAAGTCGCTTGATGACACGCAACTCCGTCAGTATGAAATAATTTTGCTGGCATGGCATTTTTTGCCAGCACCAGATTTCATACACATTGATCTATTATACGAGCACGGCATCTATATTCTAAAAATGCATTTACAGTTTTCCAGATTAGCTCCAAAATTATTGCCATTCCAGGTCTACGACATATCTCGACAGTGCGTCTGCCTACGTGCAATATTAATGATCCGGGGTACCTACATAAAGTGACTGACTTCTTCGTTACCGTTTAGAGCTTCACACGATGGAAGAAGTTAAGCTATCTACCATCAAGATTTCTTAGAATAATGAATTACGAGGAATGGAGCTCTATCTGTTTCGCTCGAAGCTATTGTAATCTTGTCGTCCAAGTACCTCATCAATCAAACAATTTTGGCGACAGAATACAGCCTTGACGTACGCCTTGTGCAGCATAGAAAAATAATATCGTCGTAGCACGTTGCAGGGTAATACCGCGGCGGCGTGTGACCGACTCCCATTTGCTCCTCTATGAGTTAACTGTCTTGACCACTTGCAATAGTTTGACCTAGTTATATTTTGGTTTAGAGGTCAATTATTGTTCTTTGGCAACAAAGAAAAATGTTCTGTATGCAGTCACTCTAAACTCATTGATGTCTGTCTGCATAAAGACACCTAAATTAATGTTTTCCTTTGTAAGTAGAGTCAATCTAGTTTTACACTACTTATTCTGACTGTACAAAAGATATCGTTAGCCTAAAATGTGGCTAAATTATAATCTAGTAGCTATTACCAGAGACTTTGCCCGCGTGGGTCTAGCGAAAATTCTTAATTTTCCCCGGTGAAAGTCAATTTTATGTTTTTTTTTATCATAATTTGTAACCCTGCCAAATTTTTGCAAATTCTGTTCAGCTTAGGGCGTGAAAGAGTACCAAACATTTAGTGTGAAGTGATTCTAAAGAGATGCAGTTTATTCTAAATACTGACGTAAATACTGAGATAAACTATGTGTTAAAGAGTGTTTAGCGACGTAATTATTTCAACCGCAATGTGAACATAAACTACAAGAATCAGGGTTTTATCATAACGACTACATCAGAATATTTTAACTAGTCACGATTTTCCGGCATTTTTACCTTTTCAGCTTTCATGGACTAGTCTAGTAGTTAGAGCGCTCGGGCTCGGCTCTCGACTCGGAGGTCCTGGGTTCGGTTCCCAGTGGGGACACTGTCAAACAAAATTTATCATTTTGTGAGACTTTCCTAGTTTCGTTAGGAAATTGAAGAGTGAATCAAGTGAATATCCAAAAATTTAAATGATTCCGTGCTTCAGAATGAATACACTAAGCCCGGCTACAGAAGTTAAAGTGCGGTCAGTTATAGCTGTTTCACGTAGACTCGCCTTACAATTTCACCAATTTTTTACCAGGTACTAGTTAGGTACATAGCTTTCAATTTTTGATAGGAGCCAATTCTTGAAAAAAAAAATTCCCATCGAAAATTCAAGAATTGGCTCCTATCAAAAATTGAGAGCTATGTACCTAACTAGTACCTGGAAAAAATTTGGTGCAATTTGGTGACTTTTGCGATATAAGACTATAAGGGACCGGACTATAGTCGCTATTTAGCCATTGGACGCCTAATAATTCTGACACCAGAATTTGTGAAGTCGATCATTGGTCTTATTACCCACACTATTATGAAGATGAGTTTCATCTCTCGGTACTTACATGAAAATGTGTAAGTAGGAAGTAATTCGCATATAAACATAAAATGTTTTAGAATTTTTTTTATAGTCTGTCAAGTTTGCAACAGATATCCTAACCTAACTATTGCGCACATGCATACTTAAATCTATTCCCACCACGTAAGTGTAAATCCATGCAAACAGATTTCAAAAGAAGTGCGTTCAAAGTGCACCGAACCAAGTGTATCTCGGATTCAAGTAGCAGCCTTGGAGAATGTTTTGCTAGTGAGAAACTGCAATTCAAGTTTACCTACCATACGCCTAGGTATAGTACGGTCAACTGCACGTCAGTGGAATCATTTGCAACTCTATTACCATGCCATTAAATATAAAGTGTTTTTACTGACGTGCTGTTGGTAGGTGTACACACGGGCCAAGGTGAAAACAATCAAACATTGCGGATCAATACGCAGATTGTCGTTGCTCCACCCTGTTAGGCAATACGATAAGTAGGTACAGGTGGGTATCTTACTCTCAGTTGGGAATGGTAGGTAGAGTTAGGTAAGATATTAAAGATAGGTACTAAAATATTGAGGACTAGCTGGTGCCCGCGACTTCGTCTGCGCAGGTTTATAAATTGTAGCCTATGTGTTATTCTAATGTATAAGCTATATTATTGTAAAGTTTCATTACAATCCATTCAGTCGTTTTTAGGTGAAAGAGTAAGAAACATCCATCCATAATTACAAACTTTCGCGTTTAAAATATTAGTAGGATATGATATTGACATGCCCCTTTTGGCAGTCAAGACGACTGTTGGCAACAAGTTATCAAAAAAAAGCCTTTTTTCTACTTAGTTCAACTCGCACTTGACCGATTTCATCGTAACTATAATCAGAGACAATCTTCTCAAACAGACATAGAAACAGACGATAAACGAGGATACATAAAAACAAGTTCGGTCTTATCGCTCGGCGAAAACGCTACAATAGCTCATATTAGTTGGAATTTTCCCAGTTCTCAGCTCAGCTACCTCACACATCACTGGTAGAAAGCCACCCTAAAGCCTCAATCACACCTTCCTTAATTCAGAAACTAATTCGGCTTACATTGCTCGTTGAAGTAAGGATATTGCAATTAACATAACCAAGCCTCCCAGCAATGTATGCCGAATTAGTCCTTGAATTCAGTTAGGTGTGATCGTGGCTTAACTAATAAAGGTCTTTAGATAAGATAAAATAATTATTTATTTGTCAAAAAATTTCATTAACCAAGAAATACCAAGAATCGTTTCAAAGTGAAAATTTTATGAAATTAATTAATTATTATTGAATGTCAGAAATGCTTATAAAATTAAGTATTAAAATAACTAGTAAATAGTATTAAAATAACTATAGTGAAAACATTCAAAATTAAGAGAAGGGTTACAATTAAACGTAAACGTAAATAACCTAGCATCTCACCTGCGGAGATTAATTACCATCAGATGGCTGACTTGTGATTTAAAAAACCTATCTAACAATGTTGACGATTCTGGCAAAAACAACCAAATTTAGTTTAGGTGTTAAATTTTTACATAAATATTTTTGTTATTTCATTGCAGAAAAGATCTTCTCGTCATGCAAGCCTCGGTCGTCAGAGTTCGACTCGTGTGTCAAGCGGGCTCTCAACAAGCTGCGACCGTATTTCAAAGTAGGTGAGTGCTACAATAATAATATTACGTACACACTCTCACACTCATACGTGTACGTACAGTCAAGAGTACGTCAAAATTGATAAATTGGACTTAGTACCTACCTTTCTCCCGTGGTCCCGTGTGGTGCCGGCAAAGAATAGTACCAACCCATACATACCCGTGGGTGTCGTAAGAGGCGACTAAGGGTTAACTGGAGGATGGGCAGCAGCATCCTGCTTTGTATCTTACATCCGACTTACTGCGGTCACCTACAACCGCGGTCCATGGTGCCAGCCGTAACGCTAACAAGCGAGGTGACTATAGTACTTCCCCTCCACATTTTTCTCAGCTAAAGCTAGAATTCTTAATGGAGCTCCCTGTCCTGTAGTGGACGTTTCGTGAGATGTTATGATGACCTACCTTTCTTATTTCAAACGCTTTAGATACGTGCTTCAAGTGTCAGGCTTGATGTCTTGACTTTACACATACTTACACAATACTGGGTCTCTTGCTTGTAACACTTTTCTCGAAAGATCCTGCCATGTCTACCTATCAACATAACACTATTGTCTTAAGACAAGCCTGACACCACAGACAAGCTCGAATCGTCTCTTGACGAATGGTCATCGCGCAAAAAATACCACGCCATAGTTTCGTAGTGTTTTTTGCAACATGCTGCAGTGAAATCACACTTTGGTTCTAATTCCATAAATCAATATTAGGACCAACCTTACACAAAACACAAAATCTCACAACAAAGATATATTATTTTGATCGGTGGTAAGTATATTTTGGAGGGATCAGGAGAATGTAAGGTCAACTGCACGGCAGTAGAAACGTTTGCGACTCTATTACCATGCCATGAAGTGTAAAGTGTTTCTACTGACGTGCTGTTCGGTGTAATATACAACGTGTCACGGAAAGGTGTAATAATACTGAATGCTGGGAATCTGCCCATGAAACTGAACAACTTTTCCCAAGGAACATTAGTTATTTTAGCTGATGCAGTTTCTATGGGAGGTCAAAAATTTATTATTTTCTATGACCTATGTGCCTTGGGAAAATTTGTTCAGTTTCATAGGCAGATTCACACCCTTTAGTATTATGACAACTTTCCGTTACACGCTGTATAAGGTCCTACTAATTTTAGTATGTTACTCAGACCATAAACAATTTTTCCCAAGAAATACAAAAAAAATTGACGTCTCATACAAAATGCGCTACCAACTGACGCAGCCTCCATGGGAAGTTGAAATTTCGTGTTGCGACCTTAGTTCCTTGAGAAGGATTTTCAGTTTCATGGTCTGAGTAAGATGCTAAAATTATTTTTACTATTTCATAGGATCGACCGGTTGGCTGGCTGGGTCTGGACCGCAGCATCGTGGAACAGTAAAGAACAGCAAGCTTAACTTGGACTTTGGAAAACGGCTCGCGAAATTAGACCACACTAACAGCGTGTGGTCGTATTTCAAATTAGTTCGATGGGAAATCTAGAAATAAAACAGCAATGTTTGCAAGGGATATGGTCCGTATATAGGTGACTTTTATTTATTTCTTGATAGAAAAAGGTATGAATGTACTCATGATACTGAACAACTTTCCCCAAGGAACATGGGTCGAAATACGAAAATCAAGTTTTGTCCTCCCATAGAAACTGCATCAGCTAACAGCGCGTTTTGTATGGAAGGTCAAATTTGTTTTTTTGTATTTCGACCTATGTTCATTGGGAAAAGTTGTTCAGTATCATGAGAACATGCATATCTTTTGCTATCAAGAACTAATTGAAAAGTCACCCTATATATGCCAGACACATTCCAGCTACCGTAATAGACCTCCAGGTATAGGATAGATACCCGATAACCGTCTAGGTCCTCTAAATAAGGAGAGAGATAATTTTAGCCATATTTGGTTGCAGGGATCCCCGAGATGGGAGTAGCGCCATTCGACCCTCACTTCGCGAAGGAGGTGAAGCAGCAGCGCTCCATCGTCGGGGTCAGCTACACGCTCACACTGAAAGACGTCTACGAGCGCGGCTGGACGCAATCCACAGTCACTAAATACAAGTAAAGACAAACTTAAACAGTAGATTCTGCATGACCATGAAACTGAACTTTTGCAAAGAAACATAGGTCGAAAACGAGAAAAAAATTTCGACCTGTGACAAAATGTGCTGTCAGTCAGCTAATGCAGTTTGAATGGGAAGTAGAAAACGTTTTTTCGTAATTCGACCTCAAAAAAGTTGTTCAGTTTCATGGTTATAATCTACCGTTCAAGTTTATACAGTCAGTCACCAGCAAACCCGAGCAGACCCGTGCAAAGCCGGGTCTACAATGTGTCTGGACACATTGTAGACCCGGCTTTGCACGGGTGCAAATTCCATCGTACATTATTTCAAAATAATAAGACAGCATATTCGATGTCCCAGTCGGTTTGATTTTTTCCGAAACCTTGAATAATTATCGTCATATTTCAACAAATTAACACAAAATATTCCTCTTCAATCACTCTATCTATTGATGAGAACCGCACTAAATCCGTAGCTTAAGAGCCCCACGAACCGAGCGAGAAATCGCGCGCTGGGATCATGCGCCGAGTACTTTCTTCTGTTGCTGTCTCACCCTGAGTGCGACAAGGCGCTAAAAGAGCAAGAGGACGATATTGTCTTGACGGGCGCAGCGTGCGGGGCGGGTGGCCAACGGGCAGCCTAGTCAAATAGCTTTATAATAATTTTGTAATGTTTTGCTTGCTTTGCGCTCATTTTTGACGGCATATTTTTCTACAGCTGAACTATTTCTAAGAATGATGAACTGTGTGGTGAATGGCGAAGAAACAATAATAACTTAGTCGTACTGATAAAAATCCAGGTTAATTATTCGAGAATTAAATCATAATATAGTATATTTTAATAAAATCATTATATGACATTAAGATGCAAGTGCATCTATTGTAATGTAATGTCCAAAGCGCACGCGCTTCTGACGAAGTTTTTCAACACATTTGCGAATAAAAACAAGTAAAATTTGCTTAGGTTCCCGAAGGAAAAGACGTAGACAACGTACACCCGATTCTCCAGACTTGTGTTTCGTGCCTTAGTATTTTCTACGTTGAGGAACTACATTAATTACTGTTTTTTTTAGGGTTCCGATACCAAATTGGTAAAAAAAGGAACCCTTATGGTGCCGCTTTGTCTGTCCGTCTGTCTGTCACACCTGTATATCTCGGCAACCACTCATGCTATCGACTTAAAATTTGGAATAGTTTAAGAATATGGTTGCCCAACTTAAATGCACATGAAAGAGTAAAAATAAAGATGATTATTAAAGTAAAGGGGGTCCAAATAGGGGGGCAAACTTTAGAATTGTCGTTACTAGGTCGAGTGGGGTATCATATGAAAGGGCTTTACTTACAAATTCTAAAATATTTTTTTGTATTTTTTACTACTCTTAGTTTTCAATTTATGATGAAAAATGTCAAAAAATTACTTCCCCCCCCCCTTATCTCCGAAGTTTGTGAAAGGAAAAATCTGAATTAATTACAGTCGATAGAAGTTTGTGTAAATATTACAGCAAAAATAAAACGATCTTTCTGAATTGCACAGGTTTTTAGAAATCTGCAAAAAACCTTAACAAACAAATTTAGTTTTCCGGTTCTAAAAATGGACTTTATTGCTTCCAAAAATACTAAAGGTATATAGGAACCCTCGGCGCGCAAGTCCGACTCGCACTTGAACGGTTTTTTTTTATTGAAGGAGTCGATACTTTTGAAAATAATTTCAATAAACACAATGTAAACACCGCAAATATTTGTAAAAATGGCGCGCGCTGTTTTAGCGGACACAGATGCGACATTGACTAAACTGCCAAACAGCTTATTCATAATTATTTTTAACTTCTCATGCTCTGAAAATGCTTCTTTGTGCAGGATATAGGCTGCACAAAGTCGAATTTTGTGCACTAGGGCAAATAAGTAATCGCGGTGGTGTACGCCCTGCGCGCGGGCCTGCTGCACCCCACGCCGCGCGCGCGTCAACATATTCTTCACTAAAGCAGAACAACTCATTCTTCAGTTACATTAAGAGAGTACTTTTACGTTTTATTTCCTCTCAATCAAAGTGAAAAGCAGAGTTTAACTCGTCCACAAAACCATTTTATCCTCGACATTACAATCAGCCCTCGCCTTCGGCTCGGGCTGCTAAAAGTCTCGGACAGATGGTTCGTTTTGTGCATTTGTTGTAAATTCTACTATAAAATACGAATTTGTTGTTACTAAGTTGATTAATATAAATATTATCGTGAAATGAATGTTTATTGATCATATTATCAAAAAATGTTAATTTATTCATGAAAATATTATGGATTTTATAGACATAAAAACTCCTTGCTCCTTGCCGAAATAAAAAAAAATTGAGAAATAAAACACTAGTGGTAATATAATGGAAAAAGCACGCGTGTTTGATAAGCTAGATTATCGACCTTAACTCAGTGCAAATAGAGCTGTTTTATGCGCAAATGTGTAGAAAAATATATATTTTTTTCGTATTGGTTATTTCTTCTAAATCACACATAAAATCGCTTCCTTAGCAATAACCCCCGTATGGTAAATTTCATCGAAATCGTTAGAGCCGTTTTCGAGAAACCGATTACAAATATATATATATATATACGAGTAAAGGATACCCAATATAAAACAGAGGTGAGTCCTTGAAAAGTTATTCAGTGAGCTATTACAATAATATAATAATTAACATGAAGTACTATATTCCTTATATTAAAAGATTTACAATTTCCTTATTTTAAAAGATTCAAAACTATTTATACCAGGCTATTCGTGAAAAAAGCTTCATTATAAAAAATATAAAATAAATTTAGTCAAATAACCAATAGTGAAATAACGCTTCGTAATCAAAACTACCTTCCAGCATAATAGTACATTAAGATGCACGTGCGCTATTTTGGATATTACGGCCGAGGCTCAGAAATTCGGCTCCAGCCGAGGGAGTAATCACCAAAGCGCACAAGCTTCTTACGACGTTTTTCAACACATTTGCGAATAAAAACGAATTAAATTCGCTTACCTGCAATTCCTGAGCCTCCAATTTTCGTTCTCACAATACTTTTCAACATGGAATAAATACACCACAAAGAGCTAGGTTTATACTTATTCGCCAGCTCATTGAAATAAGCCAAAAAGACATTTTCTGAAAACAAAATGGCATTTTTGCTGTTCTTCCATTCAATGAACTTTTCGTAGGCAAGAATGTACCTATTTTTCCTTTGATTATGCTGGAAGGAGACTCACTTGCATTTTGTGCCCCAGTAATTATTTCCTGTGGGGTTAAATTAAGTTCTTCTTCATTGCTTGAAACCGACGAACGACATTGTTAGTTAGTCACAAAAATCAAAGCAAATGAAAATACTTCTGAAAAATGGCGCGCGGAATTCTTGTTGCGCGCGCATTTCTTTTTTCAAATGAGGAGCTGTGACGAAGCAGTGGCAATGCTCCCAAACAGCGTAGTCATTGAAAAAGTACAAAAACTTTAAATTTATTGCTTACAAAATCAATTAATGTTAATTTGTTGTCAAATTTAACTAATCTCATGCAACAAACTGTTTATATATTATATTTTTATCAACATTAGGTATATATTTACGAAAATGTCATAAATATTTTAGACATTAGAACTCCTTGCTCTTTGTTAATATAAAAAAAAATAAAAAATTATATAACTAGTACATATAATGAGAAAAGCACGCGTTTTTAATAAGCTGGATTGTGGACCTAAATACAGTGCAAATACTCGTAGAACTGTTTTATGAGCAAATGTGTTGAAAAATACATAAGCTGTATCGAGTATCTATCGAAAAGCACGTAAAATAAATACGCACAGTGCAATCGCGCGGAGAGCTAACGACGCACTGCACTGATAAGGATAACAAAGAAAATCGAAGGCGGAGACAGGCCCTGCTACACGTCCCTCCCCCGACCCCGCTCTATACCTGCACACCCCCGCTAACGAGAGAGAAGCTGCAGCGAACGGGCCGAAATTTAGCTATTTATCGAAACATTGTGGTTATTTCGTTTTCATTAACTTAATATTTAATTTATTTATATTTTTTTAGTTTATTTTCAAAGTACACTATTAAATCAATGCTTACGATTGGTTTCCATTTAATTTTAAAGTGTATTACGTATGTTGTACCTGGCTGCAAGTGACACGTATTTTGCGTGAAATTTGTCAGAAATTAAATTCGTTCTAATTTTGTTTATGGTTAATATTTTCAAACAAAAACTAATTAAAAGCATAGATATATTGCATTTGATTATGTCTACGAAGTTTGGTAAAGTTTGGTCTTACCTTTCAAAAATTAAAACCAATCAATGTTTGTATAGGATTTCGTCACTCCGTGGGAACCTTAAAAGATCTAAGCGTACAGAGAGGCAGACGCCGGGAAGCGACTAGAGATTGCCGATTCGATATTGGATTCTGTAAGAGTACCTAACCCGTATTTACCACCATGAAATACTTCGGCCTATTTCACGAAGAAGATTGTAAGTGCCTTCACAAATATACAGAACCCTCCTGTAAGGGCAGTCGAGTAAGTGTCGTTTATGATGTTCCTTCTGGGACAGAGGGAAAGAAACGGAGCAAGAAACCACCAACCACGATAATACTGAAGGGTGTTGTCGACGACGGAGGTTGCCTGCTAGCCTGATGCTGGCAGGCTTCTGTAAATATGTATATTTAAACTTAGACGTAAGCAAATTCCAAATTACGACATTAATTAGTTGTATGTTTGGTATTAAATTGAGTGACAGGATTAGAAATAGTGTGATAAGAGAACGGTGTGGCGTAAAAGAAGACGTAGTGACCAAAATCGAGAAAGGGATGCTGAGATGGTTTGGTCATGTAGAGAGGATGAATGAACGAAGATTGAAGAAAGAGATCTACCAGGCGAGAGTGAATGGAAACGTTGGAAGGGGAAGGCCTAGGCGAACGTACCAACCAAATTCAGGACGTTCTGAATAAAGGCTAGGTTAAAAGTACCCTAAACCGACGAGCATGTATGAAAGGATTGATGAAAGTACAAGAAGCAAGGGAAGTATGTCAAGATCGTAGCAGGTGGAGGACTGTGGTCTCTGCCTACCCCAACGGGAAAGAGGCGTGATGCGTATGTATGTATGTATGTTTACTGTTTTTAATTATATTTTATTAACCTGAGGAGCCGTCTTCTAATTTTGCAGCCAACCAGCGCAAATCAGTAATAGGTGTGAATCTGCCCATGAAACTATACAACTTTTCCCAACCCTTTAGTATTATCACACTTTTCCGTTACACTGTGTATACTAACTACTTACTCTAAACAATGTCTAGCTGGCTAGCGAGCGCTCTATATCGGCAGCAAATTGGATTTTTCTCATTTTGTTTCAGAACAGATTGGGATAATCAGCGCATCATCTACTCCCAATACTTCCCCGAAAAATGGCTAGCTGGTGACTATGATTTTAAGGTAACTGTGGTAAACTTTAGTTTCGATGATTACGCTTATATACTTAAATAGGGGACATCCCACTTCTGATATTTAACTGCCGGTACTATGGGTATCGGAAAATGGTGAACACCCAGACACAGCTGAGCAAATACCCATGTTCATCTCACAAATGTTTCCGGGAATCGAACCCGCGACCCCTGGCGCAGAAGACAAAGCACTACTAACCATACCAATAAGCCTGTTACTTAGATTCTGTAAAAAAAACATTGACCTGTAGAGACACAGAGTAGCTGGCACTGAGAATTCAGCTGGCAATCCTTATAATTATGTTCGGTGCGTGCGTTTTTCCTACGTCAGAGGTACCCTAGTAGCACTAAACAATCTTATGCCCTCTCCAGATGATTGCACTCCAGGTGATCCGTTTTCCATACAAAAATTCAAATGACTTGCATTCTTACACGGGACATAAAATTCTGTTGAAAAACGAACGAATACTGCTATTTTTAGTTAAATTTTTCGCTAATTAATACAAACACACAGTTAATGTACTGAAAGTACTATTTTTGTTAGCAATTTTTGGTTCAATATTACGATTGTGGGCATGCGGTCAAAACTGTACGGTTGTGCTTTGTGTGCATGTGTGAGTGATCATACTCATGTAAACACGGACTGACGAGAGTAATTGACTTTAGTGTCTTTAGTAGACATATGGAGATATTTTTCTTATCGAAGTTGGTGTTAGGCGTTAAAGTTGCACAATGAAATTTACGCGAATCAACTTTTTGCCATTGAGGTAATAAAGTATTATTACCTCAATGCTTTTTGCACATATATAGTTGGTATTTATTGCATAAAAAAATAAAACCTTATATTTGCAGCAGTGGCTCCATCTAGTTGCGTTCGGGTCTAAAATGGCCGTCACAGTTTGCCCGTGTGTTGCCGGCAAAGAATAGAACTTACCAACCCATCTGTACCCGTGGGTGTCGTTAGGGGTAAGGGAATATGAACTGGAGGATGGGCAGCAGAGTTCTTCTGTGGATCGTACCTTCTTAAATACTGCGGTTACCAAGGTGCCAGCCGCAACGCTAACAAGCGTGGTGACTATGGTACTTCACCCCCACACTGTTAAAGCAAAAGCTGGAGTTCTGGAGAGAGCTCCCTGTCCTGTAGAGGACGTTTCATGGGGTATTATCACCCCGGAATTTTTAAGAGGTGGTTCTGCCCGTGAAACTGAACAACTTTTCCCAAAGAATATTTTTGAATTTGTATTCGAAATAAGAAAAAAATTTTGACTTTCCATACTAACTGCATCAGCTGACGAATTTTTTTTGTACTAACCTTTTATTCTATGGAAAAGCTGTAGTCGTGAGTTTAATAGAATTTTCGGGATGTTAAAAAAATTATCGGGATTTACGTATTTCCAGGGTGACGCATTCGGCCTGGGCGTGTTCCGATCTGGGCACTGGAACCTGACCCTTCGGGACTACTCACAGACGACGCGCATCAAGAGGAATGGTACAGGAGTAGACGTCCACGTCGAGGTCGACCATATCGGAGACATGGACATTCATGTTGGAAACTTATTGCGAGGTCGAGGCCTGCTCGGTAAGCCATCGACTCACAATATTGACACAAGAGCCCATTTTTAGGGTTCCGATACCAAAATGGTAAAAAAAGGAACCCTTATGGTGCCGCTTTGTCTGTCTGTCTGTCCGTCTGTCTGTCACACCTGTATATCTCGGCAACCAATCATGCTATCGACTTGAAATTTGGAATGGTTTTAGAATATGGTGGTCCAACTTAAAAAATTGCACGTGAAAGAATTAAGAAAAAATATGATTATTAATGTAAAGGTGGCCCAAATTGGGGGGGCCAAATTTCAAATTATCGGTACTAGGTTGAGTGGGGTATCATATGAAAGGGCTTTACTTGTATATTCTAAAAATAAAATATATTTTTGTATTTTTTTAGAACTCTTGGTTTTCAAGTTATGATGAAAAATTTCAAAAAAAATACCGTTCACCCTTATCTCCGAAGTTTGTGAATGTAAAAATCTAAAATAATTACAGTCGATAGACATTAATGTAAATATTACAGCAAAAATAAAACAATCTTTCTAAGTTGCAGTTTTTTAGAAATCTGCAAAAAACCTTTACAAACAAATTTAGTTTTGCGGTCCTAAAAATGGACTTTATTGCTTCCAAAAATACTAAAGGTATATCGGAACCCTCGGCGCGCGAGTCCAACTCGCACTTGACCGGTTTTTTGAATACCACCGGGCGATAAAATATCACCAAAAATATTCAATATCACTGATATTTCTTTGTAAAAGTAAAGATTGATATATTCGTAGTTTTAAGTCCCAAAAGTGATATTTTATCACCCGGTGATAAAAGTGATATTCAAGAATTGGATCCCAATGTGTACAAAAATGTAAGATATGACGTTCATACTCATTTATGTCGCACCGCACGGTACCGGTCCGGCATAAGTAGTTGTCAAGTGTTACTTTGATCACGAAACAGGACAACTTTTTCAAGGAGCTACAAAATACGAAAAAAATATCTCAAAGAGCGTGAGGCCGTGAGCACGTGTACCTAACGGAAAGGTGTGGTAATACTGAAGGGTGCAAATCTGTCCATGAAACTGAACAACTTTTGCCAAGGAACATACGGGTTACGAATAAAAAATTTCGACCTCTCATTCAAAATGTGCTGTCACATGACGCAGTTTGTATGGGAAGTCGAGAATTTTTTTTTTTTAATTTGTTCTTTGGAAAAATTGTTCAGTTTTGGGTTAATGGGCAGAACCACCTCTAAAAATATCCGGATGATGAAAAATAAGGGTGTAGTAGACCCCCTATCAAAGTGACTATAATAATCTAAAATGTTTTCAAATTGTTGTGGGAACCTTTTGTTTTACAGGAAGCCAACAATAATATGAAAATTAGAGTCGTTAATACTGTTAAACGAGCAATATTTCCATAAACTGGGTGTGAGGATAAACACTGTGATCCTTGAAACTGTGTTTTCAGACCATGTAATTGAACAACTTTCCCTAAGGAACACTCAGGTCGAAATAGGAGTACGATAAAAAAAAATTACTTCCCATAGAAACTGCACTGGCAGCTGATTGCGCATTTTGTATGTGAGATGAAAAAAATTTTCGTATTTAGAACTATGTTCCTTTAGGAAAGTTGTTCAGTTTCATGGTCTGAATGCACAGTTTCAAGGATCTCAGTGTTTACCCTTACACCCTGTATATTTGTAATCGCTTTTTCGAACACGGCTCTATTTCGATAAAATTGGTAAATTTACTGGTTAAGGCGGTTGCTGGGTGGCAGCACCTTACTTTTAGAAATAAATTTATTGCGTCGCAAATACAAAACTTTTCAGTAGTATTGTTCGTTTGGCGGCAATATAGGGTAGTTATATAGGGTGACTTTTAATTAGTTCTTGATAGAAAAAGGTATGAATGTACTCATGATACTGAACAACTTTCCCCAAGGAACATAGGTCGAAATACGAAAATCAAGTTTTGACCTCCCATAGAAATTGCATCAGCTAATAGCGCATTTTGTATGGGAGGTCAAATTTGGTTTTTTGTATTTCGACCTATGTTCCTTGGGAAAAGTTGTTCAGTATCATGAGTACATGCATATCTTTTGCTATCAAGAACTAATTAAAAGTCACCCTATATATGTTATAACCCATGACATCATAGCTTAGCTTATCATTTATAGCTTTGTATTGGTAAAGTGCTAAAAGTGGCCGTTTTTGGCAGTTTTACAATACAAAGCTATTCACGATAAGCTAAGATGTAATGTGATGGATAATAAAATATAGAACTACCCCAAATTGCCGCCAATCAAACAATCCTTATTAAATGTTTTGTATTTATGACGCAATAAATTTATTTCTCAAAGTGGCAGCACTTCTGCTCAGCAACCACCTTAACACTGGTGATTTCGGGGACGAAAAATCGATCTAGCTAGGTCTCAAGTCTGGGAAAATTCGTTTTCCCCTTGTTTAAGCATTTTTTTAAATATTGCGTTTGAGAAGACAGAAACCTACAGCGTCATCTGTTGGTGGGTAGCATAACTTGCTCACCCGACGATATTTTGATGTTGAGGCGGCTATTATAGAGCGAAGCTCTGTCGCCCAGGTACTTTTACTGATGGGGGCGCTTGATGAATATTCGGAATATGTGATCTAAAGCTTCGTTCGCAGAGCGCATGTTGGACCGTCTGATCAACGCGTCGTGGAAGCCAGGGTTCGCGGTGATCCGACCTCTCATCAACGACCTGGTCAGCACCGGCTTCACGCACATCTGGACCGACAGCTTCAAAAACTTCCCCATCGATAACTTTATACACGACTGAACAAGATGTTACGGCGCGTTCAGACATACTGCTACAGGATTTAAGTTTTATCGTTAGTTTAAAATTGTTTACTTGATTCGGAATACTTTCATACTCGTATATGCGAACTAGTTCTAATAAACGGAATTGCTAAAAACAGTCCTGTCAGCATGTGTGAACAAGCCCTTAGTGAGAATTCGCCAGAAGAAATTATACGTGAATTGTCATTGGTTTTGCTCCCAAAGCCCAGTGATTCTATAACAAGAAGCAAGCTTCCCGAAGAAAAATATTTTTTTTGCCATTGCCACTCTAAAAAGGGACTCCGATTCATTAAAAAAGGTGAGAAAAACGCAGATTTTTTCACTGAGTAGAAATACTTAAATTTGGAACAAACGCTAGCTGAACATACTGGCTGGTTGCAGCTATACTCGTATGAAAAAAAATGCGGCCATGTTTACTTTTGTTTTAAAACAGTTTGAGTACAATTTTCTCGTAGTCAATGGTAAAAAGTACCGTACAAAACACGTGAAAAAAAATCAATTCGCGCCTTGTATCCCTCGCTACAGTCGGGACGGGGCTCGACAATCCTTCGCTGCTCTTACTCGATAAAAATGGTTCGTCACGTGATCGACTCATTTTGTATGGGAAGTAAAAATATTTTTTTCTAATATTTTTTTTCCTCGGGAAAGTTACTTGTTTTGATGGTTCTACGAACCAATGGGCTTCAGGAGCAAAACCAATAAAATTTACGTCGTATTCGTAGGCAGTGACGTCTCTCTGCCTAGAAACGGTTTCTAAGGTGCAAGCCAGACAGAACGGGCGCGGCGCGCTTCGGGTGCGCCCGAGGCGCGCTTCGAGCGCCCCCGTGGTACACTTTTCGGCTGGACGACGCAATCGATGGCAGCGGAATGTGCTGTGCGGCGGCGTGCCGGTGGTGCACCGACAGTGCGCCTTAGGCATGCCGTCTCGTCGCCTGTTCAAATCACATGCATACAAAATGTAGGAGAACGACGCGGTGCAACCCAGACAGAAGAGGTGCGCTGAAGGCGTGCCGTGCGGCGCACCTCTTCTGTCTGGCCTGCGCCTAACATTCTACTTGACTCATAAAGTGCCAATATTTGTTATTATTTTACAAATAACAAGGGTTTAGTTAGTTAATACATTGTTATTGTTTATGGATAAGCAAGTATCTAGTCTGCAGCAATGTGTGCTGTTTTTCAAACGTTTCGAAACAGTTGTTTAGTGAACAACTGTAAAATGACTAGAGATTAAAAATTAAAGACATTTTATATTACATATCTCAATATTATATTTATTAAAAAATATAACCTAACTATATATATGACTTTATATTTAATTCAATCAACAAATAACTCGCACGTTCGTCGAAACTGGAATAATTCAACCTCAGTCTTCCAACCAACACAAATGTATGGAACAGGCCTCTAACAATGGCGCAACAACTCTCGACCGCTCCATAAATATATTAACATTGCACCATCTATTTCATATAAATAAAATCAGAAAAAGTTACACAAAAACATGCCGTCAAAAAGTCTTTGATTCCATAGCGCTACCTAACCTGTCTTCAACTAACTAAACGATACAATACAACCCGTTCATTGACGTTCGTGGTATAGCCTATGCAAGACGTCAAAATAAGTACATAGCATCAATCACTCACAAACCTAGTCCGACAAGTAAAATGGAAGAAAGGAATTATTTTAACAAGTCCGAAACTATCCCGCATTAGACAAAAGAAAACAATTGTGTGCAAAATAATGGCAATGTTACATGATTGGGTCCAACGCGCTTACAGGCTTGCATAATAAAATTAACACGAGTTTAATATTAACGATTTCTCAGTAAGTCTTAAGCGCAGCATCGCCAAAGTAAATGTTGACGGAAATGAGTCATTTGTTACGCAAGGCAACAAAATTGTTTGTGCCCAGCGTAACACACAATTGTTCACCTCACTACAGCGAGAAAAATGTTAACGAATAGCGCCAGTACCATAATTCATCATCGCATCCTTCTTCCAAAAAACACTCCTACACGCTAGCGGCCAAAAATGACTTTTGAACGCAGATTTCGACCGATAAAGCAGTTTTCCGAGCTAGTGAGTTGAAAACATTTTCCGCTTTTTCTTTAAGATTAGCAACTGTCTGTACCGAGACACTAACTATACCTATAGAACCCTGTGGACCGCCGCCAGCCAACACCGGCCGCGGCGTTTCTTCGTACGGACTAATATCGTTGTAACTGTTGCGTATTGCTATAAAACGTGCGTCGCAAGTGGATGGCTTGGCTTATCTATATTATTACTGTCACAGCGTTTGCGTAACTTGTTTTCGGCTAGGTTTTGAAGTAAACAGCAAAGGCAAAGCATGGCAAAATATAAACGTTATACTTTACATAATGGCCTTGAAAATGTTAAGGGTCCGTTTTAACCCTGAAAAATCCTTGCGCAATGAATGACCTCATGTTTAATAGATCCATACATAGGCAACGCACGTTTTGTCATTATTTTAGGCTGGTTTTAGAGCGTGGCGTGTGACATGCGCCGGCGACACGCGCGCGTTTGAAAGTTCACTAGATAATAGGTAGCGTTTTAGAGCCGCGCCGGCCGCCGATACTTACTATTAACGGCGCCGGCGACACGCCACGCTCTGAAACCAGCCTTACAAATGGCTTTCACTAAGGGATTTGTCTAGATGGCGTGTACATACAAAACTATCCAAACGTCCATTGTCGCTCTATGAACTTTATAATCCATTCCACCAAAGAACGCGACGTTTTAAAAACAAAATAACCTTTATTTTGGATGTAAAAAATAAACGAAAGCCGTTTTTCTGTATGTGTTGTGGTAACAAACGTGCCCCGTGTAATTAAAAAGAAATCTCTTCTTAACTGCAAATCTTTGTTCTCCGCGTCCTTTGGTGGAATCGGTTTACAGTTTTGGATTTACATGCCACCATTTATCAGTAACAGATTTATTTCTACATACAAAAGCGCATTCTTAAAGCATATGGACTGGCTTGTTTATCAAGTTTAAAACTTTTAACGGCATTCAGATTTTAGCCTTTGAGCATTAGGAATTTTGAACATTGATGCACAATTTTGTATTGTCTTAGTGGTAGGTTTTAAGTAATTTGTAAAACGTTTGCCGAAACATCACTTTTTTGTGTTTACAAAATATCGATCGATGTTACAATGGAAAAGGTGTAGAACCCTTAAACTAAATTACGAGAAAAACTTGATAAATTTGTACTTCCTATTCTCGTACGTTTGGCCCCAGAATGTTTTACAAACAATTTCATGAAATCAATTTTACTGCAATCTGATGCTGAGTAAACAAATGTATCAAAACTCATAAGCCGACTAGCAAAATACGTTTTAAAGGTAACTGTTGTACAAGGGTTCATTGTTTAACTTATAAAGTTAAATAATCAACTTATCTCAGACATACATATTTAATAAAAGCTTTACGAGCGTGGGATTTGTATCGTTAAAAAATCATAAACACAGTGTAAAAATAAATTGTAAGCACTATTTTAGCATGTTACTTGGACCATAAAACTGAACAACTTTTTCCAAGGAACAATTGCACCAGCTGATTGCGCATTTTGTATGGGAGGTAAAGATTTTTTTTAATGCTGGGAAAGTTGTTCAGTTTCATGGTCCAAGTACCAGGTTGAAATAGTGCTTACTTTTTTACACCTTTTTTACATATATAGGATGCTTCCAAATCAACTGCGTTCCTTTAAGTATGTTATTCTGAGAATAAAACTGAACAACTTTCCCTAAGGAACGTAGGTCGGAATACGATAAAAAAAAATACTCGTATAGAAACCGCATCAGCTGATAACGCATTTTGTATGGAAGTTGTTCTGTTTCCTGGTCCGAGTAACATACTTAAAGGAACGCACTTGATTACGAAGCGTCGCATATGTATTACGCACTATAACAAATTTTGCGCACCTCACATACATACTAAACAAATGTTAACATTACACAATCAAACCGAAAAATAAACTTAATCATTAACGATACTGGAAAATAATAGTGGCTACGAGTTCATTCCATACAGATTTAACTTCATTTCACAGATTCGCATCACACCCATCAGCGAGTGTTGCAAACAAGCAGGCGCGTGGTCGTCTTATAAACAACGCAATAATTTTATAAATAAAGCAATTTAATATGTTAATACTAGCGCGGAAGGTCTGGCGGGACGTAGTCGGCAAATAAAATCTTCAAAGAGGAGCTTACGAGTTCAACGAAGTGATTCTACGTTCAACATAATTTTCATTAGGGCAACCTCCTTGGTAAACAAAACATTTTTCACGTACAAATGGCAACATTCTTAACTGAAAAATGGTGAACAACAGCTATAACTGCTCAAAATGGATGTAGGGTCCAGTTGTATTATTATTATTCTTTGCCTCTTCTAAATGTTTCTGTAGTCACACGTACGGTACGTGAGCTTGCTTAAGCTACAGAGATTGGAATGTACCAGAATAACAAAAAACTTAAAATACGATTATTTTCAATAGATATATGTTTTTGTTCTCTTTTTGTTTTTTTTTAACCAGGAATTGATTTACTTCAATAAAAATTTGTTGGGGTTGTGTTATTCCGTTAACACTGAATGATACAGGATTATGATAAATTCAATATAAATATAGTGATAAAATGGAGGCCTCTGCAACACATACATCCCTTTCAGCAATTACATAACGTTATAATTATAACAAATAACACAAGACTTTAAAACTATTATAAAGTCTTGTGTTATTCATCAATGGTGAGTTAAGAGGGTTGCTGTCAGTACATAATGTGGATCAACTTCGTTAATTATTGCAGCCCGAGCCACCTTCCATCCTGCCCGCTTCCACTTGCCTCATTACGTCTAACGTTAAAATTATCTTGATATGCACTTATTAATAGGTTTTTACAATGACATTTGTGCTGTACACTAGGTGGTAGAGCGGCGCCGCGCCGCGAACTGAGGTAATGTACTTACATTACGATACAGACGGCTTCCCTGCGGTTTTGCAATTTGTACTTTATTCGAATCGAAACAAAAACGTTTTGTTCGCCCAGTGTCCGCTCTACCGGGAGCTATTTACAATGACAACTAAACAAACCCATAATGAAACTTAAATACGATGAAAAAATCAACTAAATATTTGGCAAACAATCATTTCACAAGTGTGCAATGCGAACGATTACATAGTGTAAACGAAACCGTAGGCGCACTGTTAGCATCGCGGCTTTCTTCAGCTTGTAAAGCAGTAATAAATAGCATGTTTGGTTAGATCTCAATTGAAAACTCTTAGGAAGTATTTAAGCTTCCTAGAACGAAAAAAAAACTTACGATGATATTAAGCGATCTTCCAATAATTCTTCGAAACTAGTAAATAAATATAGTAGGCTAACAAACATCCCGCGTCACTGACAGTGCGTCTACTGTTTCCTATAGACTATAACGTAGCCCTCAGAATCGGCATGAATGTACGACAATGGAACACTAGAGCTAGCTTTACAAGTAAAATCGAAGGCCGCTAAGATATCACCGTTCATTATGTGGTAGTATGTACAAGACGGCCGGCGCGGCCAGTGATTTGAGCGAGACTATATACAGGGCGCGCGCCGGACCCGTCTAGCCGATACACTACACTACTCACTACATCGCACCGCTTCCTACCTAGAGAACAGAACTACTGGCAACACCAACTTGTTTCTATTATTATTATTAGTCAATCGTGGTAGGCACTATCGAACAAATAAAATTGTGATCCATTTTACCGATTATTTGTTTAAATTGTCAAAACAGTAAGGATTTAATCTTTTAAATTTAGACGAAATTCGAAGTAAAATGATATAAAAATTAATTAAGACCAAGTAACTGAAATCTCTAAGAATTTAAGGTTGATTAGTCATATTTCAGTCAAATTGTTCGATAGTACATGCAAAATTAAAATATACCCCATAAAGTCCAAGTGATAAATAATATGTTATTTTAGTACACTTGCCACGATTTCACAGCTAACTTCGATTGCCAATATTTCTGTGCTCTAAGATTTACTCGACAATAAGATTAATAGAATTTAGACAGATTCAAATTACGAGATCGATAGCTTTTACGATAATAATTCGGTATTGATTGGAGTATACTAAACGCTCGATATTTACAACGATCAGAGTGACACAACCTACGGACACAACCCATACGTAAGAAGAGAAAGTAGTAGTACCTAGTTTAGCACACAAGATAGTGCATGATAAATCGAGCGTGTAGCATATCCCTCCGTTTTGCATAAAAAATATATCGCTCTTTGCATTATAAGCAATCAAAGCTCTTTGAGAGATCTGTCCAAATTCCACACTAACATTGAACAGAGTACCTACATTTCATTGCAATAATAGTGTAACGACTAAATAATCTTTGAGGAACATTCCCATAGTAAGCGTTTCGTTCATCTCTGGTCTACGTTTCGATACCGGTAGTGGTCTGTCAATCCAACGGTCAAAGTGAATGATTTTGTTGGATTTTTTTGTAAAATAGTCATAACATTCAGGTCAAGATTGATTAGAAATATGTAAAGTGTATATTACCGAAGGTAAATCGTTGACTTGTAAAATATGACCCAAGACTTATTGATATTGCCCGCAACATCCTGTCTCGCCATTATTGCAAAGTTATCCACTAAGTTATCGGTTTACCGGCATTCTAGAAAATGTATAAAACTGTCCGCAAACAATCTCGTTGCACTTCACGCGTCATGCTTATGTAATTACAAATATTGCTGAGATAGTTAACAAAACCTCGTTTAAAGGTCCTTTTGGAGCATTCCACGGCGCTCTCCTGCACAAGACACATTGTATCGGTGTTTGTGTTTCTCATTCAACTGTGATAAAGTAAATTGTGTTTTACCGCTCGCACAACGAGAGTTTAGACGAACACACAGACTCATTTATCAAAAATGTTATTACCGTTTTTGTGTCTTCCAAATTCAAATTTTTGCAACGACGCTCAATGTAGTTTCGTTGAGTTTACAGTTCTATATAAGTAAGATTTCAATCACAGACATTACGGAATTTTTACTATTATGTGTCTTGTGCAGGAAATTGGTAAATTTTGTCGCGGATCTTTTCCATGAAACGTAAATGACGCCTGTAAAATAAGCCACTCCACTAGCACTCTGCGAAACACAACCGAACACGTCCGAGGCGGCAAGTACACGAGCACTGGCACTGTGCGTTGCCGCTCGCTAGAACTCGAAGTCGAAGAGCTCGGCCAGGCCCTCGTCGTGGTCGAGACAGAACCCGTAGTCGGTGGCCGACATCGGCGGCTCCAGCGCCAGGAACGGCTCCAGCTCCAGCGACTCTGCAACACCGCACGCACGTGCACAGGGGTTACCAATACAATCTTATACATGGCTCAAGTATACAGTGTAAAAAACAGAACGATGATTCTTCTAAGAGGTGACTCTACTTGCCTAACGAAAATAAAAAAAATACTTAGATTATGAAATTTGATTTTCCTTCGAATTACATAACAGTAATTTATTGAAATTGATAGGTACTTGCTAGTGACAGGGTAATATAACAAAAAAAATTTTTGCATCACCAGCTCTACATGGTCATTTAACCCACCAGACACTTCATTTCTTCTCGAGATAAAACTACTTTTTTTAAGAAAAAATATTCTTTTAACATTTTTTTATACAACCTATTAGTGATATAGAATATCCCTTTGGAAGAATCATCGTACTTTTTTTAAACCCTGTATGCGGACCTGAGAGCATATCGTTCTTATTAAGGGATTTTTGTGTTTCCTCAGAAACTTTCTTAACTCAGAAAATTCTGCTTCAAGATACTCGTATGAGCTTTGATATCTTATTAAATGATTTAATACGAAAGATGGGCAAATAATGAAACCATTAAAAGTTTAAACTGTAAAAAATAATTGCATAGAACACAGAAATAAATAAAATTTCTCCAAAAACCTGCACACAGGCCAAAATAAAACGAACTAGTTTTAACGGAACGGAGTTAAAATCATTGCTAAAATGAATGTTGAACAGTTAAATTTTTCTTCAAATCTATTGCTGACTAATATCATAGAAAGACAAATTCTATTATCTTTTTGCAGACCGTTCGTTTTTAACAATATAGAAACGGCCAGCACAGGTCAAGGTAACATTCAACCTTTACTTTCCCTTTTTCTTGATTGTCTTTTTGCACCTGATGGCAAAACTACTTCTAAATGAACACCACCCCACATAAAACACACATCACTCATACCTGTGCATCAATTGCAGTTTTCCATGACCAATAAAAAAAAGTCACAACAACATCACAATATAATTTAGGGTTGTTAATCACTCAAAACACTTGAAAAAGCAACGATTGTATATACATATATCATTGAAACAAACACTACAATACACAAGTTAAAAGTACACAGACGATTCAAATGGTTGGCGCAGCCACAATCGCTAAACCTGCAAAATCTGGACATGACACGAGAAATTATAGCAAGCTTTTTTACAGGCGAAGTGAACAACGCAACCAAACCGAACATAGCGAGTCTATACTCCGACAAGTTCGTGCCTTGAAGGGTCTCCTCTACGGGGCGACAGACGTGAGAGAGAGAGATTAGTCTCCCCAAGAGATTAGTCGATGTTAGATCACCTCGTGTCATCGCCAACCTCTGTTACGACGTAAGAGGGTCACGCTCACGCACGAAATTGTCAAATATAATTTGAACTGGCAAGGACTCATACCTTATCAGAAATATTAATTATTAACTTCAAAATAAGCTTGGTGTGAGGCCTGTTACATAATACCACAACCTCCTCTATGAAAGCTCTTCATTGTCGTTTATTTACAACTTTTGCAGCTGCTGTTTAAAGATATTTTACATAGTTTGACAAGAAAATAGGGTTTAAATTGTGCAGGAAATCCGACAGGCGAGTTTGAGACAGAAGTCTCTGACGATTTTTGAAAAATTACTGCACCATTATCGATTTTTTTTTAGACGAGTTCTAGTTAGACAGCCAGTGACAGACGCCTATTTAGCACCGCTCTTTTTTTGTGCCGGTCGAAGAACAACGCGTATGGATACTGACTGCGAGTGGATTGGTTCCACTCAGCGCTAGCAGACTGTCTCAATGAACGGATTCACAGAATCCTTAAAAAATCTTTCACGACAACAGCTAAAAGTACTTTCAAGAATAGAGGTTTAGCGGTAAAAGAGAGGTAGTACGTACAGATCTTGCACTAAACTGAGAGAGTTCCTACAGTAGCGGAGCCTTCATGAGTGATGGCCTTAAAATGCCACACTGAGAATTTTACTATAATTTTGAGGCTATTAAAATATCTACCGCTCCGCTCTACTACAGCAGTAATCTGTTCAGTTTAGCGCTGGAGCTGTATAACGTTAAAGTTAGAGATGAGGTCGTTGTTACGATGGTGTCGATGTTAGTAGCGGCGGGTGGTGCCGTGAGCTGAATCCCATGGTGCTACACTACTCGAGCCACTGCAGCCGCACGGGATGCAGCCCGCGGCAATCACCTAAACCTTCCCCTTCCCTTCCCCTGTCCCACTCCTCTGCCCCCGTATTTACATTGTCAGTTACACCATTACACATTTGGAGATAAACAAACAGGATAGGTACTTAATTTTCAAGAGCTTTCAGACTTCATGGATATGAACTGACTGCTCGTAATAATAAATAGTTAAAATTAAATTATTTAATTAAGAGGGAATGAGGATGACGCCGCCTTATTAGTAAGTATTCCATCGCATAGCTCAGCTTAACGCTGTTGCTTGCGGCACTTATTTCAAGAATGCAAAAGAAATATACCCTGTTTATTTACCTCACTTAACTTCACACAAAATACTCCGAACAATTATTGTAATGTTTGTTGTTCGGGCGTTACAAATACAATACATCAATATATGGTATTAGTCAAAAACACAACACGTATTTACAAAAGACAATGAGTCACTGCCAAAAAATATTATGGTATAGAGATTATGAAACATTATGATATGACAAATATTGATTAATATTAATCTCAGAGCACTCAATAGAATGATAACCAGGATAAATTTGTAAGAGTTAGCCTTCCGAAACTGAAAGGGTATGATCAGTCAAACTGCCCAATCAATCATTTTGTATGGAGCGACCGATTTGTATTAAATTTTTTGTGGTATGTTAGCAAAGTTGTTTTTGATTCGGTGTACTCTTTTAGTTTTCGGTAGACTGTCCCGTACATCCCGAATATTCCATGTACTCGTGAGCAAATCACTAAAATTCTGTAGACCCTTTTAATTTAAATAATATGTTTTTCATTGTATAGAATGCTCCAGTTACAAATAAATCTAATGAACAAACACCAGTTATGATTGTGAATGTAGTTAACAAGTTAGTATAAAGCTCAAAATGACACAATGAACGAACCTGCGATATGAGACCGTGAAAAGCGTGCTCAGCTTGTGTGAATGAATGGAGGGTTCAAACGTCACGAATCAACAACTTAGTGGTATTAAATTGCTGATAAACATCTGACAAAAACGCAAGTACTGACCACAAACTCGCGGAAGGAGGAGACGCGAATTCGGAAAAAGGACATGCCACGGCAATGGCAGCTGGATCGTAAAGAGTGAGAGCATGCAATATCCTATTACTAAAATAAAACTCTTCCTTCGATATACTGTTTCATCGTAGTGGAATAAGTGAAACAAAACAGTATTTTAGAGACATTAAAACTCTGATCAATGTATAAATTCAGATATACGATAAAATGTCTAAATAATTAAAAAATCTATTTATTTTCTCTATATCAATCGTGACATTTGGACCCATAACACTAGAAATTAACGACATCTGCAAAAAGGTTAGAACATCTGGGCGTATGATGGCGCGGTGGGTGTGGCGAATGGCGGTATGGCTGCAGGTTATCCTCCGGTGTGCGCGGCGCCGTGTAGCTAGAACTCTGACTGTGATGTGAACCACAACACACA
Source organism: Athrips mouffetella (assembly GCA_947532105.1). Taxonomy (NCBI): domain Eukaryota; kingdom Metazoa; phylum Arthropoda; class Insecta; order Lepidoptera; family Gelechiidae; genus Athrips; species Athrips mouffetella. The sequence continues at coordinate 23,559,981 of OX383957.1, read as the reverse complement.
GGTCACAGCGCGAGTACTAGCCACAAAACGCTCACTTTTCCATCTTCCTCCTTTACACCAATATGTATAATGCTATGTCTAGGAGTCTAAGCTATAAAAATTCACATTGCAGGATAATGTATGCGATGAAATTGGCAATTAATCATATTTGTCCCTAGTATGTGAAAAATTCGGTCTCTGCATACCCCTCCTATAAAAAGAGTAACTGTAAGATTGATCCGCTTAAACAAATAAAATATTTTGAGCAGAACTTACAGGTTAGAAACTAGATGACACACCGATTTGTAAAGGACGGAGAAGATTGCGGTCATTTGTTTAGTATGCTACGTTTGGAAATTAGATGACCTTTTTATTAAATCCAACCCTATATGCAAGCTATCTGATTAGAGACAGTGTGCCGAAAACTTAAAGGACTCATCGATAAAGAAGCATATTCATTAATTTAACAAGGTTTTAAATCTCAAGAGCCGAAACAATCTTTGGTAATGCCTGCTGTATCTTGACGATAACACTACAAATAAATGCGTCCGCGTGAAACGCAGCAATCCAACGCGAATTTTGCAATTTGCATAGCTTTTATAACGAATCCGTACAATACGAGGGCGCCTAAAGTGGCGTGTTACTGAATTTCATGGTTAGAAACTGCCACCTGGACACAAACTGCAGTGGCCAACCTGGAAGCATGGGGTCTCATTCCGTACTACGGTTTTTTCGACGGAGTAAATAGCCCGAATTCATTTGGCCCTTTTGTTTCTAATAATTAAACTAAATGTTACTACAAGGTTGGTAGGTAAAGGTGTAAACTATGACATTAATTCAATTTTAACATCCAAATATCAATTTACTCTAAGAAAATACCTTATGGAAAAAATTGTCCGAACAATTTTCGGCACAAATTCGTTCTATGACGTGAGGCATCTGTACTAGTATAGTATTATATTATCTGTGCTGGAAGACGCTTTAATAGCGTGAGAACTCAAGTTTACCACTGCAGAGAAAGCATGGTTAGATGGGGCTTCACACACCAGTTGTTAAAGCAATGTGACCGTGGAGCTCCGTCTCAAAACATGGCGCATTTACTCTCTTGTCAATTGTGCACCTCCACCTATCGAGGCTCTATGTGAGGCATCAGATAACGCCATAGCAGTGGTAAAATATTAGGCGTTGCATTGGCAAGAAGATGTGTCGTATGAGAAGAGATTGTGGTGTTATAGTGGCGGTGTTACCTGTCTCCTGGTCCTCGGTCTGCAGCTGGAAGCGGCCCCCGCCCATTGTGGGGGCGAAGTCGTCGCTGTCCGCTATCAGCGCGTTACGTGTTATAGTGGCGGTGTTACCTGTCTCCTGGTCCTCGGTCTGCAGCTGGAAGCGGCCCCCGCCCATGATGGGGGCGAAGTCGTCGCTGTCCGCTATCAGCGCGTTACGTGTTATAGTGGCGGTGTTACCTGTCTCCTGGTCCTCGGTCTGCAGCTGGAAGCGGCCCCCGCCCATGATGGGGGCGAAGTCGTCGCTGTCCGCTATCAGCGCGTTACGTGTTATAGTGGCGGTGTTACCTGTCTCCTGGTCCTCGGTCTGCAGCTGGAAGCGGCCCCCGCCCATGATGGGGGCGAAGTCGTCGCTGTCCGCTATCAGCGCGTTACGTGTTATAGTGGCGGTGTTACCTGTCTCCTGGTCCTCGGTCTGCAGCTGGAAGCGGCCCCCGCCCATGATGGGGGCGAAGTCGTCGCTGTCCGCTATCAGCGCGTTACGTGTTATAGTGGCGGTGTTACCTGTCTCCTGGTCCTCGGTCTGCAGCTGGAAGCGGCCCCCGCCCATGATGGGGGCGAAGTCGTCGCTGTCCGCTATCAGCGCGTTACGTGTTATAGTGGCGGTGTTACCTGTCTCCTGGTCCTCGGTCTGCAGCTGGAAGCGGCCCCCGCCCATGATGGGGGCAAAGTCGTCGCTGTCCGCTATCAGCGCGTTACGTGTTATAGTGGCGGTGTTACCTGTCTCCTGGTCCTCGGTCTGCAGCTGGAAGCGGCCCCCGCCCATGATGGGGGCAAAGTCGTCGCTGTCCGCTATCAGCGCGTTACGTGTTATAGTGGCGGTGTTACCTGTCTCCTGGTCCTCGGTCTGCAGCTGGAAGCGGCCCCCGCCCATGATGGGGGCAAAGTCGTCGCTGTCCGCTATCAGCGCGTTACGTGTTATAGTGGCGGTGTTACCTGTCTCCTGGTCCTCGGTCTGCAGCTGGAAGCGGCCCCCGCCCATGATGGGGGCGAAGTCGTCGCTGTCCGCTATCAGCGCGTTACGTGTTATAGTGGCGGTGTTACCTGTCTCCTGGTCCTCGGTCTGCAGCTGGAAGCGGCCCCCGCCCATGATGGGGGCGAAGTCGTCGCTGTCCGCTATCAGCGCGTTACGTGTTATAGTGGCGGTGTTACCTGTCTCCTGGTCCTCGGTCTGCAGCTGGAAGCGGCCCCCGCCCATGATGGGGGCGAAGTCGTCGCTGTCCGCTATCAGCGCGTTACGTGTTATAGTGGCGGTGTTACCTGTCTCCTGGTCCTCGGTCTGCAGCTGGAAGCGGCCCCCGCCCATGATGGGGGCGAAGTCGTCGCTGTCCGCTATCAGCGCGTTACGTGTTATAGTGGCGGTGTTACCTGTCTCCTGGTCCTCGGTCTGCAGCTGGAAGCGGCCCCCGCCCATGATGGGGGCGAAGTCGTCGCTGTCCGCTATCAGCGCGTTACGTGTTATAGTGGCGGTGTTACCTGTCTCCTGGTCCTCGGTCTGCAGCTGAAAGCGGCCCCCGCCCATGATGGGGGCGAAGTCGTCGCTGTCCGCTATCAGCGCGTTACGCAGCCGACCGCGCGCACCGCCTGTACAACCATTATTACAACATGTCTGAATATATCAAAGATATTTGAACAAACCTGAAAAATGCGTTCATTATTTGATTCCGAGCCTAACAAGGACAAATCGGCCCATATATTTAAGTCATTGACGGTAGATGACGCTTAGGTCACTGACGATCAAGTATTTAAAAATATACAAAGGAGAAGAGAAATTTGAACGAGTACATTGACGACGCCATAGTTTTACTCTTTTCCGGGTTACGATTTTAACAGTAATTTCTTATTATTTGTTGTTGGTTCCAATTATAGTTCGGCGCAGTAATAAGCGCAGAAATCCTTTTCGGTTAAAACCATTCATCATAGCATAAAATTGTGTTCTGCGTTTGAGAGTGGGACGAAGAGATGCGTATCACTGTCGTTCCAAAATCTTACATTTCGCTTAGTACTGTTATTTCGAGTGTAAGTTATGGAAATAGATAAAAGCACATTGTAGATAGAAAAGAGAATTCAAGTAACCTACACAACTGCACGAGAACGGCAACGGCACTTAACTTACCGTTTAAATAAGCCTACATCTCTATCTAGCATACCATTGGTAATATTGCTAGAAAGATATGGAGGCGTCTTTAGATTGTTCGGAAATGTACCGTGAAATTTCTTTGGCAGCTTCATATTCTTTAGGGTCGGTATATCTTCTTGGTAGGCCTCTTCGCGCACGCACAGACGCCTAGAATCCTGCGCGAGTTTCAGAGGCCAGTCGCTGTGGAGTGTTTCACATACATTTAGGGTTGTATTGATAAATCAAACTTAAGTGTGAGACTGCGCTTAAGATGTACTTTTCAAATACAAATTATACATCTTAAGTGCAATCGCAAACTTGAGAGGGATTTATTAATACGACCTTAAAGTGTGGCTCTTATACTACTGCGACTGAAGTCCTGAGACTCGTGGAGGATACTACAGTCAAAATAATAAAGCTTGATTAGAATGACGAATGATTAGAATGAGGTCGGATCGATACATGCCGCTATGTTAGTCTCTGTTGCTCTAATGTGTAGCGCATCGCTCCGTCCTACTCTCACACTTGTGTCACTATCATCAAGCTACATTATGTCGAATGTTAGTCGTCTGTGCGTATCGTAATGTGCGAACGGGCTGAAATTATGCCGTCAGTCGCAGAAAGCGTCTTTAAAGATAAAGTTCCATTAAGTCTATTGCTGATCTTTTCTGTTTTGTTGACAAAGAAAGTGACAGCAATAGATTTAAAGGAGCTTTAACTTTAAAGATGCTTTCTGCAACGGGCTGATAGTATATAGGGTGACTTTTAATAAGTTCTTGATAGCAAAAGATATGCATGTACTCATGATACTGAACAACTTTTCCCAAGGAACATAGGTGGAAATATGAACACCCGAATTTGACCTCCCGTACATAATGCGCAATCAGCTGATGCAGTTTCTATGGGAGGTCAAAACTTGATTTTCGTATTTCGACCTATGTTCCTTGGGGAAAGTTGTTAAGTATCATGAGTACGTTCATACCTTTTTCTATCAAGAACTATATTAGTAAGACAGATAGATACTCACTGTCGGGCGTGGTGTGAGTTAAGTGCGTGGAGGAGTGCGCGACGGGGTGGGGCGAGTGCGGGGCGGGGGGAGGGGGAGGGGGGTGGGGGCGGGGAGGGGGTGCGCAGCGGGTCGTGGTGGGGGAGGGGGAGGGGGAGGGGGTAGGTGAGCGTGGGGTCGGTGACGCAGGGCGAGCAGATCTCCAGGCCGCGCGCTTCCGTCGGCTCGCGCTTGATCGGCGTGCTGCAACACGGTACACACAGCTCAAACACGACACACAGCTCTCCACGTTATTGAAGTTAACTAGTAGTATACACATATCGGACACAACATACACCGAGCGCGAATTTGGAATTCGAAATTGGAAAGTCGCGTATAGTTTATTGTGTAGAATAAACCTAAACTAGTCCTGGTACAGGCATCAATCTTATAAGGGCTGTTACTGCGAACCATATGGTGCTTGTTGTTTACAATTATGTATCATATTTAAGTTGTGGGTGGTTAAATTGAGATTAATTTGTTGAAATAATGTATTTAAATCCTACTAATATTATAAACACGAAAGTTTGTAAGTTGTTTGTTACTCTTTCACGTAAAAACTACTAAATTATTTTTAATGAAACTTTACAATAATATAGTTTATACATCAGAATAACACAGGCTACAATTTATAAAACTGCGCAGACGAAGTCGCGGGCACCAGCTAGTAAATAAAATAAATGTTACTCACGTGAGTTGAGACTCCATGAGGGAGTGCGGTATCGCCTGCAGCTGCGCGATGAGCGGCGCCAGCAGCGCCTTGTTGTCCTCCAGCAGCGGGTCCGCTGGCAGGAGCGACGCTGCAACCACACACACGCTCTCCTCACTCACATGCTACCCTAGTACGGTCAACCGCTTGTCGGTAGAAACTTTTTCAACTCTATTACCACGCCATAAGGTCCAAAAGTGTTTCTACTGATATGCGGCCGAGTGTACCTGCACCTGCAGTCGGCACCACTGCAGGGTGGCAGCGTTCCGACAAAATACTACGCGCTCCATACATTTTTATGAACCGTTTACACATTGTAGCTATGTCGTTAGATGCCGCTATGTTGTTAAGATTTTTTCAATACATTTGCTCGAAAAACGTACTTACAAGGACGTAAACAAAGCTCGTAAGTAGTTACATACCGAACTAGTGAGGTAAGTAAAAAAAGTATACTACCGAGGAGTTTTACACTCTGATCATAAAATTATTACAACTTTATACGAAAAATAAATTAAAATTTCGGTAATTGTACAAATTTTACTATTAATTTTAACAACTAGTATTTGTGATTTTAATTTTTATCTTGATTTCATCAGTTGCTTATTTAATTTTCCTTTAACAAGTGTATTACTTATATCTGTTTTCTCACAAATGTATTAAAAAACGTCGTAAGATACACGGCCGTAAGGGTTATGCAAACTCGTGCCGATGGTAAACCCTCGACTTCGTCTCGGGTTTACAAAACGTCAACACGTTTGTAATAACCCTACTTACGGCACTTGTATCTTAAACTACTATTCTAATTATATATAAAGTTTTGTAAATATTTCGAGACCACTTCGCCGTCGTTTCCGAGGCTTGACCAGCTTGGACCAAGAGTTGGGATGCATGCGGTAAATTTGTCGCCCACTCCACTTCAGTAGCGAACCATCTGCCACCGAATTCCAAGTGTATAAATTAGTAAGATTTTGATAAGTTCCCGCTTGAGACACAAAGGCGACATCTTTTGTGTGAGACATTAAGGGCGCTTAACCTTGAGGTAGGCTCGTTCCTCAGTCGAAATAGTATAGCTGGAGTAGAATGAGAGCAGGTCGGATCGATGCTTGTCTCGGTCGCTCCAATGTGTAGCGCATGGTTCCGTCCTGCTCCCACACTGCCGTCATCCTAATCAAACTACATTACTTGGACTGTAATTAAGTAGTTGTCGCCAGCCACTTTCGCGGCCAACGCTATAGGCGATTCCCTTTTTCAAAAGAGCAGATACATAGGTTTTTGGGTAACTATTTATTCAAAATATCAACCGAAAGACATCGACTGCTGGACATTGGCCGCATGATTATTCAAAATTGATCAAAAGAAAAAAAGAAAAAAAAGGATAGTTTATCTAGTTCCGTTGTTGCTCAATATCAAAACCAAAATGTATTCTAATTGTATTAGACATGATAATTACTTATTATAATTTTTTAGTCAAGTACCTAAATGGAAAAAACTATACTGATAATTGAAAACTGTAGTTGTTTCTAAGATTTATTTTGTAATATACTCACAAGGTGTAGGTGTGGCGGGTCTTTCTTTAGGACAGAGGTAGACTTCTATTTCACCCGACATGGACTTGAGGTGTATCATGTAGCCCTTCTCATCTGGGTGAGGCACCTGCCAAGGAAAACGGAGTGAATATAAAATACTATAAATAATTTTGTCCTCCAGCTTCGGCCACATAGGTATTTTAGAAATTTTGTTTTTAGTATACACCTTACCTAAGCGTATTCCGATTCAGTGAAAAATTACCCGACGATGTCGTAATATTATCACTCAGTTCTAAAGAAAGAGAAGGCATAATATACTTGTCAAACAAAAATTTCCTTTCACCTGGTTGTTACGCTTACCCATTTGTGGCTTCACTCGGCTTTGTTTTGGAACGAAAAAGTATAAATATGTATGTATATATAATAGTATGCATAGGCGGACTTATCCCTAAATGGAATTTCTTCCAGCCAACCGAGAGGCTAAAGGAGTTGACAATATTTTTGCAGAATATCACCCAACGTCGGGTAATTTTTCACTCAATCGAAAGGGATTTCTAAGGAATCCTCATGCAAATTTTTTGAATCCTGAGCGCAGGTCTCCATACGTGATGTATACGTTGTACAAAATAACTCTGGCTATGACCGTTAATGCGAAGAACTCGTAAGGTGAGCGCGGCATGTGGGGGGGGGGGGGGGGCGAGTGAATTATTCATTGGCTATCCGCCTGTCACCCATACGCAGAAAATAACAGTCAGAGCCAAATTTATCCTGTGCACGCTACATGCGAGAGACGCATGCTCGCCGGACAGCCGGGACAGCTTATAGTAACAAGAATAGATAAGAGACAGAACTCACGCTGAGCCTGGTATCGGGCGGCGCCTTGATGGGTATGACGGTCTGGTTGCGGAAGTCCCGTATGGAGCGCAGGTCCCCGTACGTGATGTACGCGAGCTGCGCGTGCTCGGCGGACAGGCGGGACAGCGCGCACTCGGCCGCCGCCACCGCCGCCGACACGCGCGCCTCGTGCCCGCACAGCGCGCGCACCTCGCGCCGCAGCCGCCGCGACCCCGACTCCCCGTGTCCGTCCCCGCGTCCACCCCCGCCCCCGCGTCCGCTGCCCCCGCCCGCGCCCCCGCCCGCGCCCGCGCTGCCGCCCACGCCTACGACAAACAACCATCGTCACGGTCAAGTGAATCCGTAGACAGAGCAGGATATACCCAAGGTGAATATCACAGAAAAATCGCTGATTTGCTTGTGCAAAAGATAGATTATTTTTGTCCCAACCTGTACACACGGCCGCACATCGATAGAAACACTTTGGACCTTTGGACGTGGTAATAGAGTTGAAAAAGTTTCTACCGACAAGCGGTTGACAGTGTGCTACCTAACTCAAGTAAAACTTCAATAAAAACCGGTCAAGTGCGCGTCGGGCCACGCGCAGTGTAGAGGTCCATGGTTGCCATAGGAATCATAATTGCTACAGTCGAAATAATATAGCTTGATTAATGACAGCAGGAAAAAATATGCAAGCGTTCAGATCGATGTCTCTCTGTCGCTCCAATGTACAGCGCATCGCTGCGTCCTGCTCTCACACTTCTTTCATTCTAATCAAGCTAGATTATTTCGACTGTAGGCAGACTTTTTTATAAATATTTCCCCTCCTGAACGGACAAAACTGAACAGCGAGGTCCAACGCCTGATTGCTATTACCATTTATATTTTTTCTGTATTATGACTCTTCTTTGTGATGCCGTCAAAGATAAGTACCAACCCATCTCTACCCATGAGTGTCAGAAGAGGAAACTGAGGGCTTATGAACCGGAGGATGGGCAGCAGCATCTTTCTGTGAACCGTAAAATTCTTGCATGATGCGGCCTCCAACAACAGCGGTCACCAACAACATATTATTATTAGGAGCCTGTTGTGTCCCACTTCAGGGCAAAGACCTCTCTCCCACCTTTCCACTTTTCCCTTTCCTGGGCCAACTCCTTCCAGTTATTGGCGCAAGTGTCGAGCTCATCCCTCCATCTTTAACAACGTTTAAATGCATAGTGAGTATGGTAAATCCACTCCAAAGTACCGCGCATTTTTGGCGTGAATAATATGTATACTCATACCAAATTATAACTTTATAGAAATTAAGCTCCCTGAGCTAAGCAGCGGACAAATAGACAGACAGACTGACATAACAAAACTATAAGGGTTCCTTGTTGACTATGGAACCCTAAAAAGAGATATTTTCTGTCCCTTTCTACACTTATGACACGCACGGCCATAATCTAACGTATTGTATTCCTCACTACAGAAAGGCACTAACTGTTAACAGATCATTTGTTATGTTGTACACATATAATTTTAAGGGTTCCGTAGTTAACAAGGAACCCTTATAGTTTTGTCGTGTCCGTCTGTCTGTCTTTACGAGGCTTAGCTCAGAGACCCTTAGCTTACTACAAAGTTTGTTATTTTGTGTGGATATACATTTTATCTACGCCGACAGTGGTAAAATAGTACTTTTATTGCAAAAATTGTTTTTACCTCCCCTAAAAATGGGATGAAAATTTTTTTTCTTGTTTACCCTATCGTGTAAAGTGTCGTTAGGTAGGTCTTTTAAAAATAATGTGAGTGCATATATGCATATATAATTTTTCGATTCAGGAATCCGATTGCGAAATATTTGGTTTGAAAGCGCAATTTTTTGTTGGAGTCGAGTGTCCCCTCCTGCCAGCTAAACGGTTATTATTATTGGAAATGTGAAACAATTCACATTAATTATATATGATGAAATTAAAAGTAAAGTATCAAGCTAAGTTGGCTTCACATGTTAATGAATGAGCTATAACCGAAAAACTAGAAACAATAAAAACAGCACTAACAATTAGGCGTAAGGACCTCGCTAAGCATTAGGAGGTAGGAGGTAGGAGGTAAAAAGCTTTGTGATGAAAAAATATCCTAAAAAAAACAACGCAACCCTATATTGCACGTGGCCCGACACGCGTTTGGCCGTCTTTTTTAATCACAAGATGAAAAAACATATTTCAAACCAGAAAAATTATAATATGCAATGCAGGACTTCTCTCAAGAAGTGAAATGCCAAATCAAGTGTAGTGTCCTTTTCCTTTTTCGTTAAAGGAGAAAATTCCAGCACTCTCACGAGGCTTCCAGCAACTCACCAGGTATTTTATTAGGATAGTTAAGAAGCACCAGTCTTGGGCAAAAACCAGATCTCAAATTTTTAATCACCTATTCAGGCTTCTAGCTACCTCACAGTCATCAAAATCGGTTCAACGTTTTATCTACAGACTTATGTATGAACAACACAACGCTTCTTTTAGCTAGAGGAATTAATTATGACATCCTACCCACTGCAAATTAAAAAAAAACAGTGCCCTCGTCAAATCTTTAGGTTGGATGAAATAGCCCCAGAACAATTTGTTATCGCCAGTTACAGTTTTAGGTATCTCAAAACGCAGTCATCAAAATCGGTTTCAACGTATTTTTTAAAACATGACGAACAACTTTTCTTTTAGCTAATGGCATTAATTATTGCAGTTAAACCCCACAATCGATCTTTTTTCCATAATCCTAGCCATACTTTCAACTTTGTTCCATGCAAACACACCCAACAAGCTAATCACCAAAATGTTCATAAAGTCACGCAAAAATTACCAATAATAAACGTTATCACGTGCGCATAATCAGGCTTATAAGCGCTAGATTAGAAAGTTCAACGTACCGAATGTTTTACTCACCGCACTTCCATTGTATATTGTTTTTGGACCTCTTTTCTAGGATCCCTATTCCTTCTAAGACGTTGGTGATGTCATAGATACGACGTTTTTGAACTGAGAGGTGCTCTGCGGCTATGTTCAGGTCTAGCACACCGTTCGGAGACGACTTCAGTAAAGCCACGAACTTTTTTGTAAGTAAACCTAATGATGTGTCAAACCTGCAAAAAGAATTAAACTTGTAGGAGTTTTTGCATTTCTGGCATTAATAGGTTTGACTGGCGCGATACATATTCGTATTCCAGGAATTTTAAAATCGGGTCGACCTGATTTCGCGGAGGTGCTAGTAGAGAACAAAATATTGAATAGCGCGCACAAATATTTATTTTACTGTCAATAAAACTGGACTATCAAAACAATGCCTTTTTGCACAGCAGTGGGACACCACACCATATATGCTGCATTTGAAAAATATAAAATTAAACCCTAGGTAATAATCGCGCTAATAGCAAAAAATTTCATTATGTCATCATCGTATCAGCCGGGAAATGGCCACAGCTTAAGAGAAGCCTAATCTAAAGATCTTCACATCGACCGTTACTGGCGTTTATGACGTTACGTTGTAAGTATTCTGTAAAGAATCTACATGGAATAAATCTGAATCTGGGAAGCCGGCATCTAGTGGCTTACCCCGACCCTAAGATCATCGGTCCATCACCAGCCCACGCACACCACGACTTTCATTCGTAGTCGCCACTCTAGACGCCTTTTGTCTGACCCATCGTATTGGCAGTCGGTTCTTCGAGCGTGGATGAGCCCAGCCAACTGCCACTTGAGTTGGCCCATTCACAGAGCTGTGTCCGTTACTTTAGTTTTCATTAGAATTCATTAGGACTGCAAGCATAGCAATACTGTGTAAACTGATGATATAATGGCCCCCTTGAGGACCTGATCAGTCTTGAGAAAGACGACGCTATGAAGTGGCTGAAAGCATTTAAACTAGACATTTAACTCTTTTTTATAATTTCTAGCCATACGAATATATAATAATAATACTGTGTGTGAACCATTATTTAAATTGAGTAGTATAAATCGATCGATCGGGTGTGTTTGTTTAAAAATGATACCATCCCATCTCTTTCCGTAGAAGTCGTATCAGGCGATGGAAGTGAACCGGAGGATGGGAAGCCGCGCCCCTCTGCATATCGTACTACCATACGACGCTAACAACAGGGGTATGTACACACGGCCGCACGTCAGTGGAAACACTTTGACCGTAAGCGGGTCTATGGTTTCGGGCGTTTGTAGCGTAGCGCTGGTTCAGCATATACTGGTTTTGTTTCTACGTGCTTGCTGTCGTGCGTACATCTACTCTGTAGGGATATCCCTGTCCTGCAGAGGAAGTTTTGAATGCCTGCAATGAATATTGAAACTTGCATACATTTTCCTAGAGTATCGCGTGTGTACCTTGATCGCTCCGTGTATTTCTTCATGGAGCTGGACGGGCGGGAGTAGGGAGTGAGCACCTTGACGCGCTTCTGTTTGGGCGTCTTGAAGTCCACCTTCATGGGCACCACGTGGCCGGTGCTCCCTGAGCTGCTCTCGCTCAGGTTCAGTCTTCTTTTCACCGCCTGCAACAAACGACGACAATAACAACACTTGATTTCCTTAAGCCGTGTCTTCTGCCTTACCTGCGACATATATATATGTATGTTACCGGAAAATTATAAGAATCGTAAGTTGATCAATTTCCTAGTAAGTTGCCAGAAGGGAGCACCTTGGAACGATGGGAACGCAACATCGTCGAGTTTGGGCTCATTTTATTCGTCTCGACGTCTCTGGTTCTCTAGTCAGTGGTAAATTGTTTTTTGTATTTGACATTATAAACACTAAAAAGTAAAAAATAAATGAATGTAAAAAAAGAAGCTTTTATTAAATGTTTCAAGTTTTCTAATAAAAGCGTCCTTTCCCATTGGGTGTTTTAGCAGCGCTGCTGCCGCGTTGGTAGAGAAACTCTCTTTTTGTTGTGCCGCTAGCGGCCACCATCAGGGTTCTGACCACGGCCAACGTTGCTGAACTCTCGTGATCGGATCGACTACCACTTGGACACGAGCGCTTCGACCCATGCGATATTCCTTGATTAATATTTTCATAGAAAAGAAAATATTTGAAAAAAATACCCGATGCCAATAGACATTGACATGACTATACACAGTGTTGCTAGGTAAAAAGCGAAAGTGCTGCCCTCAGAGCAGGTTTTTTTGTTTTTCAGGCTATAATTTTCTAGTACTCACGAGATAATTTCCTGCCACATCTAAAAATAAAGTTTCCAATTAACCGCAAAGAACACCCACAACGTCTATAAATGATTAGCAATTTGAAATATAGAAAATACTCTAGAAATCGAGAAATAGGTGCCTGCCTAGCCCACTATTGAATAACAAATTATCAACAGGTAAACAAGGTTGTTTCCGCTAATTTCATTGCTCTAGCCTTTGCTGAGTCGGCTACCAAAAGAAGTGATCACACCTAGCTGAATTCAAAGACTAATTCGGCATACATTGCTGGGTGGCTTGGTTATGTTAATTGCAATATCCTTACTTCAACGAGCAATGTATGCCGAATTAGTCTTTGGATTCAGCTAGGTGTGATCCCACCAAAAACATAACTGTTAAAAAGGGGGCCAAGTTCCTATCGTCTAATTGTTTGTCTAAAAAAGGGTTGAAATCTGATCCAATGCCAAGTTTAGATGCACCTTAATATCGATCATAATCGTCTTCATCAGCAGCCTGATCCACTAGTAAACATTTGCCATTCCCAAGACTCGCCACCACATCCAGTCCTCCGCCTTTCGCATCCAGCCACTATCCGCCACCTTATTCACGTCAACGGTTCAGCTGGCCGAAATTCACTTTACCATACACCCAACTTAAAATATGGTATAGCTGTGAAAATACGCAGGTACGTTGAAAATAATATCTAAAATGAAATACTTCTAAATTTGAACTTGGCACGTTTTTGTGCTGTAAGTAACACTTGATTAATTGTGTAATTAGATTTATTATTTATATAATTAAATTAAGTTGCCAAGTTCAAATTCAAAAGTATTTTATTTTAGATATTATTTTCAACGTACCTGCGTATTTTCACAGCTATACCATATTTTAAGTTGGGTGTATGGTAAAGTGAATTTCGGCCAGATGAACCGTTGACGTGAATAAGGTGGCGGATAGTGGCTGGATGCGGAAAGCGGAGGACTGGATGTGGTGGCGAGTCTTGGGAATGGCAAATGTTTACTAGTGGATCAGGCTGCTGATGAAGACGATTATAATCGATATTAAAGTGCATCTAAACTTGGCATTGGATCGGATTTCAACCCTTTTTTAGGCAAACAATTAGCCGATAGGAACTTGGCCCCCTTTTTAACAGTTATGTTTTTGGTGGGATTTCAATACTTTTTGTTCAGATGCTATATTATATTCATAGTAACTATAGCAACATTGTTTGTATTTTCATAGTTTCGTTAAAACATAGGTACTTGTTTTCATGCATGACTAAGTCTGACCTTCTAGAAATACTACCTTTTTAATATTTGGTACATTAATTTTAGTCTGACTCGCACTTGACCATTTTCTATTTTCCAAATTTTTCCTTTACTTTAATGCTAACGACTACCCCGATGCCAAATTTCAGATTTGTAGGTCTCACAGAAGTATGACCAACAATTTTATGCATAATAATGACTATATCCTGACTCGCACTTGACCAATTTCCAATTTTCAAATTTTTGCTATACTTTTTTTAATGCTAACGACTATCCCCATGCCAAATTTCAGATTTTCAGGTCTAAGAGAAGTATTACCAACATTTTATACATAATTTTGACTAAAACCTGACTCGCACTTGACCAATTTCAAATTTTTGAATTTTTCCATTACTTTTATCCTAACGACTACCTAAATGCCAAATTTCATAACGCTAGGACAATTGGAAGTGGCCTGAAGGTTTTGATTACCGGTCAGTGAGTCAGTCAGTCAGTCAGTCATTAAGTGCCAAAATTAGCTATTTTCACGGGGTCATATTTCGGGATTTACTGTAGCTATATCTATGAAATTTGGCAAATTGCTTCAGTATTAGTATATGATTATGTAGGTACAGTTTTATCTCTGTACTTGCAATAGGCACTGAGCTACAGGGGGTTCAAAAGTGGGTCGAAACGGTTCGTGTAAATATTGCACGGCATGCGTGTGGCCTGTTGCGGGAACTTGGCCTGCGCACTGCCGCTGCCGTGCGCTTAGATCACTCCTTAACCTAACCAGGTGACTTGACGAGGGCACTGGTTGAGACTGCCGTAACCCACAGGGCAAACCAGTCCCAATCCTAAATTAGAGTGTTGTTTCACAAACACAATTACATTATTATAAATTCCGTGAATAATCTCAAATATGACTGCTTAGATTTTGGAAGGTCTAAAATTGTTTTCTTAGTTCATGTCGTGCTGGGACATTTTAACATCTTCATCATCTTCCTATACCTAAGTCGGCAATTTTTTAACGCCTACCTTTATCAAACACATTTACTACAGATGTATAGTCATGGTCGGTCGTGTGCCGGCCTAGGTCATTCATTGTACGAGTCCCGGATACAAACTGATCTCTTTAGGGATTGACTATTGTTCGATAATTTTTTTAATCCTTATCTTCGTATTACAGACTGATAAATATACAAACACAGAACAAGTAGCTTTTTCATCACACATAAATACAGGCTGGACCACTTCAGTGCAAAATAAGGCTGTGCTGTGTGTTGTCTATCTATCATCATCAGTCAGTCAAGAGCCTTATTAACGGTAGATTCTGACCGTGAAACGAACAACTTCTCCCAAGGAATATAGGTCTAAATAAAATAAATGGTACAGCAGCACTGCACTTACTTTCTCGCAATACTCAAGAAAAAACTATCAACCGCAAACTTAAATTTGTAATGCCATACACATTGTATGGAAATACCAACTTTTATTTACGTTTTTCCAAAAAAATGTTCGAATGAAATATACAGATCAATTTAGAATTCAAATTGTCAAACATTAAAACAAACAAACCTCAAACGATTTCGAGTAAATAACATGTTTAACTTTTGGTAGTACTGGAACACCCTTTATATGAATTTTCACAGATCAATGGATACTACCGTAGGATACTTGCATGGAGATCTTTTTAATTTCCCAACACATGCTACTTATGGATAATTGTTCAGTTTAGTCTACTGAGCAAGCCCTTTCAGTTTTTGGTACATCCTGTGTACTAAATTTTATAAAAAAAAATCATAAAGAATATCCAGTCAGGTAGACAACCAATCCAGGATTAATAATAGGTCTTTACCTATGAAATTGCCGAAATTTTCTAACAGATTAATGAGATTAGAATTCCTATAATTCTAATGCTATTTGTTTCATTTGTCTTATATTTGAAAGTTGACTTCAAGGTTATCAATTTACGCATAAAATAAAGTTTTTATTTTTAGTTTGATATGTAAAACTAAAGGTTCGAAAATTGTTCGTCTTAAATGTCGTCCGATTTCATCATTAGATTTGTTATATTTTTTTACAGATATTATTTTTCGAAAATTAAATATAATTTTCTGTTAGCTTAATGTCTCCTCAATAATGCATAAAAAAATTAAAAACATTGGATTTATAATTCCTAAGAAAAATGCAAAAATGTTAGTACTGATAATAGAGTTTACCTAAAATTCGCCATACAAAACGGCAATTTCATAGGTAAAGACCTAATATTATAGAAAATTTTAATAAACTCAGTGGAACCAATTTTAAATCACATATTTACGTTTTGGTGGTACAGGAACACCCCTTATATGAAATTACACAGATCAATTGATACTGGCGCAAGATATCTTACATGGAGATGCTTGGTCGTGCAAGGTTTCATCAAGATACTATGAGCCGTTTTTAAGAAAATTTCAATTTTTCATTTTCGTTGTATGACAGCTACCCTCAAAATGAGAGCCAGCAAGAAACCACTTGGAACCCTTCGATGGATTTGCATAAAACTCCTAAATTCAAAATATGGTGTTATACCCCAAGATAATTAGATTTTGGCCTAGACAAAAATCGGAACCAAGATTTTCTTTTTGTGGTTTATGAAGTCTTGGAAGTAATTACATAATTACTTAAAATTAAGCATATCACCAAATGGGACAAGGCGGCAGATTAAAAAAACCCTATTATATAAATAGTTACTGTGGCAAAAATGCCAACTAAACGAAATGTTTTCTGGGCTCGTTCAATGATAAACTTTTAGTATTTTACAAACTAATTAAGCACCTAAGTTCTTAGGTAAAGCCTAAAATTCAAAAAATCCCACTTTAAGTTTTATTTCTTTTTGTCTGCTCGGGCAAAATACATAACTATCTCGTGACTTTTTGTACTTCAAAATTTTGTTGTACTTGATCAAACAGTTATAAAAGTGAACACAATATGTTAAAGCTTTACAGTGGTATAATTATTGAGGGATTTCTCTTTGGCCAAAATAGTTAACTGAATGAAAAGTGTTTGATTATACTCTAAAACTGTACTTACGTTGATTACTTTGAAAATTAAACATTTCAGGCAATAGCGTATCTTTTTACATAAAAATTACATTATGTAGCGCTTTATATCGACCCTAAAGAAGTTGAAATAAAGTTCATAATTGACATTAACATAGTACACGGCTCGTGATTGCACGGTACGGCAACGTCGCATTACTTCGCTGTATTTTTCGGTACGCGCTTCGGAATTTAAAGTTAAACATGAAAGATGAAAATTTACATCGGTTGTAGTAAGCTGAAAATACTTTTGATCTTCTGATCTAAATCTAAATATATAAAACGGCATGCCCTGACCGACTGACTGACTGACTGACTGACTGATTCATCAACGCCGAGCCATAACCGATAAAGCTACAGATGTGAAATTTTGTAAGTAGTTTTTTTGTACGTCAAGACTACACATTAAGAAAGGATTTTCTGAAATTCATCCCCTGAGGGGTTGAAAAATGGGGTGGAAGTTTGTATGAATATTCTACAGGTTTGACATGAGACTCAAAATAATTGTGGATTTGATCTAATGAAAGGGAAAAACCGGCCAAGTGCGAGTCGGACTCGCGCACCGAGGGTTCCATACCACCACATGATATAAATTGTATTAGTTGAAATGTCAGTAACTTACTGTGATCGATTTTGAAGTGAAAACTTCTTCAGCGGCGCTTGGCACTTTTTCAGATGGGGAAAAAATTATTAACTCGCATCAGAAGTCGCGTCAGATCTCGGATGAAGTATAGAAATGGATTTGAAAATAAGCATACCAAGTTAGAGCAGGCTCAATACATACAAAAGTTCTAAAGTGTGATAAAGACCAAAACATCTGTTTTGTCTTTGTCATAGCAGGCTTGTCTGTGAAATAGGCAGCATTTTCCAAGATCAAAGGAGTGCGACTCCTGTAAACTTGTTTACTATTTTATATTCTGTGGTCATAGTCTCGGCTTTTTTTGTTGTGCACAACGTGATATGTGCACGACAGACTTGACGTACTGGTTTTGATCGTTATTTAATAGCGAATCCTAAATGTATGAGATCTACATTTCGGATGACAGCTGTCAAACTAAAAATCGCTATACCTCGAAAACTACTGACCCTAGACTACTCGTGTGCTGAGACAAATGATAGGTCTCGATGAGATCTACATTTTGGATGACAGCTGTCAAACTAAAAACCCCATAACTTGGAAACTACTGACTCTGCAATACTCATGTGCTGAGACAAATGATAGGTCTCTATGAGATCTACATTTCGGATGGCAGCTGTCAAACTAAAAACCCCATAACTTGGAAACTACTGACTCTGCAATACTCATGTGCTGAGACAAATGATAGGTCTCTATGAGATCTACATTTCGGATGACAGCTGTCAAACTAAAAAACCCCCATAACTTGGAAACTACTGACTCTAATATACTCGTGTGCTGAGTCAAATGATAGGTCTTGATAAGATCTACATTTCGGATGACAGCTGTCAAAGTAAAAATCGCTATAACTTGAAAACTACTGACCCTAGACTACTCATTTGCTAAGACAAATGATTGGTTTCGATGAGATCTTCGTTTCGGATGACAATTGTCAAACTAAAAATCGCTATACCTCGAAAACTACTGACCCTAGACTACTCATGTGCTGAGACAAATGATAGGTCTCGATGAGATCTACATTTCGGATGGCAGCTGTCAAACTAAAAACCCCATAACTTGGAAACTACTGACTCTGCAATACTCATGTGCTGAGACAAATGATAGGTCTCTATGAGATCTACATTTCGGATGACAGCTGTCAAACTAAAAAACCCCCATAACTTGGAAACTACTGACTCTAGTATACTCGTGTGCTGAGTCAAATTATAGGTCTTGATAAGATCTACATTTCGGATGACAGCTGTCAAAGTAAAAATCGCTATAACTTGAAAACTACTGACCCTAGACTACTCATGTGCTAAGACAAATGATTGGTCTCGATGAGATCTTCATTTCGGATGACAATTGTCAAACTAAAAATCGCTATACCTCGAAAACTACTGACCCTAGACTACTCGTGTGCTGAGACAAATGATAGGTCTCGATGAGATCTACATTTTGGATGACAGCTGTCAAAGTAAAAATCGCTATAACTTGAAAACTACTGACCCTTGACTACTCATGTGCTGAGACAAATGATAGGTCTCGATGAGATCTACATTTCGGATGACAGCTGTCAAACTAAAAACCCCATAACTTGGAAACTACTGACTCTGCAATACTCATGTGCTGAGACAAATGATAGGTCTCTATGAGATCTACATTTCGGATGACAGCTGTCAAACTAAAAAAACCCCATAACTTGGAAACTACTGACTCTAGTACACTCGTGTGCTGAGTCAAATGATAGGTCTTGATAAGATCTACATTTCGGATGACAGCTGTCAAAGAAAAAATCGCTATAACTTGAAAACTACTGACCCTAGACTACTCATGTGCTAAGACAAATGATAGGTCTCGATGAGATCTACATTTCGGATGACAGCTGTCAAACTGAAAAACCCCATAACTTGGAAACTACTGAATCTAGAGTACTTGTTTGCTAAGTCAAATGATAGGTCTCGATGAGATCTACATTTTGGATGACAGCTGTCAAAGTAAAAATCGCTATAACTTGAAAACTACTGACCCTAGACTACTCATGTGCTGAGACAAATGAAAGGTCTCGATGAGATCTACATTTCAGATGATAGCTGTCAAACTAAAAAACCCCATAACTTGGAAACTACTGACTCTACAGTACTCATGTGCTGAGACAAATGATAGGTTTCGATGAGATCTACATTACGGATGACAGCTAACAAACTAAAAAACACCATAACTTGGAAACTACTGACTCTAGTGTACTCGTGTGCTGAGTCAAATGATTGGTCTTGATGAGATCTACGTTTCGGATGACAGCTGTCAAAGTAAAAATCGCTATAACTTGAAAACTGCAGACCCTAGACTACTCATGTACTGAGACAAATTTTTGGTCTCGATGAAGAAGTACACGAGCAATGACGCGATTGACCCTTACAAAAACATCATATTCAAAAATTCAAGTTTTCACTTCTGCCAGCACTCTCGGAGTGCAACTCGTCCTTTTTTAAGTCCGACTCGCACTTGATCAGTTTTTATATTTTATAGATTATGCAGCATGAGATACAGCCCACTGACAGACAGTCAGACAGACATCGGAGGCATATTAGTATGATCCCGTTTTTCACCCTATGGGTACGGAACCATAAAGTCTGAAATAATTAAAGTTTACAACCTTTCTCACAACCAATTAACGCTAGCTAGCTTCCACTTCAAGTAAATTCTTATTAAAGAGGAGTCAAGATCGGGGGGTCAAGAGCAAAAGCTTAGCACGCTAGTCCGACTCGCACTTGCCCGGTTTTTTGTAACACTGTATCCCACAATGATATTTTCTCCTTTCAATGGACTGTTTGAAGTGTTGTTGTTTGTACAAGCAGGCAGCCAGACACTTGCAGCCTACTCTAGCTACTTGGACTGTTGAAATAAGAACACTAAAAAGTCTAATATTATGTCAGGCTTGACGTACTCTTGACATTACGTAGAAGAAAAAAGTCTCGGGGCGCACGGCACGCCATACCGGTTCCAAAGAACATATAATATTACGCCGGTTCTCGCTCGCTTGACGCGATCTATTGAAATCAAAATCAACTTTTTTATCTTTTTATAATTATGCTTAATTTTATAAATAAAGGAAAGAACACACGATGAAACCTGTAATTAAACAAAAGTTTTTCAGTTGGTATTTTTGCTTCAACATTAAATACGAAAATATTTAACTTTAGATTAATATGCTTAATTTTAGGTAATTTGCTCAAAAACTGTCCTGGAAAGTCTATCAAATTTAAAATAATTTGGTTGCCATTTTTGCCTGGACTTTTATGTAACTTGCATACAAATTTGCTAATAAAAATATGCGTATGCGCAAATATGCGCAAATATTTTTTGCTTAGTTTTAATTGAAGTAGGTACCTTGGAACCCACATCAAAAGTTTACCCCATCAGATATTAGTTACAATTTTTGGCTTGACTTCACATGCATAAACAAACAAAAAAATATATTTTCTGGAGAATCTAAAAGCCAGCCAATTCATTAAAAAATATTTTTTACATAAGTGTTCCACCACCTATTATAATACATAGCAACTTTATAGTAAATTGACGGTTTCGATTTATGTCCAGCCAATTAAAAATTACAGCTTCAGGACTCGGCCTATTAATCGGACCATTCGTTTAGCCGCTAGGCCAAAGCGTGACGGACAGACCGACCGACCGACCGACCGACCGACCGACGGACGGACATTTTTGGGAGACTTGTTTTTTATGATGTATTGATATAGAACACATTTTTGAGAAAATTAGAAAAACTTTTTTTTTCACGAATTCGAGTACAATACCTTTCTCCCTCCGCTCGAAAGTAAAAAATCCGACTCTCCCATACAGAATGTGCTGTCAGGTCTAAATAAAAAAAAATCCGACTGTCCCATACAGAATGTGCTGTCAGCTGATGCAGTTTATATGTGAATTCGAATTTTTTTTTCATATGTTGACCTCCTTAGGAAAAGTTGTTCAGTTTCATGGTTAGAAACTACCATCACACATTGGACACTACATATATCGAACGCGAATTTAAAATTGGAAGGTCGCGTAGAATCGCATATTCAGTACGAAAGACCCTCAGAAGGACCATGAGAATGGGTACGCGCGGTGCAGGGTGGATGGAAGGGGGGCGGAGAGTGTCTGTTCTGTATAATAGTACTAAGATAGTACTATTACTTTATTCTGTGCTACAGTTTAACTTTGTACAGTCGGTCACCATCACCAGACACATTGTATACATACTCGTACGGGGTGTAAAGGACAACTTTCCGAAAACTGAGAGGCATTGTTCAGTTTCGGTAAGCTGTCCCATACACCCTGTATACAGAAGATATCACAATAATTTCGTCTGAAATTCAAGATTACAAAGGCGAGTCAGTTACCAAAGGTTATGTAAATAAAGGACACGTAGCTTTTACCTACTTCGGAACATTGAAATGGGAAAATCATAAGAAGGGTTTCGTTCGTGTCCGTCAATGCGGAATGCGTTTCTAAATGCGACAACACAAGCCGTGGCTGTTTCATTGTGTTCTATTTTACCCTGGGCTGGCCGCGACCGTCCGTCCGTCACTGCATTCTCCCCGCACTGCCGATAATTATACCCTTTTACGCACGGTAATGTGTAAAATTGTCAGGCCCAAGCTAAAATTACGATAGACGTCAAGCAAGTAAAAGCACCCTTCACGTCAAACTTTAACAAAACCGGAAATACACAAAATACAAAGCACAATGAAATCAAAACACACTGTACCAACCCCCATGACATCCAGCTTCCAGAATCACTGACACAAGATCACTGCACCTCAACAAACGCAAACATTAAAAGCGAAGGTGAATCACAATTTTTTGTCTGATACCCAAGAGGACCTAGGAATGTGACGATAAGATATCCACTCACTCGTATCGTTATAAGTCATCGTTAATACCCTCAATAGAAAACTTCTTTAAGAAATTCTACTTCAGCACTTGGAAATATTTAATTCACGACTACTTCTACCAAGAACCGACATTTTTACTCTGTACAACGACCTTTATCTTTTTAGCAGATAAATGAAAATTCTGCTCAATAAATAAAAATACACCGGAATTAAATAAATTTAGAGAGCAACTAGGAAGATGCACGAAGCACTTTCAATACGTTGATGCAACAAATTCAATTTCGACATGCAGCTCGGGGCCAAAGCCCCTAAAGGAAGTGTGTGGGGAGGGTACCCGGTACAATACATGACATAAATTAGAATCAACACAAAAGGCGCCGAGCTCTCGGAAGGGACCTCTAGCGAAAGAATGCCAATTTCTTACTTATCTAAAATTCTTGTTATTAATAATAGAGAACCGCGACTATTGTTGATTTGCTTGGTTAAGCGTCTCTTTTGCTCGCGTGTAACCGTTGCGAAGTAAATCAGGGCAGATGTGCCTCAAAGCTTGACATCTAAGTAGATAAATAAACCAGCGCGTACGTTACGCGTGAACTATTACAAACTCGCAGTATTAACATAATCAATCTAGCCCTTCTTTTCCTTCCCGCCCCGTGAGTAGCAATCATTAGTAGAACTGGCAGGGATTGCATCATAAATAAATCCGCAAACAGCACAGAGGTTTTCTATTCTTTTATACTTCAATCGACCAGAGACATTAAATGCAACGGTGTCATTTTATAAAGGGTGTATTCAAAGTATGTACCTCTAAGTAAGTTGGCGGTGATGCTTGACGGGTGGCCAGGACAATGACCGCAAAAATGTGTGAAACAAGTGTGAGGTTGAGGACAGGAAGTATCCATATACCTGGTGACTCGGGCTGGCCCACATGGCGCCGACACCGCCACGTTGACGCTCCCACCATCACCAACATATGTTCCACTCCATTCGAGCGCAATTTCAGGCACAAGTTTAAAGTTAGACCTCCAACTGACTTACGTACAAAGTTAAACCATTATAGGTATAAAGATTTTTACCAAATTCGATGGGTAAAACTCGTTAAAAATAATGGTGATTGGACACGAGGGTGGTCCGTGTATTTCAGAAAAATTGCATCAAACGGAATGACGAATCCTCCATTCGCTTTGCGTGATCGCAACGAGGAAAAAGTTATATTTTTGTGCTCCTAAAGTCACTTAGAAAACTGTTGATTGATCAATAAACATCTGGGAGTTCAGCGATTTTCCTTCCGTGTGACTCATTTCATAGAATGTCAATGACGACGAAACGAATGTCTCATATTTTAAAATTCTCTAGTGAAACCTCACAAAAGTTGGCTACATGAACGTTGCACAAAAAAAGCTGACAATAACCAGAAAATAAAACATTGTATGCGTACGTAATGCGAACATAGTAGAAGGTGTAGCTATTTTCAGTATTTACAAGCAGATTCGATTGATTTAGTCCTCACGAGACACTAAGCGTCCCTCAGGACCGCCAAAATATCGCCATAGAATAGTCAGTTTTGACTAAATTTGCAATTTCGACGTTCGATCTATCCGATGGACAACCTAACGCTTATGAAATATTTACAAGTTGCGAGAAAAAATTCGGCGATGAATAACTTCAAGAAATCGTTGTGATGGCTAAAACGAATTCTGAATACAAAAATTTGTGTTGTAAAAGAATTATTGCAGAAAGAAGAAAGGTTGCCTCGGGCGGGACTCGGTTTGGACTAGTTAGCAGGTAAACATACTAAAAGTCCTGGACCCCTTGGAGCCGCGCCCAAGGAGGGGGGCACAAAAAGGTTTCGTTATTTTGTTTTTCGTCAATATCTTGAAAACTGGGACACATAGCAAAACACGTCCTAGGACCAAATTAATGTACACACATTCTCTACAAATAAAAATCTTGCAAGTTTTCGCTGGACTTTAAAAGATCATGAGAGGGGAAAATGGGTAATAATAAAAAATTTAAGAACATGTCCTAACTGATTGATTAACGCCGGGCCTTAACCGCTATAGCTACGGATGTGAAATTTTGTAAGATTCCTTGCACCTAGAAAGCCCCTCTTACAAAGGTTTTCCAAAATTAATCTCCCGAGGGGGTGAAATAACAGATGAAAGTTTTTAAGAAAATCCTACAGTTTTGACATGAGATGCAAGGCAAGCCAGTGTAAAGAAAGAAGAACGGTCAAGTGCGAGTCGGACTCGCGCGTAGATGGTTAACGCTGAAAAACTTTCCCCAAGGCACATAGGTCGAAATACGAAATACCAAAGACCTCCCATACAAAATGATCAGTTTTTACGGGAGGTCAAAAATTTATTATCGTAGTTCGACCTATGTTTTTCATGGTCTGAGTAACATACTGAAATTATGTTCATTATTTCATTAGAACCTTATAAAAAGAGTGGCTACAAGAACCGGGGCAGATTATAAAAGGTAACCGAAAAAAAAACTGATCAAATTTCAACATAGAATATAAACTATAGGACCCTTTATTCAGTTAGGACGCGCTACAGTGTCTACAGAAACGTTGTTAAATCAATAAATTCTTATTTGGATTTAAACTGAATAGCTCTATCCGCTGTTGTACTCGTATGAAGCAAACAACAATCTGTTACGACGCATAAGAGCGACGCTAAACTAAAATGGGTACCGACAACAGCAACGTACAGATAACGCACTTCCCAGGTTCCTAACTCCCTTGCGTGTGGTACTGGCAAAGAATAGTACCGACCCATGTCTACCCGTGGGTGCCGTAAGAGGCGACTAAGGGCTTATGAACTAAAATGGGCAGCAGCATATTTCTGTGTATCGTACCATCTTACTTACATACTGCGGTCACCAACAACAGCGGTCGCCAGCCATAACGCTTACAAGGGTGGTGACTATAGTAAATCCCCTCCAAACTACCACGCGTTTTTGCTGCAGTCCTGGAGGGAGCTCCTTGTCCTGCAGTGGACGTTTCTCGGGATGTTATGAGCGACAAGATTCAATCTACATACTTTAAAGAAATCTCAAAGGAGGCTGCCTCTCTGTGTTTACTTATACAAACACCTTTAATGAAATTTAAAACATTAAAGCAGTCTTTATTAAAGCGTTGTTTACCTAAGCATCTACAAAGTTACACGAGTGGCATCTAGGATTGAGATGTTTGAATTATTCATCTAAAATCACTAAAATAATTTGTATAAAAAAAACCGGTCAAGTACGAGTCGGACTCGCGCGCCGAGGGTTCCGATATATTCATTTTTAGGACCGCAAACTTAAGTTTTTGGTTCGGAACCCTAATATTATGCCCCTCAAGTTGGATGAGCAAAACTTTCCCAAGCAGTTTCTATCTCTTCGAAATTTCAAGACGATAGCGTTAGTAGTTCCTGAGATAAACAGATGTGACAGACAGACAGACGAATTCGCAGCATAAGTGTTCCGTTTTTACCATTTTAATTCGGAACCCTAATATTATGCCCCTCAACAACCTTTCCCTTCAGCATTCTATCTTCATTTCATTTAGCACAGTACAGATGAAAGTGACGGATAGATACTCAAATGCAATTTCGATGGGGTTGGACAGGGGATGAAATCTAATACAGTGACCGAATTATAAACCGAAGCACACAATGCCCCTGGACTACGAACGCCCATTGATTCTAATAGACTACAACCATCGAGCCTAAAATCGCGTATTCATAAGCGCGTCCGACAAACGCAACGATAGTTTTGTACTCGCACGCGAGAATACGGTATGGACCACGAAGAAAGGGAAATCTACTGATCAATCGGTAGCGTGGAACTATTCAACTTTAATTTTCGTAAGGTTCAAAATCCATGTCATAGTAAAATAAACCGAATCAAAAAACAGTTTTGGATAAATCAGTATCTTTGTATACAAAAACCATGTTCGACTTAATTTTTTTGTTGTAATTTGTTTTGTTGTAATTTATTGTAAATTAATCGTTTAAGATTCAAATTAGAGCTCTAATACAAAAAAGCACTATATATGTCTTTTTTTGCAAAGAAAACTGATCTGCCCAAAGAATGACTATTATTATTACAGCTTTACGTAGTTTTTTTTTAGAAGCCAACCCCTTTATTAAAATTTTCAAGGTAATCAAGACCTTGTGTTGTGATGGCTTAATAACCACTATTTGAGACAGTAACTGAGACAGTTCGGCATACCTTCCGAAGTACGAAGACACTATTAAGCCACTACAGCCGCTAATGAGAAAACTGATTTTCTTCTGGAATTAACGTGTCCTAAGCCGATCGCTCAGGTATTCTCCTGATTGAGTAACGTTTAGAGCATGCAGAACAAATCAAAGACAAAGATGGCGATACGATGCAAGGAGAGGCGGTGCGTAAGTAAGCATCCCGCTACAAACAGGGCTCCCTTTGCAATTATTGAAGGGTTGGGGTCATAGACCGACGCGAACCAGAACGGGTTCCTTACCACGCAAAATATCATGGACCCATTATTAAAATATGCAGTAGATTCTGCCCTAACCCAATATATTCTACAGCCAGCTATTGCCTGCGGCTTCGTTGGCCAGGAGCATTTTTTCCGTAAGAATGGATTATATTCCCGCGGCACAAAGTAGCCTATATTTATTACATATAAGCTGGTGCCCGCGACTTCGTCTGCGCAAGATTATAAATTGTAGCCTATGTGTTATTCTGATATATAAGCTAAAGTATTGTAAATTTTCATTAAAATCCATTCAGTAGTTTTTACGTGAAAGAGTAACAAACATACATCCATACATACATGTTTACGAAGTTTCGCGTTGATAATATTAGTAGGATAGGATAACATCAGTGTATTTTTCAATAAAAGAATTTTTAATTCAATAGTTCCAAAATAAAACGTTTTTACCTATAATATTTCACCCTGAAAGTCCATTCTAGGTAATTTTAATACGCTAATTTTGTTAGTTATCGTATCGGGAAGGTACCTAACCTACGTAGGCCTAGCCAGTGACTAACTTAACTTGCCATATTGTCGAAGTTTTCAAGCAGCAAAACAACCTCTGACGTGTATAGAAGCGATACTTCATGCAAGAGGGGGGAAAAGAGGGTTAAATTTGAGGCAAACATTACGATGTCGGCACTCGGTACAGATTAACTTATACTAAGAATGTACTTATGAGATTGTATGTAGCGAAAGCTTAATAAGTATCTGAATGTAGGAGGAAACGGCTTATCTGATCAATCGCCTAATTATTATGCCAATAGAGGACACCCATCTGGATTATCCCGAACACATTGTTGGTTAACTTTCATGATCCATATGTACTTAGATCAGAGCTACACAAGTATGTCACGAGCCAGGGTTTCCAAAAGTAGTGGTGTGTGAACCGACAACGCTCAAACACGCGATACCGTATTGACTAAATATCAGTGAAGCATTCCACTAGATCCTTGACAAAATAACTAGAAAGGTAGATGCAGATGCACAGGAGATAGATTATGTTAAAATTATGTCAAACTACTAACAATTTCATAAAGAGAAGATCGAAATAACGTTATTTAAAAGAAGTTAAAACTAATCCAGCCAACCCCCAAAGTAACCCCTCAATCCACTACCCTTCCTTATTCCTTGTTATATCCTGTAATTTTAACTGACTCTGCTAGTCAATTTAGGTTACCTATTTTTAAAAAACATCAAGTCATGAATACCTATAATCATTATTTACAAAAAAAAGCCCTGATAAAACAAATTTTTAAAAGTAAATCATAAATAACATTTGTTTATCAATAATCTTTCTAATATATTATTTACTTTAATATATAGGGTATTTTTTTACTTCAATCAATTCACATGGTTACATTCATAAATAGGACCAAAGAACTTTAAATTTAAAAAAATATGATTTGAACATTGAGACTGGATGTGGAATGAAACATTCTCCATTATCACTATAAATCTTGCATCTTTTCAAACCATTTCCTGAATTTCCCATAAAAGAGAAAAGCTTACTAGGTACTATAAGTTCTATTCTTGCTACCTTGAGAAATACTTTGAAGGACACAAACTCAAACATACATACACAATTGGTACCCATTCCCAATCACACCAGATTTAGAGCATATCAAAATGTCGTTAAGTTCACTGACCTTATACAGTTCAGTGACCTCATTAAGGTCCAGGATACCTAACCCACAATCTACATAATGTTGTATAAATCATAGATAAAATCGTGATAAACATGGTTGAAAAATTGAATTACTAAATATTAATTTTAATCATTTATTACTAGGCTATTCCCAAACAATAATTATCAGAATATTTGAAAATGCAAGCAAGATTCATCCAACTAACCACAAAACCTCGAAGCACATTTAGATACAGAAGTGCATAATAATTATGCACCTTACATAGAGAAAATGCACATACACATCATATAGATAAAACACCTTTATCAGGTATCTATTCAGAGTGAAAATTTTTTGTAGTCCAAACATGTGCAGGAACAAAAAAAATCCTCATGGAACACAATACCAAGGTTAGGTTATGTCTTCACTTTAGAGAACTTGAGCTCTCAATAACAAACAGGCAACCTTATTTTTAAAGGGGGAATTTTAATATATTACTTGCATATTTGGGTTACTAACTCTTCATATCTCAATATGTAATATTAAATTGGTACCCCAGATACTATAATGACGCATACAATCTGATAGTTGTGCATCCATAATTTTAACATGTGCTAACTTAACCTGCTAACTTATTCAGTTAAGATTGAAGCACCAAACAGAAGTTGAAAATTACTAAGACATGCCCTAAGCTAGTTATGTAATAAAGTCTTGAACTTCCTCGAAAACAATTTGAAAAAATTGTAATAAAGTAAATAATGTAAGAAAAATTCACAAATATAAAGGATACCTTTGATAAATATTTAAATCAAAACTAAAAAGTAAGCTATGGTCAAAATGCTACAGTCTAAGAGTTTGCAGGGTTGGTTGTCAACCTTGCTATCAAGTAATAAACTCAACAACACAGTAATAGGATGGGCAGCGATTGCAAAATATCTTATTTCTGATTTGGTATTTAAAACCAATAAATTCTGGCTATTTCTCCAGACAAATAAATATAAATAGAATAAGAAATTGTACTGTGGTACTTAGCTTTTTAGCTTTTGAAATTCGTCTACTTCTTAGGATGGTCTGGGAGGTATGATGATTGTAACTTGCAGTCAATAATGATTGCACCTTATTATTTATTTATCATAGCTAGACAATTGACTACCTTTTAATGGGAGGGAAGCATAGATCAAATATGATCATGCAACAACAAAAAAATTGTAGATCTGTCAGACTCATTAGGAAAATCTGAGATATCTAATAACATTTTCAGATAGGTAGGTTGTAGATAAAATGACTACTTCACGTTTGACTACCTTTAGAATACAAGCAATAAAGGAGATACACGTCCAAAAGTATTATCACTATTTATATATATATACATCTGTGTGACTTAACACCACAATCAGACTCACTAGGAAAAACTGAGACATCTCAGAAATATTCCACATAAAGGATATTCCAGAAGAAGGGTATTACAGATGAAGGGTATTACAGATGAAGGGTAGTTAAAAGCAGTTACTTACTACTGAACACTGAAGTGTCACCTCAGCTGTGTGGTATCGGAACCAGATGGAAATGTATTTGAAACCTGTAAGCGGGGTGAAACATGGAGGACTTACTTCTGAGGTTTTCGGCGGCGCGGAGGGCGCCTCCCGCCGGATCTGGTGCTGCGGCGTGGCTCCATAGCCGTGGTCGAGCAGGTGGTAGCTGACGGGCTGGTGCAGCGGGCTGTCGTCCAGCAGCGTGGTGCGCGGCGGGGAGACGCCCCCGGGGGCCGCGCCCCCCCCGGGGCCCGCGCGCACCACCACCGCCTCGCTCTCCACCGGCCCTCGCTTCACCCCCCTCGGCATCGCTGTGCAATCAAAAACACCAACATGTTGACCATGCCCTGCATATTTCATTGCTGGACAGCGTAATCATCTCAATTCAATTAGTGAAGAGGTTAGGGGCGCAGCGCGCGCGGAACTCGCAGGTGAGAAGCCTCCGAAGCGGAGTGGGTCGATAATGATTATTACAAATTCTACGTTAGCCCGGCGGTCTGGAGTCTCACCTGCAGCTTTCCAATTTTGCTTACGTCACTTTTTCAACGACAATTTTACCAAAAATCTACAAACTAGCGGTAATACCGAAGACATTACCGCTTCTCAAACTTTATCGCACATTTCGAAATTGTATCTAGGAAATACATAATAATTAATTCGAATACTTACGAAAGGTGTGAGCGAACGATATTCCAATTTGTAACCATAAAACGACATGAATGTTTTCGACGCAAACGCTACATTATTGAGTACTCAAAATAAAATGTCCGCCGCTTTGTTGGTCGGTCTCGAGTGAACTCGTGGACATCGAGACGCTCGATAATTTTCAGACGAACGCACAGTTTATACAAAACACATACTATTTTAATCACAAAATTGGACACCTTTGTAATAAAACATTTTAAAAAGTCCTTATCCACATTTTAGAGCAACATAATTGATAATAAACGCAGAGCGCAGAAACAGCGACAGGAAGCTTTTCAGAACATCTGGCTTGCAAGCGACTAGCGACGTAGCAGTGGCGCGAACTACGTGCGCAGGCGCGAAGCGGCCGTACAACCCCTAGCGGACGCCGCTCTCCAAATTCCTCCCCTACGTCCCCTCTCGTGCACGAAGCCATAAAAAATATAACGAATTTTTGAATTTTCGTTGAACGACCGGTTTTGAGGAGCACCCAGCGACCCAGCGTGCGTCGTCGTCGCAGGTATTCCCTTCCCGAGGTATAAGTAGGTGACCGCGCAACAGGCGCGCGCAATGCTTGCCGTAACTTTCAAATTATAAGCTAATTTTCCCAATTTCCTTATAAAATACCTTATTGTTCGTCCATGTAAATACTCAATTACTCAATATAGAATTCCATCCATGAATATTATTGAAAACCCAGAACCAAATAACGTTCGTTGAGTTGCTTAGTATCACTACGAACTGATAAATAAATATTTTTATTTAAACCTAAGTTTGACATATAAATTAGAATAAAAAAAAATATTGGAATAAATTGTATCTCTTGTACAGTCATGAGCACAGCAAACTTGACACATTGGACTTTGTACCGTTCTTATTTAAATAGACTTACGGGCTACAGTCGCACTGCGAGTGTCAAACTTGACCTGTCGTTAAATGAACATACCCAGGTATACGACGCACAAAATAACTGTGGCCCTGTCATTGATGCGCAGAAGTTAAAAATTTGCAAAAATGGACCATTTTTTTCTTCTGCGCATCAATGAAAGGGCCACAGTTATTTTGTGCGTCGCATATGCGTGCGCAGGATAAGCGGTTATTTACTGCGCATGGGTGACAGGCAGAAAGCCAATGAACGATTTTCTTGCCTTCCCCCACATGCCGCATGCCGCGCTCACCCCCGCGATTCATTTTTTGAGTTCTGCGCATTTAACGGTCACAGCCAGAGTTATTTTGTACGTACCCACATTTGGACTACAATTCTACGTAGGTGTTTGGGTTATGTGGGTAGGAAGCTACGAATAAGTAGGTAGGAAGTACCAATGAAAATCTTCCAATTCAAGGATTTCCAGTAAAACGAAGCTGGAAAATCAATAATTTTGCAGCTACTGAAAAAAGAGCGGTACAAAGTCCAACGGGTCTAGTTTCACATGTTTTTAACTGCACATGTACCTCTACACAAAACAGTAGGAATTTACTTCTATACAAACACAAATTCTAAAAAACAATCTATTTATTAGTACCTACTGTATCTAAGTTACTGTATAAAGTGTTCATCTATCTATCTAAGTTTTCAAAACTCTAGAACTTGCATATATTTTTTTACATTTATTGCACCTCCCGGCTGAAACTGCTGGGAATTTTGTTATGGTTATTTTTACCATAACACTTAATGTAAATTTTACTAATCCATCTCTGCCCACGACTTATACACAAACTACGGGACCGATTCAAACGGAATTTTCAATAACGTATTTGGCTTACTTCCATGCAACAGTACCTATATGCTTTGTTTCATTTCAGCTCGGTTTCGTCACGTAAAACTTTGTACTCACATATTGTCTGTTTGAGTGCTATAAGACAAAGTTTAAATGTTGCACGGACGCAACACAAATACGTTATAGAAAACACCGTTTGTTTCTGTCTGAGTGAACTGTTTGCAATGAAACTAAGCTAAGTAATAAGTTGCACGGAAGTGAGTTAAAATACGTACGTTTTTGAAAACCCCGCTTTAATCAGTTCAGTAGTTTGTAAGTTAATTGCGCCGCTGCTGAAAACTTTGCATACCTTCTGACTGAGTGAACCGTTTTCAATGGAACTAAGCTTTTAGTTGCACGGAACGCAGCCCAACGTGTCATTGAAAACCCCGTTTGAAGCGGTTAAATAGTTTGTGAGTTATTGGCGCCGCCGCTTAAACTTCGCGTACCTTCTGTCTGAGTGAACCGTTTGCAATGACAGTAAGCTTATATGTTGCATAAAGTAAGTCAAATACGTTGTTGAAAACTCTGTTTTAATGAGTTCAGTAGTCTGTGAGTTATTTGCGCCGCCGCCGCCTGAAACTTCGCGTACATTCTGTCTGAGCGAACCGTTTGCAATGAAACTAATCTTTTATGTTGCACGAAAGTAAGCCAAACATGTGATTGAAAACCCCCGTTTGGATCGGTTAAGTAGTTTGTGAGTTATTGTCGCATAGGCAGTTTGATACTGTAGCTTCTGATTGAGTGAACCGATTTAAATGAAACATAGCCTATATGTTGCTCGGAGCTAAGCTTAATCCACCTGTGAATACCGCGTCAAAATCCGTTCAATAGTTTCGCAGATCAGCGCAAACAGACAGAAAGACAGACAGACAAAAAAAAATATGTTCTATGTCCTTTATTGTCACCCACACTATTTTTAGGGTTCCGTAGTCAAAAGGAACCTTTATAGTTTCGTCATGTCCGTCTGTCTGTCCGCCGTTTAGCTCAGAGACTAGGGGTGCAGTATCGGTGCCCTCCCAAGAACCGGGATTAGATTTTCGGTACTGGTCTTGGAACCGCGATTTCCCGGGAATTTCGGTACTTTCTGTACCTACATAGAAAATTATCTATAAAGTTGTAGAATGAAATGTTTTCACTTGCTAATCTTGCTATAATGAAAATATCGATTAAAAATGGGTTCATTAAAAACATGGTTCAATTAATGAAACTGTAGCTCCTTAATCTTAATGAAATTTTAAGCTGACGCTTATCAGCAGAACACAAATGGTTGCATTTCTTTTTAAAACTTAAACTTTTAAAAGTCATAATGTTTATTTTAATTTAGCAAAACCAAACTTTTATATTTGTCAAGATCAACGTAATTACAAATAATCAAACACATTAAAGTTAGAGGTACTCTTTGAATTTTAAATAACGTAACAAACATTAATTTAAAAAATTTAAATGATTAACACAAATCAAAATAAAAGATTTTCCATAAAAAAAATGTTCAGGGTAAACTTATTTCATCTATTTACTATTTGGTGACACAACCATGTTTGAACTTGTTACACATATGATGAGAAGACTCGCTCTGGTCCCACGCTTGTCTATAAGGTAGTTTAATGACAGTCGTGTAGTAAGCTAGTGAAATATAGCACCCATGTATACATCTTTTTTTAAATAATACCTTTAACACTTGGATTCACGTTTTCTTGCAAACTATTTTGAGTATACATATTTTAAACCAAGTTTCTTCTTTTCCATAACAATATTTTTAACTATCTTCAGGAAAACGTGTGTGTAAACAAAGTATTTGATTATTTTATTACCACCGTACTTGAACAATAAAATTAGGGGTATATCTATAAAGTTGCCTTTGCCGAAAACTCAACAACAAACAACTCTGAACTTTGTATTTGTTTGGAATTATAAATCCAAATTATTTAAAATTTTGAAGTATAAATGACATAACATTATGCTCATAGCAGCTTTAACTTAATTATCGAAAAGTAACTTATTATAAAAATTTATGACATCTAAGATGAACAATTTTTGGGACTTATATCAAACTAGAAATATAAACAATATTTAATGCGATACTTTAAATAAGTACAACATGTAACGGATAATGTGATAATACTGAAGGATGCGTATCTGTCCATGAAACTGAATAACTTTTCCTAAGGTAAATAGGTCGAAATACGAGAAAAATAATTCAACTTCCCATAAAAACCGCATCAGCTGATAGCCCATTTTGTATGGGAGGTCAACATTATTTTTTTCGTTATTCTACTTATATTCTTAGGGGAAATGTTGTTCAGTTCTATAGACAAATTCACACCTCATAGTATTATTATTACATATTTCCGATACACGTACATTTTAATGTATGTACCTACATAAGTTATGTGTTATAAACATAGTGTAAATTCACAATATTAAACAGGAAATAATTAAAAAGATATTAATCAATAACAGTTTATTTATTTATGAATTTGTATTGAATATTTTAAAAGTTATAGATTTAGTAAATTTTCGTATAATAAGATTCACGTCAATTTGTTTAAGACCGTAAGCAGTGTTTCAGCTTCAGATTCAGATAATTTTATTCAATGTAGATTCTTTACAGAATACTTATTGAATGTCATGCAGAATACAATGCAAATAGAGCGAGTCTACGCCGTTTCGTATCGTACTAGTGAGATAATTTAGACCAAAAGAAATTACAAAGTCAGTACCGAAAGTACCGGGATTCTTTCGCCGAAGAACCGGTACTGGATTGTTTAAAAAATCCCGGGAAATCCCGGGAGCATGCACTCAGCCCCTAATACTAGAAAGCTGAAATTTTGTACGAATAAAAATTTTATCTAAGCCGACAGTGGTAGAATAAAATTTTGAAAAACATTTTTTTTAGGGTACCTCTCATAAAACTAAATTGGGATGATTTTTTTTTTCTCATCTATCCCATAGCACAGTAAGGGCTCCCGCACACGACCGAGAATCGGTGGCCGATTATCGCCCAGGACAAGGACGGAAGATCCAGGTGATAACACGTAAGAGCGGGATGCCGACAAAAAATCGACCACCGATTCTCGGTCGTGTGCGGGAGCCCTAAAGAGATGGGCTTCATCTCTTTACTGTGCCCATAGTGTGGGGTATGGTGGTTGGATAATATTTCGATTTAGGGCTCCCGCACACGACCGAGAATCGGTGGGCGATTATCGGCCAGGACAAGGACGGAAGATCCAGGTGATAACACGTCAGAGCGGGATGCCGACAAAAAATCGGTCACCGATTCTCGGTCGTGTGCGGGAGCCCTTAGGGATCCGTTTGCAAAATATTAATTTTGAAAGCGCAATTTTTTGTTGGAGTCGAGTGTCCCCCCCTCCTGCTGGCTAAACGGTTATTATGGGAAATGTGAAAAAATTCACAATACTAACATATATGATGAAATTAAAAGGAAAACTATCACAATAATTAAGAAGGCTTCACTCACAGGTTAATGAGATATAGCTGAAAAACTTACATCACAAACTTACTTGTATTTTGTGCCTTCAGAGACATAAAATCTCTTTTTTTAATTTCGTAAACAAGTCTCAAGAGGCCGAAAATACGTTGATTTCTGTCGATTTGCAGTTTTTGGCCGCCATCTTGAAAAACGTTATTATGTTATTTATGGAGTTAGTTCCATTTAGTCACACTCCCATCTAGTCACGTTTAAAAAAATACCTATCAAAAAGTGCCATCTGATCACGAATTCCTAAGTTGTAGGTAAACAATAGAAAATACAGTTGGAAAGAAAAGTGTTTCTTACTTTGGTATGATATAATTTTGGTCGAAAAAATTCTAAAGATGAAATAAGTAGTAAATGAGTGTTAAAAACGGCTTTGTTTTCTAAAATCACTTTTTATCTAAAAATAATATCTAAAAATCTTAACAAATAATATCTAAAGAAAAAAAATCTAATTTACGGTTCTGATTATATTAATCCCACCAAAAACATAAATGTAAAAAAATTAAGCCAAGTTCAATATCAAGAATATGGGTGGCTGTTGACTTCACCGACAAAAGAAGTGATATCTAAATGGTCAAAACATAAACTTCAATTTTATTGTAATTTATCTGCCTTGTGTAAATAATTCGGCTTTTATAATTTCAAATGTTATATTTTCTAAATAACAAACATTGTTATAGCAGAAAAAGTAAGAAATTGTGTTGTAAATATATTTTGGAATGTTGTACGTTCTTATAAACAAATTTTAAGATTATTAACAGAACTTGGCACCCATTTATATATCACTTCTTTTGTCGGTGAAGTCAACAACCACCCATATTCTTGATATTGAACTTGGCTTAATTTTTTTTACATTTATGTTTTTGGTGGGATATCATTACTTTTTGTAAAGAAATATTATTGTTATTTATTAATCCTTATTCTTCGTATATTAAGATGTACCAATGTATTTATACAGACGTACTCAAAGCAAAATCTGATGCTTACTTACACATACACCACCATCGTCTCTTTGTTATTTAAGATAAGTTCAGGCAAAAGCTCGTCAAGCTTGACAAATTATACTTTGCATTATACTTCTCGCTGTTATTATTTCAATAGCTGTAGGAACTAACATTGCACTGCGAGTCTCAAGTCCACGTCACAGTACACAAGGCCGCACGTCAGTGGAAACACTTTGACCTTGAGTAGGTCTCCAGTTTGGGCGTTTGTAGCGTATTACTAGTTAAGCTTACACTGGTTTGCGCCTACTTACTGCCTGCCGTCCGTACAATAAGTAAAATAAATATGGTATTCATATGGTTAAGGTGTATACAGTATACACGGGCGCAAGTCAGTGGAAAGTGTGGAAACTAATCGACTTTGAGCGGGGTCTCTGGTTTCGTTAGTAGCGTAGCGCTAAATCAGCTTAACCTGGTTTTGTTTTCATTTAAGTAGGTACCTCTTGCCGTGCGTACCTATAAATATAAGCACGAAATAATGGTGATGACTGAAGCTAGATGCGACTGTCACGCTTGACTTGCTCTTCCAGCCTGCTCTTGACTGTACAATAAGTTAAGCGAATATAGCATTTGCTATACCCACCTATACTACGATTTTTGTAACTTTGGCCGTGACGGTTATTTTCTGTGACAGAAGGAGAGCCAATGGACGATTCGTAAGCCTCCCCCCACCTGCCGCGCTCACCCCCGCGACTAATTTTTTTAGTCCTGTGCATTAACCGTCAGAATCAAAGTTACTTAAATCAATCTGTACCCACTATTTACCGGAAGACTAACCGCCAGCGCCGCAAATCGTCTGTAAAATTAAAGCTCCTTTTATCCTATTATTGGTTCTTTCAGCTTTAACACCTGAGCTTCAGAAATCGTTTTATAAGAGGTTTAACATTAAAGACGCCTTGTGCAACTGACTGTATGTTTGTTATTGAACTGGTACACCCAATAGCACATCAGTAGAAAACTTTTGACATAAAATTTCACTGTTTTACTGTTTTTTCCTTTGCTAGTACCTACCTACCTATTCATTTTCGTAAGCGAAAGTTTTTGCTACTAAAATTTTGAAAAAAGCTGGGTGTTTGTAGGTAGAAGTCGCAGGAAACAACTACTTTTCAATTATCATTAATTATAATAATTATCTGAGTTTTATAAATATTAGACTAAACTTTTAAAGTGTCCGTTGATCACGAAACCTGGAGACGCATTTTTGAAGCGTTCGAAGTGAATCTTTAGTTCGCATACGAAAACGAATCGTGTACGAATTTAATTTCTAATGCTCTCGATTTTACGCATTTTTGCTTAGACTATATAATACTAACGTATAAAAGACAGATTGTATTGAGCATTAGTTCATAACCACGTTTTATCTCACTTCAACTAGAAGTGATTCATCGTAATAGAAAGAGCTAGAAATATATCGTCTGGTTATACTCGATTCTCCCCCGCCACAGGCATTTTTTGGTCGGATTATAATGATAAGCATAATCCGACTAAAAATGCAGGATCCATAAACATAGGACAAAACCCCTCCTGTAAGGTGTCACTTAATTTGGAAGGTTTATGCCTCCATTTTTCTGTCAGACTGTGAAAGTTGTTGTTTATTTGCTTACTGGTTGTTTTTGCAAAATTTTAGTATAAAAGTGTGTTTCAGCCAATGTTTTGAGCTCAGAAATTGCTCAGAAAGTTAGTGAAAAAAGTTTTGTTGCGTATTCGGCTGCAATGCCCGAGAAAATTACAAAGAAAACAGTGCCGAAGTCATATCGTATCATGCGTAAGTATTTTTTAGTTTATTTTTGATAATACGCAATATTTTGCTTCACGAAATATTGTGTAGTACTCAATACATTGGGGTATATTAGGTGTATGCTCAATATCGCATTTTATTAGTAGATTTTACATAAAAATATGATGATAAACATTGATATCAAAACATGATATAGTGATGGGATTTCTTACATCGATATATTTTTATCCAACTGAGGCGAAGCACAAATCTCGTACCTACCAAATGGCTTGATATATTTTAATTTTATGAGGTGTCATAAGGCTGTTCAGCTAGGTTTTAGTAAAATTTTAAACACTGATGCCATATTTTCAACCGATGGTATTGTACACAAAATACGTTTTGTTAAAGGCTATTATGATTGTTTATCTATATTGAAAAAGACAACTGTTGGTTGTAACTATATCGTAGCCTGGTAGACCAATAAACTGAGATCCCTTTGATAGCATAGTTTGTAACTTATGACTTTGTACATAAAAATACATTATGTTACAGGTTAATCATTGTTAATCAATAAGTACATAGTGAAAAAGACAACTGATGGTGGAATCAATATTGGAGCCTGAGAGGACAATAAAGTGAGTTATGTTTTAATAGTTTTTAACGGCAACAAATTAAATGATTCCTAAAATGTTTTTTATACCCCAATACACTTCAGACAAAATGGATGAATGTACACCAAATTGGCTGAACGTACACCAAATTTGGGTAACCGGTTCGGTTAAGTTGTGTTAGGTTATCTTGCGACCACAACGCATGAGCCGAGCGAGCGGAGCGAGCGTGCCGCGGCCGCTGCCGGCGAAGTGCCAGAAGCAAATTCGGTGTACATTCATCCATTTTGGTAGTCAAAATTTGGTGGATATTATTTGGTAAAAATTTACTCAAATTTGGTGCCACGTTAATACACCCGTTTTTAACTTATGAATGAATGAATGAATGAATGAATGAATGAATGAATGAATCTTTATTTGCATTAGACAAGGTAGGTACATTAGGTGTTGTGATAAAGATAGGAACAAGCGAGTCTAGCTATGTTAAAAAGCATGCAAATGTTCACAATCAATAAACAAAATAATATCCATAATATTACAAAATTAAATGTCAAATGATGTGAAGACAAGTTTATAAACGTAAAACAATTTCATGCAATGTCAAAACAAAATTAAATAATATGTCACTAAGCACTACTACAAAACAAAATTGATACCACCCAACCTATGCATTTGTAACACCAGAATTTGTCCAATTCAGAAATTCGCCCACTGAATAAAAAGTATTCTGAATCAGCCACCTGCGCAAATTACTCTTAAACTTGTTAAAAGGTTGTTCTTTAATATGTTGAGGAATTTTATTAAAGATTTGTAAACACATCCCAAAACAATTTTTTTGATAACGCGTGGTTTTTGGGACTGTAGTTGATACTAGTCTATTAGGATATCTAAGGCTCCTCTGATCAGTGCGAGTACTTTCTGCGTTACTGAATAAATGAAGGTTCGTCCTAACAAATCTACCTATTTCGAAAATATACAGACAAGGTAATGGTAATATGTTTAGCGATTTGAAGTAAGGCCTACAGGAAACGTCAGGAGCGATTCCACAAATTGCCCTCAAGCAGCGTTTTTGAGCAATAAATACCTTTTGAATATCGGTCCCATTACCCCAAATTAGGAGTCCATATCTCAGCACAGATTCTACATATGCGTAGTAGGCAATTATTGCAGTATTCCGGTCTGTAACTCTAGTTAACTTATAAAGTGCAAATGAAAAACTGTTTATTTTATTGCAAACTTTATCAATCTGCTCTATCCAGTTCAGTTTTGGTGTTATAATTAAACCTAAAAATGTCACATTATTGATAAATTTTATAATTCGTCCATAAAAATTAATATGAGTCAATGGATTTTTTTTCAGATTATTGAAATTAACGAAATTAGTTTTATCAAGATTGATTTTCAAATTATTATTGTTTAACCAGTCAATAAGTTGGTGCATAGTTTTATTTATGTCCTCTATGTGCTTGTCTAGAGAAAGTTTATTGTTAGTAGTTACTAAAATAGAGACGTCGTCAGCAAACATTATTGTTTTAAAATCAAATATATCAGGGAGATCGTTGATGTACATTAAAAACAAAAGCGGGCCCAATATGCTGCCTTGAGGTACTCCGCTCCGCTTATTGTACATTAAAATGTATTTTGTTACAGGTGTTTATGTTTGTACATTTTAAATAAGGAGAGAAAAAGACAACTGTTGGTGGTATTAATATCGGAGCCTGGAAGGCCAATAAACTGAGTTTTGTTCTAAACCCTTTAATAGAATAGTTTTGAACTTATGATGATGTACAAAGTAGAAAATTGCAAAATTTTACAACCACAGGAAGGATTCGAACCTGCGTCTTCTCCGTCAGTACCGGAGACGCTTTACCAACTAGGCTACTGTGATCCTGCCTGATGTGAAATCTGCGACCTCTATACGCATTTCAACGTTGTGTTTGTGCTGCCACCTAGTAAGCATTAGTTGTACTAGACTACTAGCTCAAGTAGTCTATTATTGCAAAAAGAATTCAAGTCGAAAATTGTTTACACTACGTATGATTGAAAATGATTTTATTTTAACATTTCCTGTGTTCGGATAAATCTACTAAGTAGAAAATTGCAAAATTCAATCATTTTGAATTATACGTAGTGTTACCAATTTTTGACTTGAATTATATTTACAAAAATAGGACTTGTTGAGCTAGTACAGCTAATGCTTATTAGGTGGAAGCACAAACGCAACGTTGAAATACGTATAGAGATCGCAAATTTTACAACATCATGCGGGACCCTGAGCCTAGTTGGTAAAGCGTCTCCGGTACTGACGGAGAAGATGCAGGTTCGAATCCTGCCTGTGGTTGTGAAATTTTGCAATTTTCTACTTTGTAGATCTATCCGAACACAGGAAGTGTTAAAATAAAATATTCTTATGATATTGTACTTAAAAATGCGTTTTGTTACAGATTATTATGATTGTTAATCTTGAGCACGTAGTGAAACAGACAACTGCTGGTCATGAAGAATCATGAGTGAAACCTGTACTAATAATAGCTTTTTGTACATTTTATTTAAGTATTAGTATTATTAAGTATAAAATACACTGCCTAATGG
Source organism: Athrips mouffetella (assembly GCA_947532105.1). Taxonomy (NCBI): domain Eukaryota; kingdom Metazoa; phylum Arthropoda; class Insecta; order Lepidoptera; family Gelechiidae; genus Athrips; species Athrips mouffetella. Next base: position 23,517,950 of record OX383957.1, on the reverse strand, counting down.
AAAATAATAAAATGATTATCCATTGTCATAATGATAATAATAATGATTGTCATAATAGTACCTATTTAAAGATCTTTTTTCTTTAAGCTAAAAATAAAATTATAAACTTATATTAGCCTTTTTATTTACATAATACAAGTTTAAAAATAAGTAATCCATAATAATAAAAAAAATCTGATAGTATTTGTTTTTTTTTTCACAAATTTTGTCACCTGTATCCAAAATTCATCGATATAAAAATCGACAATACCTCATTACTACTTGATTATGACAGTTAAACAGTGTGACGTCACAAATGTCAGGCGCTGAAAGCATTTGAGACGGCTTACACGGGGGGTTTGCATTTTTGAATCATTCGAAAGCAATGTTGCCATTAAATTACAATCTTTAAACAATTTCCGTTTCACGCAGATAAAATCAAAACCGGAAAGCAATTACTCATTGATGAAACCGGTAATGAATTGCGAGGGAATGGAACGCAAATTAAAAAGTTGATATGTCAGTATAATGTCATGTGTGAAGGAAACGTCAATGTCATTCGTATCACAGATTATACATACTTTCGAGTGGTAGAATTGCAAAACGAGTGGGTCGGACCACTCGTTGCAGAATTCACAGGTATGAATATTCAAAAATTGCGATTTTACGGATTCGTATACGAATCTTGCCAATCCGAATGCGAATTGAAGTTCGAACGCTTCAAAAATGCGTCTCCTGTTATTCTGCTAAATTCATTTGCTATTATAACTTTCAAAGGCGCTACATGTTTTAAAAACTCGATTATGTGAAAAACATTTCAAATCGTAAAAATACTCTTATTTCTGAGTTTTTTCTGTGTATACACATAATTACCAAGCTGGATACAAAATTTTAACTTCCTAGGTCATCTGGAAGTGGTCTAGAAATAGGGTCTATAGGTCAGTGATAAAAATGACGATTTTTAGATGTTCATATCTCAATAACCGTTTGAGCTGTATTCATGAAATTTGGAGTGCTACTTTATCTAAAGGTTCTTATCAAACATAGCAAATTTGATTTGTTTACGATAAGTAGATTTTGAGTTATTAAGGGGACAAGTGTGGCTCCAAATGGTTCGTGTAATATAACACACGGTTGCTGCGTCGCCACTTTCTTCTCTTTGAACTTGGCTTTGACACGCTACCGCGTATCTAGATCAACAACACAACATATGTAAATAGCGAACGTGCAAAATCAACAGTTAAAATACCTATAATAATTAATTATTCACAAAGTGTAATTTCAATACGCAAAACCTTTAGGGTGGTAGTTCTACCCGTGTAACTGAACAACTTTTCCTAAAGAAAAGTAAGAAAACATTTTTTTTACTTTCCATAGAAACTGCATCCAAGTAAAAATTCGCAGTCTATTGTTATTGTAAAAAAAACTGGCCAGCGAACTGAGGGTTTCGTACAAACCTGTACGTATATAAGTAAAAGTTATGGTATTTTATTGATAAAAAACTTTATTATGTGATGTAAGTAACTATAACACGGCCCATACAAAGCCCTGCCTGCAGGGCCCTGCTTGCAGTGCGCACTGCCAATCGTACCTTGTGTGGTCTTGCAGGGCCGATGTAACGGCGATTTTGTCGGCCCTGAATGCCCACACAAAGTACGATTGGCAGTTATATTTGAGTTGATTGAATGAAAGGTAAATTGCGGTTTACGATTTATGACGTATTAGAAAAAAACTACTTACTAGATCTCGTTCAAACCAATTTTCGGTGGAAGTTTGCATGGTAATGTAAATCATATATTTTTTTTAAGTTTTATCATTCTCTTATTTTAGAAGTTACAGGGGGGGACACACATTTTACCACTTTGGAAGTGTCTCTCGCGCAAACTATTCAGTTTAGAAAAAAATTATATTAGAAACCTTAATATCATTTTTGAAGACCTATCCATAGATACCGCACACGTATGGGTTTGAAGAAAAAAAACATTTGAGTTTCAGTTCTAAGTATGGGGAACCCTAAAATTTATGATTTTTTTTTGGGTAAAAATCTTCATACGGTTCACAGAATACTTACATCTAGTTACCAAGTTTCAACAGTATAGTTCACGTATAGTACTTATCTAGTCCCTGTATAGTTCTTATAGTTTTGGAAAAAAGTGACTGTGACAAACGGACGGACAGACATGACGAACAGGTTCCGTTTTTTGCCGTTTGGCTACGGAACCCTAAAAAACCGGTCGGAGGCGTACTTTTTATGGTCGTGTAAGTCGAGTGCGCTTGACTTTTCTACACAATGTTGTTATAGTTTAAGATTTATTTTTAAAGCTAGATTTCCTAACTTAACTTTTTAAATTAAATTAATATATAAACCGTAACACTTTTCGTTGCAGCAGTCCGCGAAATTGATTCGTGATCAGATGGCACTTTTTGATAGGTATTTTTAAAGCGTAACTACATGGGAGTGTGACTAAATGAGACTTACTCTATTTAGGTGTTCGTGCCTTCGCTTGAACCATATTTGAGATTACACTCCCGTATCTCAGCCCGTTTCACTCAGATTTCATATCTTGCAGCGCCCTCTGGCGACTGTTTTGGTTACTAAGGTCCCCTCCCCACGCCCGTCACAAGCGCCCGTCTGTTCTTTGATCAGTACGCTTTTGTATCTCAGCCGAGTAACACGTGCCTAGTGAAATAATTTTTTTTTTTAAGTTTTTCTGTTGTGAATTCCGCTCGGACTCTTAGCCCAGCGACGAGACCCAGCTGCCTCTATTAGGCACCGTCATTACCGAAGTCATTGTAAAATAATTTTTCGTGCAACACTGTAAATTCCGCTCGGACTTTTGGGTCCAGTGACGAGACGCAGCTGCCTCTCTAGGCACCGTCATAACCGTCGTCTCATTGACCGACGTATGTTGCCACATACGGCTGCCTCCCTTAAGCACCGTTATTGTAAATGCCATGCTTGCGTGATACGACGGGTGTCGCTTCACGAGACAACGTGTCGCTTCACAAGACGACGTGTCGCCTCACGAGACGTCATGTCGCCTCACGAGACGTCGTATGTCGCCTCACTCATCGACGTCGTCTCACGAGACGACGCGTGTCGCTTCATTGGCCTGCGTCGTTTCACGAGACGACGCGGGTCCGGCGTCGTCTCACGAGACGACGCGTGTTGGCTCATGACACGACAAGGAACAGTGGCCAGTTTTGAAACTAATCTTACAAGCCGATCATCATCATTGCCCTAGCTTTGTTCTAGGCGATCTATCCCAGGGGATTTGACAAGAGCACTGGTATTCTCAAAGAGCGACTGCTATCAGACCTCTGCAACCCAGAGGGAAGGTAAACCAAATCAAAACCTAGACAAGGTTGTATAAGACTAATGGCCAGCCTGGATGTCAGAGCCCCAAGCCGTCAAATGGCCTCTGACTTGGCTAAATTACTATCATTGACAGGCCGGGATCAACGGCTTAACGCGCCACCCAAAGCACGGAAACGCTCTAGTTGTTGTGCCACAATAGTCTGGCTATAGCGATCTCCCGTCCGGGTTCTGACCATGGCCCACATTGCTCAACTTTCTTGATCAGAAAGAAAGAGTAACTACCACTCGACCACGAGCGATTCTCTTGCACGTTAATTACAGAACATGGCAAGTACTTCCACAGTAATTATGGACGGTCTGCAGTCTAAGTGGCCTATGCATGTTGCCTCAATCAATGATCTTTGTCGCCTAACACAAAACTTGTTGTCAGCTAATGGTCATCCTTTCATTTTGAGATTTATAATCAAAACAGACCAGGCAAGCTAGCTTATCTCCGCTAGAAGCTATTCTCTCTTGGACTTGTGAGAGGTCAGATTACCCGGTGTTCTTAAAATTGAGAGAACTTTATGTGGTTAATAGCATCAGACGTTACCTTTCGAAATTCCATTATTACAATTTATGGAAAATATGTAGCAACCTCCAAAATAGATGCCATGCACTCACTTTCTACCGCTTGTTTGTCCGCAAATAAATGTGTAGCCAAAAAACAAACAACTACACGACAAGGGACGTAATTTATTATTAAAAAGTCACTTCGTAACCTCAAAATTAAGAAGATATTTTGTTGCCTCAAAGGACGTTGTATCCAGAGTAGCACAGTGTGGCGCTTCAAAACGACACGGTTCATACTTAAACCACACACTTTTTATCCATATGAGAGACGAAAAACAAAATATTCTTAGCCACTTGCGCCGAAGTAATTGTAACGTATCCTCCCTTCATTCCTTTGTTCTTACAGACAAGCGAAAATTTAATGTCTTATACGTGGCTCACAGAACGATTCCTCGACAAGTTGGGACATAAGTACTAATAAGAAAATATGAATTTCCTTATCCCCCCACAAAATTATATCTTTGCTTGCATGGTCATAATGATTGATGTTAATAGTTTGTGAATAATAATAACACAGCACACCTACCTTGGGAAGTACGTTCCCACTTTCTTCTGGTAGATGGAATGAGAGGGGGGGGGGCAATAAAAACTACCAGTCCAACAAGGACAGCCTCACTTTCAGCGAGGGGAAGAAACGGTTTCACCTATCTGCTCCCCGTCTAAGTGAATTTCTGTAAAGTAAAACTTACAATTTTAATCACAGCTGCAGCCTGATGACAATAGCTACACAAAATACTTATTCATTATTCACGTCAAATTTATTTTAAAACTACTTCTAAACGTTTCTTTCTTTAATGTCCACAAACGCTTACATACAAACAAAGAGTAAGAGGTTATTACAGCGCGTTCAGGAAAAGACTGTCTATGACTGTTATTTTCTGCGTATGGGTGACAGGCGGAGAGCCAATGAACGATCCGCTCGCCCCTGGGGGGAGCCGCGCTCACCCCTGCGACTCTTGACTTCTGCCCATTAACGGTCACAGACGGAGTTATTTTGCACGCAGTATACAAAGACGAGTTAGCTAATAAATCTGAGTTCCTGCCAGCTTTCCTAAGCTTGCTTGTTGCGTGATAGCCAGTAAGCGTATCAACACTTTCTAGCCAAAGCAGGACAACCCTGACATCAAAATATTTTGGCCTCTGAGATGATTAAGTCTCCACTAACCAAGAAGACAACTGCGACCTTCCGAAGCACAAAAAACGCTATAGCCGCCGCAGTTAACCATACCCAGAACTTATGTTGCGTAACTTTCTTTATTTGTAAGGAAAATTCATCTAAGCTATAACCGTTTCTGTGAATATGATGCTATTATTCACGAGTCGCAAGATTAAATAATATTGCACTTAAAGACTAAGACAAGTACACGCAACTTTAGCTTCTCTTGTCAAAAAGCTTCTTAACCATCGTTTTGTGCTTACAAAAACAGTATTAAATTATCCGATGCCAGGATCTACCTATAGTAGGTACTTTCTTCACCAAATTTTGGGCATTTGACGAAGGCTTTTTCCAGCGAGTAAATAATGAACATACAACTAAAATGTGTTGTTCTTTCGAGCCGATTCTGGCGTGATACGTTTAGGCATACTTTATTGAGCAAACAAAATACTCCACCACACATCACAGGCAGCCAGCACATTGGTGGTATTTAAAGGTCATCGTGTAAGAAAAAGTAGGTAACTTTCGCCAATATAGACCTTTTGGACCTTATTAACTAAGCTACAGGCTTTAGATAGGTAACCAACATGTTTACAGCTGGATTTGTGATACCCTTAATTGCATATTACCTATAGTAATGTTTATTTTGTTCCGGGTCTTAGCCCGATAATAGTTATTAGGCAAAATAAATTACTTTATTATTCCCGACGTTTCGGCTGCGTTGCAACAGCCGTGGTCACGGGTAGACTGAAGAGAGGTGAACTACGTAGATATTATTGTGAGGGTAAACTAAAATTGTTATTGTCTCGCACAGGAAAAGTGCGAAAGTCTAAAACAAACCTTAGTACCTATAGTAAGCTAAGCGTCAAATCATTGCTATTGAGTAAGCAGATGCAATCAAGTAGGCAGCAGTAACTATTTACTTCTTGCTTGTATGAGTTTTCAGATCCAAAAGATGACGTCGTAGATCGAAGATCTTCAGATGCCTCAGTCAACCTTACCCAGACTTATGTATTTGCTAACATTAATCAATAGCTATATTTCCCAGATGATGCTCACATCCTAAGTGCAACCGTACAAAGGGGAAACACCCATGCTAATAATAATATCAGGACTATCTGATAGCTATCACGACTCGCTAAAAGTATTTGAATTCGGCCTGTTAGAATTGACAAATTACTGTTAAATCTGCAATAATGTTCATATTTAATTTAAACTTTGCTTCGGTTGCTCTGGAGTTTAGTTGTTCTGTAGTTTTGTAGTTCAGTAGCTTCAAAATTGCACTTTTTCAGTTTGATTGTTTTTCCGCTGTAAAGTAAAAAGATTTCTTGAACAGTCCAAAAAAATATTTATTCCGCTACAGATTTAGTTTCGAAAAACAATTTTTGATCGGTTTGCTTTCTTATAACAGCAACAGCTGGTTCTGATGAACTTGTGGTAAGATCAAGGATACCCGTATTTTGTTGGTATCCCAAAAATCCCAATACTCTACTTCCAACTTGTATGCACCAACAATGAAGACTTCGACACCTTTTGCATTAAGGCCTTTGTTGTAAATGTTAAAAAACCGTAATAGTTTAACATAAATAACTTTTCACTATATTATTATCGTGATTTGATGGTTTTTACAAAAATCCTTGTTACCTTTAAGCATTCTAGAATACTTTTGTAAGTACAATGACATAGTAAAGTAGAAGTTTTTGATCCCTAACTATCTCAACTCTCGACGAATCTTCTTTGCTCCTTTAGCATGATAAGACTATTAAAACAAGAAGTCACTTCGGTAAATTGAAATTGTTTTGTTGTTATATTCTGCATATGGACTAGACCAGCCAGTTTTCAACATCGCTATAACACCTGGTTGCCTCGCCACAGAATTGGTTGTAACCTTACAAAATAATTATTCAAAATCCAAATAATTAAAATAAATCGAATTGATCGATCGATCATTTTGTTCAGCCGTTTTGTCCCTTCTCATATTAACATGAGATCAACACGAAATCACTTGTGATTTTCATTCATTTTGTAAGTGGACCTCACCTTGTTTATACTCAGTATTTGCTGAGTACCCAGAAGAGCGTCATTTTACAGGTTTTTTATTTTTTATTTTTTTTTGGAAGGGAGAATTAGTTGTTGAATTAGACAATTAGAATATTCACACGGCTCCCACTGCAGACTACTTCAATTTATGGATATAGACCCAAATTTTTATTTAATAATAATCTGACGCATACCGTCTAGAGCACTTACCACCGCAAACAAGTCGGATGCTCAGACTGGTTGTAATCTGCAAGCGATACCTAAGTAACTTTTACAAGTTGTGAGTCCAAAAGTTTAATTTTCCAAAAAATAAACAATCAAAGAGCTGTCGTAAGAGAAATTACATATACTGCATATTTACATACTAAGCTGTAATATACTATTTTTCAATCACTCATTGTAGGTAATAAGATGAACGAGCCCTACTCATCGTCGCAAAGCGTCTGGTGTAGTGACTGATTACTGAACGCAGGAAAAACTTTGAGCATTGATGAGAGTCTCAACTCCTTCCAAGAAAGATTTGACAGGTCAACAGATTTATTTGTTAGCATCATCTCAAATTGCCTGCAGTTTTTCAATATTTGCTGTTTTTAATCTTACAATTATTCGAAATTATCGATACAATCTATTATTATTAGTATTAAAAATTAAAAATAAAGTATTGCTACCGGTGTGCAACGCTAGAAAATCTAAACAAGAAAATGAAATATTTAGATTTTCTTTTACTAATTTGTTTCGTGAGTCCTATTTATTATGAAGAAAGTTTCGACAAGACTGTTTGATTAAATTTAAAAATACTAATTTAAAATTCTTAAATTAACTCTGTTATAAATTACGCATTAAAGACAAATTTTACTAAATGAGACAGGTCACAGTACGCCCGCCAAAGCGCCGTCAGAAGTTAAACACGTCTCAAATATGGTTCAAGCGAAGGCACGAACACCTAAATAGAACCGTTTTTCCCCCGAAGGGTAAAAAACGGATATTTAGGTTTCTGCCGAAGCTTGAACCATACCTGAAGGCCTTGCCGGCTTAACTTAAAGGTACTGATCAAAGAACAGACGGGCGCTTGTGACGGGCGTGGGGAGGGGACCTTAGTAACCAAAACAGTCGCCAGAGGGCGCTGCAAGATATGAAATCTGAGTGAAACGGGCTGAGATACGGGAGTGTAATCTCAAATATGGTTCAAGCTTCGGCAGAAACCTAAATATCCGTTTTTTACCCTTCGGGGGAAAAACGGTTCTATTTATGTAACAAGCATGTATGAATTCGGCAGGGTCGTATTAGTCTAAAAACACCTTAAAAATAAGAGATGTTCGATTTGCGTCTAGATTTTTTTTTATTCCAAACTTGTTCCATACTAATACTCCAAATTAAGCTTTTAACATCGTCCATCGTCGACCTCAT